>OX465290.1:146834632-148034632 GCA_949987695.1 Merzomyia westermanni
TCTAGCTCAACTCACCCTCTCCTTTCGTAAGTAAAAAGAAGGTTGGTAATCAGAGGTGAGAATCATCATATTAGTAGATCAACCATCAAGTTGCAGATCATTACCCTTTGTGGATTTTAGTCATCTCTTACGATCGCCATACCTACCTCGGGCCTATTCTAACCCCTTAACCCACAGGGTTAAAGAAGATGTGTCTCTAAGATGGATTGCCCTGCAGTTTTATGAGACCACGGAAGTTTATAAGAAGCAATGAGGACGGAAACCCCTACTTCGTGTACTTCAAGTCCTCCACTTTATAGCGTCTGGATCAAGATCAACGCCATCTCACCCAATCTAATAACACTTTGGTTCCACCCTATTTACACATGTTTGTTTGGACTACCCTTAGACGAACTGGGTGCCTTTGAAGTTAAGAAATTGCTGAATTGAAAGTTCCAACTGTGACGTTCCGAATTATTTGTCCTAAAAGACGTACAAGCTAATGCTTAAGGCTTGCTACTGTAGGAGGACCTATTTTCATGCAATCTTCGTAAGTCCTTTCAGAGTCCTAGTTTACGGTCAGTTTTCACAGAAGTCTTATGGAAATCAGATGGGAAGGATCACAGAACTTATATCGGACCTCTGTTTTCAATATTGCATATTTTTAGGCATACCCTTTGGCTTATAATTTCACACTTCCAACCACTAAAGGGTAAAAGCTTAGACTGGGTACCCATGAGTCTTGTCTTCCCTTAGCAAACAGGTGATAGTGATCTGTTGGATTTTAAGAATCATCTATGGGCTGCATCTGAACTGGTATCGCTTCACTACAATACCAACCCTCATCCAGGTCCGACTACGAAATGTCTGCGCATGAGTTTTAAGGCTACTTTTCCAATCTAGAAGGAACTAAAAATACTAACACTTTAGCCCAATTGCCAAAGCAGTGAGTTAATCTTTGCTGTCAGCCGCATATGCCGAATCTGCATACATGCACAACTCACCTCCATCCACATATTTCTGGTCCATCGCAAGATTACACTTTTGTTTCGATGAGCTTGCGCGCTGTTTGAATGCATTTCAGGCGTTTGCAAGCGATGTGGCACTTGACAAGTTGACCTGCACCAACTTTCAACGAAATGCGAATGACAGCTTCAGAAAAACTAACGGTAAAACAAATTTGTACCCACACCCACTAGTTTATTGGAGCACTACCCTGAAGGGAAATAAAAAAATTTTGATGGAATTTTTGGTTTACTAGAGCTATAGTACCTCTTAGGAACTAGTACGTTTGAATTTAGATCGTCACTAGTTCCTAAATCGGCATTTGAGTACCCTTCTGGATTTTTTTCCAAAGACGACCCATCGCAGAGTTTGGTTGGGTTGGAAGAACGCCCTTTCCGATTTTTTTTTGGAAAATTACCTATGTCGAACTAGACCCATTGGAACTAGATTTTTATCACTTCCTTCACCAGCAATTAAGTCCACTATCGCCCTTTCTCGGATTTTTTACTTTGAAACACGACCTAGGGCGGATCTGAGCTTAGTTGAAGAACCCCTGTCTAAAACTTATTTTGTTTGAAAATCATCTATAACTGAATTGTTGGTTTAGACCCTAGGGCTGTAGTGCCACTTTGGAGCTAGACCCATTGGACCTACAACGTCACTAATTCCTATGTCGGCAATTGAGTTCCCTTTCGCAATTTCTCGCATTTTTTATGGATACGACCTATCTCAGATTTCGACTTAGGTGAAGAATGTTTTTTTTTTAGAAATTACCCATCTCGAACTAAGCCCATTGGAACTAGATCTTCACCACTTCATTAATCATTTCTTATTGATCTATCTCGAATAATTTTTTTTTTTGCAAAACGACCTTTTCTTAGATAGAACCGTAGTGCCAAATAAGAACTATGCCCATTGAAACTAGATCATGCCCACTTCCTTTGACGGGGAAAGAGAAATGTAGAAAAAAGAATCGGCATCAAGGGAGTATCTCTGATTAATGAACTCAACTGTAGAGTTTCTAACTATAGAAAGTTTGTTCAAACAGTGTTAGTTGCCTAAGACAATCGCCCGTTGCAAAAGAGATTTATCGCAAACTGTACTCAAACGGCTTTAGTTCAGCACTAGACCCCTTTCCATACAGGGTGATGATTTTTCTGCAGGGACGCCTGAATGTAGGTAAGTTTTTGCACAACTCAGCTCTGTGAACTTTGAATAGCTGCACATTTTTTACTACGGACTTTGCAATGAACCCTTTTTCATCTCTCTCGCCCCCTTTTGTTCTTCGCGAAAGTGAGAGAAGGAAGATAGAGCAAGGTAACTAATAAAAATCAAAGCGAGATAAAAAGTTTGTTGTGTGATAAAATCTTGTTGGCAAAGGAAGCGGAAATGCGTTGACGAATTTGTTATTTTACAACTTTTGAGGAGGAAATGCTGTTGGTAAGAATAAATATTTAATGCTTCAAGAAAGTTTTTAAACGATTTTTAAAAATTTATCAAATGTGCAAGGACATAAGTGACCGAAACTTTGGTGATATCCAAACTGTTTGTGTCACAATGACAGCGGGTTGTGGGACTTTAACTGACACTAGGGGGTGTTTTTGCTTTTTTGCAGTAAAATCAATGTGAATGAATTTATTTGTAAAGCTTTTATGGTGGAACATTTTTGTGGAAATGTCAATTTTAAAAGCTCTATAAAGCTTCTTTATTTTTTATGAATTTCTTGGTTTGTTTTTCGAACTGAAAATTGAATTTTGATTGCAAATTTTTACAAGTAAAAGCATCCCTTTCAAAATTGTTGAAATTCAAAAAGTCTAGTTCAAATAAAAATTTATAAAATTTTCAAAATCATAAATTTTCAGCTTTATTTGATTTTTCCCTTTGTTTTTGTTTTTGGTTTTTTTACGGCCTTAAATTAAAAATTTTAGAATTTTAAATTTAGTATGATTAGAATTGAATTAAAACTTTAATTTTAGTTTAAGAATTTTGGAAGTAAAAAATCAAATTATGAAACACAAAAGTACAAAAAGCGTAGTTTTAATAACTATTTTTAAACATATACATTTATGATTTTTTTTAAAAGTTTTTGAAACTTTTTTTAAAATTCTAAAAAATAATTTTTTTTTATTATCAAATATTTTTAGTATTATTGAAATGTTTTTTTGTTTTGCTCTGCATTTTTTTGAAGAAATTTTAAATTTTTTCTGGAAATGGTTTTAAAATTTTTTTTTAATTGTGTCAGAATTTGTGTGCTTTTTACAAATTTTCAGACATTTTTTTTATATTTTTTAAATTTTTTTTTTCCTTTTATTGACCTTTTTTTTTTGGTTTGTTCAAAAATATTTTTGGAATTTTGGTTTATTTTGGACACTTTTTTGGAAATGTCTTTTCAATTCTCATACCTTTTGTATTTTTGGAATTCATTTTTAAACTTTTTTTAGTTTAATTTTTGCAAATTTTGGAACATTTTTGTTTAAAATTTTTTTTTAGATATTTATTTAAGTATTCCTGAAATGAGCTCAAGGCCAAGAATAATAATTTTTCACCTTTAGAATTTTTATGAAAATTATTATTGTTTTTATTTATTTAATTTTAAAAAAAGTGTGTTTGGTAGTTTCTAACTTTTTTTTTTGATTTTTTTTACTTTTGTGTTATACGGCCATTTTTTTAAATTTTCAATTTATAATCTTCTATTTTGTTGAAAACTATTTCGGAAAGGTCTTTTAGATTTTCTGGATTTTGGTTTTTGCATTTTGGGAACTCATTTTCTCCTACTTTTATTTTTGCAAAATTTTTAGACATTTTTTGTTTTACTTTTTCTTTGTTTGTTTTTTTTTTAATTTTGAAAAATTATAGGTGGTAATTCTTTCCTTTTTTTATTGTTACTTTACCTTGCTATTTCTTTTTGTAGTTTTTTATTTTCTTGGAAATGTTGTTTTAATTTTTTTTTTTTTTTTTTGTTTAAACTTGTGTTTCTAGACATCTGTTTTGACAATTTTTTTGGACACTTTTTTGTTATTTCTAGGTGTGGAGTTTTTTCTACCACTTTCCCTAAATTTTTTAAAAAAATATTTTTGGTATTACTTTATTTTATAAATTTTTTTTTGTTGGAAATTTTTTTGGTTTTTTATTTTTTTTTTTTAATTAAAATTGCACAAGGTTTTAAATAAATATTTTATTTTTTGTTTAGGTTATATATATATTTTTTTTAAAGCTATAGGTGGTCATTTTTTGTGTTTTTTTTTTGTGAATTTTTTTGTGTTTGTTAGGTTTGACATTTCTTTATTGGATTTCACTCCATTTTCTTGGAATGATTTTATAAAATTTTTTTTTTTGATAATTTTTCGTACATTTTGTTTTTATTGGAACATTTTTTCATAGTTTTATTATATTTTTTTCTAAGTTACTTTTAAAATAATGTTGGTATGCTTTTTTTTAGTTAATTAAACATTTTTTTTTTGTTTAGAATTTTTTAGGTTTTTTCTATTTTCTTGAAAGCTTATTTTTTTGTAAAATATTTTTTACTTTTTGGGAATAGGTTTATTATATTTTTTTTTAGTTCGTTAAAAATATTTCTAGTTTTTTTTTATAAATAAGTTTTGACTTTTTTTAGTTTGTTTGACAGGTTTTTTGTTTAATGTTTTTTTATATTGCTTTTAATGCCTTTAGGTTTTACTTCTATTTTTGTAATTCTTTAGCATTTTTTGGATTTTTTTCCAGCTTCTGTTTTTTAACGTTTTAAGCTTAAAGTTTTTATCTGAAGTCTTATCGGTACGCCAGTAATTAAATCTTAACATTATGTACAGTTTCGCTTCGGCCCGGCATAAGAAAAGGAACAAGCAAGACTGCTCGTCTTTAACCTCTATATTTATCCGAATACGCTTTAACTATTTTTCCTCATAAAAACGAACAACTCCCTCAACTCTGTTGGCGTTCATTTGGAGCTCTCTCATGTGACTAATTGCCATAAGAACTCTGTCTGATTATATACAAATTGAATATTTGTCCTAATTGGAATAACTTTTCCCTATCATTAAGAACATTTTTATTATCCCTTTGGGGCTTTGCTGACGACAGTGCAAAAATGTTCAAATCACTTCTAATTTAAATTGTTCAAATCTATGTTTGTGTTAAATATGAAAAGCTAACAAAAGCAACAAACGAATAACTCTCCCACAACTAAGTTAAAAAAAAAAACAATCTCAACTTTTACCATATTTTTCCCAAGGGTGTCTTTGTTTACTCAGTAAAAAGTTATTTTTAATACGGTTTTCTAATTTACGCATGGAAACTCATCAGCTGGCTGCCATTAAATTTACATGAGCATCGTAGGTGTGGTTGTAATATACAAAATTTAGATATATATTTATAAAGGGTGTTTTTTTAGGGGTATAGAACTTCGAATTGAAATAAAACACAAGAAAATCGTTTTAAGGTCCATCAATTTAGCTTTATTGGAAGGATAATTTTATGCCATTAATGTTTAAATATGATTTCGGGCATGTGGCCGCCGCGGCTGGCTCGAATAAAGCCAATTCTACAGGTCCAATTTTCAACCACTTTTTCGAGCATATGGGGCCGTATGTCGGCAATAACGCCACGAATGTTGGCTTCCAATTCCCCTAACGTTTCTGGTTTGTTGGTGTAGACGAGCGACTTCACATATCCCCAAAGAAAATAATCCAATGGTGTCAAATCACACGACCTTGGTGGCCAATTGACAGGTCCATTCCGCGAAATTATGCGCTCATCGAATGTTTCCTTCAATAAATCGATTGTGACGTGCGCTGTGTGGCATGTAGCGCCGTCTTGTTGGAACCACAACTCATCCACATTCATGCCATCCAATTCGGGAACAAAATAGTCGGTTATCATGGCTCTATACCGGTCTCCATTAACGGTAGCTGCCTCTCCAGCATTATTGCGGAAGAAGTATGGCCCAATGACTCCACCAGCCCATAGAGAACACCAAACAGTCAGTTTTTGTGGATGTAATGGCGTTTCAAGGGTCTCATGTGGATTCTCTTCACTCCAAATGCGGAAATTTTTCTTGTTGACGTAGCCATTCAACCAAAAATGAGCCTCATCACTGAACAAAATTTTGCGATGAAAATCAGCATCGAAATCAATCTCATTTTCGGCCCATACACCAAAATCACGACGCATTGCATGGTCTCGCGGCTTTAATTCTTGCACAAGCTGGATCTTGTAAGGTCGCAAGCCAAGATCTTTGCGCAAAATCTTCCATAAAGTTGATGGACAAAGCTCCAATTGCTGTGCACGGTGGCGAATCGATTCATTCGGGTCCTCTTCAACACTTTGCTCTACAGCGGCAATTGTTTCTTCGGTGCGCACTGTTCGACGTCTCTGCGGATGCGTATTATCACATAGAGTAAACGTAGTGCGAAAACGATCCATGGTTAACCGAATTAATTGCTCTGATGGACGATTATGTCGACCATAAAATGGACGGAGCTCACGGTAAACTTCGCGAACTGAACCATTATTTTCGAAATAAATTTGCACGATTTGCAAGCGTTGTTCTTTTGTCAACCTGTTCATGATGAAATGGCAAACCAAAGTGAACATAAATGACATTAGAGTTGCCAGATTTGACCACAAAATGCCAGTTTTATCTCTATTCGAAAAACAAACCCGTAAAAAAAACACCCTATATGTTTCGGTTTTTTACTTAGATAAACTCGGCAACGCCTCTGAAGCCTGAATAAATTTCCTACGATATTTATAACCAGCTGTAAGTACGTTAAAGCATTTGATTTATGGCACCTGAATCAATTTATAGACACGCCCCTTTTCGTGTTTAAGACATTTTTTTGCAGATGAACTTTCTAGCAGATCTCAGCTTCCAAAGCATTTTTTTTACAATGATTGAAAGCATTTTTCATATAATTTGTCCTTACCAAGGCATCAAACCGCTTCAGAATTTTTTCCTGTTTCCGGTTTTAAGTTTGGGTTATTTTTTCAAAATAAGTTTCTTTTCCCTTTAGGCACCGCTTTTGTTTTCGATTTCAGTTTTCGGTTTGCAACTAGCTTCGGTTTCGGGATTGGCTTTGTTCAACGAAATTAGTTTCGGTATCGGTTATATTTTTGATTTTAGTTTTGGTTTTAGTTTTATTATGTTTTCCGTTTGTAGCTTGTTTCGATATCGGCTTATGATTTTGGTCATCAAAATCGGACTAAATTTTTCTTTTGGCTTGGGTCTTCAAAATTCGTTCGGGGTTTTGGTTTGGCAACTCACT
This sequence comes from Merzomyia westermanni, assembly GCA_949987695.1. NCBI lineage: Eukaryota > Metazoa > Arthropoda > Insecta > Diptera > Tephritidae > Merzomyia > Merzomyia westermanni. The sequence goes on from OX465290.1 coordinate 146,841,877, forward strand.
TAGGTGTCATGCTCCCTCTCTAGAAACTGCATCCTTTTCGGGTCGGTATCGGCTTTTGGCTGCTGCTTTATATTCATCTCTCAAGTTTGAAAATGAAACCTGTTTAAATAGTAACGATTTCAGTTCCAATCGGTTCCAAATTCAGTTTCGATACTAAGAATGAAACGGTTTTTGAACAGTTATGAATAAAAAGCAAATGTTTTTAAGCCCTTAGGATTTCAGTTTTGTTTCTCAACTAACCATTTAAAAAATTTTTTTATTCCATTTTTAAATCTAAAATTAAAACGGGTTTAAACGGATACGGTACATTTGCCTTCTGAGCTTTCTGTTTGCATAAAAAAATAGGGGCTAACTAGTTCATAGTACATATTCTATTTCGGTATCGGGGTTGATATATGAAACAGTTTGAAATTCTTTCGGTTACTGCTTCAATTTAAAAGCGAAACTAGTCCAAGCGATTCCATTTAGGGTTTAAAAGAAGATCAATATATGAAACGGTTCACCTTGAGCTTTGAAAATAACGTGGTTGGCAAGCCCCTAGTTGGCTGTTCAATTTAAATTTTAAAAATGAAACGGGTGAAACGGTTCAATGTCGGTTTTGATAAAGATAAAGGTTTGAAACGTTTCTTCTCGAGATTCGATTCTGAAAATAGAGTAGCTTAATAGCTTTCGGTTACTTTTCCATTTTTATTTTGAAAATGCTTGGCTCTTCAATTAATATTTTGAAAATGAAACGGGTCGAAACGGTTCAATGTCGGTTTTGAATACACATAACGGTTTGAAATGGTTTTGCTGGAGTTTCGATTCTGAAAGTAAAATGATTAAAGAGCTTTCGGTAACTTTTTCAGTTTTCTTTTTGGACGGGTTTAAGCGGTTCAGTCTCGGTTTTAGAAACCAATAATAATTTCAAACGGATCTGCTTGAGTTTCGGGTTTGAAAGTAAACTTGTTTAAACACTTTCGGTTAAAATTTCTATTTCCCTTTTTAAAATGAAACGGGTTTAAACGGTTCACTTTCGGGCTTGAATTTCTATTCTTTCTATTTACATTTTGAAAATGAAACAGTTCAGCTCCGATTGTGAAAACAGATAATGATCTAAAACTGTTCTGATTGTGTTTTGATACTGAAAGTACAATCATTTCAAAACTTTCTGTTACTTTTCCAATTTTCATTTTGAAAATGAAACGGACTTAAACGGAAGTTTTAAAACGGTTCGGATTAGGTTTCGTATTTGATAATGTAATAGTTTATAAATTTTTTATTCTTATTTGAGTGTCGATTTTGAAAGACAGTTAAGCCGGTTCCAGTCATGGAAAATAAATTATTTGTAAAGTTGTAGCTTGAGTTTAGGTTTTTGCTATTTTATGATTACAGGAAGAGTATCGCTACGAATATCATGTTTGGCTTGCTTCAGTCTTAAAGAGCTTGAACCGTTTCAACCGTTACGACTGCTGTTCTGATTTCACGATCTTTTTCTGCTACACTTCCAATAAGAGTTTTACGCCGTTAAAACCCACAGCAGACTATCAAATGTGCGCCTTCATTCAACATTAGGCTTTCCGCTCATTTTCTATTTTTTCCCCACCTCACTTTTAATGTCTGCCTAAGTACATTTCATCGTCAGGCGAGTGCTATAGAAATGATATGCAAACGAGTCGCGAATATAAACGATGTCGTACTGCACCCCAAATACGCTACATGTAAAGCTACTTTATAGCAATAAAAAGTGTAGCTGCGTCTGAGTATGTGTCAATGGCTGAGATGAAATGTGCTCTCGAGTTCATACATTTGCTCTTGTGCGGTTTATGGCAAAGCTTTAATTCAATGCTAATGCGATAAAACGCCTTTGAAAAACAAATTTTAGTATGACTGCATTTGTACTATGAAGCTAACCACCGTCAAGGCTACAAATCGTCATATCGGCATGAGCATTTGCTGGAGTGAGCTGGTGTAGCCGTGTGCTGCATATGTTATACACGCAAAGCTGGCTAAGCTGCTTGGTCTTTGATGTTGGTTTTTCAGGGAATTTTTTTCTTTTTTTGTTTGTATTTTTTTCTGTTGGCTTATCTGTTTTCAGTTTGTATGCAAATCGAGATATTTAGCCGGAAACTGTTTTAGTTGTTGCCAAAACGTGATATGATTGAATTGCACAAAGAGCTCAAACACATCCAGGGAAATGGTGCCAGTGTAAGTGCATGCCAAATGTGCAGAAGCGCTCAGCACGTGTGTAATCGAAACGATGGTCAGGGTAAAATCGAATTTGTGGTTGTACACATTTTCACAATTTCACAGTTTCAAACACTCAGGCTCGTTTGAGGGTGCTCGTGTGCACTTGCGCTTCTCTTTGCAAGATGATAAGTCTAATATTTGTACTACTTGTCGTTCGAAATGAGTTTATCTCTCTCAAGTAGTTGGCTTGTTGTTCGTAGATTATGATAGGATCGTTATATGTTAGATAGTTAAGCCATCGGTGACTAATCGAACAGTGTCAGAGTGCCTGGTTAAATTTGCGTATATTTCCTAGGAACTATCAGGGTAAGGTTAAGGGTTCATCCATCCCGAAACTATCCACGAATGGTTGTTGCTAGAGAGCTGCTTAAACCTTCCGTGAAATCGAAATAGTCAAACTGTGTCTAGTTGCAGAGATGCCTGGTGTCATATACACAAATATTTGGTGAATCACATACCTTACCATTAGGTATACTTAAGTAAAACAAATGATAAACCGTTTGCGAATCACATGCCTGATTGCCTACTGAACGAAATGCATGCAAATGAGTGCTTTTTACAGTGAAGCAATTGGGAAGTAAATTCCTCTCCACAGCAAAAGAATATTACGCTCTATAAGACTCTCATCATACCTATTTTGCATGGCTGGGAGAGTCATGCACAGTATCCAAGTGGAGTGAAGTGCACTACAGAAAAGCTCTGTGGAAGATTTTTTCGTGATCCCAAAGTGCTGTAGGAACTTTGCGTGTATATGATTATAGAGCAGCGAATTAAAGCCCTTGGGCTTCGCTGGTTGGGTGATGTTTTGAATGTAAAAAGGAGTTCCGGTCTACTATCTAAAAACCCTGCATCCGTCTCAATGTACTCCAAGACTCGAACAACGAAACATCGGAGGAAACAGTCGATTACCTCGCTGTGAACCAGAGCAGTGGGTCCCAGGTCACAGCAGCTGGGATCTGTGTTGCTGATGTACTTTTAAGAAATACCACGGAGGTAAACCAGTAGGCAACATTGCGACATGCAAGCACTGAACTGTGCCGAGCTCCACTGAATAACAGGTCTATACTGGAGTCCACATTTGAGGTATCTCGCCAAACTTGGCTCTGCATTAGTGAGCACGAAAACAGCCTCATAATTTATGTTGATCGTTTTTCTACTGGTCCACTGGTTGGGAAACTAACAAAACACTGTCTCCTGGTATTACATGGTGGGCGTATCCCAATGAATGACTTCTCACGCAGTTGTTGTCACGAAGAGGAGATCAGAAGTTTTAAGCACTTTGTTTGCAGATGTGAGCCGCTGTCCAAGTCTTGTACTTAATGTCTGGGCAAGTACGTCATCACCTATATAGTCTGGATAGGCGGAGCTGATATTGAGGACATACTACGCCACATTAAAAGAACGAAATGAATGAAGGAGGACGGACTACAGCCCAATTTTGTGACATCCCAGTTCGCCAGACGACTATACAGACCTCACTAGATATTGGACTAGTACCAATACCGAACCTTTAGCTGACTTAAATTATTGAAGTCCTCTGGGGGATTTTCACTGTAGTTAAACAAAGAGGACAAGTCAATGAAGGTGACATTTTTGTGTTAGTAACCAGTTTCCCAACCGGACCTAAAACGTGCTTCTTCCTTAAGATTTTCAAAACTCACATCTTGCACTTTTGAACATTTTCCAGTCCTTATATCGCTACTTAGACCTAGATTTTATCAATTCAGATTGCAGGCGGCCGATATATTATAAAGAAAAGCAAACAACAGTTTTAAAAAATGTTGTGCGTCTGTCTATATGTTTGTTGGCGCATCACTCAAAAACGACTGCATAAAATTGAATGCACTATTCACTACTGTGTTGCCAGATGCACAACTTAGAGTTTAGTACCCATTTTACAGCACGAAATTATTTTATTTATACACAGTGGTGGCAATAAAGTCGACACAAATTCTTTTTATACAAATAATAGATATTGGAACATATTGGTATCTAAACATAGTGGATATAGTAAAAAATTTTAGACTTAGTTATAACAACAGGTGCCAAACAAGCAATTGTTTTAAATTCTGCTGTCAGTATATACGTTTGTTCGCCCATCACTAAATAACTACTACATGAAATTTAATACTTCTTTCGCAGATTTATTGCTGCATCTACATTTTCAAACATGGGAGATATTTTTCATTTGCCTGTGCACATGTTTTATTAATTTGGGGGTGTGGAAAAACTTATCACAAGCCTACTTTACCTTGAATTTCGTTATAATTTTAATTCTATGATAACTTTACGTAACTAAAGGGTAGCTCACAAAATATAAAAAAAAACGTTAAGTAAAAATAAGAAGTAGTTTCAGTGGCACCCTAATGTACAAATTTAAATATTGGCATGCATATAGGCTGCAAGAAAATTTTTGCGACTTCAAGGCACACATACTTGCTTACATCCTTGCATTTATATAGCGACACAAAAAGAACTGCTCTCATATGCGAAATAAGAACGGCAGCATGAAGGTTACAGCTGCATGCACTTATAAGGGGGAATTCCACGACAAAGGGACATTGAAAAAGAGAGATACTTTTGAACTCGTCGATATTAAAGGTAGTTGAGATTGTATGTGCAGTTTTTTATGTGCTGTGGTTTGTCAAGCTTGGGGCTACTAAACTTATGTATTTTGAGCTAAAGCCTACTTTGGTTGTTATTACAAAATAAGATGAAAAAATAAAAAATTGTGAAAAAAAATGTAATTAAAAGAACTTAAAAATATGTGAATATGGGCAAAAAGTGTCATATACCATAAGTTCAAGTACTCAAAAATATGCACGAATTCGAAAGTAGCTCTTTCTACAATGCCCGCTTGACGTGAAATGTCCCATACGTATGCTTGTTTTTTGCTATGAAAGCATATTTCGTTGCCGAATATGAATATTGGAATACGCAAAATTTAATTAAATTTGTAAATGGAATATCCAATTTTTCGAACAGCTGTATGAAGTTGTACATATATATTAACATTTTTACAAATGTATATACACCTGTGTTCAATATAATAGTAGTGAAATTAAAATGGATATCGTGTGACGAAATAAAAAGAAGCTGTATTTTGAATGATTTTCATTTAAAATATAGCAAATTCCATAACAGAAACTACATAAAAAGAAATTTCAAAGTTTACACAAACTTCAGGAAAGTTAAAACTATCGATTGTATGGGAGCTATATGTTATGTATGTAGGTCCGATTTGGCTGATTCCGACGAATGATTAATGTCATGCAAAATGGCGGCTAAGTACCAAATTTCATCAAAATATCTCAAAAACTGAGGGCCTAGTTTGCGTACAAACAGACAGATCGACTCAGCTCATCGCCCTGATCATTTCGGTATACTTATTGGTGGGACAAAAGTTATAATACCATCTCATGTTCATGAAAGGTATAAAAAAGATACTAATTAAAATATATAAAAAAAAAGTATCACTGTAAATGTTAGCTGTGATTACGAGTAATGTAATAGTCATTTTTGGTATTTTTTTAATTATGTTTATTTTAATTATATTTTTTAAATATCATTACGGTAATCAGTAATCTATATGTAGATAAGTAATGCTGCAATTAGTGAAATTAATGAATATTATGTTTATAATTAAAAAAAAGCTGGCATTACTATTACTAGCTTGTAACTTCACATTAATACCATTACTTAATGTGCCTGCGATTACAATAATTCCAGTTGTAATTTCGATATTTTTTAAAATTATGATTTCTTTAATCGTAGTTGCACATTTTCGTGAATACAATTGCTATAATCACTACGGTAAAATTTTTTGAAATAAGTAACGCTGCAATTACTGGAATCAACCAATACTTCATTCGTAAATTAAAAAATAGCTGAAATTAATATAGCTTGAATAATATAAATCATCTTATAATCGTAAAATATATTGGCTGTAATCGATTACATCTAATAAAATGAATACTAGAATCGTGGATTTAAGTGCAATTCAATGAATTAAGATTACTGTAACCATTAACGTAAGTCCACGCAATTACAATTACTAAAATTGAAATTTCAACTTGTTTAAATTTTGGAATACTAAAATACTGTATTTAATCACTAGTGTAATCTTAATTTAAGAAAGCCTAACTTTTAAATTAAGAAAATTGTAATTTTGATTGAAAAAAAAAAGTTTTCATTGCGATTACTGTCCAGCACTATTTTAACTATCCCTCATTGCTATTCGTAACCACTGCGAAGTTAATTAATTGTAAGTATAATAAACGAGTTTATTTCATGGGGCATTCCATGTCAAATTGTTGAAATCGATGCTCTCCGATTTGAATGAAGGGAGTTTCCTTTTATTATGAAACGAAAAGAAAAACAATCTTTCAACTTAATACACTTACTTAAATACACAAAGATAGCTTAAGGGGCTCTACTAATGGAAGAGCTTCCTTTTTTTTTAATCTATTTGTGAAAACGCCCCCTTTAAAGCTCGATCTAATATGTTCCTGGAACTTATTTTCCAATTAAAAATATTCGCCAATAATCCTTATTTCTTTTCGCTATATTTCGCTTTTATAAATTTTCAAACTCGCTTAGAACCAAGACATTGTAGAAGGCATTTCTTAATTAGTACAAAAAAGACCTGTTAAATAATGATTACTAATCGTAATGATTAGCGGTTTGATTAATTATTTTCTTGGGAATTAATTTAATGATGAATTGCAAATACTTTCGATTTTTAATGATTATTTCCAATTAATACAGAAAATTAAAAAAAAATAATAATGATTTTTACGATTATGAAAAAAAAAAATCAAAAATAATGAAAAAGGTTGTTTTGATCACTTTTGATGTCTTTTGACTATTTTCGATTACTTTTGATAATTTTTGATTTTTTTCAGTACTGTGTGCTTCGACAACAATACCGGAAAAATTCAAAAGTTATCAAAAAAAAAAATTTTAATCGAAGAATATCAAAAATAATCAGCAAAAATCAAAAGTAATCAAAACACTTTTTTTTATTTTTTTTAATTTAATGATGGATTGCAAATACTTTCGATTCATTATTTTTTTGGATTATTTTTTGAAACAACTTTTTTTGATTATTTTGGTTTTATAAATTTTTTCTAATCGTAATCAGTTAATGATTGCCTTTTGTTGAAAAACAATTGAAATAATCATTACCAATTGAAAAAGCCGTCTAATTAATTGATTAACAGGCCTAGTACAAACACATTATGGCAACATTTTCTTTACTACCATTTAGTTTCAAAGAAGAACCTCAGAAGTACTCTAATTTATTTGATTGTATTATTTTTGCTTGCTTCTTTTGTTACTTTTTCTTTCTCAGTTCTCTTATCCTCAGCATTCAAAGCCAAAAAGCAAGAAAATTTAATAAATGTTGCTATTTATTAGACCTAATTTCCTTTCATGTCGAGAAATTAAATTATCTGACTTGTTTGAGTTTCTATTATCCAAACTTTATTTGTATTTGTTTTTGCTACTTGTATTATCACAGCTAACACCAACAATAGCCACTCAATAAAAGCAAACAACAACACTACAACGCCATATTTAGCTTACATTAGACCACCAACAGCTGCTAAATGCTTTACGTGGCGCAGCAGGGCGTATGATTATTCTGCACTTTTATTTAATATGCAATGCGTTTGGACTGCGAGCACAATGATTGAGAGCATTAGCGGGTAAGCGCGCACGGACAAGGCTTGTTTTACGGTTAATTGGAGTGAGTGAGTGAATGGATGGTTAAGCAAGTAGACGTAGTTGTGATTGAGCAGCAGTGAAATATCAAACTAGTCCGGAATGAGAAAGAATCGTGCTGATTTTGGTACTGTACTAGGAACCTTGAAAAATTTCTTCAAAAATATTGCATGATATATTTTCAAATATTTCATGACACTTCTGCTATTAGTTAAAAAATTAATTGAAAATTAAAATTACTAAACTCCTCCTCTCTTTTTGCAATAAGTCGCGTGGAATTTATAATTGTTATGGGACCTTAAGTGATTTAAATTAAAAATATCGCATGACATATTTTCAAGTATTCCATGATAATTTACTTATTAGTTAAAAACAATAAGAGAAACATTACAAAATTCCTCTTATCTGTGCAATAAGTCGCTTCGAATTTATATTTGTTATGTTAAAAAAATAGCGCATGACATATTTTTAAAATTTCCAAGAAAATTCACTTTTTAACTACTAAACTATTAATTAAATTTAATTAATTTAAGTAATTTTCAAAAATGTATAAACAATTTATACCATATAATGGTGTAGCTAATATTCAAGTAGAAATGAAGAATTATTAAAATGCTATATTAAAGCCAATGCTCGCTATTGCGTAGAAAACTCTAATGAAATTTGAAAATTTTTCCAAAAAATTGAGTTTTTAATTACTTAAATGAGAAAGAAATTATCTCAATCCTCGTATTTGTACAAACAGTTCTACGGAATATTTATTTTACACCCGGTATTGAGGAGTTGTAGTTACAAAAACTCGCATGACATATTTGAAAACTTTCCAAGAAATTTTACTGGTTGGGTATTAAAATAAAGGAGAAACTACAAAAATACTTGCATCTGCACAATGAGTAGCTAAATAAGATATCAACTATAGCCAATCTTGCCGATTCAAAAAAGTCGCATGGTATATTTGTAAAAATTTCGCATTTTCAGCTAATAAAATGGGCGAAAATTACAAAAATTCTCATAACTGAAGATCAGGGGAAAAATTATGCAAGTTAGTTGATGATTTTAAAAGAATACTCGCATGTAATATAAGAAATGAAGAAAATAAAGATGACAAGCAGTGAGTGTCATGGTAGAATTTATTAAAAAAAAGAAATATCTCATACAATTTCACATTTTTTACTCTAACTACATGTGGAAAAATTGCGAAAATACTCATATCTGATCAATTAGCTGCATTATCATGTACATTTATCGCCGAACTTCACAATTTTTTCAAAAATCTCCCATGACATATTAGCAAAAAATCACGAAGTTTCACTTTGTCCCTATAAAAGACTGGGATATTGAAGAAAATCGAAATATCTGAACAAAAGTTTCTATAGCAGGAATGTTCATTATATATATAAATATATGCAACTGACATTGAGGATTTTTTTTTTCAAAAAAATATGTTTTGAAATATCGCATGCACTTTTAGGTATTTCGCTGTTAAAAAAATTGTTTGAAAAAATAAGCTGATGGAATGTATGTAATATATGCATATCGCCAAATTGTTGAACTTTTTAAAAATATCTCATGACTTATTTGTAAATATCCCATGCTAATTTTAACTTTTTAAACAAAAAATAAATTTCGAAATTCCTTTTCTTTAAATAAGACTAACTTTAACTTAAAAAAAATATCGCAATGCACATTCGTTAATATCCCATGATATTTGTAGCTTATTTTTGCAAAGTATAAGAAAAAATTGTCTATTAGTTTACAACTAGTTGATTTGACTGCAAGGTTTGTAAATTGAAAGGTAAAATGAAAGTATGCTCAGCACTTTCACAAAGCTGTCACAGTAACCATTTTACATGAATTCCGCTGCGCGCAGTGATTTTACTACGTTAGTTAACTTTTGTGGTGGTAGGCATTAGTTATTTTTTCTTGTTGATTTGTTGCTTTTGTTTTTTTTTTTGTGCTTGATGCAAAACTATTTTTCTTGCATTACGGTTTAATGCTAGGCTTTGGTTTTGGCTTTAAAGAGGCAGAGGCTTGGCACATGAGACAGCGTGGAATATTAAAAATATGTGCTGTGGAGTTAATTAAGGCTGTACGAAAAAGGAAAAATACTTACAGAAGGTTTAGGGTAGTGCTACGGGTTTGATGGTCTGATGCGTGATGAGAGTCATTCGTGTGATAGATGGTTCGTTCTGCTGTGTGATTTGTGGGAACTATTTAAGAAATTCGTGTTCGCCTGAACCTCGTCTGCGAAAGAGCCATTTTTCCTCACACAAAAAGGAAGTATTTTTAGGTTCAGGTTTGTTTGAATCTAAATTTAGTGTAGACTACTTCTTTTTTCATGAAAAAGTAAGTTTTTTCCTTTTGGTCCATTTTTTAAAGGTAGTCTTATGAATCATCTCTGTATTCTCTAATTTTTTCTAAGGCTTATGGGTGTGCTGAATATGAGCCAAATAGGCACATAAATACAGATTATACAAGGTGCCGCAAAAGTAATCCTCCTATCAGAAAATGCTATAAATTTGTCGCTTGGCCCCTAAAGTCAGTTCTGTTTTGACATTTGTGTAGTAAACACATGCGAAATACACGTTATTAAACAATGTTACGCTACACTGCTCCAGAACGCGGAATATTGCTGACTATTTATTTGACCAATAATCGGTCGGGGCCAAACGGTTACTGTGAATGGTGAGCGCTACAGAGCAATGATCAACGAGTTCTTTTTGCCGCAACTTCATGAATTGGGATTGGAAAACATGTGGTTTCAACAAGACGGTGCAACAGCATACACTGCACGTGCCACAACCGATATGCTGAACATCGGAAGCTTACTTTTGCGCCACCTTGTAGATGCCGTGCGGAGTCGGGAAAAAACTGTATGCCCCGCCAATTTGTAGGAAAAAAAATAAAAACGGCACACCACAAATTGGAAGAGAAGCTCGGCGCAAACATCTTTTAGGAGGTTTATGAAATTTTTTTTTTTTAAAATGCCTTTAGTGCAGCTTAGCACTTCCTGCAGATTCCTGGCATCCTGCCTTTCTACTTGCTCTCCAAAATACAGTCCATGTCCTAGCGACCTGCGTATACCTTAGCTTGGGTGCTTGGAGCATACCCCCCAAGGTAATAGGAAAATGCGTCTTCAACGAACACCTCAAAGCCCGGCCAACAGTCAGTTTTGGGGCCGTCAGTACAAAATCTGTTCAGTGAAGTTTAGTGTCGTAGAGTCCTGTAAAAGTGAAAGCACATGGGTGTATATATCACAATCCTCGAGAATGTCAAGCTCACTTCTTCTTCTTCTTTAAATGGTCATCTAACCGCCTGGGCGATTTTGACCGTCCAACATAGCTCGCCAGTCGTTTCTTCGTTGCGCCAACTGGCGCCAATTGGAAACACCGCGGGATCGCAAATCGGTCTCCACTTGGTCCTTCCATCGGAGTGGTGGTCTCCCTCTTCCTCTGCTTCCACCGGCGGGTGCCGATAAGAATACCTTCTGGGCTGGAGCATCTTCGCTCATTCGCACTACGTGGCCTAGCCAGCGAAGCCGCTGTGTTTTAATTCGCTGAACTATGTCGGCGTCTGCGTAAAGTTCATACAGCTCATCATTAAATCTTCTTCGGTACTCGCCGTCGCCAACGCGTAGAGGTCCACAAATCTTTCGAAGAACCTTTCTCTCGAATACTCCCAGAGCCGCCTCATCAGATGTTGTTAGTGTCCACGCTTCTGCACCATATAGCAGGACGGGTGCGATGAGTGACTTGTAGAGTGTTATTTTCGTTCGTCGAGAGAGGACTTTACTTTTCAATTGCCTACTCAGTCCGAAGTAGCATTTGTTTGCAAGAGTGATTCTTCGTCGGATTTCTAGGCTAACATTATTGTTGGTATTAATGCTGGTTCTCAGGTAAACGAAGTCCTTTACTATTTCGAAATTATTGCTGCCAACAGTGGCTTAGTTGCCAAAGCGCGAATGCGCTGACTCTTTGCATGATGACAGAAGGTACTTCGTTTTGCCCTCGTTCACCACCAATCCCAGTGAGTCCAGCTCACTTCACTGTGTATTAAACCACCACGGACTCCTTTGAAGCCTATAATTGGTCTAACAGGTCTCCTAGGAGAGTCTCCTAAATGGGACCGGAAGAACGGCTGCACGCAAATGTGCAGTTAGGTTGTGTTTAGAAATTCAAGGCAGCTGAAAACTCACTTTGGCTGTTTGATTTTTGACACATAAAATCTGAATTCTGTGAGAGAAATTTTAATTTTACGGTTTGCTGGTAATAAGTTCAATTTTCCACACTCTACTTTGGCTGTTATTGCTTGTTTGCGCTGCTATAAAGATGTTAATACTTAAAAATAAAAATAAATAGTATAATGTCGTGAAATAAGAAAGCCAAAGCAGAGCACCTTCAGCTGCATTAATTTACGATTTAATAATATAAAAATGTTTCCGGACATAATTTTTATTTCAAAATCGGAATACATTTTTCCAACAAAAAAAAACGCCTACAGGCTGATTTAGTAAACATAAAATGCACAGTTTTCATAGGGAAAAAGTATACAAAAGCTGATGGAAATTGCAAACAGTAACTTTTCATTGTGGAAAACGGAAACAAGGACCAGCAGCGTTGAGCCGTGCTGCGTAGTCAAGCGGAAAATAAGCAAACCATAGACTAAAAATTGTCTAAGGATAAGCTTCTTCTTTCATTTATTCATTCCTGTCTTTGTTGTTTTCTCATTATTTAGTGTTTTGTTAGCATTTGCTGATAATATATAACCACGGCAGTGGGTTTTGTGTGGGTTTTCGGAATAATAAGGTTGCATAGAAATTGTTTTTTATTTTGATACAATTATAAATTCACGCGTTGGATAATTTTGATAATTGAAATGGTCTTTTTTTGTGAAAGTAAAATGAATAAAATTTTTATTTATTTGACATTTTTTTTCCTGTTTTGTTGAAGGTAAAAGACAGGTATACCAAGCGCTTGGATACCACTGGGCGTATGAGTAACATTTTTCATATCGCCATTAAGGGCTGGGTTCCCACATCGTAATTAAGTTAAACTGGTAGCTAAGCTTCATTTGAACAAGAAAATCGTCTGCGTTGCTCAACAGGGATCATAGCTTATTTATTCAGGGCACCCTCGCCTTTGGTGAGTATAGCGAGTACTGTATAATGAGGTTGAGTATCTCGAAATTAGAATTGATAGCAGGCCTGTTAAATGATGATTACTATTCGTACTGAGTACCGGTTTAAGTCATTATTTTCCTGAGAATCCATTTAGTAAGTGATTTACATTATTTTCAGTTTTTAATGCCCATTTTCCAATTAATTAAAAAATAGTCAAAAAAGTATGATTTTTTACGATTACTAAAAAAAATCGAAAAAAATGGAAAAAAATTTTAAATAATCAAAAAATTTGTTTTCATTACTTTTGATTATTTTCTTGCTTTCTTTTTTTATTGTTTTTGATAATTTTTGATTTTTTTCAGTATTGTTGTAGAAGCACATAAATATACAAACAAACAATACTAAAAGAAAACAAAAATGATACAAAAAAATAATTAAAACAACTTTTTTTTGATTATTTTTAATTTTTTTATTTTTTCTAATCGCAATCAATTAATAATTGCCTAATAATCATTACCAATCAAAAATCCATCTAATTAATTGATTACTAATTACTAATCAAATTCAACAGGTCTTGATAGGAAGCGGTCCTGGAAACCTCATGTCGAATACAGGCCTAGAAAAGCTCTCATAATATTATACTACTGCAGGGATGCCAGCCGAAAGAACTCGGATGTCTCGCCAAGGGCAGAGCAATGGCTTTTTAAGATGGCGGTCGGCAGATACACTTCCGTGGACTGTTTGAAAATATGCGCCTTAAGATATGCAACAATATTTTATGTAAAGCGAATCAAATAAAAATTTATTTGATACTTTTTTTTTTAAAACTTCATTATACAGCGAAGCCTAAAAATCAGAAATGCATAAATCACTCTTCTTCTTTCGTAATTTCCATGTTTAACTCCTTTGTCGGTTTATTGGCTAATTCCACTTAATGCGGTCATTTCACACTTCATCTCCTACAAACTGCCTTATCAACAAGCTGCTTTTAAATTTATTCTTACAATTCCCCTGCCCTTACTCTTCTCGCCTCTCGAGTTAGTTCACTCTCTCCCATATGCAAGCAACTTATTTTCTTGTTCTTGCTATATGGCTGCAATAAATTTGTTTCGATTATTGCATATTTTACGGCGCTCGGTAGCTTGTTGTTGAAAAATGGCACTTTTAGAAGTGATAAATTGCGCTGAACAAGTTGAAGAAAAAGAAGACTGAGTACAAAAAGCTGCTGCTGTGAGTTTGAAACAGGAAACGGAGAGCAGTCGTGTTCAGTCATGTTTATGTGTATAAATTTATGAGAATTTGAAGAAAAGAACTATGTGTCTTCGTTTTAAGCGTTAAATGACCGTGAATCAGCTGCGAGTAGAGCTACAGTTACATGCAATAGCCGTAAGCGATAATAGACATGATGGATACGAGTTTTTAGTTCTTTGCTGTGGAGGGTTTTTATGCTCTCGCCTAGAATCATCAGAAACAAAAATCCTCTCATCAAAACTCTTGGGTACTTTCCACTGTTAGACTTTCCGCCAAGTTCCTAGGTCAGCGAGGTTGTCCCACATTTCGGTAATGAATCGATAACAATATTTTTCCAATCGATTTTCATCTCTTTTTATCGATTATTATTGACATAAGCTGAAATAAAACTATAGAAAACTATGCAAAGAAACAATTGGTAAAAAGCGAAGGAAATCGATTGAGAGAAGTATCGAAGAAAATAAAATAAAATAAAACAAAATAAAATTAAACAAAATAAAATTAAATAAAATAAAACAAAATAAAATAAAATAAAATAAAAAAAAGTAAAATAAAATAACACAAAAGAAAATAAAAAAGAGAAAAGAAAAGAAAAGAAAAGAAAAGAAAAGAAAAGAAAAGAAAAGAAAAGAAAAGAAAAGAAAAGAAAAGAAAAGAAGAGAAAACAAAAAAAAAGAAAAGAAAAGAAAAGAAAAGAAAAGAAAAGAAAAGAAAAGAAAAGAAAAGAAAAGAAAAGAAAAGAAAAGAAAAGAAAAGAAAAGAAAAGAAAAGAAAAGAAAAGAAAAGAAAAGAAAAGAAAAGAAAAGAAAAGAAAAGAAAAGAAAAGAAAAGAAAAGAAAATAAATAAAATAAAATAATAAAATAAAATAAATGAAAAAAAATTAGAAAAGAACAAAATATATTTAAATAAATAAAATTAAAATAAAACAAAAACATAAAACAAAAAAATTAATTAAAAATAAATAAAGAAAATAAATTGTATTGAGAGTAAATTATAAAAGATAGATAGTAATAAAAAAAGCCATTAAACAGGAAAACTAAAAAAAATTTTAAAATAAAATAGAATAGAATAAAATAAAATAAAATACAATATAATAACATAAAATAAAATAAAATAAAATAAAATAAAATAAAATAAAATAAAATAAAATAAAATAAAATAAAATAAAATAAAATAAAACAAACTAAAATAAAACCAAATAAAATAAAATAAAATAAAATAAATTAAAATAAAATAAAATAAAGTAAAATAAAATAAAATAAAATAAAATAAAATAAAATAAAATAAAATATAATAGAATAAAATGAAATAAAATAAAATAAAATAAAATAAAATAAAATAAAATAAAGTAAAAATAAATAAAATAAAATAAAGTAAAATAAAATAAAATAAAATAAAATAAAATAAAATAAAGTAAAAATAAATGAAATAAAATAAAGTAAAATAAAATAAAATAAAATAAAATAAAATAAAAATAAATAAAATAAAATAAAATAAAGTAAAAATAAATGAAAAAGAATAAAGTAAAATAAAATAAAATAAAATATAACAAAAAAAATGAAATAAAATAAAATAAAATAAAGTAAAAATAAATAAAATAAAATAAAGTAAAATATAATAAAATAAAATGAAATAAAATAAAATACAATAAAATAAAATAAAAATAAATAAAATAAAATAAAATAAAGTAAAATAAAATAAAATAAAATAAAATAAAATAAAATAAAATAAAATAAAATAAAGTAAAAATAAATGAAATAGAATAGAGTAAAATAAAATAAAATAAAATAAAATAAAATAAAATAAAATAAAATAAAAATAAATACAATAAAATAAAATAAAATAAAGTAAAAATAAATAAAATAAAATAAAATAAAATAAAATAAAATAAAATAAAATTTAATAAAATAAAATTAAAATAAATAAAATAAAATAAAAAAATTTAAAAAAGATAAAAATATAATAAAATAAATAAAACAAAATAATAAAAAAAATAAAACTAAAAAAATTTAATAAAAGAATAAATTACAAAAGGTAGATAATAATAGAAAAAACCATCAAACAGGAAAACTTGGTAATAACTAAATAAAATTCATGACTTGAAATAAAATCTACAGATATTTGTAAAAATAGATAGAATAGGCATCGATAAAAACCAAAAAGAATCAGTGTGGCATAGAATATGGCACAAATTAGAAGTAATCGTAAACAATAGATGAATATCGATAACTAGCTCGCACATAGTTATGGGACCGATAAAAAGTGTTAGACATCAAAAGAAGTATTCGTAGTCGATACTCACGGATAGGGATAGTTGCAGCCATTAATCGATAGCAAGCAATAAAAATCGATAAAAAAGTAATACAAATTGTTTGGAAGAAAAAATCGTCTCATAGGTAATATTAGAAAGAAATCTATAATCAATTAAAATCGATATTTTTTTAATTATTTGAATTAATAAAACTTTCAAGTAATTTTTAATCAACGATTAATTAGTTTAGTTCCATTGGCAGTGGCTTGGAGATGGTTCACTAATCAAGCCATCAACGCTTAACTTAAATTTTTTAACATAAATTTTCTATTTTTTTGTGTCATACCTAAGTATGTATTTACGAAAATTGTTTGTTCTTTCCTAAACCTAAATAAATAAAAGGCAATCTTATTAGTTAATAAATAACTAATTAAAATATCATTAACAGCGTATTTGTCTACAAACTTTTGTGTATGCCTAAAAGTATGCTTGAATAATTACAATGATAGCTTGTTTTGCGCAGATAAAGTAAAAAATAAAACCAACAAAATCTTGATAATTTTACAAGTCACACAGTTTTCACAGGAAGAAGAGTGTGAACATATAAACAAAAGTGAAAAGTAAAATAAAGGGACAAACAAAAAAGGGCCATTGTGAACAAGTGAGAGATGTTGCATACTTTTGGGAGGGAATTTGTTTATTTGTTCTTTTGAATAAACAACATTTTATGCTGTTGATTTAATCCAGCCTTGTTGCTTTAAATACCTTTCTTTCAGCTCACCTTTCTTTCCTTTTTTACCTCCATACTTGTTTCATGGCCGTATTCTCTGTTGCCGTGAATGGTGCAAACGAGCTTATTAAATATTTAAAATCTTTTTCATCCTCTTCTGTTAAATATTTCTTGTGACATGTAATATTTTTTACTTCGAAGATAGCAGCACTTTACTTTCCCATTTATTTGCGAGATTATGTGCTTGAATTAAAAGGTATAAGCCATGGAAGTTCAAGTGATAAAGTTAACCTGGGGACCGTCACAAGTTCGGCGAATGTGTGGTACGCGATATGAAAATTCAAATTTAGAGATATGAGTGAGAACGGCGTCGTTAAAAATACTGCCGAAAGCTTGTTTGCAGGTCTTGAGGACCTAAGACGTCCAATTTCGGCAGTGAAAATTTTTTCGTATGAGCTTCAATTGGCCATCTGTAAGATCTCTTAAAAGTAGCATACAAAGTTTGTGCCTATGGGTATGATCCGACAAGCAGGACCAGTAACACCTCGGCGAGGTTAGAGGCGAAGAAAAATTGCGATAGCATCTGTTCCGTCCTAAATAGTTCCGTCTATATTCCTTCGATAAATTGGTGATTACAAACGTGGACCAACAAAGCAGAAACCAGAGTTCTACCTACCTTATGAAATCCACCCAAAAAAGTTAGCAATTATCTCCAAACTGCCAACCTAACCAACGTAGCGTCACCACAGCATGACCTTATTTGCAAAATTCTTGTTAGCGGTTTCCAAGCCGAGTTGTTTTACTAAGTTTTCATTTAAAAGGACTCGGCTCATTACTTAATACTTGTACTAACTCTTCACATTCACAAATAAGACTTGTAAAATGTAATAAAAATTTCGCTTTACTGTTATGGCTCTGCTTTGGTTTTAAAAGAGATACACTTAAAAATCAATTAAATAATTTTTCCAAATATTTAACCCTCTAACGGCCGATTTCGAAAAATTTATTCACAAGAAATGGTTCATTTCCATTGCATTTTTTATAAAATAGAAGATCTTTGTTTAAAATTTATATTTTTTCCTTTTTTTTCAAATAACTTAACCCTCTAAGTACCTATCTAACATATTATATTCACAAAATAGTGTAAATGACGCCATGCTGTTATCCTTTAGGTTTTTGTGAGATTACTAATAATGCAAATAATAGTTCGTCACAAAAATTTAACCTAAAATAGTTATATAAATACTGTTAACCCTCTAACAACTTCTTAAATTCGCTTTATTCATGAAATAGCTAGTGTTTTGACACTGTGGAAATGAAGTTTTAGCTACTGTTTTCATGCCGTGTTTTTAAAAAATTTCTCGTTTTACAAGACTCGTTATGGAATTCTACGGCTATAAATTTTAACCCTCTAAGCCTTTAATACGAACCAAAAAAATTTCAAACTTTTAAAATTCTAAATATGTTCAATATTGCTTTACACCTTTTGTTGGTGAAGATATTTGGTAAAATTGTCCATTAAAGTAATATCTAAAAATCTTAACCCTCTAAATACCTCTCATGCATAATTTATCTCTTTATTATATAGTGCAAAGTTCCAGCTTTTATCGCTCCTATACAAAATTTGCCCCAGGTCGCTTGGTTGATTCTTCTTATACTACATTTGATACTTCAGTGGGGTTTTCAATTACATTTTAACCCTCACCCAACGTATTGAATTTGGTAATTGAAAGTAGAAAAAAGTACAATAAGCGCTCATATTTACCAAGAAAATGTCATAAGACTGTAAAAATGGGAAAATCATTATTTTGCCGCATATTTTTATTTAAGCAATTATTTAAAACATTTTAACCCTATAAACAACTTATCAAAAAATACATTCTTCACAAACAGAAACAAAAATTGCTGGCTTTCCAAATAGATATTGTCCGAGTGTCAAAACAGCATTATAGATCTCACGCGCAAATACGATTTTGCTGGGACGATATTTCAACTTTATTGTATGAACAACAATTTTCTTAAGCATCTTAACCCATTAACGTGCTAGTTGTAAGCTTTTTTTTTAACTATAAAGTCTAAATGATCGTTTGGTATTTCAACTATAAATGCTGATATATCAAGTTTTTTTATTCTGTGTGCCACTCTTAACCTTCAAGCGACCTTCATATCATAGCTAAACCCCAGTTTAACCCTTTAGCGGCTTCCATAATTTATTCTGTTCACATTTTCAAAACAAGTTCTATGTTAGCAGTCCTATTAAGGATTTGCTTACCAGCTAATTGTTTGAATTTGTTAGAAAAACAATTCTTATAGTATATTAACCCTCTAGCTGCAACTCAAAACTATATTATACAATAGAGTCAAAACGGCCACTGAGTATTTCTCTTATACAGGATTAGCTGTTAAATTTTGGCTTATTTGGCACATTATTTATAGCTATATTAGAAACTCTATTTGACCCTTCAGCTTTTTAAAAAGTTTAACCCTCTGCAGACTTTACAAATTGAATTTACCTAGGGCTGTACAAAAATGTGTAAAGAGGTATTTTTTAGTTCTAAGTAGTTTTTAATTCTAACGATTTTGATTAAGAGTACTAAATTTTATTTGACAAAATTTTATGAAAAATAGTTTTCTTTTGTATCTTAACCCCTTTTGCGACGTGTGCCAAATAAATTCTAAGCGAGCTTTCATTTAAAAATAGTCACAAGATGGGTTTTGTTTATATTTAACTAATTTTTGTTTTACAGGACTTATGGTGAACAGCGCTAGTAAAAAGTTCTACAAAATATGTTAACCCTTTGAAGACCAAACAAAAATTTTCTTCATTCAGGCGTGCAACAAAAAAGTTCAGTCTTTTTTCTATGCATAATTTTACTTAAAAAAGTACCAGCTATGCAGTTTGTCGCAAATAGTTCTTTTACATATTTTAACCCTCATAAGACAACTTATTTTTTTTGTAACATTTTGTCTCGTTAGCTTTTCTTATATGGAAAAAGACTATATCGTATCATACCTATAGCAAAAAATAAAGTATTTCTTAAACGAACTTTGCGTCCACTTTAACGGTACTTTTGAATATTTCTTTCATTTCAGTCTTTCATCCCTTTTTAACTTACTAGACTTATCAAAGCAAGCATAAACTCATACTTTGTTGTTTGCATACAAAAAGCAATCCTTTTAAAGATTTCACAAACAACAACAAATCTGATCTAACTATGAAAATTTAGCACTACATAACTGCGAACTCATGGCACAGAGATCTGTGTGAGGCAAATATGTGATACGCTTTGCTCCGTCACCTTCAAGCACTTGGCCACAAAAAGGTCTGACACGTATTGCAAATCAACTGGCGTCTCAGCAGGACGAGTCAAAGGGTGTTAGAAGTGTTTTAAGAGGACAAATCATGCTTCCTTCGAATTTGGTCCTTTTTTCCTGCTTTCCTGCTAGCACAATATTATCATATCTTGGAATATATGTATATATCTAAAAAGCATTCAACACTTTCTTAGCTTTCTTAGATGTACTTTCTCAACCAAATACTTATGTACATAAGCATATTGTGAACCTTTTTCTTTCCTTGCTTTGATTTCTTTTTGAAAATAGCTCATTGGAGTTTACTGATTTGCTGAAGCTCTTGGTCCCTTTTTGCACTTTCATTCTCAGGCTTTTAATAACTTTAGCAAACTTTTTTTTGTCAAAGCATATGCGAATTGAGAACGTGCAGCCTATCTGACCTATTTTCATGCCACAAAATGGGGTTGCTTCTTTCATTCTCTGCCGCTCAGCTTTCATGCCATCTATCCGCTGCATAAACATTTTCCCTCTTCATTTTTTCCTTCCATTTTCAAACGTCTTTATGCGCAAATTCCCGTATCATCTTTGGCATTTTTTCTTCACTAAAATCCTTTCGCAGTTTAATTGGCAGTTTCTTGTGAAGTCAATTGAAAATTATTTGTTATGGCTTTCGTTATGGTTCTCTATTATGCAAAAAGGGGGTGCTTGGTACGAGTTTTAATAATTTTTTTTTTATTTCTAGTCTTCATCTACTCTTCATTCAAAATTTTACTTTAAAAAGAAATCACTTAAAAAGAACCTCATCATTCCCTATACCCATTTTATCATAAATTTCCTTTCTTGCTTTTTACCTCACACATCTTCTCCACGGGTGTCCTGAAATATCCTTTGCCATGTTTGAGCTTTTTTTGCATTCATGTCTATTTCCGCTCTATTGCATCATCCTATTTCTGAAAAGATTTTCATTTATTTACACGCAGTTCTGTAGAGTTCACGGCTTCCAATTAGTTTAGTTCGTAAGAAATTCATAACAATGGGTTTATGTAAGCTGCGAGTGTTCTCTCCACCCATTAAGACTCCGCACATTGCAAAGTACGAGCTCACAGTGGCTCGCTTTGGTTTATGGATGGGGTTTCACCATAATGCCTACACGCAGCCAACTTCTGTTTACGGGAACCTGAAGAGGAAAGCCTCTCAATATTTAAAGGCATGTTCGAGGAAATGACACACCAGCTCTAGCCGCTTACAAGATATCGGTATACCGAAGTGGATATATGAATTTTTCAGCTTGAGTTTATACATTGCTGCTCTGAAACAATTTTAATAAGGACGTTCACTAGTTGATGTGTTTTGAAATCATTTTCCATCATCCCCTTTTCTTTTTGGGTTTTGTGATGAACCAGCACTCTGCCATCTTCAGTGCTTCGGTTCTCTAGCATGCCGTCTCTGTGGGCGTACTGATATACTCCACGGTATTAATTCCAAACAAATAATATCAGACGGCGAATGAGGTAACTAAGGCGGACATAAACAAATTGACGACATATGGGACAGTGATCAAATAGAATACGAGCATAACACTTGCAATGGCTTAGGGGCTTACAAGATATGCGCACTTAGGTGCCCCTATCGTAAAAGGCGACTAAAATCTTCCAACCGTAGGTTCAAAGGTACCTGAGCTCACAGGTTGGATACCGGCAAAAGAACTGCTCATATCTGTAACACTCATCAAACCTTTGGAAAGTGTTTTTGCGGTAGCAACAACGAAGACATTCCCACGACATTATCGCTTTCCATTGCATGTGGTCCAATAAGTATCACATGAAGTAAACGGAAAGCTCGGGCAGGTTTAATACTAGCACATCCTGCCAAGAGGAAAACCGTCCAAAATATCAAGGCACACCCGCCAATATGCATCCTCGAGGTAGTCGACACCATTAAGGGAGTACAGGAGCTTACCGGGTTTATATCCCGCAAGGGATTGTCAGTTTCGAAAATAATTCCCCAAAACCTTCTGGGCGTGGTTTTGTCATTACAAGCTACAACAACAAGACTGCTAAATGAGATAAGAAAAACGAAACGACCATGCGTCTAGCGGAAGCAACTGCCTCTAAAATTCAGCCTTCAATTCTGCTCTGATCTGGGTTCGGGTTTTGTAGTGACCAAGTTGTCGCTTACCTAACACATAGCGAGCTTCAACGGAGGACGTCGATTTCTCTACAGTTCCGCTTGAAATCAGTCGCAAATGCTGCCTTTGTCATAAACTGGTTTGGGTTAGGTTTCTATAGCCTCTACAGACCAGATCATGCAGCAGCGTGTAGAGCTGTGTTTCAGAAACTTTTCGACAGAACTGTTGCTCTCCTGAGAAAGATCGCTGTTCATCACGTATAGAAAAATGTTAGTGCTTACGCAAGCCGCCCAGTTTATAGAGGAATTGAATGCGTTGAGCAAATTTTGCTCCTGTATCACTCGGGAGCAACACGTAGGGACGTGCCGCAAAGAGCAATGCTGTGGAACTTGTTGAATGATCTATGGATATTACACCTCTAAAATTCATCTTGACTATATAGAAATAGTGAGAGTGTTGGTCTTATTCATAAAATCTAGAGACCACACAGTCTGCAGAGACTAATTTAGATTTTTGATTCAAAAGGCAAGAAATATAAAAGCTAGCGACGACAAGGTTTTTAGTGCCATCCATGTCAAAGCTTCTACCTTCGAACAGAGGAGAAAATGAGCAGTCCAAAAAGCTTGTTCACAAAGTTTCACAACACCCAAAGAGGAGCTGAATCCGTCTTCATCTTAAATTAAGACTTATTGGAACGTAGCCAAAATATTCAGTCTCTAGATCGTGGCTACATTTGCTACGATCAGGAAATCTTTTCTCGAAAAGTGTCAAGCCTGAGAGCACAGAAATCATAAGCTTTCTCTCTGTATCGAACTAGTGAGGTGGGCCTAGTGAGCCCAACTGATATGATGTGTAAAGCCGTTAATGTAAAAGTTAGTTAAGGATACTGGGAGTTGGAGCTTTTCAAATTCGGCCAGAAGAAAAAAATTTTAATACAAGTTTCTATAGGAACACATTGACGTTTTGAGGTATTGCCGATGACAACGACAAGTTACTAAATGTTGCATACATTTCGGCGCCCCGCACAATGGTAAAGATTTGGATATCGCTTAAACGAACTTGAAAGCCATCTTACCCATTTTTTTTAAATAATTGCTCTACTGCTTTTCACATTAATAATCTTTAATACTCGATTTCGATTTGACTCTCTCTTAAATATTTAAAAAAACTCTTTTCTTCCTATTGTTATTTTAATTTCGAGCTGGGAGCTTATCAAAATAATTACTCAAAGAGAAAACACATTAAGCTTTTTATTCAAAAATAAATTTAAAGACTGAAACCAATCAAATTAGAATTAATATTTATGAAAGCTATAAGAAACTTTATCTTATCTTCCGACATATACGAAAGACTTTTGAGCGCGACAGCATTAGTTAGTGCCAAAAAGCAATAAACTTATACATAAAACGTTATAAAAACTTATAATCCGCATAGATTTACGGGATACTGTAAACTTTTGCTGTTGCTTTTCATTGTAGTTTATTTATATGTTGAATATATTAGACTGTATCCAAAAAAAAAAAAAAAAAACTCGCGGTACACCTAGTAATAAACAAATTTTTTGTTGGATCGTTTTGAGAGAGAAATTCTGGTCAATATTGATGAAAAGTGCAAGTAATAGAAGTCAAAACAAAAGTTTTAAAATTTTGGTCTATCTGTCTGTATGTTTGTTCGCACGTCACTCAAAAATAGTTGTATAGAATTAAATGCAGTTTTCAACAATGTATAGCTAGATCCCCGACTTAAAGTAAACGGTGCATTTTACGGTATTGAAATATTTTATTTACACAGTACACAGTGGTGGCAATGAAAATTGGTAGAAAATATTTTTTGTACAGATTAGAATATTGATAGCGCGATATCATTTTATATTTTACGATTGCCAGAGAAGCTATGGCCGTTGTCTCTAAATTTTCCTTTTCTATTCAATTAAAAACTTATACTCATTAATTAAAAAAAAAAAGTAATTATCATAAAAATTATTATTCTTGGCCTTGAAAATTAGCTCAATAGTCATGGATAATATTTACATAAAACTTTATTTGATTAATTTAATACCCGAGACCTAAGCAACAATTATTGGATTAAAGTGGTTTCTTCAATAAAGTATTCCTGCTACTAACTATACTGTTCTTAATTTTGGCGTGACGCAGCCTCGTGTAGCAAATTTTTAAGAATATTTTTAATATTGGTAGTTCGCTTCTAAGATACATCAATATTTGTGTATCAAAACGAAAATTCTGAAACTTACTCATTAAACTTACAAAAATATTAAACTAAAAAGAATACAAAAAAATCTGGTCACCGTTTTTTTATTTTCCATTTTAACTCCGACCTTTGTTGTCCAATCTTTAAGTATTATACGCCAAGTTTTTGTTTCATAGAGAAAATTTTTATTCTATTTCATTGCACTTCAAAACTCCAATGTGAGAACCCCAACAAAAACTGAATAAGGCCACACTTAAGGTGACCAGAAAATATGTTTTAAGTTTTCCGAAACTACCTTACAAAAATTGTCCATAAAAACAGACGTGTCTGATGGTTTTATGCACGAAAACTGACTTGCTTTTATTTAAAAAATTTTTGATGTATATTGGAACGATTTTCCGTCATTCCTTGTCAAATTTGGTTTTGTAACAAACCGGTTCCGGCGTTCCGCCATCCTCAGTGTTTAGTTTCGTTCGAACGATGACGGAAAATCGGTGCAATATACATCAACTTTCCAGCCTGCCGGAAAATCAACAAAACAAAATAAAGGAAAAGTTGTACTATCTTTTCTCCTTTTCATTCTCTGCCTGTTCTTTTGACATCGTAATGTCCTGTTCTTCGTCTTCAATATAACTTTCGCTTCCTTCTAAGTTCTCCTTATTTCTAGTGCTATTCACTTACTGGTCCTATTAATTTTTCCAATCTCCTTCCTGTCGTTATACCTATTCATATTGATATTCTTCTTACTATTTCCATTTGTCTTCTTATACCTCTTCCTACTCATATTCCTATTCTTCTTCTATTACCATTTCTCTTCTTATTCCTCTTCCTATTCATATTCCTTTCAGTTTTCTCATTATTATTTTTCTTCCTATTTATGTTCCTAGTCACATTAACTTTAACACTAATATTGCTCTTTCTTTTCCTATTCCCATTCCTTTCCTTATTTCTCTACATATTCCCATTTCCTTTATAATTCCTATTTTTTCTCCATTATTAATTTTTAATTTCTCCTTCCTACCCCTATTAGTATTGATTTTCTTATACCTATTCCTACTCATATTTCTCTTTTTGATCTTATTTTTCTTCCAATTCCTATTCATTTTCTTATTCCTTCTCCTATTCCTTTACCCATCCCTATTTCTTTATTTTAATTTTCGTTTTCTCTATTTACATTTGTCTTCACCTTTCTTCTCTCCTTTTTACTTTCATCTTCTATCTCTCACTGTTATAAGTTCATAGAAATATATTGTGAAGACTCAGTGCCTACCGGGGGTTTACGGTAGAGGGGAAATCTCGATCAAATATTTTTCCAAGATAAATTGGTTTTTGGTACGGTCTAATGTGCATACAAATTGTAGCGTCCTAATAGATAATTTTATTTTCGAAAGTGAAGCAACAGCATTGGCGTCAAACGGGAAGAAGTTGGCTGAGTAAAATGGTAGCAAGGAAAGCGGGACAAAAAGCGCCTCTGGGGAGTTTATTGCTAAGTCTCACTCAAAATCGATAAGCTTTATGGGACGTAAAAGGCTACGCATCAAGTCAATTGCGTAATTAATCATAATCAGGAAAATAAAGTTTGTTGTCTATCCCGGAACGACAACAAAGCCTTGGGCAAAAATTTAATTTTAATGAGCATCGCAGATGGAAACTCAATCACGAGAATGGACGTTGTGGAGCGAAGGATATTTGAAATTGTTAGCAAAAGCTGCTTGGTAAACTCAAACTCCAACTGATGCTGGAAGTACTGCTTGTTGCAGTGGCTTATTTTGCGGCTGCTGGCTCAGCTATAAGTCAGCTTAAGGGTGAGCTAAAGAGAGCTGCACCCTGCTTCCGGAATAGTCTTAACTCCAGACATAGGATAGAAAGCTAATAGGAAGATGACTAGGTTATTGAATAGAAATAAGAAGAATTAGATGAAGAAGAAGATGGAAGAGGATTAGAAAATAAGAAGAATTGGGAAGGTATATTGAAGATTAAAAGGAATTAGAGGGGAAAAATGGAGAATGAAGGGTAGAGGAAGATGAAGAGCGAGGGATGAGGAGGCACGGTAAACGAAATGTATTACAATAGACTAATATCAAAATATATTTTATCACCAAACTAACATTGCGAACCTTTTTTGATAAATAGTCTCAAGCAGAGTTGCCACCTGTCTTGGTCATTAATATAATTCAATTGATCAATGAAAGTAAAACCAAATACTTGCTAAAGCTTTGTGCCAAAATAGGCAAAATAGTTTGGAAAACTGAGACATCTTATTATAATAATCTAAATGGAGTTGCCAGCTGCTTAAAAGTTAGTTTCAATAAAATAAAAATACCAAGCAAATGTTGTAAAATAAAAGCGATTAAAGTAAGCCTTGTTCGTCGGTTATTTCCAAAGCATTGCTATTCAATGAAAAAGGTAAAAGAATTAAAAAAGAGTTGCCACCTTTTTCGATTAAATAAGAAAGGGAAATTTCGAAAACTGGTGCTAAATAAAAATATGAAAGCAAGCTTTGGTTTCCTAATTTTTTCAGTGTATTATTTCAATTAAAAATTAGTTGAATTAAAAAAGAGTTGCCAGCTTCTTCGAAAAAAAAACAAAAATTAAATGAAAAAAAAAAATCAAAAATGGTGTAAAATAAAAGATAATTAAACACACATTATTTCCATACTCCAAGGTTTTGCCACAAATTAAAAAAAAAATTAATTGCCTTTAAAAGATGTGGTCTGAAATAAAAGAGATCAAAGCCAGCTATGTTTTAGAAATATTTTAAATGTCGCCACTCACTTAAATAAAGTAGTTGAATAAAAAAGAGCTACCACCTTCTTAAAAAAAAATTTATAAAAAAATCCACAAATGCGAGAGATCAAAGCAAACTTTATTTCTACAAACTAAAACAGAGTTGCCATCTTTTTCGAATAAATAAAAGCAACATAATAATTCATTCATGATGTAAAAAAAAAATTTTACTAAATTTTAAATAGTTTAAGAGCGTTGCCACGCATTGAATAAATCAGTTGAATAAAAAAAAAAAAAGGAGTTGCCACACTTTTCGAAAAAATAAAACATTATCAACACAGTGTTCCAAAAACAAAATTTGCAGGATACAGCTCTATTTGTATTTACAGAATTATAAATGATTTGTAAATTCACCAGAAAATACATTTACACGCGCCTATTATTTATCCTTGACAAGCAACGATTAAGTTGTGTATTTTGAATTTAACACAATTAAGCCAACATTGACATTTTGATATCCATCAACATTCTTACAAATTCTGAGCAAAATATTTTTTTATTTGTTTTGTTGTTTATTTATTTCTTTTCTTCTCATGCACACGCACACATGCCACATGATGTCCTTGCAATTGTTTATTCGTCCTAACAATGCTTAATGTCAAGCAAGGTTAATCCACTTGGCGAACATTTGATGTATATATACAAACTGCCATCAAGTTGATACAAATAAGTAGGTGAGAAATCAGGGAGATAGGATTAAAATAAAAAAAACATGAGTAAAAGAATTGTGGTTCAAAAGGCATAAGGATGAGTTGTTTTTGTTTTTATATAAATAAGTGCAAAGAATCAATTGTACCCTTGCGCTGCGGAGTTAGGGTCACTTTCTGATGAATGAAGTGATATTTGGAAGGTCACCAGAGGACTAAAATATTCTTAAAAAAAAAAACAATTTTCTGGAAAACTACGTTAAGGCCATGAAAAGTCGTTTCTGAATTTTTTTTACGGCGAGAAAAATTTTTTGTGAAAGGTCATCAGAGGGTTAAAATTTTCTATAAAAATTTCTTAGCGATATTTCACGGAAGAGTGAGTTTGGTAACTATTTTGTATAGTGCGAATGTGAATAAAAGGGGTTTGAGAGGTCGGCAGATATTTTGAAGGGAGCTACAGGGCTAAAATGTTCAAGAAAAATATTTCAAGGAAGATTCCTCTAAGAAGCTCTATCACCGAAGGGAGGTTTTCGCTAATTTTTTGTTACATTTTAAAAGTCTCTAGAGGGTTAAAATATTCTAGTAAAATGTTCGTGGTAAAATTTCGAACAAGGTGCTGTGTAACGAAAATGCTTTGTGGTCACTGTTTTGAATAGTCTAAAAAATAAAACTTAATAGGTCGCCCTAGGGTTAAAAACTTCCGGCAAAACATCTCACGAAAAGTTCTTTTCATTTATTCTATCATCAAACGGTGGGTTTGTTTTTCGGGTAATTAGTACAAAATTATATTTTGAAGGTCGCTAAAGGGTTAAAATGTTCTAGAAAATATACGAAGGAAAATTTCGAAAAGGCGATGTGTCACGAAAATGCTGTGTGGTCACTATTTTGAATAGACTGAAAAACAAAATTGCAAAGGTCGCCCGAGGGTTAAAAGCTTCAAGAAAAATATCTCACGAACAATTCTTTTAATTTATTCTATCATCAAAGGGTGATTTTTGTGCGTTTTTTGGGTAATTGAGACAAAATTATATTTTGAAGCTCGCTAAAGGGTTAAAATGTTCTAGAAAAATATTCGTGGTAAAATTTCGAGAAAAGCCGTTTGTTTAAAGAAAAGGTAGTTCGATAGAGACTTTGGATAGTATAAACAAACTTTTATTTCAGAGGACTCCACAAGGTTTAAAATCTTCGAGAAAAATATTCGACGTACATCCCAAGAGGGTTAAAAAGTTTTTTTTTTCAAACATATTCAACGGCGAATTATCGACAGCACAAAAGGTATAGCTTTGAAGCTTCCATTCGCTATCGAATATATGAAGTTCTGTTCATAGATACCAGCTTCCGTACTAGTCTAATTTCGGCACTTTAGTTCTAGTTCTTCATCAATACCTTTGGTCCATTGTTATGGATTTCACTGTAGGGCTGCTAAGTAAATATATACATTTGTGTACGCCGTAACAAATGACTTAAATATGCAACTTATTTTTATTTACCTTACAGTAATTTGTCTTTCCACTTCCGCTTTTCAGACTCCCCTCGCATATGAAAAAAATATATAGGGTGTTTCTTTTACAGGTTTGTTTTTCGAATAGAGATAAAACTGGCATTTTGTGGTCAAATCTGGCAACTCTAATGTCATTTATGTTCAGTTTGGTTTGCCATTTCATCATGAACAGGTTGACAAAAGAACAACGCTTGCAAATCGTGCAAATTTATTTCGAAAATAATGGTTCAGTTCGCGAAGTTTACCGTGAGCTCCGTCCATTTTATGGTCGACATAATCGTCCATCAGAGCAATTAATTCGGTTAACCATGGATCGTTTTCGCACTACGTTTACTCTATGTGATAATACGCATCCGCAGAGACGTCGAACAGTGCGCACCGAAGAAACAATTGCCGCTGTAGAGCAAAGTGTTGAAGAGGACCCGAATGAATCGATTCGCCACCGTGCACAGCAATTGGAGCTTTGTCCATCAACTTTATGGAAGATTTTGCGCAAAGATCTTGGCTTGCGACATTACAAGATCCAGCTTGTGCAAGAATTAAAGCCGCGAGACCATGCAATGCGTCGTGATTTTGGTGTATGGGCCGAAAATGAGATTGATTTCGATGCTGATTTTCATCGCAAAATTTTGTTCAGTGATGAGGCTCATTTTTGGTTGAATGGCTACGTCAACAAGCAAAATTGCCGCATTTGGAGTGAAGAGAATCCACATGAGACCCTTGAAACGCCATTACATCCACAAAAACTGACTGTTTGGTGTGCTCTATGGGCTGGTGGAGTCATTGGGCCATACTTCTTCCGCAGTAATGCTGGAGAGGCAGCTACCGTTAATGGAGACCGGTATAGAGCCATGATAACCGACTATTTTGTTCCCGAATTGGATGGCATGAATGTGGATGAGTTGTGGTTCCAACAAGACGGCGCTACATGCCACACAGCGCACGTCACAATCGATTTATTGAAGGAAACATTCGATGAGCGCATAATTTCGCGGAATGGACCTGTCAATTGGCCACCAAGGTCGTGTGATTTGACACCATTGGATTATTTTCCTTGGGGATATGTGAAGTCGCTCGTCTACACCAACAAACCAGAAACGTTAGGGGAATTGGAAGCCAACATTCGTGGCGTTATTGCCGACATACGGCCCCATATGCTCGAAAAAGTGGTTGAAAATTGGACCTGTAGAATTGGCTTTATTCGAGCCAGCCGCGGCGGCCACATGCCCGAAATCATATTTAAGCATTAATGGCATAAAATTATCCTTCCAATAAAGCCAAATTGATGGACCTTAAAACGATTTTCTTGTGTTTTATTTCAATTCAAAGTTCTATACCCCTAAAAAAAACACCCTTTATAAATAAAAAATAAAATAAAAAAGTGAAAGTTTTTCTTGTGGAAATTACAAAAAAAAATCAAATATTCAACTTGTCAGGAAACAACATGCAAGCAGTCGTCATTCTTGCTTACAAACCTTAAGATATATTCACAAATGTAACTTGATTTGTATTTTCTGATATATATACTTTCTTATGCCATAATATATATGTACAAATCGTGTATATAGTATGCACAACATCGAAATACAATATTTTCTCATATCGAAATACATATTTTCTCATTCGCATACAGCCATGTTTTTGATGTTTTGTGTCCTCGTTATATGCATATATTATTTGAATTTGATTGTATTCTCTTAACATTCATTCATACGCTACATTTATTAACTCACCTGTCGTGCGGCTCTTTATCCTTCTCGCGTTCATGTTGCGTATCCGCCATGGCGCCTACAGACGTTTCATTGTCATTTTTCTTGTCCTTTGTTTTGCCGCTATTGCCGCCAACGCTGCCACTAGCAACAATTGTGCTTTGACCTTGTGCATTGTTGTTATTGCTGCAAGCAATTTCAGCGGCTCTATTGACACCGCCAGCACCCGTTGTATGCTTATCCTTATTCTCAGTCATGCCGTCAATTTGTTGAGAACTAAAACACTTTTTGTTATTTTTTTTATATTTTTTTTTTTTTGCTTGTATTACTTTCACTTTATTTTTATGTTAATCAAATTTTATACACTATCTTTCTCCCTTGTTATTTCGCTCAGTGTATTTACATTTTAATTAAAATTACTTTCATTTAATTAGTTGTGTTGTTATTGCTGTACCTGTACAATCGCCTCAATTGCTTCCGTTTATTCATTAATTTTCTTCTCCCCTGCTGGGACAGCAGATTTTCTCTGGCTTTTTGCTTTCACATCACTCACTTATGGCGTATTCTGAGTTAAATAAATGATTTTTAGATTTCATCACTTATTTGTATGTGATTTAATGGGTTAATAGTGACTGGTTTACCGGAGCGTATGAGTAACGTGTTGTTGTATAGATTAATTGAAAATCTGCATCTTCAAATGATTAGACTTTGAATATTTAGTTTGGTATTTTTGATTTTGAACTGAGTGGTTTTCAATTAGTTTGCTAGGAACTATATTCTCTAAGTTAATTTACGTCATCCAGAGCAATTAAAATTCCAAATAAGTCATTAATTATTTTCTTTGAATTTCTCAATCTAAATAAATAAAATAAATGCAAGACTAATAAAATTTAATCACTATGACTTACATGTAAAAGTAAATCATGAAATGTCAGAATTTCAAAAAAATAAACTACTAAAATTCAATCGTTAATTAAAACTAACATATAAAAAAAATTAAAAAACTCAAATCAATAGTTAATTAAAAATATCTGTTTAAGGTAAATAAATATCTAATACTTATTATTGCCTTTGAGCTAACCTTAGAAATTAGTCAATGACTAAAAAGCCCGCAATTAATTTAAACGCAAACTATAATTAGAAGTAATCTTAGTGGCTCTATAAAACAATGCCAAATAAGTAAAATTATTATCTGAAAATTAATCAAAAATTGTCATTGATTAAGGAACGGGAAATCAACAAAGCAAATAAATCGATTAAACACCAATCAAATATTTAAAACGGAAACAATAACTAAAAGTAATCTAATTAATTCTTAATAATTCTGTAAAATAATGATTAAAAGTCAAAGTGATTATTTGCCTTCAAAAAAATCAAAAATAATCAAAATATGTAAAACAGTCAAATAATTAAAAATCAAGCTCTTATTAAAAATAATCTTTACTTTAAACAATGCTTAAAAACGATTATTTGTCTTTGAAATTAAATCATAAATAGTCAGTGATTAATTGAAAACGATAATTACAAATAATAATATTCATATATCATTACAATTTAGATCAAATGATTGAGATAATTTTTTGCCTTTCACCTAAAACATTAATAGTCAATGATTAAAAAGCAAACCACTAAATAAAACTCAAGCTCTTATTAAAAATAATTTTTACCAATACTTTTGAACACTGATTAAAAACGATTATTTGTCTTTAAAATAAAATCATAAATAGTCAGTGATTAAAAAATGTTAAATAATTAAAACTAAAACAATATTTAAAAATAGTTGTAGTAAATTTTAGAAATTCTGTGAAATAATGATTAAAATGATTCTTTGCCTTTAAAAATAAATTAAAAATAATCAAAGATTTAAAAAGTAATCAAATAAATAAAACTCAAGCGCGGATCTTTACCCCTAAAAAATGATTAAAAAGAATTATTTGTCATTAAAATTAAATCAGAAATAATCAGTGACTGAAAAACAATCAAATCCATAAAAAAAGGCAAAGATATTTACAAATAATAACAATGAAAAATTAATATAATTTTTTTTAAAGATATATAAAAAAAATAGTCAACGATTATGAAAAACAATTAAATAACTAAAACTGAATCGATAATCAAAGATAATTTCAGTAAATCTTAGTGATCTTATGAAATAATGATGAAAAATTAAGGTGATTGCCTTCAAAAATAAATTAAAAATAATCAAAGTGTGAAAAGAAATAATCACTAAAACATTTTACAAATCTTTAAAACTTAATTTCCATCAATGTAGTAACTTAATTTTCATATAATAGAAAAGACAAAAATTATTATAATTTATAAATAATCCGAAAAATTGTATGAAAATTATTGAAGTCTATACTGACACAAGTTGAGCCGTTTAAAATATGTAGAATTTGGACAATTTGTATCAAAAAAGTTTAATTCGATATCAACATTCGCAAATAATCGATACTTAACGTTAGTAACGGGAAGTTCAAAAAAAAAAAAACAAACATAGAGAGTATGGTAACAAGTGTAATTTCGATAAATTTGGTAAATATTGATGCAGGCCAAGCAAAATAGATAGAAATTGATTAAAATTTTTAAATTAAAAAAAAAACAAAAATCGATAAAACCAACAAAAATAGATACTAGTGAATAGTTTATACACAGTAAAACACGAAAATCAATTTTAAATTAAAAATAATCTGCGTCAAAAGCGACCTTAACATATTATCGATGCTTATCGATGCAACGACAAATGCAAATGTGAAAAATATTGAAATCAGAGAGATTTCGCGAAATTTGGTGAGTACTGAAAGAGAGAAGTCTCAGTCTTTAAAAAAGTTAAAATTTTAAACTCTAAAAAATCGGTTACACCAACAATGATCGACACAAAGGAATAGTCGATACATATTAATAATAACAACTACGTAAATAAAAAATTTGTCATAAATAGTCTGAAAAATTACACAAAATTAACGAAGACGTTTAGGCACAAAATAAAGTGATTAAAATGCGATGATTTGCGTAAAAAAAATAAAACTCATACGAGCAAAATTATCGACCTAAAAAACTTCGATAGTAATCGGAAATTTTATTTATTTTGTTGCTGGGTTACCTAAAAGTGTTGAAAGCTGTGAAATCTCAAGAAATTAAGATAAGGTAAGTATGCATAAAGCCAGTGCGATAAAAACAGATCAAAAATTTAAAATTAAAAAAAAAATCGATAAAAGCAACACTAATCGATATAAAGTGGATACATGTCGTTAGTAAAAACAAAAATAAATTATAATTAATAATTAATTCGAAAAAATCTATGAAGACCGATAAAAATATTTAGAAGTTGAATAATTTGAATTAAAAAAAATTAAATCGATTAAAATAAAATTAAGCAATAAAATCTCTTTCTAAACATTTTTTTAAATCTAGAGAAAAACAATATAATCGAACAAATATCATGTACAGATATAGCAAAAAAATGGGAAAACCCACAAAACTATAACTTAAAATTATTTGTATCTTCGATTACAATCTATAAAAATAAAGTAAGATCGAACAAAATATGAAATAATCGATAACTGTCCAGGAAATTCGATAACACACTAAGCGCGCATGAGGTCTAAGTCTCGATCGCACATCTTTTTTTTTTTAACTCCACCCAAGCTTTTCAACCTAACCTAAAATTTTTAAGTTTTTTCACTGAATATTATTTTAATTTCCGTTGTTTTAAATTTAATTAAGTACTTAATAAATTGACAAACTAATTGAATCTATTCGCCGAACATGCACAGATAATTAATTGATTATTTGAGCGTTTAAATCTTATAGTTTTTACATATTTTCCACTTAATAATTACACACAACATTTTATCGAGTTCTTGAAATTTATTTTGCTTTTGTTGTTTTCTACTTTTTTATTGCTGAAATGCAACATAATTCAACCGAATTGCTTACACGTTTTTTTAATTATTATTTATTCATGAATGTTTAATTATTATTTATTCATATGCAGTTTAAATATCTCAGCACAAATATAAATTTTTTTGTTTTAATTTACACAAGTGACAGCCAAATTATTTATAGTTCATTTTTTTTACTCACCGCATTTATTACTTTTTTGTAAGCTTTTTTTTTGAGATTCTGTAAA
This sequence comes from Merzomyia westermanni, assembly GCA_949987695.1. Taxonomy (NCBI): domain Eukaryota; kingdom Metazoa; phylum Arthropoda; class Insecta; order Diptera; family Tephritidae; genus Merzomyia; species Merzomyia westermanni. The sequence goes on from OX465290.1 coordinate 146,877,588, forward strand.
TAGTTAAAGAAGAAAATATTTTTTTTAACTATTTGGTTGTAGTATATATTTTCAATTGAATTAAAATAATATTGTTGAAAGTTGTATATCAGTATTAAGCTTTGCATAGTTTCAATAATGTTCTGTGAAATTGACTAAAATAAAAGAAAGTAAAACGTGCCAATATACATCAACTCTCCACCCTGTCGGTAAATCAACAAAGCAAATTAAATCAGAAAGTAAGGAAGTCTAAGTACGATTGTAACCAAATATTATATACCTAGTTCTGTGAGAATTATGTTATTTCGCAGCTGCAGGTGCACATGGCGTATAGCAAATTTGACTAAGTTCCGATGAAAGCTTTATGAAAGCTTTTGTAAAGCTTTCCGTGTATGAAAGCGAACGTGAATGTAAACCGATTTTCTTAATTTTCACATATAATAAAACTTTAATAAGCCGATGTCTGCAAATTACAGTTATTAAGGAAAATACAAACGCGTAGTATGTATTAGCTTAAAAGAAGCCAAAATAGTAGTTTTTTAGAATTTTCGTCTGTCTGTCTATATGGTTGCGCGCGCATCACTCAAAAACTACTTTATAGAATTTAAAGCAGTTTTCACGAGTGTATTACTAGATGTTCAACTTTAAGTCTAAAATTAATTTACTCCAAAAAATATCGCCTACATGTTTTACACAGTGGTGGCGCTAAAAGATGGCACAACATATCTTTATACGTATAGTGCAATTAGAGCAGGCTTGATGACTGTGTATAAAAGATATTATTTTAAAAAGGATTTTGGGTAGTTTTATTAGAGCAACAGCCAAAGCAGCAATCTTGGAATTCCTGCAGGTCTGTCGGTTTGTATATTTGTACGCACTTCACTAAATAACTGCTAATTGGAATTGTATGTTTTCTACGCTGTTGTATTGCTGGAGGTCTATACTGAAATAGAGGGCAAATTTTTTCCATTGTTGCTATATACAGTGCTAACATTTGAATATGAAAAAATATATTAATCCTTAAGTGACTCAACAGTTAATCTTTCGTAACAATAACTTTTCTCTTATATCAACTAACAAACAAGCATTTTAATTTCAAGCACTGCTCTAACAACAATTAGCTAATTTAATTATTAACTTGTCTACATGCCCTTATTTCTATTTCGCAACCGCACCCACTGGGTCATTGTCATATCAAAGTGATCTGCTAAGGTTGTACTGATATATGCCTAATGTCTTTAGCGCACGTCAAGACATTTATAAGTATCTTAACTGAACCCAAATATTTGTACATAACTGTTTTGTGGTTATTTTTATATTCTATTCCTTTTAATCGAACAAAACAATCAAAACTTTGCCTCAAATTAATTAAATTGCTAAACTTTTCTTGCTCAATAATTATGTTCATCTTTATCTCTATGAGGTTTCTATATTTTGCCTTAACTCACAAGGCGGCGGGTAAACTTTGTTTTTGTTTAGCCCACGCAAACGTCAGCTAAGAAAAGCAATTTGCAAAAAATTCAATTTTAATTAATTTATATGAGTTTAGCAAAAACTTTATATTTCTTCAATTTGCTGGTGGCTGATGGCTTAACTAATTTCAAGAATTAACTAATTTTTTCTTCAACTGATGATTGAATTACTAACATTTTTTTCAAATCAAAATTTCTTATAATCACTTGTTTTTTTTTCAATCAGTTATATTATTCAATAATTATATAATTATATCTATTTTCTTCATCTTTGTTGCAATTCAATAATTTTTAGTAATTTTTCACAATTATGCGATTAAATATTTGAATAGTTTCATGTTCTTAATAAGTTTTTTTTACTATTAGGTTATGTGAAATCATCCGCTTCCTTCAATTATTTGATTATGTTAAATGACCCAATTATTTTTATTAACACGATTAGTTCCAACCAATAAATTAATTTCAATTATTTTGATATTTTTAATCATTTTATTCAATTTCTCAGATTATTTTAAATGTTTGATTAGTTCCGGTCTTAGGGGGAATAATGAAGCAATTAGCAATCATCCGATTAGTTATTTGACTTTCTGATTATTCGAAATTATTCGACTATTTAATTTATTTGATAATTTTTATTATATTATTTATATTTATTGTTATTATTTGGGTATTTTTAATTATTTTATAATTCAATTCAGATTATTTAAAATATTTGATTATTTCTTGTCTTAGTGGGAATAATGAAGCAATTAACATTAATCATGTTTTTAATATTCACAATTGTGCGACTATTTCATTTATTTCATTACTTCTATGTATCTCAGTATATTGAGTGATTTAAAACTACCAGATTACTTAACATTTTTGTTTGAAATAATTAACAATCATCAGATAAGTTTTTTGACTTTGATTTTTCTTAATCATCATACTATTTAATTTATTTTATTTTTTTTAAATATAAAGTCAACTTTAATTAACTTTCATATTTTTAGTTATTTGATTAGCTGTATATTTCACAAATAATCCTATTATTTTCAATTATTTGATAATATTAAATGTTGGGATTGTTTTAATAATAAGATTAGTTCTAGTAATTTGATTCATAAATTATATTAGATTTACTTATTTTGTTATATTTAGCTTTTTGATTAATTCCAGTAACTTTACAACTACTAGATTATTTCAAATTTTTGTTTATTTTTTGTCTAAGTGGAAACTATGAAATACTCAGCAATCAGCTAATTAGTTACTTGACTTTCTGATTATTCTCAATTATCCGACTTTTTAATTTATTAGATTATTTCAAATTATAAGTTCACCTTTAGTAATTAATTAATTTATTTGATTACTTTAAATTATAAGTTTAACTTTAGTTAGTTTGCATATTTTTATTTATAAGATTAGCTGTTTATTTTTTTTTTTAATGTCTCGCACTATTTCATTATTTCAAATAATCCAATTATTTTGAATTATTTCATAAAATTAAATTTGGTGATTATTTTTATTAATAAAATTACTACAAGTTATTTGATTGAAATAAACTATTAAATCAAACTAAATTATTTGGCTATTTTTAGCTATTTGATTAACTATAATAATTTGTTTAATTTCAACTAATAGATTAGTTTTAGTTCTTTATTAATTTAAAATTATTTTACGATTTTAGCTGCTTAGCTTGTTTTTATTTATTTGCTGCAATAGTTCGCCTTAGTGCGAATAATCAAAGAATAATAATTATTTATTTGACTGTTCACAACTATTCGACTATTTAATTTATTTAATCATTTTTAATTGTAATTTTAAATTTTACATTTTACTTTAATTATTTATTTATTTTGAATTATGTGACTATCTGACTATTTCAACTATCTTATTTTTTTACCATTGCAATAACTTTAAATTATTTAATTATTTCTCGAGCTATTTGTACTTTAACCTTTGCTTTTTGTATTATTTTTTTGATTATTTTCAATTATTTGATTATTTCAAGTTATTTCATTCTTTTCAACCAATAGGTTAATTTTGTTATTTTTAATTACGTTATTATTTTTATTGCTAATTTTTTTAAATTATTTTTATATATATATTATATTTTGTTATTTTAATTACGTTACTATTTTTACTGCTCATTTTTTTTAATTATTACTGGGTTTTCTTGCAATCTTAGTAATTTTAATTATTTGACTACTTAAAATTATTTGATTAACTTCAACCAATCGATTAATTTTGTTATTTTTAATTACTTCATTAGTCGCAGTTATTTGACAATTTTTGACAATCGTTTATTTCTTGCTATCTTATAATTTTGATTTATTTTTTTATTTCATATTTTTATTTTTATTAGAAATAGCATTGATATTTTGGTTATTTTTTGACGTTATTAAGTGAATATTGTTGGTGTAGTATCCATTACAATCTAGAAAGGGGCTTGGAAGGGAAAAGTAACAGGTAGAATAATAGCAAACGTGGGATGAGATTGACAGTCAATCTCTGATTGAAAGTCAATTTCTTACAAGCAACCAACTAGTCTTTCGGCCAGGACATTGGCTGAATGGTCCACTTGTATCAATGGAAATTTAATATTAGCATTATTATTATTTACTGACTTACATTATTAAAAAATTTTCACATTTATTTTTATACTCGCATTGGATCTTCATTGGCTTGCTTGTTCTCTTAATTTTCCTCATTAAATTATTTATTGACGTTCCCTCTGACTTTCATGAATTTACAATTTTAAGCCGGCAACATGCAGACATTTTCATCATTTTGCACCAGTTTATTAATTGTTTTTTATTATTTATGCACATACGAGGTGTGTTCAAAAAGTATCGCGAATTTTGTGTTTTTTCAAAAATTATTTATTTATTCATGAATATCTATTTTGTCCCCTTCAAAGTAATCCCCATGAGATATTATACACTTGTGCCAACGGTTTTTCCAATCTTCGAAGAACTTAAAAAAATCATTTTTTTGTATCTTGTTCAGCTCCTCCTTCGATGCCGTCTTTATCTCGTCAAGAGAAGCGCAACGTCGTTCTTTCATGGGCCTCTTCAGTTTAGGGAACAAGAAAAAGTCACAGGGGGCCAGATCTGGGGAATATGGTGGCTGCGGCATCGTTAGCGTGTTGTTTTTGGCCAAAAAGTCGCGCACAAGCAACGATGCGTGAGCAGGGGCGTTATCGTGGTGCAAAAGCCAATTTTTGTTCTTCCACAAATCCGGGCGTTTCTGGCGGATTGCTTCGCGCAAATTGCGCATAACTTACAGATAATATTCCTTATTGACCGTTCTTCCCTGTGGCAAGAACTCATGATGCACCACGCCCCTGCAATCGAAGAAAACTGTCAGGAAAACTTTCACATTCGACCGAACTTGGCGCGCTTTTTTCGGTCTTGGTTCGTGCGGCAGCTTCCATTGAGATGATTGAGCTTTGGTTTTCACGTCATAACCATAAACCCACGATTCGTCACCAGTTATGACCCTCTGGAGCAAATTTGGGTCGTCGCGGACAGAGTTTAACATCTCATTAGCAATGTTCATGCGATGCTGTTTTTGGTCACAATTGAGCAATTTTGGTAAAAAAATAGGTGAAAATCGAAGACGATCCAAAACACGTGCAAGCAAAGCAGCTGTCAACAATTAACTGAACATTCAAAGTGGCCGAGCTTGTCGGCATAAGTGAGAGACATGAGTACCAACATAACGCCACAAAAAATTCGAAATTCGAATATACGTAACCAGCGAAAATTCAAAATTCGCGATACTTTTTGAACACACCTCGTACAACGTTGATGGTTTTGTTTTTGTTGTTTCAATGGTTTTTCATTTTATTTCCAATAAAACTTTTTAATGAAAGTTAACCGCAATTTTCCTTTTTTTCTGCCTACCGCCACAAAACTTTTGCTCTCGAACCTATATACAATGACCTTGCGTTTTAATAGCGTATGCCTCAGTGGAAGTTGTTAAAGTGACATGTATGTGAAGACATTGGAGTGCGGCTTTGTTTTTTTTTTTTTGTTGAGAAAGCCTCAGCTTCTGTACACCGTCGATAGTAGATGCTTTTTAATGGTTTAATAAACGGAGCTTACCCAACACCCTTGACAAAAAAAATTCTAAAAATTCATGTAAGGTATTGAGGTGCTTCTAATTTGCACATTATTATACTAAAATTGATTGGTCTACAAAACTGCTTACTCAAAAATTTTATAAAAATTCTTTCCTAAAATATTGAAGTTTTGATGTAAATTTTTAAAAGTTTAATTAACTTTCCTGAACTTTGTGTACACTTTGAAATTTCTTTTTATTTGGTTTCTGTTATGTAATTTGATATATTTTAAATGAAAATGATTAAAATCACAGCTTCTTCTTATTTCGTCGAACGATATCCATTTTAATTTCACTACAATTATATTGAACACAGCTGTACATACATACATACATGCATAGATATATTAATTCAGCATACCCTCCACACATACTAATGCATTTCTTTCCTTCCACCCATTCACATGTTACAATGTAAATAATGAAGAACGCTTTATGTCAAGATCATCTCTTTACAATAACGAGCTTTCCTCTTCAACTGCATACATTCACACAAACACTCATACGAAGCACTAATAAATAAAAATTACACATTTACTGCACAACAATAACAATCAAGCTATTGAAGGATTTCCAATAATGGTTACACACGTCATAAATTTTATTGTAAAATGTAGTAATTTTGAGGAGCAATCAATAATTATTATTATGTTCGAGTCTAAGTACTTTTTGTTGTTGCTGTGGCATGGGTGCGTCTGTGAGTACTGCTAGAACTGGAAACGAATTCAAAAGTTATTATTGAAATTTATATGCGAAAAGGCTTACGGTGAAAACGGACTTATTTAAATACAGAAAGTTGATGTTTGTATGCTAAAGAATATTTGATTCTTTGGAAAAGGTTATAAATTTATTTTAAAATCTTGTATATTAAATTGGATATAAAAAAAAAAATTTAAATTTCTGTTTTATCTTTTAGGTCAAAAATAAAAATTAAAATAAAACTTTTTCTGAGTAAAAAATAATAATTAAAATTTGACTTCTATTTGAGAAGCTAAAGTTAAATTAAATGAAAAATAAAAGTTAAAATTTAAAATTTATTTTTTAACTAGAAATTTAAAACTTTTAAAGTCACACATAAAATTTATAATTTGTTTTAAGTACAAAATAAAAGTTCATACATATTCGACTTTCATTTTTCAATTTAATTTAATTTTTTTAGTTAAAAATAAAATTTAAAGTTGTTTAAGTCAAACATAATTTAAAATTTTTTAAATCAAACATGTTGTGAAGTGGGAAAGTTAATTTATTTGAATACAGAAATGTGAAGGTATGCAAGAATATTTTTTTTTTTATTTTAAAAAATGTCTTTAAAATCGTATGTGTTTAATACAATGTCAAAAAAGAAATATTAAAATTTTTTTTTATCTATTACGAGGTGTGTTCAAAAAGTATCGCGAATTTTGTGTTTTTTCAAAAATTATTTATTTATTCATGAATATCTATTTTGCCCCCTTCAAAGTAATCCCCATGAGATATTATACACTTGTGCCAACGGTTTTTCCAATCTTCGAAGCACTTCAAAAAATCATTTTTTTGTATCTTGTTCAGCTCCTCCTTCGATGCCGTCTTTATCTCGGCAAGAGAAGCGTAACGTCGTCCTTTCATGGGCCTCTTCAGTTTAGGGAACAAGAAAAAGTCACAGGGGGCCAGATCTGGGGAATACGGTGGCTGCGGCATCATTAGTGTGTTGTTTTTGGCCAAAAAGTCGCGCACAAGCAACGATGCGTGAGCAGGGGCGTTATCGTGGTGCAAAAGCCAATTTTTGTTCTTCCACAAATCCGGGCGTTTCTGGCGGATTGCTTCGCGCAAATTGCGCATAACTTGCAGGTAATATTCCTTATTGACCGTTCTTCCCTGTGGCAAGAACTCATGATGCACCACGCCCCTGCAATCGAAGAAAACTGTCAGGAAAACTTTCACATTCGACCGAACTTGGCGCGCTTTTTTCGGTCTTGGTTCGTGCGGCAGCTTCCATTGAGATGATTGAGCTTTGGTTTTCACGTCATAACCATAAACCCACGATTCGTCACCAGTTATGACCCTCTGGAGCAAATTTGGGTCGTCGCGGACAGAGTTTAACATCTCATTAGCAATGTTCATGCGATGCTGTTTTTGGTCACAATTGAGCAATTTTGGTAAAAAAATAGGTGAAAATCGAAGACGATCCAAAACACGTGCAAGCAAAGCAGCTGTCAACAATTAACTGAACATTCAAAGTGGCCGAGCTTGTCGGCATAAGTGAGAGACATGAGTACCAACATAACGCCACAAAAAACTCGAAATTCGAATATACGTAACCAGCGAAAATTCAAAATTCGCGATACTTTTTGAACACACCTCGTACAACGTTGATGGTTTTGTTTTTGTTGTTTCAATGGTTTTTCATTTTATTTCCAATAAAACTTTTTAATGAAAGTTAACCGCAATTTTCCTTTTTTTCTGCCTACCGCCACAAAACTTTTGCTCTCGAACCTATATACAATGACCTTGCGTTTTAATAGCGTATGCCTCAGTGGAAGTTGTTAAAGTGACATGTATGTGAAGACATTGGAGTGCGGCTTTGTTTTTTTTTTTTTGTTGAGAAAGCCTCAGCTTCTGTACACCGTCGATAGTAGATGCTTTTTAATGGTTTAATAAACGGAGCTTACCCAACACCCTTGACAAAAAAAATTCTAAAAATTCATGTAAGGTATTGAGGTGCTTCTAATTTGCACATTATTATACTAAAATTGATTGGTCTACAAAACTGCTTACTCAAAAATTTTATAAAAATTCTTTCCTAAAATATTGAAGTTTTGATGTAAATTTTTAAAAGTTTAATTAACTTTCCTGAACTTTGTGTACACTTTGAAATTTCTTTTTATTTGGTTTCTGTTATGTAATTTGATATATTTTAAATGAAAATGATTAAAATCACAGCTTCTTCTTATTTCGTCGAACGATATCCATTTTAATTTCACTACAATTATATTGAACACAGCTGTACATACATACATACATGCATAGATATATTAATTCAGCATACCCTCCACACATACTAATGCATTTCTTTCCTTCCACCCATTCACATGTTACAATGTAAATAATGAAGAACGCTTTATGTCAAGATCATCTCTTTACAATAACGAGCTTTCCTCTTCAACTGCATACATTCACACAAACACTCATACGAAGCACTAATAAATAAAAATTACACATTTACTGCACAACAATAACAATCAAGCTATTGAAGGATTTCCAATAATGGTTACACACGTCATAAATTTTATTGTAAAATGTAGTAATTTTGAGGAGCAATCAATAATTATTATTATGTTCGAGTCTAAGTACTTTTTGTTGTTGCTGTGGCATGGGTGCGTCTGTGAGTACTGCTAGAACTGGAAACGAATTCAAAAGTTATTATTGAAATTTATATGCGAAAAGGCTTACGGTGAAAACGGACTTATTTAAATACAGAAAGTTGATGTTTGTATGCTAAAGAATATTTGATTCTTTGGAAAAGGTTATAAATTTATTTTAAAATCTTGTATATTAAATTGGATATAAAAAAAAAAATTTAAATTTCTGTTTTATCTTTTAGGTCAAAAATAAAAATTAAAATAAAACTTTTTCTGAGTAAAAAATAATAATTAAAATTTGACTTCTATTTGAGAAGCTAAAGTTAAATTAAATGAAAAATAAAAGTTAAAATTTAAAATTTATTTTTTAACTAGAAATTTAAAACTTTTAAAGTCACACATAAAATTTATAATTTGTTTTAAGTACAAAATAAAAGTTCATACATATTCGACTTTCATTTTTCAATTTAATTTAATTTTTTTAGTTAAAAATAAAATTTAAAGTTGTTTAAGTCAAACATAATTTAAAATTTTTTAAATCAAACATGTTGTGAAGTGGGAAAGTTAATTTATTTGAATACAGAAATGTGAAGGTATGCAAGAATATTTTTTTTTTTATTTTAAAAAATGTCTTTAAAATCGTATGTGTTTAATACAATGTCAAAAAAGAAATATTAAAATTTTTTTTTATCTATTACGAGGTGTGTTCAAAAAGTATCGCGAATTTTGTGTTTTTTCAAAAATTATTTATTTATTCATGAATATCTATTTTGCCCCCTTCAAAGTAATCCCCATGAGATATTATACACTTGTGCCAACGGTTTTTCCAATCTTCGAAGCACTTCAAAAAATCATTTTTTTGTATCTTGTTCAGCTCCTCCTTCGATGCCGTCTTTATCTCGGCAAGAGAAGCGTAACGTCGTCCTTTCATGGGCCTCTTCAGTTTAGGGAACAAGAAAAAGTCACAGGGGGCCAGATCTGGGGAATACGGTGGCTGCGGCATCATTAGTGTGTTGTTTTTGGCCAAAAAGTCGCGCACAAGCAACGATGCGTGAGCAGGGGCGTTATCGTGGTGCAAAAGCCAATTTTTGTTCTTCCACAAATCCGGGCGTTTCTGGCGGATTGCTTCGCGCAAATTGCGCATAACTTGCAGGTAATATTCCTTATTGACCGTTCTTCCCTGTGGCAAGAACTCATGATGCACCACGCCCCTGCAATCGAAGAAAACTGTCAGCAAAACTTTCACATTCGACCGAACTTGGCGCGCTTTTTTCGGTCTTGGTTCGTGCGGCAGCTTCCATTGAGATGATTGAGCTTTGGTTTCCACGTCATAACCATAAACCCACGATTCGTCACCAGTTATGACCCTCTGGAGCAAATTTGGGTCGTCGCGGACAGAGTTTAACATCTCATTAGCAATGTTCATGCGATGCTGTTTTTGGTCACAATTGAGCAATTTTGGTACGAATTTCGCGTAAAAATCGAAGACGATCCAAAACACGTGCAAGCAAAGCAGCTGTCAACAATTAACTGAACATTCAAAATGGCCGAGCTTGTCGGCATAAGTGAGAGACATGAGTACCAACATAACGCCACAAAAAATTCGAAATTCGAATATACGTAACCAGCGAAAATGCAAAATTCGCGATACTTTTTGAACACACCTCGTATATATATATTTCTGTTTTATTTATTTTTATTACTGTCAAAAACAAAAGTTAAAATTCGAGTTCTATTTTCCAAGTTACTAAATTGTACTTTTATATTTTCTCCAGTTAAAACTTAAAATTAAAAAATTATTTTTTAGTTTAAAAGAAAAGTTAAAATTCAGCTTATATTTATTAAGTGAAAAAATAAAAGTTAAAATTGTTCAATTCAAAAATATAATTTAATATTTTTTAAGTCAAACATATTTGCTTGAAGATTTTTCAGGTGTCAATTTATTTATATAAAAGAATTTTATTTTTAACTTATAAGCAAAAGTCGGACTTGAACTTGTATTTTATAATCAAAATCTAAATCAAAAGTTAATTCCTTTTTTTTCAGTTGAAAACAAAAAAAGTTAATAATCGACTTCTATTTTCCAAGTCAAAAATAACAAGTAAAATTATATTTTTATCTTTTTTTAGTTAAAAATAAAAATTAAAAATTTATTTTTTAGTTTAAAATAAAAGTTAAAAATCGGCTTATATTTATTAAATTGAAACAAAAATTACCTTTCAAAGTCAAAAATAAAAGTTTAAAATTAAATTGTATATTTTAAGTTAAAACAAAAAAGTACTTTGATATTATCTAAGCTAAAAATAAAAATGACTTAATAATTAAGTTTAATCTAATAGTTGAAATTAATTAAATTACTAGAACCAATCTTATTGAATAAAAAAAAACTTCCAATAAAATCAAATAATTTAAAATAATAGGACTAAAATACAGCTAATCAAACTATTATTATTTTATTATTAGAGTTAGACTAATAATTTAAAATAATCAAATAAATTAAATAGTCATATAATTGCGAATAATCAGAAAGTCAAATAACTAATCCTATGATTGCTAGTTATTTTATTGTTCCCTCTTAGGCAAGAAATAACAAAAATGAATATAAGGTAAGAAGTTGAAATAACAAAGTAACTAACGATTAAGATTAAAAAATTAAATAATTCAAATTAATCTTTCAGTCGGAATAAGTCAAACTAAAAGAACTAATAAAATAATTAAAAGTAATGGGATTAACTCAAATAAAAAAATATTTTAAACTAATTTATAATTAAAAATATAAAATAATTAAAATATTTAGGCGTATAACTGTAAAAAAAATTGCTAAGATTTATTAGATAACTCTGAGAATCATCTGATGATTTACTAAAAAAATAAAAAAAAAAATATAATAAAAGAACTAATTCCGATTCATTAGTCAAAAAGAAAAGTTAGATTTCGACTTAAATTTTTTTTTAAGAGTGATTCGCTATCTGAAAATAGCTTTTCGAAAAATGTTATTACAGTGATGACTTTACACACAATGAAGAAGGGACTAGTTTGCGCTCCTGACGACCCGCAAACCAAATTACACAATCAGCTCTCGGTATTTTAATAAATTTATTGCCATATAATAAGTATAGCACTAGGACTATAAACGAGCTCAAGGCCGGGAATAATAATTTTTCTTTTTATTTATGAAAATTATTATTGTTAAATATGTTTCTGCCATGACTGCCTTTATGTACATTAATACGCTCCAAAGGATATAAGAGAATGTAGGACGGAAGGATAGGCGCGAACCGAAATTAGTACAAACCATAACCGCCACAAAAGCAAAAAAAAAAGGAAGGGCAATAAATAAATTTCCACTTTATGTTACGTCCGCTTAATGGCCGCATGTTGGAGGCAACGGAGGGTGTAGAGAACAGCCACACACACACACAGTTAAGTGATAGTTATGTGCTTCGTACGAAGTTTGCAACTTTTGTGTTTGTCGCTTTCTGCTTCTCTTGTTTGTTTTTTGTGCTGTTGTTTATTGTTTTAAGTGTTGTAGTTTTTGTGTTATAATTTTGGTTTTTCTTTGCTATGTTTTCTCTTGCATTTACTATTTTGTGGTTATGGGTTTTTAATTATTCTGTTTTTTTTTTTAAATCGTTGTAGTAATTTAAATTTGTTTGTTTTGATAGAGCGAAATGGAGGTCCACTCTATAACAAGGTGGAATAACTTATATTATAGCGACTCAGTCTTTCTTTCCCTTATTCGTTTCTTAAGAAAATCGATTTTGTGGTACGTTTTCTGATCTATTCACCGGCGTATCAAAGAATATTGCATTATCCCATCAAGATCAAGTTCGTAGCAGAAACTGTTCTTTGTTGTTCTCACTATCACTTCCCGAAGTTATGGGGAGCAGTATTCCCACAACAGTCCAGGCAACGTACTCGAATTAAAATTAAGTCAAAAAATTCTACTCCGGCTGATCTTCACAAAAACCTTGGTAAAGCAATCGAGTTTCAGAAACGATCTCCGAAAAAGAACACTTAAAATCACACCACCGAGATCAGCCTAATTTATGACTAAATTATTGAAAGAACTTGTGACATAGACTAAATTTTAGCTATGATGTGAAGCGTAAAATTCTAAGTCTTTTAAGCTAGTTGAAAAAATAGATTGAGGATCTCACAAGGGACATTTTGTCGGACCAATCTAGATAACTAAATTTAATAATTAATGAACCATTGAAATTGGCAGGTAAGGTTTGTCAGACAGTTTGTACTGATTTTTAAATCATAATTCCAAGGGAAGCTCCCTTAACCTGTGGTGTAATTTCTCGGAGATAATCATTTCAAAATAATTGTAGTTAAGATGATGTTAAGACTGATTATAATCGTAAAAATGAAAACAATAATGTTTTTGACAGTGATGATAATGATGAAGGTACTGCAAAGGCGGACATAAAGAATTAGTGATCGGAGAGGCAAAGGCGTAGATATAGATGTAGAAGAAGACGAAGATGTAGACTAAGGCAATGGCTACTGCAAATAGCCTAAGCAATTAAAACATAACGGCACCTGTTTTGATAACCGTCAACGTGACAGTAACTATATACGTAAACCTCGCCGTAAACGCATGACATAAATATATTACAACCCTAAACGTAGGCAATACCATAACCGTAACACTGCAGACGAAAGTAAATTTACTCATTTTCGACACGGCTACGGTTGTAGCGTTGGTTTTGATGGCTACGGTTAGAGCTACAGTTACAATTATGGTTATTGTAATGAAAACAGTTATGGTTAAGGGGACAGTTATAGTTATGAAAACGGTTATAGTTACAGTTTAAAGGTCATGGTTACGTTTCCAGGTATTGTTTGGTTATGGCTATAGTTATGGAAACAGTTCCGATTGTTGTTATAGCGACAATTATACAAGGTGGCGCAAAAGTAAGCTTCCGATGTTCAGCATATCGGTTGTAGCACGTGCAGTGTGTGCTGTTGCACCGTCTTGTTGGAACCACATGTGTTCCAATCCCAATTCATCAAGTTGCGCCAAAAAGAACTCGTTGATCATTGCTCTGTAGCGCTCACCATTCACAGTAACCGTTTGGCCCCGACCGATTATTGGTCAAATAAATAGTCAGCAATATTCCGCGTTCTGGAGCAGTGTAGCGTAACATTGTTTATTAACGTGTATTTCGCATGTGTTTACTACACAAATGTCAAAACAGAACTGACTTTAGGGGCCAATCGCAAAATTTATAGCATTTTCTGATAGGAGGATTACTTTTGAGCCACCTTGTATTATGGTTACAGGAATGGTTATGATTATGGCGATAGTTATGGAAACACTTATGGTAATGGTTACACTTATGGTTATGTCGGCAGTTACGGAAAAAGTTATGGTTACGGTTAGAGTTATGGTTACGGTTACATACAAATATTTAAGTTTGGTAGCATAAAATAGACATTTCTCTAGTCGATGGTAGAACTATTTATATATTAAGCGCCGCTTCCATGAAAGCCGGTTAACGCTAATCGGGGTTTAATTGATGTATTTTGTACGATTACCTACCAAATAAATAGCCGATTTGTGTTAACCGGGTTTTGTGAAAGTGGCACTAGGTGTCACGAGTCTCTATTTAGCACCCATTCGTTTTTGAAAACTACTTTTATTTTTGAAAATGTAGAAATATTGAAACATTTTCAGCTTGTTCCAGCTATTTAAAGAGAGTACGATTTTTTTTGTGTGATGTAGATATATTTATAAAACAACAAAATGCATTTTGCGGGTAGAAAATGTGATAAATATTGCCTGCGGCCTGGCTAGATTTTCTAAACTATTTTCTACTCTTTAAATGAAAAGTCCTATTGAGTTTTAAATGCTTTTTTGTACTTTTTCCTAGGAAAATGTACTTTTTTCATAGGAAATGGCTGGTTTTTTGGTTAATCGGAATCTAATAAATCAATGCTTTCGATTAATCATAAACTTACTTTCCTAAAATAAACCATAAGTAAACAAAGCAATTAATTTTAAGAATATTACAGCTTCAGTATTTGTTTGTGAATAATAGAATTTATATTTAAAATATTTGCTTTAGGCCATAAGGCAAAAGTTGTAATAAACAAATCGATTTATTTACACAAAGTAGTTTACAAATTATTCTTAGGAAATGTGAAATAATTCGTAGATTTTATTGTTCTTAATATATGATTTCTAATTATTCAATTTATTGAAAATTTTCTAATACTTTTTAAAGTCAGATGGTATTAACAGAAACATTAAAAATAATACAAGAGAGCGGATGCAATTCCCACTCCCGGGAAAAAACGTTGAAGCAATGTACATATGTTGGCAACATCGAAATAGTTGTCGCTTTGTTGAAGTAATTTTTTGTAGTTTTCTGCCGATAGTGCGAAGTGTGTTAACTTGGCAGCACTAACTCTGAGTGACATGCAATTTTATTAAAATAAAATACGAAAATAGAAAACAAATTATTTATAACTACATTTGAGTGTCAAAGTAAGTGAAAGACGATTGAGCAGCAATTAGATAGCTTAGATTAACTTGGCAGCACTAACTGCGAAAATGTCGTAAGTGCTGTTAGCACTTTTCGGGACTACGTAATGGTAGATTTTTTGACAGAGCTAGTTCACTCGGAGTTGCTGATAAACATAATTATATTTTTGAAATTGAAGTTTACTTTTTGTTGTAATTATGAAAAAAACGTTTTTTATTTTTATTTTTTTTTATGTTAAATTTTTTTTGAATTATAGTTGTTTTTCTCAATCAAGATTCGAAAAGGTTGTTATTTCAAATTCAAGCACGCAGACAACCGACCTTGACTGTATGGTTTTGTTCTGAGACAAGTTGGTTATAATTAAATTTCATGCTAATTCAATTTCAGTTGTCATTGAGCAGCAAGAGAAAAAAAAAATAAAAATTATTAGAAAGCGATTTTTAAAGAAAAGCTCTTACTGTCCCTGATTAAAAGTTCCAAATATTTAAATTCTATTTAAATTAATAACGTTATCAAAAATAAGACGAAGTACACTTGTGTTGGTTTATTGAAAAATATTTATTATACTATTTTTCACTTAGAAAAAACCTACAGAATTTAGAAACCTAAAAATTTCAAATTAGGAAAAAAATAAACCTAAAAATTTTAAATTGTGCAACAAACAAAAAATTTACTTTTTGACTTGAAAAATCGAATGAATTATGTCCAACGTTAACAAACAAAAAAACTCAGTAAAAGCCATTGCAAATGTGAAAGCTGTATCTACTTTATCACCAATTAAAAGCACTGGGAATGACAATCCCGAAATTGCGGGATTTGTGAACTTCACAAAAAAATTATATCTATCGATATGATCCTTTTAAATTTTCACAATAATTCAAAAAAGTGCTACAAAAATTTAAGACTTGCAAAAAATAAAAAATTTTGTATCTAACTTTCGTTAAAAAAAAAAAAAAACTTATTACTTGCTTTTTATTTTAAGCCTAGTTGGTTTCTCAAACAATTTCTTCACTTTTGACTACCTATTAAACCTGAAAAATAACAAATATCCACATTTCGGGCCTAGTCCCGGAATCCAATCATTGTATAATCATCTCGGGATCATAAAAATCCAAAAAATTGTTAACCCTACTTAGCACTCATTCGCTGAGATTGTTCTTGGTGTGAAAGTGAAGCAAGTGAATTATGTGAATCCTTCCATCGATTGACTAGCAGCCGTTTTAACCATACTTCATCCACTCACAAGTACATATGTTTGTATGAGCAGATATAGCAAACGTTATGGCAGGTGAGGATACCCAATACGAGGTTACTTATGAGGTGGAAGTGAACCTTTAACTTTAGCAATTATTTGTAGTAGATTATCCGGTCACAGGAAGTATACAATAGACGGGATGCGTTTAAGTGAAGTGATCGAACGTACGTAAATACACGAACAACTGAGAAACAATATAAGCTTAGATGGGAAGTGATAAGAGTGAATAATTGAAGTGGAATGAAAACGGGTGCTTTTAAAATGGATTGAAAACACAAAAACAAGCAGAAGAGGAGATAAAAGTAAATAAATTTAGTAAACTTAAAACAGCGCAAAGAACGTCGCAGTCTGGAGAGCGTAAAAAAATTTGGCGCCTTGAAGTATGCAACAATGTTTCATACTTTCTCTGAAGATCTGACCTCAGCGTATTAGGGGCTTATCATTTGCCCGCATTGGGTGCGTCTGTTATAAAGAGCTTCGTCGGAGTCAAACAAATCGGACACGCGTCTCAAAATTGTTTAGAAAGGTTTTTTCAAAACTTAAACACACATCGAGCCGAGTTTAGGGGCCAAGGAAATTATTCCCAAGGTAGTCGAAAGAACAAAAACGTTGAAGAAAAGAAGTGTATAGTGTACTGCAAAACTTATCACCCCGATCCAGATGTTGTAATGGCTCTAATACAAACATTCCTAATAAACGCATAACATATGGAGATTCGCCTCAAAAAGTCAAGAGCTCGCCAACTCTCTTACTAGAATCTATTTCACCACATTATCTTTATGGGTGAAAGATAGTATTCTCGCACTATTTTTAGATATGCCATTTGTTGGCGTGGAGCAGAAGTACCTAAGTAAAAAATCAAAGTAATGACTGTAGTCAATGTCTAAAAATATTCGTGTATAGTTCTAGGAACAGTAATCAAACTCTCAATGTCGAGTACAGCAACTTAAATGATAAAATTTTGGTATGCCTATAAATCATTTTAATTAATGAACTATAATTCGAAATTTTTACTATGCGTAAAATTTCGTTTTAATAGCAGATTACTTGTTATCAATTTTTTAGAATGATAAAATAAATATACATACATACATGTACAGTTGTGTTCAATATAATAGTAGTGAAATTAAATTGGATATCGTTCGGCGAAATAAGGCGAAGCTGTGAAGTTAATAATTTTTATTTAAAATATAGCGAATTCCATAACAGAAACCGCATAAAAAAAATTCTAAATTTACACAAAGTTCAGGAAAGTTTATTAAACTTTAAAAAATATACATAAACATTTCAATATCTTTGGGCAGATTTTTGAGAAAAATTTTTAGTATGCAGTTTTATAGCTCATGGAATTTTAACAAATGTGCAAGTTAGAAGTACCTCCAAATTTTTCATCAATTTTGTCAAAAATACCCAAAATTTTTTTTCATAAAAACAAACTTTTCCTTATCCGGTGCATGGAAAATATCACTCAACACCCTTGACGTCAAGAATTCTAAAAATTCAGGAAAATTTTGAGCTAGTTTTAATTGTTTGGTCTACAAAACTGCGTACTCAAAAATTTTCTAAAAATTCTGCCAAAAAATTTTAAGATTTTGATGGCCATTTTTTAAAGTTTAATTCTTTCCTGAACTTTGTGTAAATTTTGAAATTCTTTTTATGTGGTTTCTGTTATGGAATTCGCTATAGTTTAAATGAAAATTATTAAAATCACAGCTTTTTCTTATTTCTTAGAACGATATCCATTTTAATTTTACTGCTAATATATTGAACTCAGCTGTATGTAGATATGTAAATATAAATATGTATGCGCTTTGAAATTATTGTAAAAAATACAAACAAACATTTATACAAACCAGAGCTATCGAATTTCCATTTAAGTAATCCTTGATATATATTCATTTTTCAATTTCAAAGGTCATCTGGTCAAAGGGAACATGCACAGAAATAAAACCGTAGACGCCCTCCTTACGCAACTGACAAAGGAAAGGAATGTAGATATTGCAGTAATAAGCGAGGAATATAGGCAAAAGAATGCTGACTGCTGGCTAGAAGACTTAACCGGAACTGCGGCAATTTGGCTCCCGCCTGGAAGCAAAGCCGTCACTACAAGAAAAGGGAGCCGCATTAATGAGTGATATCGAGGACACAGCCCGAGAAATAGGTGAATCAGTAATCATTGCAGGCAACTTCAACTCAAGAGCCATTGAGTGGGGAATGCCAACGACGAACCCAAGAGTACGACGGGTTCTGGACATGGCTGCCAGGCTGCGACCAACAGTCATTAACTCCGGAACATCAACAGGAGACCAGGCTACGATGAAACGATACCAGATATTACGATGGCATCTGAAAGCATATCCGGGATAGTATTGAAGAAGATTTGGGCCAGAATGCCGGCAACTGATTTAGATGCAAACGTAATGGATAACATTGTGAACGAACTTTTCCCTACTCATGAAGTCAGGGAAGTCAGTGAAGATCGGATCAACATGCCCGAAGAACCTCCAGCATTTACCACAGCAGAACTACAAGCCGCTGCACGAAGCTTGAAGAACATTAAGGTCCCAGGGCCGGGCGGCGCTCCAGCAGAAGTCATCAAAGAAATAGTTAAAATGCGACCTGAAGCCCTACTGGATATGTATAATACATGCCTCAGGGAAAGATTATTCCCACAAATATGTAAGAAGAAGCAGCAATTAGCACTAGTAGGAAAGGGCAAAGGAGACCCAAACTCGATATCTGCGTACCGCCCATTATGCATGCTCGATACAGCTGGGAAACTTTTTGAGAGGCTACAAACCCACGTATTGCACGGTTTCAGGTCTGGAAAAAGCACTTTAGGTGCAATTGAGGACGTTCTTACTAGTGTGGAGGCAGCCCAGCGAGGTAATAACAAATCTAGACGAGCCTCGCAGCCTTAAACATAAAAAAAGCTTTCAACAGCGTGGGATGGACAGACATGCTGACTGCCTTAGAGCAACGAATACCATGTTACCTACAGCAAGTAATCAGAAATTAAATCTTTAACCTTGTAATGCCCGATCATACCTTTTTAGTCGGATATGGAATAAACTCCCAACATCTGTACAGCAGATAGCAGCTTTGAGAGTAGCCTCCTCTTATCGAACCATATCAGGACCAGCCCTTCAGGTAATAACCGGAGTGATCCCCATCGATCTATGATGAAGATTATGGGAAGCAAAAAAGCACACGGATCAAGAGCTCATAAGAGTCGCTCACCCAGAACTCAGCGAGGAAACGTTTAGACTTTGGCAATAGCGCTGGGAAAGTGAACACCGAGGCAGATGGACAGCAAGAGTTACCACTGACGTTAAGGTATGGAGCACTATAAACTTTGGAGAGGTTAACTACTACGTTACCCAAATGCTCTCTTCTTCTTTAAATGGTCATCTAACCGCCTGGGCGATTTTGACCGTCCAACATAGCTCGCCAGTCGTTTCTTCGTTGCGCCAACTGGCGCCAATTGGAAACACCGCGGGATCGCAAATCGGTCTCCACTTGGTCCTTCCATCGGAGTGGTGGTCTCCCTCTTCCTCTGCTTCCACCGGCGGGTGCCGATAAGAATACCTTCTGGGCTGGAGCATCTTCGCTCATTCGCACTACGTGGCCTAGCCAGCGAAGCCGCTGTGTTTTAATTCGCTGAACTATGTCGGCGTCTGCGTAAAGTTCATACAGCTCATCATTAAATCTTCTTCGGTACTCGCCGTCGCCAACGCGTAGAGGTCCACAAATCTTTCGAAAAACCTTTCTCTCGAATACTCCCAGAGCCGCCTCATCAGATGTTGTTAGTGTCCACGCTTCTGCACCATATAGCAGGACGGGTGCGATGAGTGACTTGTAGAGTGTTATTTTCGTTCGTCGAGAGAGGACTTTACTTTTCAATTGCCTACTCAGTCCGAAGTAGCATTTGTTTGCAAGAGTGATTCTTCGTCGGATTTCTAGGCTAACATTATTGTTGGTATTAATGCTGGTTCCCAGGTAAACGAAGTCCTTTACTATTTCGAAATTATTGCTGCCAACAGTGGCTTGGTTGCCAAGGCGCGAATGCGCTGACTCTTTGCATGATGACAGAAGGTACTTCGTTTTGCCCTCGTTCACCACCAATCCCATTTTCTCCGCTTCTTTTTCTGCTCTCTGGGCATGGGTATTTTAAAAAGTACTTATATAGAACGGGAAAAGTCGAAGATCCGAAGTGCGTGTATGGAGATGCTGAACACACATTCTTGAAATGTTCAAGATGGATCAAGGAGCGACAAGTGTTAGAACGAAGGGCCGGCCAAATTACTGCCGACAAGACCATAAAAAAAATGTTGAGCGTCCCGGAAGTGTGGAGAGAAATAACCAACTTTGTAGAAACTACACTCAGAGCAAAAAAGCGGGACCTGGACGCATGTAAAATAGAAGGCCCTTAAGGAATGAGAAATATAACACGCTACCCTTAAGCAATACGAAAGTGGTCCGGGGTTGGGCGACGGTTCCAAATTTTGGGGAAGCTTATTAGTTCACGGACACACGGCTGGTGAGACGGCATAAGCTGAGGTGCATTAGGCATTTTTTCATCCCCACACGCGAAAAAAAGGTCATCTGTTATTAAGGTAACATAACGACTAATAAAAAATTAAGAAAATAACGATTAAATAATAAATAACAGATATCTAATGAATGATAATTAAGTAAATTAAATCACTCGTATATGTAATTTTTTAGACGCAATTAATCGTGATTAATTCTTATTATTCTGATTGATTAGTTATGAACTTTTCGTTTGTCTCATAATCAAATAATTTATAATTTTTAATGACTTATTTTTTTCTTATTTATTTGCTTAAAGAATTAATGGTAATCAAATGTGATTCTTATTTAAATTATTCTTTGAGCCATTTTTTGGGGTAAGTCAAAAAACGCGATTATTTGTATTGACTGTAATTGATTGATTGTTAGTTATAATAATTTCTATTTACTTTAATTGATTGACTGTTAGTTATGATTATTTGTACTCATTTTTAATTGGTTGATTGTTAGTTTATATCAACATAGTCATCAATTGTTTAAGATTTTTATATTATATTATTAGATTACTTTTAACTATTTACTTGACAACTCTTCATTTTATTATAAACTTTTTATTCAATGGCAAATAAACATGATTGCTTTGATTATTTTGACAAGTAAGCACGACTACATTAGTTTATTCATTTAACTCATTTTTTAATAGGAAATAATCTAGTTTAGTTTTCGTTAATATTTTTAGATCGATTATTTTATTGAGTACCGAATAATTGTGACTATTATGTATTAATTTTAATTATTTTTTTTATTGGTATTCACGGATTTAGTCTCGATTAGTTTCGTTTAATTATTTCAGTGGTACTTTTATGTAGTTTTTAAAAAAGTAATAAAATATCCAGTAGCAAATAATTATGATAAACTAATAGACTAATTTTTTTCAGTGGTAAATAACAATTGTCTTTTATTACTCGCTCAATTAGCTTTATAATAGAAAATCTTCTTGATATATTTGATTAATCTTTAACTATTTATTTAAGCAAATAATCATGATTAGTTTTTAATCGTCATTTAAATTTAATGTCTAAGCCCAAATAATTGAGATTATTTTAGATTTATTTTTATAACTAATTTGTTTTAACAGCAAATTGCTTAATTTTTGATGTTTCTTTGAATACAAATTTTAGTACCAAATAATCGTGATAAGCTGCAATTATTTGAATATACTTAATTTTTTTATTTTAATGCTAAATAATTATTATTACTTTTAGCTTATTCTCTCAATCAGTTTGTTTCATATAAAATAATAGTGATTATTTTTAATTTATTTTAATAAGTGGTTAAGTGACAAATAATCGTGATCAGCTTTGATGACAAAAAGTCTTGGTTGACTTGCAATACTCTTGTAATTAATTTGTTGAGTGGAAAATAATCTTGATTACTTTCGACTAATCTTTCAATTCTTTTATTTTAGTAACAAATGATGCTGATTAATTTTAATTATTCCTTTAAATGAAATGTTAAATAATATTTATTAGTTTTCATTAATTCTTTGACTAATTTGTTTGACCGCAAATATGGTTGATTATTTAATATTAATTTTTTAGCTAATTTTTCATGTCAAAAAATTACATTATTTTGAAACTTTTTTTTATGTAAATGTTTTAGTGATAAATATTCTTGATCAATTTTGATTATTCTTTTAAGTAAACGTTTTGATGTCAAATATTAGGGATTATTTTAGATTATTTTTTAAATTAACTAGATTAATTAAAAAATAATTTTGATTATTTTTGATTACGCTTTGAATTAGCTGGTTTAATAAAAATAATTGTGATTATTTTTGTTTACGCTTTTAATGCATTTTCTTTGTGGTCATTTTTAATTACTATTTTTTGTTAATGGCAAATAGTCGTGACTATTTTGTTAAAAAGTCGTCAATATTTTGATTGTTTTTCGAATTAATCAGTCAGAATTGTTGGGATATATCCACTTACCTCAATAGCAATTAATATTCGAAAATGCAAGCAATTAATCACTGACTAGAGTGCTGATGTACGCAAATTTGAAGAAATTCGAAAATTAAATTACACAAAATTGTACACAAAAAAATGGATTTTAATTATTATTTCTGTATGTAAACAATAAATGTATGTAAGTATGTATGCATATAAAAATAAATATTTATAATAAAATCTTTTGAAAAATTTCACAGACGCCAACAAATGACTTTAATGTTTATATTAATTAGCACGCTCCGAATCGATAATATGAAAAACAAATTTTATGTATTTACCTTTTTTATGAATTTGATTTTTACTCTTTAATATTTTGCGTTCAAAATTTGTTTGGTTGCTGATTTTTTATTATTGTAGAAAGACGAGCTTCCGCACAATTACCGCCCATCATTTGTGTTTGATGGTTGCTTTCAAGTACAAACACACATACATAAGTAGATATTTTTAACTTTAATCCCACTGAAATAATTACACACACATATACACTTTACTTAACACTCGTATAATAACACCTGCACTCTCTTATCAGCGTTAACGCTAAATGATTGATGTTGATTTTGATTTTGTGTTTTATCGGCGCTGTAAAAAGACCGTTAATTGTTGCATTGATTGGTTTAGCTATCAGTTGTTCTATGTATGCACTAACAGCGAAAAAAATATGAAAATATTTGTTAGTTTATTTATTAAAATTTTTGAAAGTTTCTCTTTGATTTTTTTAGATTTTCATGCGGGTAAATATTTAAGCCATCTGTTGAGCAAATTCTAAACTAAACCATTCAAGGGCAAGCTAAAATAGCCGTTATGCTTTAGAAGATTCAACTTTTTTTTTAGGAACTTGACTTTTTTCGGCTTCTTTTTTCTATCCATTTGTTTTTTCATTTCTATTTTTTTTTGTTAATTATTCTCTTCACTTTTTCAAGGGTATAACAATCACAAACATTTAACGCTTAGCAATTTAACCATTTTTCACGATTTAAACCGACACCGGCACGAGTTAAACAGCAACTGAAGTTAGCTACCACGCGTTATTCTTATTTATTATGCGTTGCCAAATGTTAAACTTACAATGGTCACTGTTAAATTAACATTTCTGTTAGCTAACACATATAACAGTAAAGTGTTGCGCAACAGCGTGAGAACGAATGCAATAGCGATGCCGAAATCCCGTGCTTTTTTAGCTGCAAAACTCCCGGAATATTTCTCTTATAATCGAGAGATTTTCGGGATTGGAAATATGTTGCTAAAAATTAAATTAGTAAGTGGGATTTATATATGGCCATACTTTTGTAAAGTAATTTTACTAACCAAGAAGCAACTGTGGATCTATTATCCCAGTATTTCCATCTATTGAATTACCACTGCCGTTTTGAAAAAAACACTTTTGGTGTTACCTGTCCCAGGGCTCGAACCTTGTACCTTTGGTGTGATAGGCCAGCAACACTACCGCCACATCACGACCCGCCAATTTTTAATTCAAAGGCCTGATAAACACAATTTTTCTTTTCTTAAAAATAGTAGGACACATTTTGTTTTACAAAAATGAGATAACCTCGAAAATTCCACTGGTCATACCAAATTAATTTAAATATAGTCCTGATAGGATTCCTACATGTTTCTTGAAAAAGTGTGCGAACCGTATTTCCCAACCCCTTACCAATTTGTTCAGTCTATCACTAAAGTGTGGTGTTTTTCCAACTGCGTGGAAAGAATCGTTTCTTCTACCGCTGCATAAAAGCGGGAGTAGGTCTTCTATAGAGAACTATCGTGGCAAAGCAAAGCTTTCTGCCATCCCAAAATTGTTTGAAGCTATTGTTACAAATCAACTTACGGGTCCGATCTCTACTTTGATAGCTGACTGCCAACACGGGTTCAGTAAGGGAAAGTCCACAGTTACGAATTTACTTGAGTTTACCAGTCATGTCTCAAATGGCTTTAGAAAAAATCTGCACACCGACGTTATTTATACGGATTTCAGCAAAGCTTTTGACAAAGTGTGTCACTCATTACTTATTCATAAACTCGATCAGTTGGGCTTCCAGCCGGGTCTCAATCGTTGGATCTCTTCTTACCTTAGTGACAGGACACAAAGAGTCGTGTTTAAAAATTTAGTATCCGATGTCATTTATGTCTCTTCGGGGGTTCCTCAAGGAAGCCATCTTGGCTCGATTCTGTTCTTGTTGCTTATAAATGATATTTCTACAATAATAACATTTTCAAAAATGTTAATGTATGCTGACGAGGTATAGCTTTTCATGTCATTCGCGTCATTTGAAGATAGAAATAAGCTACAATCAGATCTAGATACACTAGTTACTTGGTGCGATTTTAATTATATGCCACTTAACCTTAAAAAATGTAAGCACATGGGTTTTTCGCGTGGAATTTTTCAGCCTCGGCTTCCTATACAATTAAAAATTATAGTCTTGAGCAAGTGTATGATTTTGTTGACCTGGGGGTTACTATGGACTATAAACTCAGTTTCAACCGCCATATTAACACAACAGTCAATAAGGCTAGAGGTGTCCTAGCATTCGTTAAACGATGGTCTAAAGAATTTAGCGACCCTTAAGAGATTTTCATTTAAAACTCATTAATCTACACACACTTTCTAGTCGGAGGGAAATGCTTGGAATTATTTTTATGATTAAATTGCTAAATGGCTCACTATCCAGCCCATTTCTTCTAAGTGAAGTGAACTTCAATGTACCGTCTCGTCCTTCAAGGCATTTTAAACCTCTAGTCTTAAAACAGTGCCGAACCAATTTTCAGTTAAATGAGCCCTTCCGCTGTTTGTGTCAAGATTATAACTCTCTTTCTGGTAGATTTGATATTTCAGACTCGCTTTTCAGCAGAAAATTCTTTTATCCTAAATTCATAGCTACTAATTGTTTTTTATTCTTTGACTTCTATATTAACTTCTAACAATAATTTTATTTTGTTAACTAGTTATTTTTTAATGTATAATCTATCTTATAACTACTTTACTTAGCTAATGAGGTTTTCTCTGTAGCTGAGCAGTTTTAGATCTCGACGATTAACAAACCAAAGCCTTCCACCGACTCGGCACGAATGAATAATCCGCGCGTTATGCGAATCCGCCGCTCGCACCGGTCGGTGGGTAATCCGTTTGGGAATTATTATTATCTTATATATAAATAGACAAGATGAATCAAATGTAGAACCGTTTTCTGCTAAACTATAATTCTAAGGTATACAAATTATATATGCATAGATAGGAAATTTTGAGGTGTACTTTTATCAGTAAATAAAAAAAATTTTAAAAATCATTTTAATATAAAAAATTTAACATAAAAGTCACACTACTACACATTCACTTATTCACACTATAGACACGCTGTGTGTGTGTGTACTTGCTTTTTGTGTACTATGCTGAATCGTGAGCATGGCCGAGGAGTTGCTTTGTAGGAAAAAAATTAAGAGCCGTAGTAGTGTGAGTAGACTTGCCATGCATGTTTTTGTGTTATTCGTGTGGTCGGCTCTCACTGTGAGTGCGAAGAGTTGGTAGTGGACCAATGAAAAATAAGTATTCGCACTATAGATACTCTGTTGTGCCATGCATTTTTGCTTTAGTTGTTGTTATTGTATTGATTACTTGCTACGATGCCCAGTGTCAGCTGCTCTCCTGAGAGCACGAAAAGTTGCTTTGTTGGATAAATTAAACAAGCAATGTAAAATATGAGCAAATATGTAAAATTCATTGCTGATACCTACGAACAGGGTTTACAAAAATAAAATAAATGATTACTCATAAAGAGTATTAAACACCGAAGAAAATTAAAGGAAAATAGAGGAAAGGAAAAGAATTGAAAGTAAGGAAAATTAAAGGAAAGAAAAGGGAAAGGAAAGGAAGCAAAGGGAAGGGAATGGAAAGGAAGGAAAATTAAAGGAAAGAAAGGAATGGAAAGGAAATAAAAGGAAGGGAAGGGAATTAAAGGAAAGGTAAGAAAATGAAGGGGAAAGAAAGAAAATAAAAGGAAGGGAAGGGAAAGGAAAAGAAGTTTGAGGAAAGTAAAAAATAAAATAAGAGAGTAAAAAAAGAAATCAAGGAAAATAAAAATATGTTAGAGGAAAGGAACGACATAAAAAGGAAGAAAAAAAGGCGGATAAAACATACCTACAGCAAGAAAACAAAACAAAATAAAGTTTATTGGTTGAATTTCAACCACTGGGCGAACTCTAGTTATTATTAAATCGCTTCCACGACAGTCGGGCATGCACAGAAATGGAGTACCGGTGCGTACCTGGGTCTTATCCGGGAAAGGACTGTCACTTTTGTCAATGCTCCCCAAAATCTTGGGAGAGTGTTCTAGTCGCTAAATACAAAAACAACAAAACATTATGAAATGGAAATAGGAGTTTAGTTGACAAAAAAACATCGTTCTGATAGCCTAATTGTTAACAGAGATGCCAAAATTTCTTTGTTGAAGCAGCGTAGTACCTTCCGAAAAGGATCTATAGGAAAAGCTATGGTGGTTGTCTCTATATAATCCTTTTCTATTCAATTTCTTGCCTATTTCAATTAAATTTAGCAGCCCAAACCTTGGGTTCTCGGAACAATCGCTGGTATGGGAGCTATACCTAACTTGACCCGATCTTAAAAACAGGTGCGATTGCCAAAAGTTTAGCCAGATATCTCTTAAACTGGACTCCTTTTCGTTCAAAATGAGATACGGGCGGACAGGCTAGCGTGCATCATGGAACATCGATTACTTATTGGTGGGTCCACCTCGTCTTCTTTTCATACATACAAACATTGGACCAAAGTTATTATACCATTTCATATACAAGGTATAATAATTAGTTTTGCTTTATATTTAATGAAATAAATTTTGTAAGCTTTTATAAAACAACTTTTGTAAACACTTTTGTAAAACAACAACAATAAAAAAAAAACAATTTCGAAATTCACCTATTTGCTAGAAATTTTAAGGTCACATATTTAAGGTCACAATCTGATAATTTTGTCAACCTAAACTGTTGAAAACTACAAAATACCAAATCCTTTTTTCTCTGCACTGTAAAATCAGAGTTTGAAAATCCCGAGGTTGTTAAAATGCAAAAACAAAATTACATCCCTAATATGAGAGCAAGGGTGGGTGACTTATTTGCTGGATTACTCTGTTGTGGTGAGTATTACTGTGACTGCGTTTTTCGTGTTGTTGGATATGTTATCCGTATTACACAGTCATTTTTGTTAACAATTACAAACCATAAAAAGAAAGAGCGCAACTTATTACACTTGAAAGGAGTAGATAAAGGAGAAGAATTGGGCAGGATTAGTAATTTTCATAAGAAACTAATGAGCAACAGTTTGTTAACAGAGTTGAGCTGGATAATAAAAGATTTGTGATTTTGCATGATAACAGTGCTAAAGAAGGTCGTACCTCAAGCTTAACTAAAAACCGGAGAGTATATTAATCAGCCAAACTTTAGAAGAGTACAAGTTACTTACGGTTACTTGGTGATATTGTTAGCATGACAGTCGCTCTAGTACATCATTATCCGGCAAATGACTGTCCAACCGACGGTGCAATCCCGTAGAAGCGAAATGCAGCAAAAGGTACTTCTTTTCTCTCACTGCACCTCATACAACAGGGAACACATACAGCGACGGATAAGTCTTAAGATTGTTGATTTAAGTCTTCCTTGAGAGGGACTAGGTGTACTTCCCGGTTCTTGAGGATTCCCAATAAGAAAGCGATATCCGCAACAAAGCATAACAGGTTAGGGGTTGGAGTACGTAGCCTCATCAGCCCTTACTTAGCGGGAAAACAATCTTTAAATCCATTGTTTCTTGATAAAAGGAAATGTAAACAAAACTTCAGCATTAACATACTGCTTAAATTCATTAACAGAGGATGTTAGATATCACTGTTAGAAACAGTTAGCAGTCTGGCTCTGTCGCCAAGTTTTCAGGGTTGCCATCTTATTCCTCTAATTTTAGGTTATTTTCTGTGAAAATTATGGTTAGTGCTTCAGGGAAAATCTATTTCTTAAACTCCTTTATATCAGAGAGCCCGCGGAGGATCAATGTTACATGCGGATCCGCACAAAGTTCAATTCTTGGCCCAGACATTTAGATTAAACTCCCGACTAACACACTGGGGACAAATTCATCATGCGAAATAGAAGGCATATAATTATGTACCGGTAGTAAGTAGGCTGATGGCAAACATCGGAGAATTTATAGAAAGCATGAGGAAGCTACTGATGAACTTTCTTGGCCGCCCTACTATATGCATCCGAGCTATGGGTAGACACACTTAAAGAACCGCTGTAAACACATAACCTCTGTAAAGTGAACGGCAGCTCTAAGAGTAGCATCGGCCAAAAAATCAGCGAGGAAACGTTTAGCTGTTGGGCCGCTAGGAAAGTGAAGACATGGTTGATTTCGCACGTTCAGGTATGGAGCATAAGAAAATTTGGCGAGGTTAACTTCTCTGTTACTCAAATGCTCTCTGGCCACGGGTACTGCAAAAAGTACTTATATAGAATGGGAAAAGTCTAAAATCCGAAGTGCGCGTATGAAGATGCAGACGAAGACGATGCTGAACACAGATTCTTCAAATGTTCAAGATGGAACACGGACCAACAAGTGTCCGAAAGAAATGGCGGTCAAATCAGAGCCCATAACGTTATAGAATAAATGTTGGGCTGCCCAGAGGCGTAAAAACAAATCAGCAACTTTGTAGAAACCACACTAAAAGCAAAAAAGCGGGAACCGGAGCAGACACAACAGAAGGCTCTTGAATAATGAGAATATGGCCCCACCCTGAAGCACTACAAAAGTGGTTCCGGGGAAGTTTCTTGATCCAAATATTTGGCCCTTTTTTTTTAATAAAGTATGATTAAAAAAAATCATATGGCGACCATGGTCATATCGTAAAATGCCAACAGCTGGCATGCTGTAGCTACTGCGCAAGGCCAACTGTTACGGCTTCACTGTAAAAAGATATTAAAAATCAACAGATGCTGTAACTGATTTACAAGGTTTCAGCTCACATAAATTCGGAAATAAAGTCCGAGGTAACAGCAAATGTCCTTAAGCATAGTTTTTTTTATTATATACATGTGTATGTTATTAACGGCTTTCACGTGTATGCATAACTGAGAAGCTATAAATACACTAAATGAATATTGAGGTTCAATAAAGGATGGCATCATTGGTTTTGAGAATCGTAGCACCATTAAAATTTTATTTACTCTAGTCAATTTAATCAATTGCGAATTTAATTTAATTAAGAAATTTTCTGATTTAATTGGATACTTATTCATGACTTAATTCAACTTAACTCAATTAAACTTTTTATTTGAATTAAAATCAATTTTACTTAGGCTCATTACATTTAATTAAATCTTATATGCATAGTGTCATTCAATTATTTAAGTAAATTTTATTTAATTGAAATCATTTCACTTCATTTATTTTAAATTAATTTGACTTCATTTACTAATTTTATTAATATTGTTCATATATTTAATTAAATTTTATTTAGCTAAAATAAATTTCACTTAACTTATAGTAAATTAATTTGAATTAATTCAATTTGACCTAAACTTTTTTTGAATTGTTTTATTTAGCTCCATTGCATTAAATCTCATTTAGTTTAACTTTATAAAAATTATTTAATTCTTTATTTAAATATTTTTGTAAGTGTACCGAGTTCAAGACCAGTTGATAATAATTCTTCAACTGGTTTTGAGCTCGTTCAACTTACAAAAATATGTAAAAATTAACAGACCATAAAAACCAACAACAAAACAACCTTTATTTAAATTTTATTTAATTGAAATCAATTGCACTTTATTTATATTAAATTATTTTGGCTTTATTTAATTTGACTTGAATTAGTTTTAGTTATTTTATTTAGCTTTATTGTATGAAATCTCATATAGTTTAATTTTATTAAAATCATTTAACTGCTAATTAAATTCTTTAATGAATTAAATAGCAATTAGTTTAAATTAGATTAGCTTGATTTATAAGTACTATATTAAATCAATAAAATATTATTTAGTTTAATCTTATTGACTGCATTTAACTATTGATTAAAACTTTATTTAGTTGAACTAAATTTGACCTAATTTAATTTCACTTAATTAAGTTTCACTTTAATTAGTTTGAACTGTATTATTTGTCTTAATTTGAAAATATCTTTGTTTTTTTATTAAAATCATTTAAGGTTTTGATTAATGTTTTAAAAATCACTTTGTTTAACTTAATTCAATTTAATTAGATTAGTTTGAGTTATAAAAGCTTTATTAAATTAATAAAATTGAATTTGCTTTAATCTTATAGACCTTATTTAACTTTTGATTTCAATTTTATTTAATTGAACAGCATTTCACCTAATGTAGTTTTAGTTAATTAAGTTTGACTCAAATTAGTTTGAACTGTATTATTTGTCTTGACTTGAAAAAATCTTTGTTTTTTTATTAAATAATTGATTTTAATTAAATTTTGTTGTTTTGATTAAATTTTGTTTAATGAAATAAATAGTACTTTCTTTAACTTAATTCAATTTAATTAGATTAGTTTAATGAAATTTAATTTGCTTTAATCTTATGTACTTTATTTAACTTTCCATTGCAATTTTATTTAGTTAAGTTTGACTTTAATAATTTTAGCTGTATTATTTAGCTTGATTTAAATAAATTTCATATAGTTAAACTTTTTTCATTTCTTTTCATTATATAAATAAATTTTATTTAATTGAATTCAATTAAACTCATTTAAATTTGACTTATAAGTATTAGTCTGAATAAGATTTACGAGCTTGATTGAATTAAATCCTCTTCAATTCAATTTAATTGCCTTCATATAGTTATTTTATTAAATCTCATTTAATTTAATTCAATGTTTCTTAATTTAACTTTATTTAATTGAACTTTTTATCTGTATATTTGTAAAAAAATTTAAGGACTCACAACACAACTCAATCAATCAAATAAATCTTACTTGATTTAGTTTGACTTAAATTAGTTTGAATTATATTAACAAGCTTGATTTAAGTGAATGTAATTTAGTTTAATTTTGTTTCAATCAATTATTTAATAAAGCTCTATTTAATTGAATTCAATTTTACTTTTATTAGTCTAAATTAAATTTACAAGCTTGCATGGATTAAATCTAATTCAGTTTAATTCTATTGACTTCTTATAGTCTTTAAAAAAAAATTTATTTAATTGAATTCGATTATACTTAATTTAACGTAATTAAATTTATTATTTTTTTTATACAAAGTATAAAGAACAATCACTTCAATCAAATCTAACTTTATTGCTTAAATGCAGGCAAATTTTTAATTCTTATCACCCAGCAGCTTTTTGCTACTTAAAGCGATATAAACCCCTTTTAATGCGCTGATTAGTTTAAGTCTCAAACTTTTAGACCTCATTAATTTATTTACTACACACTCGGACAATGACGTTTCTACTTCAATGTGTATGTATTAAGTTGACTAATTTCTTATGTGATCAATAGCTCTTAATCCATGTATCTGTCTTATTGTTGAACATTAGGGTGCGCTTTATTTTACTTCTTTGTAATAAAAAGTTGGACTCTTTCTTAGAAATGCAGATACAGACTTCTTAATGACAAGAAAATGGACGTTCATTCCACTCTGGGTTGCTCCCTCTCACGACATTTTCAAATGGATCAAGCTAGCTTCTAAATATAAAAGGCTCTAATTGTAAGGATTTTTTTTTTGTGGAGTTTAATAACTCAAAATTGCTACGACATATGTCGAAAAAATCTTTCCTTATAATTCGACTCATCCTAATGTGCACATCTACAGCTGTGTTCAATATAATAGTAGTGAAATTAAAATGGATATCGTTCAACAAAATAACAGCGAATTTCATATTAGAAACCACATAAAAAGAAATTTCAAAGTTTACAAACTTCAGGAAAGTTAAACTTTAAAAAATTGACATCAAAATTTCAATATTTTTGGCCAGAATTTTAGAACATTTTTGAGTTAACAGACCAATCAATTTTAGTATAACATTGTGCAATTAAGAACTCGCTTAAAAATTTCCGTGAATTTTTAGAATTTTTTTCGCCAAAGATGTTCAGTGCTTTCTTCCATACAACGCATGAAGAAAAACTAATTTTATATGGAAAGAAACATCCTCGACGAAACAAATTCTAAAAATTCAGAAGAAATTTTCAGGTACTTCTATCATGCATATTATTGAGCTAAAATTGAACTTCTAAAAAACTATTCCCAAAAATATTGAAATTTTTATATAAATTTTTAAAAGTTTAAATAACTTTCCTAAGCTTTGTGTAAACTTTGGATTTTTTTTTGGTTTCTGTTATGGCATTGGCTATATTTTAAATGAAAATTAATAAATACACAGTTTCATTTTATGTCGTCGAACGATATCCAATTTAATTTCACTACTATTATATTGTACACAACTGTATATCCTTTGCATCTTCGTCTATGAGAAACAAACAAGGGGAATTCGGTATTTCCGTACTTAAGTAACGATTGGCCTAATTAATTGTGCTATACAGTCAACACCTACTGCCAAGATGATAATAATACATGCATTACATACACATTAGGGTGTGCCAGTTTTCAGGGGATATTTACTCTCACTTATTTTTTGTATATGCGCGCGTGTACACAACATAGCGTTATGAAATGTTCGCAATAGGCTCATAGGGTCGCTGAACACAGTCTAGTGGGCAGAGCCACACCCCCAGGCAGTATTCGTCATAGCCCCTTGGTTTAAATTAATTACATTTGGAGATATATGTTTCTTTTAATTAAGATATAAATAATTTTAAAAAAAGATGCGTTGCCCCGCCTATATATTTTTGGGGAAGAGAAATGATTAGATACTAAAATTGTGAAAATAAATATTTGGGTAGGACAGCAGCTACGGAGTCTGGAAGTATTAAATGCTTCCTCCTCCTGCTCACTCAATTTTGCACGCTATACAAATATTACACGCACAAATACACATTCACACACGTGTAATTTGTTATCTTATGAGCTTAAACAATAATGACATAAGTACTTATTTACATATACGCTCCCCGCATTCGCTTGTGCAAACCAAATTTGGTAGATTTCATTTGTTAATGCCTTGCGTGCTTTTGTCTACCTATTTGCAATTAGTTTCCGTTTTTAGTGTTATTGTTATTGTTATTACTATTACCTAGATGTTAAAGCTTTATATTACTGCATTTATATTAATTCATATTATGCATTAATTTCATAATGTCTGAAGTAGAATAGCAATGTGAATACTTCCAGAAATATGCAGTACGTACAATCTAATCGAAATGCCTAAGGCACTTTGTGGGAATGAAAGAAGGCTAGAGAAGGCCAGAAAGTAGTGTTATCGGCACCCGCCGATGGAAGCAAAGGAAGAGTGAGACCACCACTCCGATGGAAGAGCCAAGTGGAGACCGATTTTCAATGCTGCGGTGTCCCTAGTTAACGCAACAAAGAAACGATTGGTGAGCTATGTTCGACTGTCAAAATCGCCATGGCTTTCGACTGACCATTTGAAGAAGAAGAAGAGTCGGATGATATCCACTCTAGCTTTTTATGTCTCGTATATTTTGGAGAACAAACAAGTAAACAAATTAAATAAAGAAAATAAAATAAAATAAAATAAGATAAAATGAAATAAAATAAAATAAAATAAAATAAAATAAAATAAAATAAAATAAAATAAAGTAAAATAAAATAACATAAAATAAAATAAATGAAATAAAATATAACATAAAATAAATTCCATAAAATAAAATAAAATATAATATAAAATCAAATAAATGAAATAAAATTACATAAAATAAAATAAAAACTGAAAAAATAAAATAAATAACATAAAATAAAATAAAATAAAATAAATAAAATAAATAAAGAACAAACAAGTAAACAAATTAAATAAAGAAAATAAAATAAAATAAGATAAAATGAAATAAAATAAAATAAAATAAAATAAAGTAAAATAAAATAACATAAAATAAAATAAATGAAATAAAATATAACATAAAATAAAATTAAATAAATGAAATAAAATTACATAAAATAAAATAAAAACTGAAAAAATAAAATAAATAACATAAAATAAAATAAAATAAAATAAAATAAAATAAAATAAAATAAATAAAATAAAACAATATAAAATAAAATAAATGAAATAAAATTACATAAAATAAAATATTATAAAATAAAATAAAAAATCAAAAAATTAAATAAATAAAATAAAATAAAATACAATAAAATAAAATATAAAAAATAAAATAAAATGAAATAAAATAAAATTAAAATAAGGTCAAATATAATAATATAAAATAAAATAAGTGAAATAAAATTACATAAAATAAAATAAAATTACATCAAATAAAATAAAATATAATAAAATAAAAAATTACATAAAACAAAATAAAATAAAAATGAAATAAAACAAAATAAAAATAATAAAATAAAATAATTTACAATGAAATAAAATAAAATAAAATAAACCAAAACAAAATAAAATAAAGTAAAATGAAATCAAACAATATAAAATAAAATAAATGAAATAAAATTACATAAAATAAAATATTATAAAATACAATTAAATAAAATAAAATAAAATGAAAAAATTAAATAAATAAAATAAAATAAAATAAAACAAAATAAAATAAAATAAAATAAAAAAAATAAAATAAATGAAATAAAACTACATAAAACAATATAAAATAAAATAAAACAAAATAAAAATAATAAAATAAAATAAAATAAAATATAAAATGAAATAAGAGGAATAAAATTACATAAAATAAAATAAAATAAAAAATGAAAAAATAAAATAAAATAGAAAAAAATAAAATAAAATAAAATAAAACAAAATAAAATAAAATAAATAAATAAAGTAAAACAAAATAGATAAAAAATAAATAAAAATGAAATAAAATAAAAAAAGGAAAAAAATAAATAAATAAAATAAACTAAAATAAAATAAAATAAAATATAATAAAATAAAATAATATACAATGAAATAAAATGAAATAAAATGAAATAAAATATAATAAAATAAAATAAAAAAAATAAAAAAATAAAATAAAAAAATAGAAATAAAAAGATAGAAAAGAAAATAAAAGAGAGAAGGCCAAGAAAGGTGTAGCTGCTAACTTAAAAAAATGTATGGTGATTGTTGTTGGAGCAAAGCTCGAATTTTTATGTTTGTTTGTCAATTGATATTAGAGGAAAAATGACAACGATATGCACAGCGATGGTATGGGGTGACATGTTTCGAAGTGCCCAACTTCTCATCAGACCCCTTCTCGGACACTGGGACACGCAAACAAGTGTCTGCACCAAAGCCGCTGTTAGAGTACTCTAACAACTAAGCTATGATGCCCTTTAGCGTCACGATGCATTTTTCCTCTAATGTGCCATTTGCTTATTCCTTTTATACATTCTTTGGTACATATATTTTTATATGTCAACTCAAGGAAAGTGGAATATTTTTAGGCGCGTTCATAGAACACTTTTAGATACAGAATGGCTTTATAATTATGGTGATTGTTGTTGGCGCAAAGCTCGAATTTTTATGTTTGTTTGTTAATTGATATTAGAGGAAAATTTTGTTTTGTGATTGAAATCCAACCACTGGGCGAGGTCTAATTTAATTATATTTATGTACAGGTTACACATGTTTACACATCAAACTCCACGAGTACTTGGTACTCACGCCCTTTTTCTTTAAAGGTTCGTTGTAAAAAGAAATGCGACTCAGCCCGTTGTCTTGATCTTTTCGGTATACTTATTACTGATTAAATCTTTTCTTCTTGTCATGTTTACAAGCATGGGACCAAAGTTACTATTTCATGTTCATGAAGGGTACACAAATAATTTAAAGTTTGTTGCTAAAGCTCACAGCTGAGTGTTTAATGCACCCGAATTTAGGCTCTCTTACTTCCTTAATTAATATTTTACAGTTTCTTTCTTAAAGTTAACCCACTTTGATATAACGAACCTTTTCCATTTGTTTAAATTAGGGCTCCAGTAAAAGTTCAAGCAAACATACTAAATTTAAAAGAATATATCAAAAGCTCACCGGTATACAACATGCGAATGGAATAATAAAACTTAGCAAAGCTTGGTTAAAGCAAAGGCAAACATTGCTCGTTAGTGCGACAGCAGCTATTCTCGTATTAAACAAAGCAAATTTGTTTAGTTGAAATTACTGTTATTCAAATGTTTTTACTTTTGCTTTTTTGCTGTCGTTTTACGTCTTGCGCTCTGTTGAGCTTTTTGAAATGCGAACTAACACCATAAGCGCCTAAAAGTATGTAGAGCGAATGTTAGTTACTAAAATTTGGCTTTGTGATACAATGGCATGACATACGCGCAAGTTTCCCCAAAAGATCGGAACAACGTCATGCAAGCTTCCCTGGAGTCCGATTACTTCGTTCGATATAGATGTGCTTCCACCATCCGCACACGTATGAATGTTGAGTCAAATACCAAGTTTGTACAGCGCTCAAAAGGCTACCGTGTTGGTTACAATTGACGTACACGGGTGGACGCACGTGTTGTTGTTGTAATTAACAGTGCTTAGCCCTTCCTAATGTGCAGAATCACTTGGAGAATAGTTAGCAAGCTCTTCTAACGGAAGTCCAAAGCAACGCTCAGTTTCAACAAGGTTAGATC
Organism: Merzomyia westermanni; assembly: GCA_949987695.1. NCBI lineage: Eukaryota > Metazoa > Arthropoda > Insecta > Diptera > Tephritidae > Merzomyia > Merzomyia westermanni. The sequence goes on from OX465290.1 coordinate 146,915,468, forward strand.
AGAGTGATATTGGTATTAGAATAGTTGGTCCAATTGAACAGGTAAATAGATCTTCAGCTTTGCTAACATGACTCCATACCCCCTCGGAAGAACGCGCTCCTCTTCAACTATTTCAGGTAGTTGAATGTGAATTACGGGGTTCACATGCCGAGATCTAAGGGATCTGTCTACCGACTCGGTTTGGAGGTCGTTTAAAGCCTATGGTTACGCAGATCAAACGACATTGTAACATGGTGTCGGATCTCGTCTTAATAGATGACGGTTTGGATGACTAGGCTTGTGGCAGTTCAGTAAAAATTACTGATCAACAGTTCCGCGTGTTGCATTTTAATCTCTTGATGGAGATGAGGCTCAGATGCGATAAGCAGACATCCCGTTGCAGTTTTGATGGCGGTGTGTTGGTAAACTTGCAACTTTATCCAGTTGGTGTACCCGAGGTTGAGCGATCATATGGACGCCGCGTAATCAATAACCGTCCCGCCAATAGCCTTATATGTAGCAAGCAAAGTTTCTTCATCATTACCCCAAATGCCGGCAGCAAGTCACACCTAGGATTTTAGGGTGGTTGACAGTTGGTAGAGGTACTCCATCTACGTGGACTTTTAACTAATGCCTCATCTGCGCATTCCACGTCGTAACTCCCTTTTTACCATGAAAGGGACCAATTAGTCTCTTCATAGGACATTCTCAAGCAAAAGAGATCACTTCACTGGTCGCCTGCTCCTTTGTACACATCTCGGATTCACCCTAGACTAATCGCGACTTTCGATAAAAATCTACCGAAAATTCTACAGTTTTGCAGTATTAATTTTTTCTAAGTATCTCGATGTTAAACCTATCGGAATTTTCTCTTTATAAATTGTTTTGCCTGGGCTGTAAAAGTTCCATGGTTCGAGTTTCTAGCTCACCTGGAGTTTTTCTCAAGATCAATATAACGTTTCCATTATTTCGCAGGAACTTTTTAATAACACGTTTCGTGTGGCACCAAGCGGAAATGTTTTCACTATTAATTTCAAATAGCTTCGGGTTGTGAATGATGTTTGAAGTTTGAAGTTTATAGTTTAATCAATTTCGCTCTTTAAAATTGGGAATTTACTAAATACCATCGGCCAACATAGGACAAGAGGCCTTTGGCAAAGTCAAGGTAATAAAGTCCCGCACTCATCCTGCTTCCAAATCGTTATAACATGGTCACCTAGGAAAGTTTCAAAATTAAGAATTTTCAAGAGGACCTTATGTGGTACATAGCTTTCAAAGACACCAGCGGGAATATTGGCGGAAATATGCGGCCGAAATTCCGGTAAGACCTCAACTCTTCATAGCAATACTAACCCACATAATAAAGATGAACCTCAGGCAGAGGGAAGTATGCATAAGAGACCAACATTGGGCCCAAAATTATGGGTTCTAAATCTCTATCGCACCGGGAAGTTGATTAAAAATCGATAGAAAATATTAATCTATGCGCCACCTAGCGGACATAATCAATCTCAATATTGCCTTATCAACGGGTTCGAAACTATACGACAAGTCACAAGCGCAATCGCGTGAGAAAGTTACTCTCAATAAGACCAGTTAAATAATGATTACAAATCGTAATGATTACCGGTTTGATTAATTATTTTCTTTAGAATCCATTTAATGATTGATTACCATTACTCTAAATTTTTAATGATTATTTTCTAATGAATTATAAGCATAATCAAAAAAAAGTCATGCTTTTTTACCATTATTAGAAAAATCTAAAATAATCAAAAAAAATGTTTTAATTACTTTGGGAACGATGTTGGAAATAGTTGTTTTGATTTCTTTTAATTATTTTTGACTTTTTTTATTATGTTTTTTTTTATTATTTTTGATTTTTTTCAGTATTGTTGTAGAAGCACATATATATGTATATACATCAAAATACTAAAAAAAAATTTATATAAAAAATAATCAAAAGTAATCAAAATTCCTTTTTTTTGATTATTTTTAATATTTTTTTTTTGATTTTTTCTAATCCTAATCAATTTAATTTTTGCCTTTTCTTGATAAACAATTAAAATAATCATTACCAATTAAAAAAGCCTTCCAACTAATTGATTACTAATTACTAATCAAATTTAACAGATTTGAAAATTCTTCAATTTAAAATAAAGTGAAAAACAAGAAAGCAACGTTATATAAAGTTAGTAAAATTGCATACTTTCTATATAAAATCATGACCTATGACACCTGCTGTTCAAACGTATTTGCGCTATTCGATAAGATTATGAACCAATTAAAAGCTCGCAGCCATCATTATTGATAATTAGGACATTTCATGTTTGGCAAAAGTCCAAATATTAAATGTAGAATTCCCCTTTGACGTTTCTCTGCCCTGACGTCATGACTAAATTTAAATTGGACTTAGTATTTGTAAAAGGTCCCATTACTTCATTCTCTGCGTTTTAGTTCCAACAACACTGCTGCTGGGTAACCAACCGAAACTAAATAAATGAGCTTTAAGTCAACTTGCAGGTGCCACTGCGAACTTGTACGCCAACTCAAAGTTAGAGTTAGCGGCGACAAGGGTGTATCTAAGTTTAGTGCACGCTTTGTAAATGAATGAGAGGGTTTGGGAAGGGGTCTTTTCTCTTTCAGACTACCTGATCATTGTAGTGTCTTCCAGTCATGGAAGCCGCGGTTTGGATAGGAAAAGACACTGTCGGCAAGGAAATATTTATTTTTAGCGATAGCTAAGCTGCCATTAAATCCCTTGGTTCTCATTCCTTCAATTCTGAACTAGCACTAAAATTCCGCCGATCTATCTAAGAGATGGCCCAGCAGAATTGCAACTGGCCCAGCGCTAAGATATGTGTAAGCGGCACCAGATGGCACTGCCTGAGAGCTCACTTCCTTGACAACTTTCATCAGCTCCTCAAAATGGTTCGAAGTGGTATCACAACGGGCATTCTGGCCTATGTGTGCACCTGCGGTAGCTACTTCAACCTTGCTTAACATACTGAACTAATGATGTGACGCCAGAATAAGCTAGCCAATGAAGTCATGAATAATCGAGAGACTCGTTGATTAAATCTGAAAGAAGAAGCTGACAAGCCTGCGATGCTATCTGCAACAAATAAAATCCGAGATGGTTGGCTTGGAAAGATGAATACGGAATTAATAGACTTCAATCAGGAAGCTTAGTCAATTAGTTTGGATTAAAACCCAATCAAAATTTAAAAGAAGCCAGAATACAAACTCAACATGCCTGCTAACTTTTAGAGTGACTCAGTTAGCTCATTATTGAAGGTGATGAAATCTCACTGAATACCTACAAAGCTCCCCAGTCCTGCCGTTCTTCAGTCCATTAAAAACAAAAATTCCTAAGTAATGCCTTAGTCAATGTGCTGGACGATACTGCAGCAGGTACTTCAATATTTTCTTCGCACTGGACGTGCTGCAGCCTACTCATGAAATGTTGTATTCCAGGTCCATTCGATCTGCGGGGGTACCACAAACTTCATGTGCTGTGAATACTGCAGGTAATTTTTAGATATTCCTCTTGGTTATCATAAAAATAGCCGAAATCCTTCTTCCTTTATACACATATCTTATCTGAAGCTTCCAGTAAAACTTGTGTTGGCAAGCAAAGGTGTGAGTGTGACAAAACTTGCACTGATTGAGCTGCCGTATGTATAACCCAGCGTGATGAAAGGCATACCGCTTAGGTCAGTACCGAAGCGTACCGGACTCATTAAGTCAAAGAAAAGCCCATCTCATAACACTTCCCAAATCTAAGAAGAGTGTTTTGCGGCTACAACAACAACAGTCTGAATTTTACCAGAACCTAATTCGCCTTTGGGGCATCGAGATCTAAAACACGCTAACTAAACTATGGGATATCTAGGGTACTTGTATCTTAAGGTTTTAAAGCATCTGTTTGGAAACGTTATGACGACTCTTCTAGATCAGGCTTGTTCACGGCGTGGTTAAACCAACTATATGGGGCCGGTCGATGTACTGTCTACATACCTCAGGGAACTGGGCCACTATGGACATCCTGACCAGGTAGTCTAATTTATTCATTTACTCTGTAATCTAGTACCTAGTTCTTCTTGTCTATGTTACATCTTAGGGGATGAAATTTTCTCACTCTATCACCAAAGACGCCTTCCTTGCCCACTTTGGCATTTAAGTCGATAAGTATGAGTTTGATATCAAAGGTGGCAGCGGTCATATGTCTATACTACTGCATCATAGTTCGAGTCCTTATCTGCACCCAGTGTAGGAAGATACAGCCCTGTGGAGTCCTCCTTCTTTATTGGTACTTTCGCATACTGTGCTGGACTGGGAAGATGACTTTTTTGAATTTTGCCAGCTGGTAGGCTGGTAGATCAGAGTGATCCCTTTTATTTTATAATGCTTCCTGCTCGAATCCGCCATTTTATCTGTGCTTCCCAGCTTTTACCTCTCGAAAGATGCAAATCATCCTTGCACTGGTAAGCAACCGACTTCCACTCCCACGTCCGCCAGCTTCCTTAATTATATACAAATTTCTCTCCGTATTCTGGTAGATATTTGCCATCAGTCAATCGAAAGCTCACAGCAAACACCTCTTGTTGGTTTTTTGATCTCTCTCATAAAATATCAAAATTATGCGCATCTGGAGGACCACAAACTGGCATGTAAGCCACATACAAGTGGAAATCCTGTTAACGATAATTGATTGATTATGTTTAGCTTGCCACTGTGTTAACCATCAATCGTTATATAACGGTATTGAGACAAATATTATTAGATTTTCTTTTTGCTTTATTTTCTTTGCACAGCTCACACATCCAACACATTTGGGCATACTATTCATGTGGCTGATACATGCAGGACTCGATTGTTGTTTGCTTTCAAAATGGGGGAAACACACACACACACAGCTTTATACCTCAACACTTTGGGAAACAATTACAGTTTGTTGTAAACTGAACTATTTTGTTTGAACCAGATCTGTTAAGTAATGATTTAAATAATTCTTTTCTTGAGAATCCATTTAATGATTGATTACCAATTACTTTCAATTTATAATGGTTATTTTCCAATTAATTAAAACAAATCAAAAATGACTTGAAATTTATTTTTAATATCTTTGATTTTTTTAGTAATCGTAAAAAATCAATAATAAAAAAAATTGTTTCGATTACTTTAGATTTTTTTAAATATTTTCGATTTTGTTAATTGATATTAGAGGAAAAATTACAACGATATGCACAGCGATGGTATGGGATGACATGTTTCGAAGTGCCCAACTTCTCATCAGAGCCCTTCTCGGACACTGGGATACGAACCCAAGTGTCTGCACCAAAGCTGCTGTTAAAGTACTCTAACAACTAAGCTATGATGCCCTGTAGCGTCACGATGCATTTGATTTTTTTCAGTATTGTTGTAGAAGCACATAAATATTCACATCAACAATACTCAAAAATACAATACAAAAAAACTAAATAAAGGGTGTTTTTTTTAGGGGTATAGAACTTCGAATTGAAATAAAACACACGAAAATCGCTTTAAGGTCCATCAATTTGGCTTTATTGGAAGGATAATTTTATGCCATTAATGTTTAAATATGATTTCGGGCATGTGGCCGCCGCGGCTGGCTCGAATAAAGCCAATTCTACAGGTCCAATTTTCAACCACTTTTTCGAGCATATGGGGCCGTATGTCGGCAATAACGCCACGAATGTTGGCTTCCAATTCCCCTAACGTTTCTGGTTTGTTGGTGTAGACGAGCGACTTCACATATCCCCAAAGAAAATAATCCAATGGTGTCAAATCACACGACCTTGGTGGCCAATTGACAGGTCCATTCCGCGAAATTATGCGCTCATCGAATGTTTCCTTCAATAAATCGATTGTGACGTGCGCTGTGTGGCATGTAGCGCCGTCCTGTTGGAACCACAACTCATCCACATTCATGCCATCCAATTCGGGAACAAAATAGTCGGTTATCATGGCTCTATACCGGTCTCCATTAACGGTAGCTGCCTCTCCAGCATTATTGCGGAAGAAGTATGGCCCAATGACTCCACCAGCCCATAGAGCACACCAAAGAGTCAGTTTTTGTGGATGTAATGGCGTTTCAAGGGTCTCATGTGGATTCTCTTCACTCCAAATGCGGCAATTTTGCTTGTTGACGTAGCCATTCAACCAAAAATGAGCCTCATCACTGAACAAAATTTTGCGATGAAAATCAGCATCGAAATCAATCTCATTTTCGGCCCATACACCAAAATCACGACGCATTGCATGGTCTCGCGGCTTTAATTCTTGCACAAGCTGGATCTTGTAAGGTCGCAAGCCAAGATCTTTGCGCAAAATCTTCCATAAAGTTGATGGACAAAGCTCCAATTGCTGTGCACGGTGGCGAATCGATTCATTCGGGTCCTCTTCAACACTTTGCTCTACAGCAGCAATTGTTTCTTCGGTGCGCACTGTTCGACGTCTCTGCGGATGCGTATTATCACATAGAGTAAACGTAGTGCGAAAACGATCCATGGTTAACCGAATTAATTGCTCTGATGGACGATTATGTCGACCATAAAATGGACGGAGCTCACGGTAAACTTCGCGAACTGAACCATTATTTTCGAAATAAATTTGCACGATTTGCAAGCGTTGTTCTTTTGTCAACCTGTTCATGATGAAATGGCAAACCAAACTGAACATAAATGACGTTAGAGTTGCCAGATTTGACCACAAAATGCCAGTTTTATCTCTATTCGAAAAACAAACCTGTAAAAAAAACACCCTGTACAAGGTGGCGCAAAAGTAAGCTTCCGATGTTCAGCATATCGGTTGTGGCACGTGCAGTGTGTGCTGTTGCACCGTCTTGTTGGAACCACATGTTTTCCAATCCCAATTCATCAAGTTGCGGCAAAAAGAACTCGTTGATCATTGCTCTGTAGCGCTCACCATTCACAGTAACCGTTTGGCCCCGACCGATTATTGGTCAAATAAATAGTCAGCAATATTCCGCGTTCTGGAGCAGTGTAGCGTAACATTGTTTATTAACGTGTATTTCGCATGTGTTTACTACACAAATGTCAAAACAGAACTGACTTTAGGGGCCAATCGCAAAATTTATAGCATTTTCTGATAGAAGGATTACTTTTGCGCCACCTTGTACATATAATAAAAAAATAAGAATAATCCAAAGTAATCGAAACTAATTTTTTTGATTATTTCTAATTTTTTTTTGATATATTTAGCCTTTTTTTTGATAATTTAACAGAGTAAGTAAGTATGAGTGTAGGGTGAGTATGAGTGTCCTAGGCCCGTCCTCATTACTGTTGAGCGACGATATCAGCTTAGACAACATATTTTTCTGTTCTTGCGTCCATCACTGGGTGGTCACCGAAGTAGTTTCGTATGAGTCGGGACAATATGGATGACGTGGCAATTGTTAGCTCCCTGATAAATCCGTGGCCTTTCTCTTTAGGTCGCAGAGGCCACTATTCCCAAGATTGCTAAGAACGCTTTTTGCAGACTCAGTTGAATTCTCTGAGTTCAACCCAGTGTTTGTTTGTTTTTACTGGAGGAGCGTCGGAGTGCTAGCTTTGACAGCAGCTTGAATGTCAGAGTAGGTCGGACTATGTTATGGCGATTAGTTGGGTAGGGAAAGCGCTGCAATAGTTTGGTAACATACTGAGGTCAAAAGGAAACTTTTACAAAGCCTTTAGTGGACATGGCAGGCAAACAACAACAAGAGGCGAGGGTGAGGATGAGAATTACAGTATGCCGTCCACGCACTGAAGCGACCATCTCCTAGTATGATTGCAAGCATTTCCAGTTTTAATATTGACTCTCGGCGGCCTCCGTGATGTAGTGGTAATGTGGTGGGCTACTACACTAAAGGTGCCAGGTTAAAGTGTCGTTGCGAGTAACAACAAAAATAGTTTGAAACACTTTTTTTTAAACGGGGCCACCCCTCGGCAGTAGGCCACCAGTCTCCGAATAGATTTCTGTCATGAAAAAGCTTCTTAGCAAAAATCCAAATGTCTTAGTAGACCCCATTGCAGTACACTACCAAATAGGAAGAGAAGTATAGCTCAAATATTGTTACGACTCGCAGTGAAAGCTGTCTTTATGTGAAACTCCTAAACTATTCTCTTTCACGAGTAATCAGAGAAAGCAATAGCTCGCATGCTTAAGACTCTAAGAAACTTGGTGGTGCCCATTTTTGACTGAGCGGTCCCGAAAACTGGTGAACCATGTGGCTGTCTTCTTTGTTGAGTAGCGAGAAAGACACACTTCGAAAGTCAAATACAAGCGTATCTGTCTCGTGGGGGATTCCATATGATCATGTCGAACCTTATATATCTAGAAGTGTGCAGTAAAGTATATCTTCTAAGAGGCCATTCCTCGCAGTAGATCTACAGTTGCTTAGCGACTTAACGAGCCTCGTGAACTAGAACTACTACCATAAAATTTTTCCCACAGTCTTTAATTCACAGGAAACGAAGCTAAAACAAAGGTTCCTGCTATGGCCTTACTGACGGATGGGGTCTTAAAACAACATTTTTAAATTTATTTTCTTGCTCTACTCCTGGAATACAATGGTTCGATTTTCCAGGTTAGACGCTGAACCAAACTTACATCAACACAATTCTCAAGTTCTTAGTGGGTACTAAACGCTGCACTGTGGTTCGCCTCCGTTATCACTTCTAGAGAGGATTTAATTTGTCATTTTTGAGATAGTAATATAAGTCGAAATGGGTATACAATGTTGTGTGATGGAATTTCTATATCGATCATGTGTAATAAAACACATGGAGCTCACGGAATAAATTGAATCAGAATGTGCAAATATTATCCACTCAATATTACATATGTATCACGTTTGTCGTGAGCATTCATGTACGTACCTACTCACGTCTATACCAATGTGACCAGGTGTTACAAAAAAAGAGAGGTTAAATCGGTAAAAAAAAGGTTAGAAAAGGCTAAAACTAAGAAAATAAGAAGCTAAAAAAAGTCAGAAATTTTTTTACGAAATCCATTTAAAATTTTTTATTTTAGTTTAAACAATTTGTATATAAAGCTGTGGACATAACTTAAAGGAACACATATCAGCCACATTTTCCTTGACTAGGAATTTTTTTAAAGAATAGAAAAATCATTACAAACTAATAATCTTCTAATATTTTCTTCTTCTGATGAATCTGAAGAGCTTGAGTCTAGATCATACTTGTCCAATGTACGGTTATTAGCTTTCACCACTGCCGCTCAATCAATACTACTTGACTTGGAGAATACAAGACTTGCCAATAAGCAAAATACGTTTACTATAAGCTTACGATAAACTTACTTTAGCAAGCTTTTCGTTTGGAAAACATTTACTATAATCATTGTTAAACATTTGGAAAAAATTGTCGAATCAACCAAAGTGATTGAGGTTTGGAAAAGAACTTTTAATTAACGTTTTATTCAACGTACAGTAAGTGTTTGTTGAAAACAGATTGATAAAACTCCAATTTAGGCAACGACAGTGAAAACGGGCCATTATCCTCATGAATATGTACTAGAGCTTTGATTCGACGGTTGGTGGTTCGAATCCTGACAATTTGCTCAACTTTTTTTATTAAATAAATTATTATAATTATTTAAAAAAAATTTTTTAAATATTCGGACCCTGTTTTGAAAAATACTTTTGATGTTACCTATCCCAGTACTCGGGCCTTTCGGTGTGGCAGGCCAGCAACGCTACCTCTACACCACGTCGGCCATATAATAAAGTTCATAGAAATCCAGTAGGTAAATTATTTAGCATTATTTTTGAAAACTGCCAAACTGTTTCCCTCGCAGAAAGTTCACGTCAAGTTAATTGTCCAAATTACAATTGTGAAAACATATATTTCAACGTTTGTAAAATTTTGTAGTTACAAGCTCGTTTGGAAAACATTGAATTCAACGTCTGGAAGATATTGTTTAATAAACTACATTTTATTTTTGAAAGTGAGCAAATACATCCGGCTTTATATCTTACAAAGAATTATCAGCTGAAAAAAAAATGATCAATTGTAAAGAGTTTATATTATCAGGTAGGCGATGTCGCAATTAGGTTATCAACTCCATTAAAAATAGTTGACAATTTTTACGAATAATTTTCTGTATTTCGTCATCAATATTATTTATTTTTTATTTTTTATTCAATTTTAATTTTATATATTTCTCGAAGTTGTATGAAAAATATGGTGATGGGACCAGAAAAGATTTAGAGTGCAAAAGGCTAAAAAAAAAGACACGAAGCTAAAAACAAAGTTATGAGGCTAAAGGACAAAAAAAGGCTAAATCTAGCCTAGAAAAGGCTAACCTGGTCACACAAACATATTTATCGACCAACCACACGTGTCAGTGTTTTCATTGGACGCTTTGAGTCATTCTCTCACTTGCTCGCCCACTCAAACTTACGCTGCTCTTTACAGTTGCCATACTGTTATACCTTATTTCTCAAAATTTGAATGATTTCGGTGGGTTTCAGTGGGACAGTGAATAACAAAAAGCGGGTTCCAATCAGGATTGATCCATATCCAGATAGAAATTTTTGCTAGTAAATGCAATAACAATATTGTGATCCTGATATTTTTCTGGATCAATTTCGGATCCGTATAGGAGTTCTGGTCGTTTAGTTTTTTGTAGTCGATTTTTTGACAGCCAACCTTCATTTGCTTGGTAGCACAGACATACACCTACAACTCTCATACAACTGATCCGTATCGTTACCGTGAGATCTTGATCGTGATACGGATCTGGATAGCTGATTGGAACGCAACTTAAGTCTTTAAGCAAGATCGAGGAATGCCTTGAATTTCATTCACTCAACCAGTCACACGTTTCTATATTTAATTAAACTCATTTTATATCATTAGTTCGAAAACTCCAAACGCTAAGGAAAATGTCAGACCTTATCACAGGTAATCTCGCAGGTTAGATGACTGGACTATTAATTTCAAGTGGATTTCCTGAGTTGTGAGCTTTTGTGAATGATGACGAATTTCTGAGTTATGGAAACCGGCATTTGTATAAGTAGAATACACTTTTTGAACATCCTGAATATAGCAAATGTGCTCTTATCAGGTCTCCCCATTGTGCGGGAAGTCAAACCTGTCTTATGGTAACACACTCACAAATGCCCTTCGGATCATACATAAACCGCAGATATCGTCCCTGGTAATCGTTCTAACCAGACACTGTAATAGACACCCTCAGCTTATATTATGGCAATGCCGGCGCTAAGTATTCGTTATTCTCGGCAATTATTTCTCAGCGTATATTAGGGAGGTACAAAAACGAACTAAAATAGCAAATGGCCTAGGGCAACACAATGACCCCACTTTGGTCTTAGTGCCATGCTGATGACTTCTTTTAAAGTCCGAATCAGTCCTCCCAACCCAACCTAACCTAACATTCAAGCCATCTAACGAATTAGAGAACAAGATACTGTAGCTTCAATACCGGAAGAAGAACTTTAAGGCAAATCTATGATGTACATGAGCAATACAATTCCTTTAGAGACAGGTCTCGTGTGTAGGAAGTCGCTCCATGAGAAGCTCATTGCCTAAATCTCTTCATTACTTATCATTTCTTTCATGCGGTCTGTCATTCAACCTAGTCTCGGTTCAGGAATGTGTGCGGCGAGCAATTCCACCAAATCTGTATACTATGACAGATGCCTTGCTTGGTGTGTCTATAAATGGGCTTGGACTTGTTAAATTTGATTAGTAATCAAATAATTAAAAGGCTTATCTAATTGGTAATGATTATTTTAATTGTTTTTCAAGAAACGGCAATTATTAATTGATTGCGATTAGAAAACATCAAAAAATTATCACAATAAATAACTTTTAGGTAATGAAAACCACTTTTTTGGATTATTGTTTTTTTAGTATTGCTGATGTACATATTTATGTGCTTCGACAACAATATTGAAAAAAAAAAAACATTTTTATCAAAAATAATCAAAGGTAATCAAAACAACTTTATTTGATTTGTTTTTTAACAATCGTAAAAAATCGTAATTTTTTTTTATTATTTTTTAATAAATTGGAATACAATCATTTAAAATTGAAAGTAATGGTAGTTAATTATTAAATCGATTTTCAAGAAAATAATTAATCAAACCGGTAATAATTACGATAAGTTATCATTATTTAACAAGTCTGCGATACACACGAATTTTATGTCATGTCCAAAATGATTCATAATTTTGTTTTCGGGGCTGAAACCCCCCACCCTGGCCTGTTAAATGCATGATTAACTGTATGATTTTTGGCCAATAGTTTTAAAAATTTAGTTATAAATCCACATTTTCTTAATAATTTCCTTTAAATCCTGTCAAAACTAATTTTTTTTACATATTGCACTCAATTTTTCAACGAGAATGTTTATAACGGAAGCCTGCTCCCACTTAAAACTATAAAATCAAGGTCACGACATAGAAAGAATATTTGGCGTATATTATGTGTCAATAAATAAAGAAGAGGTAAGCGGGTTATATCTGCTTAACTTAACCCCGCCTAAAGGCGTTCCTGACGGTTAGAGGATTAAGAAGCAATGAAGACAAAATATTCTTTAGGTATTTTATGACAATTACCTGGCAGCGCTGCACTTCTCGACACAGAGATTATTATGCTCTCTTTATTTGTTTACTCAACGTAGATGTGATTTTTTTGGGGAAATTTCTTTTTTTTTTCTCATTCCCTCATTCCAAAATCGTTACTACTTATTTAGCCAACAAAATGCTTGGCCAAGTTTAGTCGCTGCAAGTGTTTCAGTGAGAGTTCATTAAAAATGTGGAGGAGTATGAATATGTGGCTGCTGCTTACAGCGCTACTCTATTTCGCTGTGGGCGGAGCTAGAGGAAACTATGCTAAAGAAGGTGTGTAACGAGACCTGGCGCAATTAACTACATCTTAATAACATTTTTTCACTTTATACTTCCACAGAAAATCACGGAATATGCATTTACAACAATGACACCATCATAAGCCCTGGGGAGACAGTGAAAGCATCAGATAGTTGCGCCGAAGTATTATGTGAGAATGCGAATGGTGACGTTGTAGTCCTTGGGTGAGCAACTTTTTGCTCTTTTTGGTTTTGATTTTTCATGACAGCTAAGCCAGAAACATGTGCGACCTTATTTTTACTTTCCATTCAACGTAAATTTCTGTTCTTCTATTCTATTTCTAGTTGTGCTGCTGTAGCCCCTCCAGATGGTTGCGAATGGACCGGCCAATTTGATCCGTTAACATCCTTTCCAAAATGCTGTGCCGAAAACGTGCAATGCGTTAATGGTATAAATGATGAGCAAAGAAAACAGTTACAAGAAATTTGGAGTTCGTACTCACCGGATTTAAAAGTTCCCCAAGGTGGTGCGTGCAAAAAGAAGCGTGCTTGAGCTCTTTCTTTAAATGTTTTCTATACTATTTTCTATAATCTATACTAACTAAACAGGCAGGGTATGACTTGTATATAATTAAATAAGGCACATATACGTTTTCAAAAATTTCAAAAAAATTCTGCTATTTTTTTTTCTTATTACACTGACACCGATTTAATTCACCGGCGCGCAATGGGCTATTTTGAAGAAACTTGTCTTAACATTAAATATCGCCGTTACTATCAGAGCTGAAGCAGGTAATACATAACACTATAGTAAAGCTCAAAATTTCACTGAAAATAATAATTACACAGTGCTACAAAAAAAAATAACAAATGTATATACTTTTAAAGCGACCTAGCAGAGATTGTTCCTCTGGTCGAATGATACACGAAAACGAATTTTTAACACCCCCAAAATCTTTTTTTAAAGACAAAAAAATCGTTTTTACAGTTTTTTCGTATTAAAAAATTCATTAAAGAACACATTTTCAATCGATTTAAAAATTTTCAACGGTTTTGAATAGCTCAATGTTGACACTTTCGAAATATAGGGTGTTTTTTTTACAGGTTTGTTTTTTGAATAGAGATAAAACTGGCATTTTGTGGTCAAATCTGGCAACTCTAATGTCATTTATGTTCAGTTTGGTTTGCCATTTCATCGTGAACAGGTTGACAAAAGAACAACGCTTGCAAATCGTGCAAATTTATTTCGAAAATAATGGTTCAGTTCGCGAAGTTTACCGTGAGCTCCGTCCATTTTATGGTCGACATAATCGTCCATCAGAGCAATTAATTCGGTTAACCATGGATCGTTTTCGCACTACGTTTACTCTATGTGATAATACGCATCCGCAGAGACATCGAACAGTGCGCACCGAAGAAACAATTGCCGCTGTAGAGCAAAGTGTTGAAGAGGACCCGAATGAATCGATTCGCCACCGTGCACAGCAATTGGAGCTTTGTCCATCAACTTTATGGAAGATTTTGCGCAAAGATCTTGGCTTGCGATCTTACAAGATCCAGCCTGTGCAAGAATTAAAGCCGCGAGACCATGCAATGCGTCGTGATTTTGGTGTATGGGCCGAAAATGAGATTGATTTCGATGCTGATTTTCATCGCAAAATTTTGTTCAGTGATGAGGCTCATTTTTGGTTGAATGGCTACGTCAACAAGCAAAATTGCCGCATTTGGAGTGAAGAGAATCCACATGAGACCCTTGAAACGCCATTACATCCACAAAAACTGACTGTTTGGTGTGCTCTATGGGCTGGTGGAGTCATTGGGCCATACTTCTTCCGCAATAATGCTGGAGAGGCAGCTACCGTTAATAGAGACCGGTATAGAGCCATGATAACCGACTATTTTGTTCCCGAATTGGATGGCATGAATGTGGATGAGTTGTGGTTCCAACAAGACGGCGCTACATGCCACACAGCGCACGTCACAATCGATTTATTGAAGGAAACATTCGATGAGCGCATAATTTCGCGGAATGGACCTGTCAATTGGCCACCAAGGTCGTGTGATTTGACACCATTGGATTATTTTCTTTGGGGATATGTGAAGTCGCTCGTCTACACCAACAAACCAGAAACGTTAGGGGAATTGGAAGCCAACATTCGTGGCGTTATTGCCGACATACGGCCCCATATGCTCGAAAAAGTGGTTGAAAATTGGACCTGTAGAATTGGCTTTATTCGAGCCAGCCGCGGCGGCCACATGCCCGAAATTATATTTAAACATTAATGGCATAAAATTATCCTTCCAATAAAGCCAAATTGATGGACCTTAAAACGATTTTCGTGTGTTTTATTTCAATTCAAAGTTCTATACCCCTAAAAAAAACACCCTTTATATATAGTGTTTTGTTCATTTAAAAAGAGTGTGTTTTTACGAGAGAAATTAAATTTTTTGAAAATTTTCCCGTTTTTCCGATTTTTACGTCATTTTTTTGGCACTAATTGGAAATGAATGATAATTTTTGGATATACATAATGGACAGGCTATTACTACTCAAAGATACAAATTCCTTTTTTTTGGAAAGGACTTTAAGTTTTTCAAGTTCGTTCGAACGAAACTAAACACTGAGGATGGTGGAACGCCGAAACCGGTTTGTTACAAAACAAATTTGACAGGGGATGACGGAAAATCGTTCCAATATACATAAAAATAATAATTGTTAAAGTCAAATAGCAAAATAATAATTATGAGCAATTTTTATTTTTTTGAGTCTTTAAAGACTTTTTCTTTGCGACTTTTACAATAAAAGTCTTTCGATAATAATTATGGACAATTTTTTTTTTGTTTAAGTCTTTGAAAAAATTGTTTTAATTTTTGTTGTTGTAAAATAAGCAAGTTATACAAAGTTATTTACAATCACATCGACGATAAAGTCCAATTAAGCCCAAGCTTAAAATAGAACATGGCCCGGTTTCGCGTTCGTGAAGGTGAAAGCCAAAGAAAGGCCATATATTACCTCCGGTGTCAATACTGTGCCAAAACTACCATGAATATTGATACGAGTATTGAGAGGAAAATATTCCATATATGTCGAACTGTAATATATTTTACCGCCTGGGTGATTTAAGCCCACACATAGTGAGGTCAAGCTATACTCCGTCTGTTTTTTCCATCACATTCTAAGCCTACTCCTTCTGTTGCTGCCGAATTCGCTTGCTGATAGAAAACCCGTCTTTGCCAGATCTTCTTTCTCCATTCGCATAACATGAATCAGCCAGCGAAGCCTTTGGTCTTTGCTTGGTTGCTGTGCCGCTTCCCGAGCTCAGGTAGCGCTATGGGCGTCATTTTGATGCACTTTCTCCTGGAACCATCCACTTATCAGGCTGCTGCTGGTAGTTTTTTTGGTTCTAGACTCTGCTTTAGTCACGCACAAACCCTCCGGTTCTGTCTATGTAGTTGGTAATGCCCATTATCAAGTATTCTGCAACTGCCCAGAGTTGAAAACGTGATGTGCGCTAGTGCTGGACATTCGCATAGGTAGTGCTCAATTGTTTCTTCGCATCCCTCTACGTCGCAGTTCCTGCATCTGTTGTTGAACGGGATGCCCATTCTTTCAGCGTGTAGGCACAGAGACCAGTGTTTCGTCAGCGTGGCTGTTATTCTAAATTCTAAATTCTTGACCTGCTGAGCAGGTCTACTGTTCTCTGCTTGTTGTAGCTGGGCCAAGTTAGTTTGGTGATTTTACAAGCATCAGTGGAGCGCCAATTGCAGACCGCTATTTCCCTGAACCTGCTATGTATGTTCCTTTTAATGGATGTGATTGGTGTATGAATCGCCCAGGCCTCCGAAGCCTCCATAGCAGCGCCATCTATAGCCAGTTCGACTGCCTCCTCATTGCCCTCAATGTTCCTATAGCCTGAAATCCAGACGAGCTTGATGTGTGAGAAGTCTGCTGTCCCATCCAGCATTTTCCTGCAGCTGCTGGCGGCTTTGGAGGATGTGATGGGGGATTCAAGCGCCCTTAGCGCTGCTTGTCTGTCTCTATAGATACATATTTCACGCCCTCTCACTGTGTCTTCCGTCAAGGAACCAAAGGCCTTCTCTCTCCCCAGCACTCCCGCTTGAATGATACTAGTTGCGTCAGGAATACGAACTAATAGCGAGATATTTCTATCTCTATGGCGCGATATACAACAGGTATATCATCATAAACCTCCTAAGAGATTTTTGCGCCAAGCTTCTCTTCCAATTTGTGGTGTGCCGATTTGAATTTTCCCTACAAATTGGTGGGACCTACAGTTTTTTGCCGACTCCGAACGGCATCTACAAAGGAGACGAATTTTTGCTGAGAAGCCTGTCATGGCAGAAATACACTCGGAGAGTTTGCCAAACCACTGCCGAGGGGCGACCCCGTTTTGAAAAACTTTTTTCAAATCACTTTTGATGTTACCTGTACCAGGGCTCGAACCATGGACCTTCGGTGTGGTAGGCCGGCAACACTACCTTCACACCACGGCGGCCGCGAGATATTTAGTTGCTCTGAAAACATTCCAGCTTCAACCTCACAGTCCATTGTCGACCCGGCGGTATAGAGCGACGAATACTCTGTCTCTCAGACAGTCCTTTCTTGAGGGAAACAACATTTGGAATTTTCTGTCGAAATTCAACAAAGGCGCGTGGTAGTCTGTCGTTGACAAAATTATACCAGGTAGCCCACGGAGGATAGCATTGTGTCCATACTGCCTAGACTTCCTGCAGCCAGACTTACGAAGTCTCACCGCGTGCACAAGCTGCAGTTTTACGTATGTGCTGTCCAGTGGTAACTGGTGGAGGATAACGTTGAGTCAGTCAGTTGGACACGACCGTAGCGATCCAGTCACCACTCTTAGGGCCGCCAGCTGTACTTTGTTTAGTTTTCTGGTGTTATATTCTTTGTCTACGGCTGGGCTAGTATGGGTCTAACCACGGTCAAGTAGAGCCACACCCCAGTTTCCAGAGTTTAACCTTGAGGGTAAGTATGAGTGTCCTAGCCCCGTCCTCATTACTGTTGAGCGACGATATCAGCTTAGACAACATATTTTTGGGTTCTTGCGTCCATCACTGGGTGGTCACCGAAGTAGTTTCGTATGAGTCGGGACAATATGGATGACGTGGCAATTGTTAGCTCCCTGATAAATCCGTGGCCTTTCTCTTTAGGTCGCAGAGGCCACTATTCCCAAGATTGCTAAGAACGCTTTTTGCAGACTCAGTTGAATTCTCTGAGTTGTTTGTTTTTACTGGAGGAGCGTCGGAGTGTTAGCTTTGACAGCAGCTTGAATGCCAGAGTAGGTCGGACTATGTTATGGCGATTAGTTCGGTAGGGAAAGCGCTGCAATAGTTTGGTAACATACTGAGGTCAAAAGGAAACTTCTAGAAAGCCTTTAGTGGACATGGCAGGCAAGCAACAACAAGAGGCGAGGGTGAGGGTGAGAGTTACAGTATGCCGACCACGCGCTGAAGCGACCATCTCCTAGTATGATTGCAAGCATTTCCAGTTTCAATATTGACTCTTGGTGGCCTCCGTGATGTAGTGGTAATGTGGTGGGCTACTACACTAAAGGTGCCAGGTTAAAGTGTCGTTGCGAGTAACACCAAAAATAGTTTGAAACACTTTTTTTTTTAACGGGGCCACCCCTCGGCAGTAGTCCACCAGTCTCCGAATAGATTTCTGTCATGAAAAAGCTTCTTAGCAAAAATCCAAATCTCTTAGTAGACCCCATTGCAGTACACTACCAAATAGGAAGAGAAGTATAGCTCAAATATTGTTACGACTCGCAGTGAAAGCTGTCTTTATGTGAAACTCCTAAACTATTCTCTTTCACGAGTAATCAGAGAAAGCAATAGCTCGCATGCTTAAGACCCTAAGAAACTTGCTGGTGCCCATTTTTGACTGAGCGGTCCCCAAAACTGGTGAACCATGTGGCTGTCTTCTTTGTTGAGTAGCGAGAAAGACACACTTCGAAAGTCAAATACAAGCGTATCTGTCTCGTGGGGGATTCCATATGATCATGTCGAACCTTATATATCTAGAAGTGTGCAGTAAAGTATATCTTCTAAGAGGCCATTCCTTGCAGTAGATCTACAGTTGCTTAGCGACTTAACGAGCCTCGTGAACTAGAACTACTACCATAAAATTTTTCCCACAGTCTTTAATTCACAGGAAACGAAGCTACAACAAAGGTTCCTGCTATGGCCTTACTGACGGATGGGGTCTTAAAACAACATTTTTAAATTTATTTTCTTGTTCTACTCCTGGAATACCAGGAGTAACGCCATGCAATGGTTCGATTTTCCAGGTTAGACGCTGAACCAAACTAACATCAACACAATTCTCAAGTTCTTAGATCTATATCGATCATGTGTAATAAAACACATGGAGCTCACGGAATAAATTGAATCAGAATGTGCAAATATTATCTACTCAATATTACATATGTATCACGTTTTTCGTGAGCATTCAGATGTACGTACCTACTCACGTCTATACCAATGTGACCAGGTGTTACAAAAAAGAGAGGTTAAATCGGTAAAAAAAAGGTTAGAAAAGGCTAAAACTAAGAAAATAAGAAGCTAAAAAAAGTCAGAAATTTTTTTACGAAATAAATGTAAAATTTTTTATTTTAGTTTAAACTATTTGTATATAAAGCTGTAGACATAATTTAAAGGAACACATATCAGGCACATTTTCCTTGACTAGGAATTTTGTTAAAGAAATACATACTATAGAAAAATCATTACAAACTAATTAATTTTCTAATATTTTCTTCTTCTGATAAATCTGAAGAGCTTGAGTCTAGATCATACTTGTCCAATGTACGGTTATTAGCTTTCGCCACTGCAGCTCAATCAATACTACTTGGCTTGGAGAATACATAGACTTTCCAATAAGCAAAATACGTTTACTATAAGCTTACGATAAACTTACTTTAGCAAGCTTTTCGTTTGGAAAACATTTACTATAATCATTGTTAAACATTTGGAAAAAATTGTCGAATCAACCAAAGTGATTGAGGTTGGGAAAAGAACTTTTAATTAACGTTTTATTCAACGTACAGTAAGTGTTTGTTGAAAACAGATTGATAAAACTCCAATTTAGGCAACGACAGTGAAAACGGGCCATTCTCCTCACGAATATGTACTAGACCTTTGATCCGACGGTTGGTGGTTCGAATCCTGGCAATTTGCTCAACTTTTTTTATTAAATAAATTATTATAATTATTTTAAAATTTTTTTTTAAAAATTCGGACCCCGTTTTAAAAAACCTTTTTCAAAATACTTTTGATGTTACCTATCCCAGTACTCGAACCTTGGGCCTTTCGGTGTGGTAGGCCAGCAACACTACCTCTACACCACGTCGGTCATATAATAAAGTTTATATAAATCCAGTAGGTAAATTATTTAACATTATTTTTGAAAACTGCCAAACTGCCCTCGCAGAAAGTTCACCTCAAGTTAATTGTCCAAATTACAATTGTGAAAACATATATTTCAACGTTTGTAAAATTTTGTAGTTACAAGCTCGTTTGGAAAACATTGAATTCAACGTTTGGAAGATATTGTTTAATAAACTAGCTTACTTCATTATTTATTGGATTTTATTTTTGAAAGTGAGCAAATACATCCGGCTTTATATCTTTCAAAGAATTATCAGCTGAAAAAAAAAAGATCAATTATAAATAGTTTATATTATCAGGTAGGCGATGTCGCAATTGGGTTATCAATAATTTTCTGTATTTCGTCATCAATACTACCTTTATTCAATTTTAATTTTATATATTTCTCGAAGTTTTATTAAAAATATGATGATGGGACCAGAAAAGATTTAGAGTAAAAAAGGCTAAAAAAAAAGACACGAAGCTAAAACCAAAATTATGAGGCTAAATGACAAAAAAAGGCTAAATCTAGCCTAGAAAAGGCTAACCTGGTCACACTGGTCTATACAAATCGGTCGAAACAAAAACACAAACATATTTATCGACCACCCACACGTGTCAGTGTTTTCATTCGACGCTTTGAGTCATTCTCTCACTTGCTCGCCCACTCAAACTTTCGCTGCTCTTTAAAGTTGCCATACTGTTATTTTTTTTTTTATTTATTTATTTATTTAGTAATTAATTATTTTTAATCAATTACAAAAGTAGTCTAGAGTATGGATACTTACAGACTACGTAGAAATATACAAAATAAAACAGAAATAATTATTAAAATAAATTTGCGAGTACAGATTTAAAAACAGGTTTAGGTACTGAAAACCCGATTTCTACAGAATTTGAAAGAAGATTATATTGTAACATAGCTCTAAATATAGGAGCGTTAGAGGCATAGACCGTCGCAAAGTTCGTGTAAAAAATATCGCAATTTCGGAGCGACCTATTTGGGACATGAAAACGGATACTCGAGAGGAGTGATGGGGCGTCAATTGTACCATTGCATATGTCGAAGACAAAGGTCATTGAGAGAATGGTTCTTCCGCATTGCAGAGACAGAAGTTGTATGAGTGCACACCTGGCTTCATAGGAGGGAATCGGCTCAGAAAAGTTGAGTGAATGTCTTTTGTACTCGTTCGAGCCTCTTAATATGGCACTCGTGATATGGTCTCCAAATGAAACAAGCATACTCCAACTTCGACCGCACAAGCGACGTGAACAGTAACTTCAGTGTGTAGGGGTCTGTGAAATATGAGCTAAAACGGCGAATGAATAAGATTTGCCAATGGTAGAGCTTAGGTGAGCCGAGAACGAAAATTTTGAGTCGAAAATAACCCCCAGGTCTAAGATCTCGTTAAGAGTCGAGAGGCAAGTACCCCCAATGTCATAAGACGTGGGAATAGTACCGCGCGATTTCGAATAGGTGACATGAAAGCATTTACTAACATTAAGTGGCAGGTTATTTGTCTTACACCAGGTAGCTACATTGTTTAGGTCAGACTGAAGCTTATGAACGTTCGAGAGATTTATTGAAAATTAAAAGGAGAGGAATTGCCAAAGCCAAACAGTTTTTTAAAAGATAAGACGATAAGCGGTCAATATCAGACTGGGTAGATAATTTTATGTATCGAATCCCATCAAGAATATCATCAAGGGATAGTGTAAGCGCCCCAACGTTGATCAGGGTGTCAACCGCTAAGGAGAGCTCCGGGGGGATATCCAACTGCGGAACGAAGTTTGTCCGGAAAAAATTTGCAAAGAGATTAGCCGCCTCAATTGATGAGGAGGCATGAGCCGCATTGTAAAATACTGATGAAGGGATACCCGAGGTTTGTTTTATAGCTTTAACATAGTTCCAAAAAGCCTTGGGATTTTCCTTATGGAGCCTCTTGCTTAACGATTTAAATTTCTTTGAATAACGAAGATATTTAACCTTATATACCAAGGAGTTGGTGGCCTTAAATTTTTTATGCAATCTATTTTTCAGATTCTTTAGCATCTTTAGTTCCTTCGTATACCATGGGATTTTATAATATTTCATTTTCTTACACCGTACATTTTTCATACAGATATTATTAATGATATTTTTGAATAAATTAAAGGAGTCAGCAAGATCCCTTCCAAAAAAAATGGCTTCCCAATCGATCGAGGAAACTTCTTGAAAAATAATATCATAATTAGCACGTCTAAAAGACAAGGTAGACGAATCAGATTGGGTCCCGATACTTTCGAAGATGTAAAATTCCACATCGATTCAAGTGTTCTAGAAAGCCGATTGGTGAATCCATTTATCTGGGAGAGGTTTACACTAAAAAGATTATCGATCAGATACGACTCCCACGAACTATTTACATTTTTTGGAAGAAGGTTGACATTGTTGTCAACATACGACCATTCAATATCTGGTAGATTAAAATCACCTAAAATACAATAGTTATTATCTTCATGGCTACGTACTATGGGATCTATAGAGAGATTCCCCACTTGAGGGAGGAATATAAGACGCAATATTAAAAATTTTAGAGGTGCCAAACCGAAACACAAAGTTGATTCAATAGTGAGTCTTTATCCCTAAGATCCACAAGCGACGATTAAATATGGCGACGCTAAGCAATTAAAACTCCACACCCTCTGGAGAGGCCAGTTTTCAAAGAATCTCTATCCTTACGATAAACGTTGAACAGGTTGTGGTCAAAATATTCTCCATCAAAGAAGTCAGAGTTGAGCCAGGTTTCAACGAGAACAATTACATCAAATTCCGAATTCGAGCTCATATTACAAATCAGGTTAGCCTTCGTCCGCATGCCTGAGACATTTTGATAACAAATATTTAGATGTGTTGGGCATGAGGAATGACTATGACTCATTTTGGCTTTCCCGCATCTTTTGAAAAAAGTGAAAAGGCTTAACGGTGACGTAAGTCGGCCACATATCGGGGTTAAAAAGTTTGCCGTAGTCATTTGCAAACACACGTACTTTAAAGGTGACTCTGACCAAGGTGTTAACGTCAGCATCCCTCTTATACCTTATTTCTCAAAATTTGAATGATTTCGGTGGGTTTCAGTGGGACAATGAATAACAAAAAGCGAGTTCCAATCAGGATTGATCCAAATCCAGATAGAAATTTTGCAGTAAATGCAATAACAATATTGTGATCCTGATATCTTTCTGGATCAATTTCGGATCCGTATAGAAGTTCTGTTCGTTTAGTTTTTTGTATTCGATTTTTTGACAGCCAACCCTCATTTGCTTGGTAGCACAGACACACATATATAAACACACGTATATACACAAACAACTCTCATACAACTGATCCATATCGTTACCGTGAGATCTTGATCGTGATACGGATCTGGATAGCTGATTGGAACGCAACTTAAGTCTTTAAGAAAGATCGAGGAATGCCTTGAATTTCATTCACTCAACCAGTCACACGTTTCTATATTTAATTAAACTCATTTTATATCATTAGTTCGAAAACTCCAAACGCTAAGGAAAATGTCAGACCTTATCACAGGTAATCTCGCAGTTTAGATGACTGGACTATTAATTTCAAGTGGATTTCCTGAGTTGTGAGCTTTTGTGAATGATGACGAATTTCTGAGTTATGGAAACCGGCATTTGTATAAGTAGAATACACTTTTTGAACATCCTGAATATAGCAAATATGCTCTTATCAGGTCTCCCCATTGTGCGGGACGTCAAGCCTGTCTTATAGTAACACACTCACAAATGCCCTTCGGATCATACATAAACCGCAGATATCGTCCCTGGTAATCGTTATAACCAGACACTGTAATAGACACCCTCAGCTTATATTATGTCAATGCCGGCGCTAAGTATTCGTTATTCTCGGCAATTATTTCTCAGCGTATATTAGGGAGATACAAAAACGAACTAAAATAGCAAATGGCCTAGGGCAACACAATGATCCCACTTTGGTGTTAGTGCCATGCTAATGACTTCTTTTAAAGTCCGAATCAGTCCTCCCAACCCAACCTAACCTAACATTCAAGCCATCTAACGAATTAGAGAACAAGATACTGTAGCTTCAATACCGGAAGAAGATTTTTAAGGCAAATCTATGATGTATATGAGCAATACAATTCCTTTAGAGACAGGTCTCGTGTGTAGGAAGTCGCTGTATGAGAGGCTCATTACCTAAATCTCTTCATTACTTATCATTTCTTTCATGCGGTCTGTCATTCAACCTAATCTCGGTTCAGGAAAGTGTGCCGCGAGCAATTCCACCAAAACTGTATACTATGACAGATGCCTTGCTTGGTGTGTCTATACATGGGCTTGGACTTGTTAAATTTGATTAGTAATCAAATAATTAGACGGCTTTTTTAATTGGTAATGATTATTTTAATTATGGTGATTGTTGTTGGAGCAAAGCCCGAATTTTTATGTTTGTTTGTTAATTGGTACTAGAGAAAAAATTACAACGATATGCACAGCGATGGTATGGGATGACATGTTTCGAAGTGCCCAACTTCTCATCAGACCCCTTCTCGGACACTGGGATACGAACCCAAGTGTCTGCACCAAAGCCGCTGTTAGAGTACTCTAACAACTAAGCTATGATGCCCTGTAGCGTCACGATGCATTTTTTCTCTAAAATCAAAAAATTATCAAAATAAATAAATTTTAAGTAATCAAAACCACTTTTTTGGATTATTTTAAATTTTTTTTTAGTATTGCTGATGTACATATTTATGTGCTTCGACAACAATACTAAAAAAAAAAACATAATTATCAAAAATAATCAAAGGTAATCAAAACAACTTTTTTTGATTTTGTTTTTTTTAACAATCGTAAAAAATCGTAATTTTTTTTATTACTATTTTAATTAATTGGAATACAATCATTAAAAATTTAAAGTAATGGTAGTTAATTATTAAATGGATTCTCAAGAGAATAATTAATCAAACCGGTAATAATTACGATTAGTAATCATTATTTAACAAGCCCGCGATAAACTCGAATTTTATTTCATGTCCAAAATGGTTCATAATTTTGTTTTCGGGGCTGAAACCCACCACCCTGGCCTGTTAACTGCATGATTAACTACATGATTTTTGGCCAATAGTTTTAAAAATTTAGTTATAAAACCACATTTTCTTAATGATTTCCTTTAAATCCTGTCAAAACTAATTTTTTTTACATATTGCACTCAATTCTTCAACGAGAATGTTTATAACGGAACCCTGCCCCCACTTAAAATTATAAAATCAAGGTCACGACAAAGATAGAATATTTGGTGTATATTATGTGTCAATAATTATTGAAGAAAAGAAGAGGTAAGCGGGTTATATCTGCTTACCTTAACCCAGCCTAAAGGCGTTCCTGACGGTTAGAGGGTTAAGAAGCAATGAAGACAAAATATTCTTTAGGTATTTTATGACAATTACCTGGCAACGCTGCACTTCTCGACACAGAGATTATTATGCTCTCTTTATTTGTTTACTCAACGTATTTAGATGTGATTTTTTTGGGGAAATTTCTTTTTATACCTAGCAGTGCGTCCGTCCGTCTGTGAACACGATAACTTGAGTAAATTTTGAGATATCTTAATGAAGTTTGGCATGCGGGTTCCTTGGCACTCGTCTCCGAGCGCTATTTAAAATGGGCGAAATCGGATGATAGCCACGCCCACTTTTTATATATAGAATATTTTCGAAAACACAAAAAAAGTGATTACTCAGTACATAATACACCTATAAGGATAAGACTTGGTGACTACATTGAGATTGACGCATAAAATAATTTTTTTCAAATGGGAGTGGAACTGCCAACTTTTGATTAAGTCAAATTTAGAAATAAAATTAATCATAAACCAAAAACTGGTTAAGATATCGAAACGAAATTTAGCACACATATTTATATTAATACAAGGTATGTTTCGGGGAAAAATGGGCGAAATCCGTTAAGGTCCACGCCTACTTTTATACGAAATATTTTGAAAAGGATCATAGATATATTTAATAGGCAATAACTTTGCGTACAACAGATTAATATCATTTATATTTCACTTTCAAAGAGACGGTGAATGAAGAAACTCGTAAAATATAAATTTTCGAAAATGGGCGTAGCCCCGTCCCTTTTATAGTGGACTATTCCACAAAACTTTTTATGCCATAACTCCTCCAAAAATTTATTTGTCGAAACGAAATTTGGTGATAATGTTCTATATATAAAGGTAACTGTTTGCTGTAAAAATGGGCGAATTCGGTTAATGTCTACGCCCAGTTTTTTAACATAGTTCTGAAATTTTTTTTTGTAAAATTTAAAAAGCGATATCTAAGCAAGTTATATCAATCAGATTTTGCACACATAACAGGCTTTTTAAGAAAAACCTGGTTGCAAACAAAATTTTGTAAATTTTGAAGAAGTAGGCGTGGCGCCGCCCACTTTTTAGCATAAAATTTCTGCTCTTTTCAAAGGCAATCGCTTATAATTCAATCTTGCTATTTCAATGAAAATTGGTCAGCAGTATGTATTATACTCTTGCCAAAAATTAGCCAAATCGGGAAACACACAAGCAAAATATTCGGGCGCGTAGTTAATAGCCTACTGCAATTTCGAAGTTATATATCTTTTTTGATTTTCATACCTTTCATTAACATTAAATGTATGTAAGCATGAGAACAAGAAGAGAAAGGTTCACTAAAATGATCAGCACGATGAGCGGAGTCGATTTAGCAATGCCCGTCTCTTCGTCCTTCTGTCTGTCTGTCCGTCTGTCTACTTGAAGGCAAACTAGTTTCTCAGTTTTACAAAAGAATGCTGAAATTCGTTGTTTGCTTTCGCCATTTTATAATATACTAGCAAACCCGGTAGACGTGGTTTTGACGTTTTGATACATAGAACACATCCATATCTTCTATACTAGTACTTATAAAATAAAGTCGCTAAAAAGCTATGTACGGAATTGGCTTCGCACAGAATGTTCCGATTTGAAAGCGGTTTTTTGCATTTTAAAGCTTAGCTGTGTGAGATGGACTTTTTTTTATATAATGTGAAGGAATATTTAAAGGCGGCGTGGCAATCGGACAAAATGTGGTAAAAAAACATTAATTTTTGGTTTACACAGCCATACATCATAACCTAATCAACCGATTAGAATGGATCTTCCTTGAAGTTAAACTTTGAAATATTTACTTTCGTTCTGCATCAAAAAAAATAGTTGATTTCTTTCTAATTTAACCAAAATTGTTTAAACAAAAGCAGCACTTTTTCCCAAAAAAAAAATCTGTTTGTGTGTTTGTTCGCTGCCAACCGAATAAGTCAGCGTGCTTTAAGCGAAAGCTGTGGTGAGCCATTAGGCCTGATTACATTCAAGACGGCGACTGCAAAGCGCCCTCTGTCATATTATTTTTACACACGTTCTTATGTAAAGCATTATTTTAAGCGCGTCATAGCTACATGGCTACAAACTACGAATGCCGCTGTCGCAAGATTAAATCTATTTCTATTTTTACAAGCGACAGATCGTGGCGTTGTTTTCTTCTTCTCAATAAAAACGAAAAGAAGAGTGCATAACTTGTAATATAAGTTTCATTTATTGAGGTGTATGTATCTTTCACACAATTTGCACTTTTTCTATAATTCTTTGTTACTTTTTAAGATAATTCATACCTGTCGCTGCTGCTTTCATTGTAATCAAGTAGCCAATGCTTGACTACAGTTGTCGCATAAATTTGTTTTATTGTAGCTGTGGTTTGTAGCCACCGTATTCAATGTGTTCAGCCCTATTCATTTGAGGAATTCGCGAAAGAGCTGTTGTTGTTGTTGTTGTAGCGACTACTTAACCTGTCCAGGGTGTCACCCCCAACCAACACTGTCATCAGGCTCTTCTAACGGAAGTCCAAGAAACCTCGCGGCTTCAACAGGGGTGGACCAGAGTGAGATTGGAGTTAGAAGAGTGGGCTCAGTTGAGCAGAGGAACAGATGGTTAGTATCGTGGGGAGACACGCCGCATGCCGGGCAGACATTTGGCATGTCGGGGTTCAGTCTGGATAAGTAAGAGTTTAGTCTGTTACAATATCCAGAACGAAGTTGAGCCAGCGTGACTCTTGTCTCCCTGGGCAGTTCGCGTTCCTCGGCGGCAACAGGTGGAGCTTGTGCCTGTAGGACCACATTCACTGGACGAGACCTGACAAAGGAGTTTACCGACTCCGTGTGGATGAGGTTGAGGGCCCGCCGGTGCACCTCTGGATCAAACGGCGAGGAGATGTGATGCCGGATCTCATCATAGTGCTTACGGAGGTGACTCCTTATTCTCCTGGGAGGCGGATTTTCGTTGAGCAGGTTCCTGTTCGGATGCTGCTGATTATGGCAGTTGAACAGGAATTGTCTGGACAACATCTCGCAATGCTCTTTGACATTGAGCATTTTTGCCTCATTATGAAGGTGATGCTCAGGAGACATAAGGAGGCACCCCGTGGCGGTTCTGAGTGCGGTGTTTTGGCAGGCCTGCAACCTCCTCCAATGTGTGTCTGCTAACCCCGGCGACCATATTGGCGTCGCGTAGCTCAGAACCGGCTGGCCGATTGCCTTGTACGTTGCCAGTAACGTTTCTTTGTCTTTCCCCCAAGTACTGCCAGCTAGTGACTTGAGGATTTTGTTACGGCTTTGTACTTTGGTGGCAATCGCGGCTACATGAGCACCGTATTTGAACATGTTATCAAACGTGACCCCTAAGATTTTGGGGTGTGTGACAGTCGGAAGCTTGATGCCGTCGACGTAGACGTTTAATTCCATGTTCGCCTGCGCTGTCCACGTCGTAAATAGGGTGGCCGAGGATTTGGTCGGTGACAGTGTCAGGTTCCGTGCAGCGAAGAAACTGGAAAGGGTTGGAAGGTATGAATTTAGTCTCGAGCAGAGCTCATCAGCGGAGGGTCCAGTCGCCAGGATCGTGCAGTCATCGGCGTAGGAGACGATCGAGACGCCTTCTGGTGGGGAAGGGAGCCTCGATATGTAGTAATTAAACAGAAGCGGGGATAGGACACCACCCTGTGGCACCCCCTGCTTAATTATACGTGGTTTTGATCTTTCGCCTCTAAATTCAACCGATGACTGCCGGCCACTCAGATAGTTGGCGGTCCAACGCTTTAGACAGGGGGGAAGGTTTGAATCTTCCAGGTCGTTAATGAGTTGTGCGTGATTAACAGTGTCGAAAGCTTTCGACAGATCAAGCGCAACTAGCACGGTCCTGTCATTTGGGCGAGATTGGTTGAGACCGTCACCTATCTGTGTGGTGATGGCGTTTAGCGCGGTGGTAGTGCTATGCATTTTGCGGAAACCATGCTGATGTTCGGCTAATCGCAGGTTAGCGGTATAATAAGGGAGCAAGACCGCCTCCAGGGTCTTCACTACTGGCGAGAGGAGTGATATCGGTCGATATGACTCCCCCACGTTAGCCGGCTTGCCGGGCTTTAGTAGTGGCACCACCTTTGCCTGTTTCCATCTTTCTGGAATGACAAAGGTGGTCATGGACAGATTGAAGACGGTTGTTAGGTACCTTACTCCCTCATCGCCGAGATGTTTTAGCATCAGCATGGATATACCGTCTGGCCCAATGGATTTAGAATTTTTGGACCTCCGTATGGCCTCCCGAACCTCTGTGGTGGTGATGACAATGGGCGCTTGGTTGTTTTTGCGTTTGTGCGCTTCCCTGATGGCGCGCCTGAGCTCGGTAGCGTTACTTCATTTCGGACGTATGTATGTATGTATGTAATGTTGCTAGTCTATATATAAAACGTCATTAACTTGAACCAAATAAACTCCTAACTATACCGAACTGCGGCTTTATATAACCTGGGGGCTTTTCAAAAAGCTATATACAGAGTGTGTCGTTTCCAGCGTACTCCTGAACCTATCGTGAAAGTTCAAGAGCAAAACAAAACACAAAATATGTAAACGTGGCACCGCCCACTTTTGAAAAATTATGTAGATATTGACTAAGTGATACATATATCCAAATTTCATTAATTTAGACCAAAAAACTTCAGAATTATGACGAATTGAAACTTTATATAGCCTGGGGGCGTGGCTCCGCCTACTTTTCCAATACTATATATTGTCTATGCTGTACCCAGTGAACCCAAGTATATATTGTGAAAATTTCATAAAGATCGGTTGAGTTCTTTGGCGCCTATAAAAGACACCCTTTTTTATATTTATTTTTGTTACGCACACAAGGTATATTACTTTATTCGGCATAAGCGAATCGAGATATATATTTATTAATGTATTTCAAAACCTTCAGGATGAAAAGTAAATTATCCGTGCAAGTAGTTAATACCCCACAGCAAAAGCGAAGTTGTATATCTTTTTTGATATTCATACCTTTCATGAACATGAAATGCTTGTACGTATACTGAAATGATCAGGAGGATGAGCTGTGTCGATGTAGCCAATATGTGTCAATAATTATAGAAGAAAAGAAGAGGTAAGCGGGTTATATCTGCTTAACTTAACCCCGCCTAAAGGCGTTCCTGACGGTTAGAGGATTAAGAAGCAATGAAGACAAAATATTCTTTAGGTATTTTATGACAATTACCTGGCAACGCTGCACTTCTCGACATAGAGATTATTATGCTCTCTTTATTTGTTTACTCAACATAGAAGTGATTTTTTTGTGGAAATTTCTTTTTTTTTTTCTCATTCCCTCATTCCAAAATCGCTACTACTTATTTAGCCAACAAACTGCTTGGCCAAGTTTAGTCGCTGCAAGTGTTTCAGTGAGAATTCATTAAAAATGTGGAGGAGTATGAATATGTGGCTGGTGCTTACAGCGCTGCTCTATTTCGATCGTGCGCAAGTGGAGGCATGGCAGGCTAGAGGAAACTTTGCTAAAGAAGGTGTGTAACGGCACCTGGCGCAATTAACTACATCTTAATAACATTTTTTCACTTTATACTTCCACAGAAAATCCCGGAAAATGCACTTACAATGATGACACCATCATAACCCCTGGGAATACAACGAAAGCATCAGATATTTGCGCCGAAGTATATTGTGAGAATGCGAATGGTGACGCTACAATCAATGGGTGAGCAACCTTTTGCCTTTTTTGGTTTTGATTTTTCATGACAGCTAAGCCAGAAACATGTGCGACCTTATTTTTACTTTCCATTCAACGTAAATTTCTGTTCTTCTATTCTATTTTTAGTTGTGGTGCTGTAGCCCCTCCAGATGGTTGCGAATGGACCGGCCAATTTGATCCGTTAACATCCTTTCCAAAATGCTGTGCCGAAAACATAAAATGCGTTAATGGTGTAAATGAAGAGCAAAGAAAACAGTTACAAGAAATTTGGAGTACGTTCTCACCGGATTTAAAAGTTCCCCAAGGTGGTGCGTGCAAAAAGAAGCGTGATTGAGCTCTTTCTTTAAATGTTTTCTATACTATTTTCTATAATCTATACTAACTAAACAGGCAGGGTATGACTTGTATATAATTAAATAAGGCACATATACGTTTTTAAAAATAAGGCACATATACATACGTTTTTAAAAATTTCAAAAAAATTCCGCTGTTTTTTTTCTTATTACAATGACACTGATTTAATTCACCGGCGCGCAATGGGTTATTTTGAAGAAACTTGTCTTAACATTAAATATCGCCGTAACATTTAGAGCTGAAGCAGGTAATACATAACACTATAGTAAAGCTCAAAATTTCATTCAAAATAATAATTACACAGTGCTACAAAAAAAAGTAACAAATGTATATACTTTTAAAGCGACCTAGCAGAGATTGTTTCTCTGGTCGAATGATACACGAAACAATGTTCAAAAATTTTTAGCACCCCCAAAATCTTTTTTTAAAGTCAAAAGATCGTTTTTTCAGTTTTTTCGTATTAAAAAATTCATTAAAAAAGAAATTTTCAAGTGATTTAAAAATTCTTAACGGTTTTGAATAGCTGAATGTTGACACTTTCGAAATATATATAGTGTTTTGTTCATTTAAAAGGAGTAAGACGTGTTTTTTACGCGAGAAATTAAATTTTTTGAAAATTTTCCAGTTTTTCCGATTTTGACGTCATTTTTTTGGCGCTAATTGGGAATGTTTGATAATTTTTGGATATACATAATCGACAGGCTATTACTACTTAAAGATACCAATTCCTTTTTTTGGAAAGGACTTTAAGTTTTTCAAGTACGTTCGAACGAAACTAAACACTGAGGATGGCGGAACGCCGAAACCGGTTTGTTAAAAAACCAAATTTGACAAGGGATGACAGAAAATCGTTCCAATATACATCAAAATAATAATTTTTAAAGTCAAATAGCAAAATAATAATTATGTGCAATTTTTATTTTTTTGAGTCTTCAAAGACTCTTTCCTTGAGACTTTTAAAATAAAAGTCTTTGGATAATAATTATGGACAATTTTTTTTTGTTTAAGTTTTTGAAAAAATTGTTTTAATTTTTGTTGTTGTAAAATAAGCAAGTTATACAAAGTTATTTACAATCACATCGACGATAAAGTCCAATTAAGCCCAAGCTTAAAATAGAACATGGCCCGGGTTCGCGTTCGTGAAGGTGAAAGCCAAAGAAAGGCCATATATTACCTCCAGTGTCAATACTGTGCCAAACCTACCATGAATATTGATACGAGTATTGAGAGGAAAATATTCCATATCTGTCGAACTGTAATATATTTTACCGCCTGGGCGATTTAAGCCAACACATAGTGAGGTCAAGCTATACTCCGTCTGTTTTTTTCATCACATTCTAGGCCTAGTCCTTCTGTTGCTGCCGAATTCGAGAGAGTTTTAAGTCATTCTCACAGCATCTAAAAATCTATGAGAAATTACGACTTAGTATAAAGTTTCGGCGATTTTCCCCAAAACTGTTACGAAAAAAATTATATTTTTAAAAAACGTTTTTATTTTCTTGCCAGAAAATTTTTCTGAATACCTACATGTATAAGTTTTTAAATTGGAATTGAGAAAAGCGATATTTTTGAAATAGGTAAGTGTTTCAATAATGAGTTTTAAATTTTTAGGAATAGCGGTTTATTCGCAATAGCTGTCATCCGGTCGTCGTGATCTTGAGCCAGATAAAAAAGGTTACATGTAAATGCAATAACAACGATTTAAGCGAAATAGGTCCATATTCAATTTGGGAGCAAGATAATTTTGCTTGTTTGTTATCTTGAGTATGGACACACTACCTTTTGATAAACCAAACTTTTCAATAACAGATACCGCTGGTGCGCTATCGTTAACATGCTTCATCGCGAAGTGTTCATATTGTAGTTTTTTTTATTGATTTCGTGGTAAACGCGCTAATATATTAAGAAGTTGTTTCGTACCCTTGAACATGAGATACATTATTCATTTCTTTTATTTGTATATTATTAAATGGAATATATCTGTATATACCCTGCAAAAAAATCGTGCGACTGATCTCTAAAGAGAGTAATCGGCGATCAACCCCGTTCGTCTACAATGGGCGACAATTGACCCCAACTATTCCGTTATAGGCATAGTTGCGATAATGTGTTAAAGTACTAAGGTACCAGGAATCCATATTTCTCCATGTCCTGCAGGCAAAAAAACTGGTCAGTACCTTCAAGCAAAAGGTGGAAATGGCAGCTTAACCGGTGAAACTGGACCCACTACTAGAACGACCTTTCACATCACTAAATGCATATCTTGTTCCGTCACTGTTTTGCCAAAGACCTGCTTTGTGCGACTCATCAGAGGTCTGAATTAGTTCCTTCAACCTATCACTCAAAAATATTTGCCAAATACCCGGTGTATTATAATTTAAAAAAATCCTATTTTAGCTTGAAATACATTGAATTCACGTTGAGATAGTCCGTTTGCTTGAGATAGAGCGTTCTTCAACAAAATTCTGAGGTAAGGTTCTCTGAGTTCTTCGCGGAGCCAAGACTGTGAATAACTAGGAAGGTGGGTATTTATCTAGTTTGTTTTAAAAATGCATAAACATATTTTTCAACCTTAACCTTGATTAAAAAGATTGATTTAAATAAATTTACTCATCCGTCGATAACAATCAATTTTACAAGCTATATGATATAAGAAATTAGCCTCATATCAGCTAGAAATCGAAAGGCAAAGGCATACAGTTGGTTTTGCTCAATACCTCAAAAAATATGTATTTAACCAATTAGAACCGCTATCAAAGTGTTTCAAAAGACTCAAATAATCTGGGTAAAACTATAAATTTCTCAGTTATGTGGTAAACTTCTGTTATACCCTGTGCAATTAGAAAAATTAATACATCCATGTCACCCTGTACAAGAAATGCAACACTGCTCACACCAGCTGTTCACAATAACAATTTCTGCCGTCAACAGAATTGTTTATTTCATTCACTTAAATGCTTGGAAATTCTACAAAAATGACAAAAGTTTGTCCATTACTTGTCGTGGCTATAACTTATAGTCTGATTTTATTGCAGGCAGCCAGTCAAGAGGTAAGTTTCTCACCTAAACTGCAAAGAAGTAATTCTTAAAATCAGTTGTAATCGGCAGACAGACAGTCAACTTCCTGAAAAATATGTGGACTCAGTGCAACGTTCAACGCACACCAACAATTGGGCTGTGCTTGTGGATGCTTCACGATTTTGGTTCAACTATCGTCATGTGGCCAATGTGTTGAGCATTTATCGCTCAGTCAAACGTCTGGGTATACCTGATTCGCAAATAATCCTAATGTTGGCAGACGATATGGCATGCAATGCGCGTAATCCACGTCCAGGTCAAGTTTACAATAATGCCAAGCAACACATAAATGTCTATGGTGATGATGTGGAAGTGGATTACCGTGGTTATGAAGTAACCGTGGAGAATTTCGTGCGTCTACTAACGGGACGTACACAAAATGGTACTGCGCGTTCAAAGAAACTGCTAACCGATGCCGGTAGTAATGTGCTGATTTATTTGACCGGTCATGGCGGTGATGGGTTTCTTAAATTTCAAGATTCTGAAGAGATTACTAGTCAAGAGTTGGCGGATGCTGTAGAACAGATGTGGGAGAAGAAAAGGTATGTGGTGATGGGTTAGATTTTGTTATTTGTACTAATCACACCTATTCTAATATTTATGCAGATATAACGAGCTATTTTTCATGGTAGATACTTGCCAAGCCGCTTCTCTATATGAGAAATTCACCTCCCCTAATGTGTTGGCAGTGGCAAGCAGCCTGGTGGGCGAGGATTCTCTTTCGGTATGTGTTAAATCTTATCAAGACTATGTCTATGACACTTTTGCAGTGACTTGCCGAGCATTACTTTACTATTCGTCGAATATTTGGTGTAGTACTGAAGTGGCTAACCAAGAAATTTGACGATATATGGATAGCTTTCCTGCAGGGAATACCTTAGCGGAAATTGCCATTGTAACTACTCCCGATTTTGGTGTGTACTTTAGTAGTGAAAGTGCTTGAGCGGATATAAAGCGCCAAGAACATTATGAGCCATGTGCACACTGCTGTCCTCTGCGTAATCTACATCGAGATAAACCCCGACCCGAACCCTTGGTAACGATCGTGCGACTAGCGTAAATAAACTATCTTCCCCTGGTGACCCTCGAAGGATACGAAGTGGAAATTATTTGAAAAGGGTTCAGCTCGGTGTAGATCTATCAGCATAGCATGTTTAAACGGTTTCATTAAAAAGTTACTCAAATTTAAAATATTTTATTTTTCAGCATCATGTGGATCAATCCATTGGCGTTTATATGATTGATCGTTATACATATTATGCTTTGGAATTTTTGGAGAGAGTACA
This sequence comes from Merzomyia westermanni, assembly GCA_949987695.1. Lineage (NCBI taxonomy): Eukaryota > Metazoa > Arthropoda > Insecta > Diptera > Tephritidae > Merzomyia > Merzomyia westermanni. The sequence goes on from OX465290.1 coordinate 146,951,564, forward strand.
ACCCAATAGCAAAAGCACAATGGGCGAGTTTGTAAGTAAAGCCCCTTTTTTATTTTCTTAATAAATTATTTACTATTATATAACTTTCAAATTTCTGAATAATTCTTCCACAGCTTCAAGTTTGTCCTAAACGCGTGTGTATTTCAACAGTTGGCGTACGTAAAGATCTGTATAGGCGTGATCCTAATAAAGTGCCGATAACAGACTTCTTTGGCTCAATACGACCAACACAAATTTCAACTGGTCGTGTTAATATTACGCTCGCCGATGAGGAGTAAGTTTCTTCGTGTTTGTAATGTTGCAAGAGAAAATATTTATATTCATTCTCTACCCGTATTTGCAGAGATTTCATTTATGCCGCTATTGCCGCTGAAAAGGAAGCAGCTCAACGAAGTAATTTTAAAGTTGAATTTCCAGCACAATTTCCTACAGAGTTATTTAAATAAAGAATTCCATATAAAAAGAATGAAACCAAAAATGTAAAACTCAAATTAAGATTTTTAAGCTAGTTGCTAGAAGAGCCTAACATTAAGTAATACTAAAGATGTGCAAATTTGGTGATGAAAAAATGGGTAAGTGCTGAACTGAAAATTAGTAATATAAATATAACCATCGAAGAGTTGAAAGCTAGAAATTATCTAAAAATTGAAATTTCCAAAACCATACTGACATTTTGAACAGGCAGTTTGTGTTAAATTGTTACAAACAACAGCATCCTAACATGCACTTCTTTGTAGAAGATCCGCCTCATAGTACGCTTTAAGAGCATATTTTGGTCAAATGGCTAGCCAGATTATTGCATGAGTTTGCTTGTAATCTGGCACCTGGAGTCTTTTGTTAACTGACGTATTTGAAACGTTGTTTCTACAAAAAATATATTTCAAACGCCTTCGCCTTACCAATGCGGGTTAGTGGTTTAGAATATGCCCGAGCTAGGTATGCCTGTCCTCAGACGCGACTACGGGGGCACCTAACTCGTTCCCACGGCACTAGGGCTGGTAGCACAAGGTGATGTTCACAGGAAAGCACAGGATTCATATCCGGCAAAGGACTGTCAACTTCAGTATGATCCTGTCTCGTCCATCACGCCCTATGCCATTAACACCTTATCGCCAATACTCATCGAAATCCGATGTAACAAGCGGTCAAACCATCATCTAAAGATAGACAAATTGTATGCAATGTCTCGGTTATCACCCAGCTTTAGGGTCGAGACTTCGAGTTATGGGGCTCGATACTAGATCTACAAATATGATGCCTTTCACCAATCATCACCCATCTTCTCCTTCCTTATAAGGAGGGGTGACATGACAAAGAGGGTTCCACTGGTCATACCAAATCGCTACCACGACAGTCCGGCAGTACCGCAAGGAAGTACCGGAGCCTACCGTCTTTCGACAACACTCCCCAAAACCTTTGGGGAATGTTTTGTCGTTACAAACAACAACAACAATGGAAGCCAAAATCGAAACCCGGACTAAAGCGAAAAAATCTTGAGGAACGAAGCCAAATCGGAAATTACTTAAAATACTTTTGAAGAACGATTCCAAAAGTGCAACCCTAGAGAAAACGAAATAATGTCCAGAACGAAATAAAAAGCGAAATCGTAACTAAACCACAACAATCTCAAAAAAAAGAAACTGGAACAATCTTGAAGAGCGAAACCAACACCGACAACTTTGCAAACCCGAAGCCGGAGTATTATTCTCAATAAGTTTTATTCCTTCATAAAAATGCATGAGACACGAAAAATAACTAAAATTGAAAGTTTATTGACTTCAAAGCTGAAGCGGGTTTTCTTATCTCACACCTACTCATCGGTTTCATCGCACACACCCAATTAAAAAATATATATTTTTTTTTTTTTTGGTATTAAGATTAAACTTTATTTTACTATACTTGCTATAAGTATTTAAGATGACAAAAATTCCATACTAAATGATGTGAAAGATTAAAATTTTTAACCAATTAAAAATGCATAAAAAATAAACTAATAAATTATGAGTAAGAGCGCTAAATTGGCGAGGAAATGATAAACAACAAATAATAAACCAGATGTGTAATGTGAGTACGTGGGAAATAAATAGTAAAATTGCTTAAAAGATAAGAAAGAAAACAAACCTAAACAAAAATAAGAAATAATTAATAATACTAAATTATTAAGTTAAAGTGGCAGACGATCCGTGGAACTTACAGAACTGCTCCACGGAAGTCACTACGATATGATGGCAGGGATTAGCTGGTTCTTTAGCTGAACTAAGCTAGGCTTCAACAAAAGCTTTAGTCAGCGCTAGCAGTCAGCTTATTAACGTTGTGCTTTGTGATGATCATGAAGTGCTGGTGCATGGATGTGTGTGGGTGTGTAAGCGCATGTGTGACGACATGGTGAGATGATACGCACACTCCCTGAAGCAGCAATAAGGAAGCAAAACGGCTCAGATGGATGATGACACTATGAAATGGCAAATAATAATAAATGGCGCATGGTGATATTAATGTATATGAAGATCGTGTTCGTGATCGGCTTAAATGGCTATAAAGGCGCTTTTAATGCGGATGAACTTTTTTAGTATCGACATTTGATTTGTGGTTCCTGATGCGCTAAACTTGTTTCTGATATGTTCCCTTTTGCTTTGGCTTAACTACTCTTTCAGACACTTAAATGGCACGCGTGCAATCATAGGCTCGCTCACAGCATTCCGGATAGGGTCGGTTGGCGTTAACGAAGTCACGTTGTTTACAACCTTTTGGTGGCGCCACAGCAGCACAACTAGTTATGAGGTGGAAGATTTTACAAATTAATACTTATAAATTAACATTTACAGCTTAACTGAGATTAGCCTGGTAGTTCCGCATTGCGGTTTTACTTGTAAGGCTGGGTCACGGCGCCAATTTTTTGGCGTTGATACCATGAAGCCAGCGCCATAGCCGGTATCAGCGCAGTGCGTTAACGCAATTGCGTTAAGTGGTTTTTTGGCGCAATGATATCATATTGCTAGGGGCGTAGTTTATGAGACATCACCGAAAACTAACACAAAGCGTTTGGAGGGGGTATCTAAAGACACGTATTCATGCCAGGATAAAGAATCAGGACAAACTTTTAAATTGTTTCAAATCTTAATTTTCCGCACTCGGATTTTGATTCCTGAAACCGAAACGCGTCTTTGGATATACCTCTCAACATTTTTGGTAGTGGCTAGGTAGCTATAGCGCGGATGTTGGCGTCACTGGCGCTGATGCCATTATATGTGATACCATAACGCCAGCAGCGCCGGAAACACCTTCAACTCAATAGCGACAGTGGCGCCACTTCAGTGTAGCGGTGTTTTGTAGTAGTTTAGTGTTTCTGGCGCTACTGGCGTTACGGAATCACAAATAAAGGTATCAGCGCCAGTGACGCCAACACCGGTATCAGCGCAATTCCGTGAAGCCGCGCAGCGTTATACACCTTTATTTACTTACGTCCTGTATTCCACATTTCCATCCTGCAAACACTTGATGGCCGCGCAAGGGTTAGTGGGCGATTTAGCACTTTGTCCAGGTGAGAGTATCAAATCTTCGGAAATGGCGCATTTGCCGGGATAAGCTGGTAAAGAGGAAAGAAAATAAACAAAATGATTATGAATTATAAAAATGGTTTGTTATAGAAGTTTCGGGATTCACGACCACCTTTCTTGATATTATTAAGGAAGCGCCTGGTTTAAAATCACTGAATTTTTAATAAATTTTTATAGATTTTGTTTGAAACAATAATTTTAATGATTTATGTTACCAAGAAACAGTCATTATAGCGGTGTACAAGAGGTAAGTATCTAGCAGCATTTAAGCGTGAAGTATTCTTAATTCAGAAGTGGAATAGAGAGGGGCAACTTGATTTTCTCGATGCTACGAACTCTTAATTGGACTAAGCAGTGTACTTTTGTCTTGGGACTCAATTTAATTGGGATGTCTTAGAATAGAATGGTAAGCTACTACATATTACAAAAATGTTCCAACCAAAAAATTAATGTTTTCTATAGAACAACAAAAGTCATTAACATTGAAGGAGATCGTTGGATATGCACGAGAGGTCTATGAGTCCCAACGCCTAATAGGAAGCACCGCCCGTCCCTCTTATTAGCAGTTCTAAACCTTAGACCTCTTAGAAGCCCCACGCCCGAAAGCTCAAGGGGTTAAACAAAGCGTTCCCGTGGAGGTCGGGCTAGTATGGGACTGTCCATATCCATAACACTAGTAACTTGGGGAATTTTGTTGAGATTACAACAACACGTACCTAGTTAGTGCATGTTACGCTCTCATTAGTTTTTCTATGTATATAAAAAAAAAAAAATCTTGCGATCCTACAAATCTCTTGCGAAAATATAGTAAGACAACTGTTTTTATTATTAACTAATGGATTCAATATTCTAGAAATACTTAAAAACATTTTCATGCAGCTGACTTTTTTGCAGTTTTTAAACATGTTCCAGGACTAAAACTCACATCTTTTTTCGATGAACACTTAAGACTTACTCACCTGAATTCTTGTATTGAGCTCGTGCTAAAGCAGCTTCACTCACACAACACAGGCTAGTGAAAGCAACAGCAAAAATAGCAACAACACATACGTAGAATTTCATTTTGTTGTAATTGTTTTTAGAATTTCTCAAATATTTGAATTGAATTGATTAACTTTTAATTGCGATTGTAAGTGCACAAGGTAGAACAAACGACTGATATTGAGTTGAGTTGCGTTAAGCACTTTTTATAAGAAAATCTCATCGATCGGAAGCGCTAGCCATCCGGTTGTTCTTAAGACTCTTTTGTTTTTATTTTCTGTTTAGTCGTTAGGATTCTGGCGGCACCAATAATTCACTTACATGCTCCCCTCCACGTTTGGTTCTTATTTCTCGTTCTTTATTGATCGCGTATTTCACGATGATGCGAGCTGTGCTGAGATCGTCTTGATTGTTGGCTCAGCTGTGCTATTGCCGTATACACGGGCATTAACTTATCATTTGGTTGTTTCTTCTTGCTTTTTTCTTCTTCAAATGTTTTTTTGTCAATCAGTTAGAAGTAATTTAGGATGCTGTTGACTTTTGATAATTTTTGTTTGTGTTTGGCAGCTATGTGTCATTGATTTCGCTTTCGTTTGCCGGAGGTGAGAGAAGAGCAGGCAGGTGTAAGTGCGAATTCTGTAAGGGGACGATGTCTCGATAATGTCTGGTGACGCCCCAGCTTTTGTTAGTCTATCCGCTCTCTTGCTGCCATATATATTTCTGTGGTCACGTAGCTTGATGAGAGGAATCGTGCTGAGAAGGATGGTTTGGGAAGTGTTACGGACTGCCCCGGAAAGATTTGTTTGGCCCCTTGAACCCTAAGGTCGTGGATTGTTTTCGCCACAAGATGTTATTATTTCTTTCGTTTATTTCATTTCGTTTATTGTAATTCGCAACCAGCTTATGAAATACTCCAAAGATATAGTTTAAGTTTTGCAATTCCAAATCAGGGGTTTTTTCACAGCAAAAATGAGGAGGCCAATCGCACGCGTATACCTCAAAACCACAAGTGCTCGCCCCAATTCATACATACAAGGTATGAAGGTGCTCCGCACCCCCCGTTCTACTCTATGAACAAATAATAAAATAATATACAAACATTAACTAAAAAAAACTACTCGCCCTCCATTAAGCTTAGATACCTGTTGCACAGTGTAATTAATAACACCACTTTGAACAGCTTAAATACTTAATTACTTACAATATTTATTGAGAGTAACAATTCGCATTATGGAGATAAAAAGTTATTAACCTGATTTTTTAATTAAATTTTTATTTACGTGTGACTTAAATTTGTTGTAAAATGCGTGGGAATTAGCCACTCATGTGCGAAAGACGAATGATATTAAACTTTTTTTGTTTGGGGGAAAAAAAATCACAGCTACTAAAGTTCACTGACTAATTAATAATCGTTTTTTTTTTGTTAACTGGCTTTTGCCGTTTGCTGACACATTTCAATGTCAATGGCAGCGAAACGGTTAAAGCGCGACGAACGTAACTCAGTGCACGCAGCGTGGACCAAATGGTGTGATGGCAGGTCGCTGCAGCGCCGGAAAGGGTACAATGTTTGTTGTGGTATGCACTTGACGTGAGCCTAATTAATTGTGGAAGTAGGGTGCGAATGAATGAGTGGGTTCCGATAGCTAATTACTTGTGTTGCTGCTTCCGATCGAATGACACTTTTTCTAATATTGTTTATGAAAATGAGCTTTGCTTTGGGAAATACCTAATGATTGTAGATATTTTTAGATTTGCGTTGGCTGATAAAAAAATAGAAAAATAGTTTATTAATTTTTAGTCTTAACACGTTGGCTGCCAATGTAACACAGTTCATAATATCGATGGCTGTGTGCAGGATAGGATCACCCTATTCCAAGATATTTTTGAATAATGCCCTATCAGAACTTCTACCAACGACGCCACACTTTAATCCACCTTTTCTCAGTTGAAAATGTATTGAATTTGCGTTTTGTTCAAGAGTTAACATCAAAAACTACTCCCAGGAGGCGGTTTATCTAGCTAGACCAGTCTCACAATCTTAGAAAACGACAAGAAACGCCACCTTTTCTATTTAGTTGCAATCGTTACGCGCATGATCTTGAATCCAGGTTCTTAGTGCGTTTACCAATATTTTCGTTAAGATAGTCATAAGCTTTGAAGCCCTGCTTCTAAGAACGACTTCTTTGTTCCAAAGCAAGTACCCAGTTAAGCCATAACCCCATACCTAGCCTCGACGGCCTTTCGGGAATTGTAGAATTTAACATATTTGAAATATTAGGCAGTCAAGATTTGAAATTTTCGAAATTGCAATTCAAACTTTTTAGACATTTTTTTTCGGGTGTAGCTCTCCATGAAATACAGGGTTCGGTGATCACGTGAAGTTTCTGTCATCATTAAGATTTTCTTCGAGACTCTAATATTAATATAAGTACAAGATGAGCTGGCATCTCAAGTATATTGCAACATACACGGTAAAAAAAGAAGTTTCATTTTATTTTTTTATTAAATCTTTATTTCACATTTTTGTGTTCATTGTGATAATAATAAATGTCTATAATAATATAATATTATAATTCAATATAAGAATTATGCATAGTTATATTATTCAATGCAATAATCATAATTATGTATATATTATGTTTTTGCGTAAATATAGTTTTGTTTTATTTTTATTTTTTTATTAAACCTAACATTCTGTTTACTGTTTTCATAATAATTTACTTATTCTCTAGTTTTTTTTTTGCATTTTTCGTTTTTAACTTTGTGTTTTGCTTGCATTACTCTCATTACTTATTTAATTTTTTATTTGTTATGACAATTTTTAAGAACGCATTTATAAATAATTTTCATTAATTTACATTTTTCTTGTAAAATTAATATTTTTCTTTTTCGGAAAAATTTATTTATTTTAAAATATATTATTTTAGATATTATTTTAATATTAGTTTCGGGACTTGTTTGCACATAAAGTACAAAGAATTTTTCCAAGTGTACTTATGAAAAATTGTTTGAAAATATTAAGCATCAAGGATATTTTTAAGCCATTGTATGTCCATTTTTTAACATTTAATTAAGAAAAAAGCATACACAGCACTTTTTTTAAATATATATATTTTCTCTCTGACTTTTTTTAAATAAATGCTGAGAGCTGAAATTTTGTTATAACTGATAATAAAGATATTTTTTACTCTTTTTTCCATCTCTTTCTCGTGTTTATATCAAACAAATTAATTTTTTGCATTGAATAAAATATTTTTTTAAAATTCAAACTTATTTAAAAAAAAAATATTTTTTTGGATTTTTTTTTATTTTTTTGAAATATATACATTTTTTAAATATATGTTTTTCAAATATTGTTTTTTTTTAAATAAATTTTTTTTATCTAAATTTGTTCTGTGTAATCCAATTATTTGTTTTTTTTTTGCAGTCCAATTATTTTCAACAAATAGGTACTTAGCTTATATGACTAAACTAGTTTCAGTTTTTATAATAATTCCTTGTTAAAAATATAAATTACTGCAATTAGGGTGTTACTTTTTTTTTTGTTCAAACTCTTAAATATTTTGCACTAAAAGGGTTTCCAATACACATTCATAGTTACGTTTTATTATAGTACATACAGGATCTAATACAACAACAATCAAATTATTTTTAACAAATGCACGAACTCTTTTAGGTTTAAATTTAAATATATTTATTTATAGTATAGCTATATATATAAATTGATTATTTTGTACCGACAAGCAAACCAAGCGACGAAGTGCTTAGTAAGAAAAGCAATATAAATTTTTACGGTTTTTTTGAACTTAAGCTGTTATATTGACTTTTGCTTAAATACCGCACTTTTTTATTTATTTACAGTTTTTTTCTTTATTCATTTACTAATAATGTATATTAGATTATTTAATTTGCTGGCTTAAGTTTTTTCCCTGTCCTACCTAAAAATCCGTTTATAGAAAAGAGAAAATTTTATCATTTGAAAAAAATTATAAGCTTAAACCATGTTCACACTTGCGTTTTTCGGCTTCAGTCGCATATTCCGCACAAATTACTTATAAACTAAGTAGTTTGCGGTTTCATCTTAGATAATTTGTCTGTTAACTTTGAACAAGTCTACTTAGCCCATGTTCAGATTTGTAGTTTCGTGGTCTTAAACGCAGTTTACACACAAATTACTTATAAACTTATTAGTTTAGCTCTTTTAAATCTGTCATTAAAATACCAATAAAACCAATTAGTTTATAATGAACCACGAAAGAAGTATGCAGGTGCATATTGGTAACAAATTGCTTTGAGGTGTAGCATATTTTTATACACAATTATACTTACTAAATGTTGTAGTACGTTAAGTTACAAAGCAAAATTTTTCTCTGAGTCTATTAAAGAAAATTAGGTGTATATTTAATAGGCAGCAATTTTATAATTTCGTGTGAGCAAACTAAACATGTATCATAAGTAACAACTATATCTAATAAAAACGCACTTGGTAGCAAAACTAAATAATTTATGCTGCAGTGTGAACATGGCTTTAGTTCATTAAAAATCTCATTTTCGCATCATTCAAATTACACGGGGAAAATTTGGGGTTTCTCTCAATTAGTTCATAGCTTTTGAGAGTAATTTAAGAGGTCAAAGAACTTTTTTCTTACCACTATCTATCTCAAGGTCTTTTTTTTTCGTTATCTCTAGATCTGCTTGCGAATCCAAATTTTGTCACTAAACTCTTCGAATTACCACACTGGTCACCCTATTTAAGAAAAGAAATATATTTATAATGAACTGAAGCAACATCATATTTTTCGGCGTGTAATTTCAATTGTAAGAGCTTATAAACCTATTTTATATTTTATGAATTTGTAGCTTAGAATTTTCTTTAAATCTCATAATTATTTTCAATGAGAAAACGAAATTTCGTGTCAAAGAAAAAGCATAGCGGCTGAAAATGATACACCCTAATATATACAGAATTTATTATTTATATGCCATCGTATAATTTTGTGTTTGTTTAAACATTTTTTATTTCCCTTCTTTTTAAAAAAAAATTTAAATGTTGTTCTTTTTTTTTTGTGTTACAGAATATTATTAAATTTGTGTATATTTTTTTTCTCAGTGTAGTGCAATGCTAATTTGTTGCCTTCTGCTATTGTTTGCAACTACTAAGTGCATTTTGCTTATATGGGTGTATATATGTATGTAAATATAAGTACTTTCTATGTTTAAACTATACATTTACGACTTTATATATCATACATATACAGTTGTGTTCAATATAATAGTAGTGAAATTAAATTGAGTATCGTTCGACGAAACAAAAATAAAGCTGCGTTTTTAATAATTTTTATTTAAAATATAGTGATTTCCATAACAGAAACCACATAAAAAGAAATGTCAAAGTTTACACAAAGTACAGCACAGTTAATTTAACTTTTAAAAATTTTTCATCAAAATTTTAATATTTTTGGACTGAATTTTTAGAAAATTTTTGGGTAAGCAGTTTAATAGCTCATATAGTTTCAGCATAATAATGTGCAAGTTAGAAGTACCTCAAAATTTCTACTAAATTTTTAGAATTTTTTTTGTCAAGGTTGTTGGGTATTTTTTCCAAACAAAATTAATTTTTCTAAATGCGTTGTATAGAAGAAATCAATCAACACCCTTGACGAAAAAAATTCTCAAAATTCAGGGAAGTTTTTGAACGAGTTTATTGGTCTACCAAACCGCATAGAAATTCCGCCAAAAAATTACAAAATTTTGATGACCATTTTTTAAAGTTTAATTCATTTTCCGGAACTTTGTGTCAACTACGAAATTTCTTTTTATGTGGTTTCTGTTATGGAATTTGCTATATTTTAAATGAAAATTATTAAAATTACAACTTCTTTTTATTTCATTGAACAACATCTATTTTAATTTCACTACTATTATATTGAACACAGCTGTACATTTATATGTATGCTCATAACTATATTTATCAGCCATATGAGTGATTTTCTTCTTTTCCATGTACTTTGAGTAGCTGCAATAAAATGCGTTAATTGTATTATTTATAAATTATAAAATATTTAATAAAGTTGTTTATTTATATACTTTTTTTAGCTTAGATTTTAAATAATTTTTTTTTTTTTTTGAACTACATAATATAAAAACCAAGTTTTTTTCTGGATGTTAAACCAAACAAGTCATGAGTAGCAGAGAGTTCTCTACATTTTTCCAAGTTAGACCGAGAAAGCAGCAAGAAAACTCAAAAATCAGCGGACGAACTGCAAAGTTCTAAGAAATGGGATCGCTTAGCTCATAAGCTTTGAGCAGAGGTTCAAAGTAGAACTGGGTTTCAAAGTCACCTAGAACGCCGTTGAAGTTTAGAAACTATCCGAATGGCAAACGAGGTATATGGACAAGGTTAAACACGCAAAAGTGTTTCGAGTATTGACTAGATCCAATGGAGAAGGTCGTGTGCTCTTTCTTACTCTTGTCAGTTAACGCAAAAGTGCAATATACAGCGAGCTTTGTTGTGATAAACTGAAATTATCTGAAAAACTTGCATGCAAAATAATTTAAAATGTTATTCCTTCATTACTCATATGACCTTTTCGTATTCCTACATTGCCATAACTATTTTCTTTATATAAAAAACTATATGTGCTTTGGTTTAAGCCTAAATTCAGTCCCATGCATGGTGCTTAGATATAAGCTAAATATTTTTTATATATCTCTTAATCTTTCAGACACTTATTTATTCTTCATAAACTGTGTACTACTCGTATATGTATATACTTATATTTGAATTTTTATACACATAAACCTTTTCGTAATTTAGAGCACCAATTTGTTTATTATACTAAATCTATAAGAAAACTTATACCGAGCTGCTGTGAATTTTTTGTTGCTAAAAACTAATTTTCACTACTATTTTTTACAAAATCATTTATTTTAATTTTTTGTTAATTTTATTTTATTTTTTTTTTTTCTCAATAAATTTTATTTTATTTATTTCTTTTTTCAATAAATTTTTTTTTTTTTCAATTTTGCTTTATTTTTCATTATGCTAAGTTTTGCTAGCTATTTAATATTTACTACAATTATTTATAACTTAATTATTTTTTTATTGAATTTAAAACTTTTATAGATGTGTTTAACATAAATTTAAATGCGTGTTTTTCAACTTTTGGAAATAGTTGAATTTATTTTATTTTACATATTTTAAAGTTTTTAAAAAAAAAAAATTAAAAATTAAAATTTCTATTAAATATATACTGCAATAACAGTTGACGCACGTTTTGGTGGCTCCCCAGTAATATTTTTGAAATTACTAAAATTTACAGTAGTTTAGAAAAACGAAAACTTTCAATTATTTTTAATTATTTACTAACATTAAAATTAAATACTAAATGCATATGAAGTTTTTCCGTGTAGTTAGCATATATTGCCAGTGGGTTTGTGTCTATGCTAATATCTTGAGCAGGAACTTAAACTTTTTTGAGAGTATAAACATTTTGTAGAACAGTGACGCTCTTTGTCTCTCTTATGAGCGCTGTTTTTAAAAGCGCTCGCACGTATAACAGTAGCTCTTTGTGCACTGAAAAAAAAATAAAGTCTGTTAGCCAGTCGGTTGATTGCTGATGAATTATTAACAAAGTCTGTGCTATTTAAGTATTCTCATTTTCTTCAAAGACTGTAATATTTTAGCACAAAACGCCATTGAAAATGTGTGAGCATCACTGTCCCAGTGTGATAAATTGGGGCGCTAATTAATAGTATTATTTTAGTAATTTATATGTTTTTAAGTTTAAAGGAACCTTATAGATGCTAAAAAAACAAAAAAAAAAATTTAATATGAAATTAAAGTTTAAATTTAAAAATTTGAACTAACCCATTAACAGCTTTGAATTTCCTAGAAAATATTATGTATGTAACTATTAAAAACTGGTTGCTAACGTTTTAGTTTTTTATTTTATTTTACAAATATTTGGATTGACCTTTTTTGCAAAGCCTACACTGAAAAAAAAAACCAAATTTTAATTTTAACTACTTTATTATTTTATTTAATATGCTTTTAAAATATTTATGATCTTGTATTTTATTTTAACTTTACTATCAATAATCTACTGTTTGCTAAATTCAACGCTTTCATTTCATATGGGCTTAGTTTTCTCTTTTTTTGCAGTGTATTCTAACTATTTTGGTGCTGGTATTTATTTACTTATTTAAAAACTTTCTCAAGGCATTTATATATCAGACTCTTGCTTTTACTGGTTTCTTATATATTTATGCTTTGCTTAATGCTGCTTAATTTTCTAACTCTTGCTACTATTTGTGTATGTTGATTTTCATTCAATTTTGTTTGTCCAATCAAGTTACTAAATACTTCACTTTTTAAACAAATTAAAAAAAGTATTAAAAATATAATAAGGCTTTGACAACTCTGTTTCAGTGTAACAATGTTTGTGTATGTGATTGTTGTCTGTGCTAAAACTGGTATGTGCAAGCTCATGAGAATCAAAGTGGGAGAGTGAGTTAAATTTTTACACTCAAAAAAATGTTCAAAAAATACGGAAAAGTTTGTTAAGTTGGAATATTTTTATATTGAATAAAATTGTTTTGAACAATTTTTTTTAGTAACTGTCCCATATTTAACAGAAAACTTTCCTCGTTTTAAGAAAAGTATCCTAGTTTCGCTGCCAAAAGTCTTTCTCAATTTATTTATTTTCAAGCGAACACTTTTTTGAGTGTAGTCAAACTTTGAACTTTCGTTAAAATAAGTGCGCTGGTGAGCTAGCAAAAGTTACGGTTTTGATACATATTACTCCATCACGGTGGGAGAAGATCAGCATATGCGACAAAAGGATCATGGCGGAAATCCGTAGTATTATAGTCAACACATGGCATACTGGTTTGTGCGGCTCAAAGCCGAAGCTCTTTAGTCATTTTTTCGTCGTGAGATCTATGATGGCCTAGGAATCACTATCATCATCCGAGTTCTACTTGATTTCAGTTTTAAATAATTTTATTTGGTTGTTGCTGCTTAAAGCATGTTTTCCATATACGTATAAGTATTTTATCGTCAGTGTACGCAATTAGCTTTGGGTTCATGCGTTTGCTTAAGCGAAAACACAAATCTCAGAGAGAGTGAGAGCAATGATTAAGTAGTCTAACAGCCCAACCTAATATAACCGCACAGCTCTTTTTACCGCACGAAAATAAACGACTTTTTTGGTTCTAACCGAAATAAGTTTGCCTGCGTGAGTAGCTCTCATATATACAAACGACGTGACAGCTGAGCATAAATGTCAAATCGATATGTCACGCAAAACAAAAGTTGGAAATTGGGTTAGGTTTTTACGCTGCCCGGTTAGTTTAGATTGCTCTCATACATGAGGCATTTTTGACAGAAAATTGCCGGAGTGCGTTTATATTAGGTTGGGCTGTAAGAGCGTTGCCTTTTTTCGAAATTATAGTTTATTAAAATTTAAAGTTTTATTAAATAAAATGCTTTATTCAGAGTATTTTCAAGGCTGAGTAGAAGAACAACCTATCAAAGCTGCTTGTACGAAAATTCGCTATCTCAAAACTTGCTGAAAAAACTACCCATTCAATGTAAATTGAAAATATTTTTAGCTGGGATGAGGCTTTGAACAAATTTGGAGCTGCGATCGAGCATATGCTGCTGCAGCGTATTTTTAAAACAAATTCTGAAATATAGTTAATGTGATTAGAACATATTGTGCTTCAGGGTGTTCATGAAATATTTTTTTTAGTAAAAACCTTATCGAACTTATTGTGATAGTGATAGGGCTTCCTTGAAATAAATTTTGCGCTTTCCTTAAATACACATTTTCCGTCAAAATGGCTTTAAAACAAATGCTGGGATGGGACTTAATTCAAACATATTCGAGTACAGGGTGTTCATGACACATTTTCTAAGATAGTACTTTATCGAACATATTTTGATAGGGATTTTGAACTTTCCTTAAAAACATATTATGCTTTAAAATTTCTTTAAAACAAATGCTGAGATATGACTTAATTCAAACATATTCGAGTACAGGGTGTTCATGAAACATTTTCTAAGATAGTGCTTTATCGAACATATTTTGATAGGGATTTTTGAGCTTTCCTTAAAAAATCATCTTGCTACAAGATGTCTTTAAAGCAAATGCTAAGATAGGACTTAATGCAAACATATTCGAGTACAGGGTGTTCATGAAACATTTTCTAAGATAGGACCATACCATTACACACTGCGGCACAGGGCGCTCTTTAAAATCTTCTTTGATAGTGCGTTTTTGAACTGGTAACCCTGTTGCGATCGTCCTTCAGTCGCTTCATCGCTTTCATGTTTTATTATATAGCACAGTTTTGAATTGCGGAAAAGCTCAAAAATATAACCAATTCACAAGTTATCAGCCAATCGATTTTAAAAATAAAAACACACAACTAATAAACTTTTTAAAAATTAATTTTATTATTTTTTGCTTCATTTGTTTTTTTTTCACTTTCAATATTCTTATTTCGTAAAATGTTCAAAAATTATAAAAAATTAAAAAATATACATACCTACACACAATAAAATCTTAGGTAACATAATTACAGTAATAAAATTATAAAAGTTCAAATAATGAGAATTAATGAAAAAATGTAAACAGTGACCAAAAAAAAAGCAAAAGCACATATAAACTATAATACAAAAATTATTAAGTTCTTTTACAATGAAATAAAAATTCAGCAGAAAAAAAAACAATAATAAATTACCTAAAATCTTAGGCAGCAAAACACATTTTTAAATATTATATTTTTCAAATTGGTTTGTGTGTTATTTGATTTTCTGTAAATACTAACACATACCATAACTAAAACAATAATTATTTCTTAGTTATTTGTAGAATTGAATGCCCAAATAAATTAATTTTCAGTTTTTAAAGTAAAAAGTTTTATATAGTAAATAGTTATATAGTAAGTGTCATTTGCTTTGGTGCGCTGCATGAAGCTGTATTAGCATTAAGATGAAGGTGAACATTTTTATGAATATGGACTAGTATGAATGGTGTAACCAGCGGGTATATATCAAAAGAGGTTTGTGTCTATGCTCAAAAGCTTGTGACATTTGATAGTTGAGTGTATTTGAGCGCTGCGCGGGTATGAAGAGCAGTTGGCTTTTCAAAAAAATTTGAATTGAGCGAGGCATAGCATGTTTTTGAATATATACTAATCAGACTTAAAATGGAAAACAAAAAGCTTAAAGCTCAGCGCTGGAAATGCACAAAGTTGCATCGTGAAAAAAAAAAACAATTTAAAAATTTAATTTTTGGGATTACTGTGCTTTATTTATGCTGGGATAGCTATTGAGCTTTTTATATTTTATCACACTCTCAAATTTTTTAAAAGTGTAGATGCACATAGTTTATGAAAACAAGCGAGCTTTCATTCAAAGTCTCTTTTGTATGACTTATAACACCAAAAAGTTTCATTCATTTAACAAAAATTTAAGCTCCAACCCAATTTGAAATCCCCGAGCTTTTGAAATTTGAGCGATTTGGCATATTTGAGTTAAAACTTAATTTTATACGTGAAAGCTCGAACTGTATCAAAATTTCGCACAACTGAGAGGCGCCTAAGACAGTTGAAAAATGCATCCTTTTCAAACGCTTATTTGAGAAGTGTAGTGAATGCAGTGCAATCATTAGTGAAAGCTCGGGCATACAAATAGTATATCAGTCAAAGTTTTTGTGTACCAAATTCGAAAAGAGACGCGAATTGCAAGCGATGGCTGAAAGTAGATGGCAACAACTGTCATTTGCTTAAAGCACCGGGGGAATAAATAAGTGGTAAGCTTAAAACTCGCTGTGAAGTCTAACGATTCCCGTATGAAAGCGCCAAGTATAAATTAAAATCTAGCATTTCGAGTATAGCCGCTACTATGAAAACAGCCAGCTAAAAGTCAACATTCGACAGCTTTCACTGGTAAGTTGAAAGCTTTCATTAAATCCCCAAGTATTCAGTTGACGAAAGCTCCCACTTAAAGCTTTCAGTACAAATACGAAAGCTTTTATTAAAAAGTGAAAAGCTTTCATTAAATCCTTAAGTATACAGTCGAAAAGTTAAATTGTGAAAGCAAATATACCCTGTATAAAGTCGAGAAGCTAGGAATTTCGTGACGAAAGCTCCCACTTACAATGGTAAAAGCAGTCAAAAGCACGCTGTATACATTCTGAAAGCTACTATTCAATCTCAAGGTATACAGTCGACAGGCCAAGTGATGTAGCCGATGGTGCCTAGTATAAAGTATAGAAGGTGGCAAGTTCTTCATAAAACCTCTCACTTATATTGCTAAAAGCAGTCAAAAGCTCTCAGCATAAATTCTAAAGCTTTCAGGAATTAGGTAAAAGCTTTCATTAAATTCTTAAGCCAATTTGTTGACGAAAGCTCCTACACACAATGCTGAAAGCTCTCAGCACAAACATGAAAAGTTGGAAAGCTTTTTTTTTTAACTTAAGTCGAGAGAGGCGCACGCAATGCACTAAGCCACTTTGTTATAAAGACTAAGTTAGGAAATGTTCGGCAGTCGGAAAGCACGTTTTATGTACATATCTATAAGCACATAATACATATGTATTAGCTATATGTATGTACACATATATGTATATATGTATGTAAAAATGCGTGTTTGTTATTCTTCTTTTTTGTATGTTTATATAGTAAACATGTATTTAGTATGCTTGCATGTAGCTATGTATTTATGTATGTATGTAAGTAATGAGAGACATTTAACACAATCAAATTTTAAAATTATTATGAATGAAATACAATTACAAAAGCAAACACTTAATAATTAACTACAACTACAACACTTTACAAAAAGAATACAACATAGGCGGCATTTCAGCAGTATCAATTATCAAAAAATCGTTTTTATAACTTCTTTCTCTTTCACTACTTTTTCTTATACATTAACAATTAAAAGGTAAATGGTATTTGTTTCATGTTTATGCTTATATATTTTACATATATGTGTATCTATATGCAAAATTACTTATGTATGAACTAATTTTCAATGTATGTATGCGCACGATGCTTTTTTTTATATACATACATAGGTTTGTATATATGTACATATGTATGGGTGTGCAGTTATACATATTTACTATGTAAAATTATAACACAATTTTTGTTTTGTTTTTTGAAAATTATTTTAGCTTTATTACAGTTATTAGTAAAATATCTATATATATGTATGTATGTAATAACACATAATTAACTTATCAAATTACATAATTTTTAATGCTAGTCAGTATGTATGTTTGTATGTGTTTATGTATATATGTATACGGTATACGTTTTGTATGTATATAGTATGTATACATATGTACTTGTATACGCTAGCAAGTTACATGTATATGAACTAGTGCCTATATATATATACTTATGCATGTATTTATATATATATATTTTTCTTTGTGTATGTGCATTTAGTAAATAGGAAAAAAATCATATATATTTATATACATAATTACAGTTATGTATATATATTTTTCATACACATACACATACTCACATAAATGTCTACATATTTATGTGAGCTCAATATGTGCATGTATACGTTTTAGGCATGTGGGCGTGGTTTTGCTGGTTTCTTTTACTGCTTCTTCTCTTCTTTACAAATGTTTACAACAATTAAAAAAAAAAGAAAACGAAAGACAATTGCATATTTTATATTTTTTTTACAATTACACTATTACATATTTATTTGGATTTTTATGTTTATTAATTTTAAAATTTTTATTCTGTTGCAAATTCTTTTTGTATGTATGTATTTTATTGCAACTATTTAGACAGAACCTGCAAGGATGTGCATAATTTTCTTGACGCGTGTTAATAAAAAATATTCTGAACAAATTTTAATTAAAAAAAAAACAAACAAAAAAATACAAAAAAAACTATTTTTGCTTTTCTAGGCTGGTTTTCTTTTTATTGATAGCATAAACTGATGCTTTATAAAACAAAAAAAAAAAAGGAAAACAAAAATGTTCAATTTAAAAAAAAATATAAATTTTTGACTAATTAAAAAAAAAGAGTTTAACAACAAAAACCATTTATAAAATAATGTTCAAAACAAAATTTAATGGATAGAGAAATTAAAACAGTTTTTTAAATTTACAAAAGCAATTATTTTTAAAAAAAGTTTTTGATGTATTCACTTGAACAAGTTTTAGTACTTGATTTGCATCAATTGCTACCCCTTGGTTTTTTATAAAAAAAAAACAAACTAGCAGAAAATAAAAGTTTTAGAAAAAAATTAAAAAATCTGGCGCAAAATAAAAATTTTCCAAAATATATTTATAAATTTATGACTTTTACTGAAAACATTTTACATGAAAACCAATTTTTACCCCGCTCAAAACAAAATTTAATTAATAAAAGAAATAGAAGCAATTTTTAAATTTTTTTTAATTTACAAAAAAAAAGACCATTATATAAAAAAAATTGTTCTTAAAATGTTTACTTGACCAAGTTTTAATACATGATTTGCATCACTTCGTGCTTATTGTTACTTCTAAAACATTCTTGGGCAAAATACAATTTTCCCAAAAAAAAAAATTTATAAATGTATAACTTTTATAAGAAAAAAATCTTTACGTAAAAACAAATTTAAGAAAAATTCTTCTAAACAAATTTTAATTGACCAAAGACAAAAAAAAAATTTGAAAAACAGCCGATTTAAACTTTTTTTAAATTTACAAAGCTCATTATTTCATAAAAAATGTTAACATCAAGAAATCCCTAAAAAAGTAAAAGCATTTGCTTTTTAAATATTTATAATTATTTCGTACTTATTGCATTGCTGTTCTTTAAAAAAAAATTTCAGTGGATTTTAAATTTTTTAAAACTCACAAAATTACCTATTTCACAAAAAAGATATTTAATAAACACAAATTCTGAAGAAAACATAAACAAAAACAGACAAGTTTTTAAGGACATTTGAAAACGAGTATTAATTAATAAAATAATAAAAAATATTAAAACCGTTTTTTTAATTTTTTGGCTTTACTTTTATTGGTAGAACCGCGGCCTGCATACTTTATATGAATAAAAATGTTCGAAAAAAAAGTTTGTTTAAAATTTACAAAAGCAACTAATTTATAAAAAAAATGGTTAAAATCACAAAAAAAAAAAAAAAATTTTTTTTGTGGTTTTGCGGTCCGCACTTATTATCAAAATAATAAAAACAACGATTTAAAATATACAAAAGGAATAATACATAAAAAAAAAGTTTTCACAAAAAAAAAACAAGTCTTTTAAAAAAAATAAAAAATTTATAACTTTCAACAAAAATTATTTATATATTTTGGCCTAGTTTGATTGCTAAATTAAAAATTGTTATATTTGTTGGCTTACATTTTTAAAATTTTTTTAATTCAGAATTAGCACTTTTTATTTTAACTGAAAAATTTTTTTATCGGTTTTAATGCTTCATTATAAATAAAATTGCATAAAAAATTGTTTTCTTTTAAAAATAAATATTAAATAAATTTATTTATATATGCTGGTTTGACTGTTAAATTCAAAAAACTAAAAATTGCACAAATTTTTTTTTCAAATGTCTGCGAAAATTTTGTTCAAATTTGTTTTTAAATATTTTCCTTGCTCGCTTCTATTTTGCATACAAATACATACATATTCTTCGTTTCCTTTTCGGCTTATTTCTTTGTTTTGATTTTTGTATATTTTTTTTTTTTGAAATGTTATTTACAATTTTTGCAACTTTTTTTATTTTTATCTATCATGCTTTATTTTTTCTTTGAATTATTTTAATTACAATCGATTTTTTTCCACATGCATAGATTTTACTTAAATCTACTTAAAATATTTTACTTAAAAATTCTAGAATTCTTTATTTTAATGCATCATTTTGAATGCATTATTTTTTCTTAAAAATACCTTTTTCAGTGTTTGTTTCTTTTAAGTCTAAAAAATAAACTCAAGTACGTTTTTAAGCGTGCCCCTAATTTTTTCTTATACTACAGCTAAATATTTATATTATTTTGTTAAATTTGTATGTTTTATTTATTTATTTTTTTTAGTTTTATGTAACTCCACTCTTGCAACGGAATTTCTTAATAAAAATCTATAGTATATTACTTAACAATTTTTGCTTAACTATAAACTATGCTTAAACTTACTTGCTTATAAATTTGTTTCTCAATTTCATTTTGAACTAAGAGTGGAAAATTCTTTTCTTAAAAATAAAAAAAAAAATCTTTTAGTCATAAACATATTTTTGAATCTTTTTCTAATAATTCCACGTTTTGTTCCATGCATGCTTTACATTTCAATAATATTACTCTTCTAATTTATTTGTATATTTAATTTAGTATAAAAATGTACACACTATTGCTATTTATTTTTACTTAATTATTATTTAAAAAGTCCATCTGTCCATCACCGCAAAGTTTAGAAGGCGGCAAAAGTTTGTGTTTAACTTTGCTGCCTCCATTTTACGGTTTCTGTTTACACTTAATGATTAAATATACATAAAAATTAAAAAATTTACACTGAAAAGTCCATTTATTGTAAGTTTTGTAAAAAGCATTAATCTAATAAAAGTCTGTTTATTCGTAATACATATTTGCTAATGCCATATGAATAAATATTTTTTGACAAAATTAACAAACATTTTTATTATATTATAAATTTTAAAATTTTCAAACTTTTTGTTTTAGATTTTAATAAAATCTTTTAATTTAAAACGTTGAATACCAAAACAATTTGGAAATATAATTTTACTGCAGATAGAAGTAGCTCAGAAGCCTGGAAACAGTAAAATTTCGTGATTAAAAATGTTAAAAAATCTTAAAAATTTCTAATTTAAAAAAAAGCTTTTTATTGAATTATCAATTTTTTTTCAAAATAGGTAACTTATTTTAAGAAATGTTTGAAAGTTATTTTATTTCAAATTTTTTTTTGCTTTTATTAATTTGCTGCAACCACATAAAAGTATTAGCAAATATGATTTACTCATGTTTTTTATTTTTATTTTTTACTTCGCACAACAGCACATGCAATGGCAAAAAAGGCTGAGGAAGGAAATGCGTTTGCAAAATTAGGAGATAAAATGTTTGGCATTTCATGCGTTTGAGCACAGTAAATATCGCGTGAGGAATCCAAGAAGCTTTTCAAATTTATTTATGTGCTTTCGCGAAGTACAAGTACTTTCAAAAAGCTTACTGAGCTTTTCAACAACGGGAGCTATAGCTTTTAATAGTTCGTAACACAAGAAAGCTTATATATAACAGCTCTTCAGCTTTCACTCTCCTACGTAGCTTAAAAGCGACACAATAAAAACTTTACTTATAGAACTTAAGCAGAACAATTTAAATCCATGAAGCTTTCATACAAAATGAATTACTTAAAAAAGCTCTCAGTAATTGATTGAGCTTTTTAGTAATCTTAGCATATCCATTGAAAGTTCTTAAATGAAAACCGTTTAAAAAAGCTTTCATATAACCTTTGTCAAGGCTTCACTATCTGAAAGCTCCACAGTTGTATAGAACTTACACAGAACAATTTTAAACCACGAGGCTTTTATAAAAAACATGATTAGCTTGTGAGAAGTATAAACACTTTCAAAAAGCTAGGATTAGCTTACGGAGCTATTCCGCAACGGCATCTAAAACTAATAAAAGTTCAACCACAAAAAGCTTCACGTATAGAACTTAAACATAAAAATTTAAATCTACTGGATGTTTAAAAACAATTTATTTGGATTTTGAGAAGTATGAGTACTGTCAGCAAAACCAGAAACCGATGAAAAGTGTTTTAATATAACATTTGTTGAGCTTTCAATGTCCTATTTAGCATAAAAGTTTCAAGATCTGAAAATTTCATTTATGTGATTTTTGAAAAAAATTAGTAATTAAAAAAATTTATAAAAAAAAAATTATTTCAGAGAGCTGTCATATGATAGCAATTAATGGCAAAGTTTTCACTAATCTAAGAAGCCTTAAACAGTTTGCTTTGAAGCTTTCATATAATAGTTGTTAAGTCGAAAACTTTCGCTTTTGCAAAGCTTGCTTTAAAGCTTTTCTAGGGTACATTTTTTATCGTTTCACAGTTCTTGATAGGCAGAAAAAACCAGGCTTTTTTTTACTTCTTCGCAAGGTATTTCGTGCGTTCAGTTCTTTTACAAGCTATTGTAGCTTTAAAGCTTGTACAGAACATTCATTAAAAATAAGTTTAAAGCTTTTGTGTGGCCGAGCTTTCGTCCAACTTTTTTTACAAAAGAAAAATATAAACACTTTCAGAAAGCTTTCACCAAGTCATTGACGGTTACAAATCCCTTACTTATTAACTTAACAAACTCGTAAACATAGTAATTGAAGCCTTAGTGCATTGCTTTCGGCAAGCTTTTTTGTAACTTTTCCTTTGAGCAATGTACTATCCCTAAGCTTTTGTTAACATGCTAAGTATATCTTTGTCACTCATGATCTTTTTGGGGCTTTTCTCAAATGCAATAAAAGCTTTTACAAAATCTTCACCTGGCCCTTGAGCTTTCAAGCTCATCTAATTATAATCTCTGGACGCCTCGCTCATACAGCTAATAAAATGCCAAATCATTTTACTTTTTTGGTATGGTAATATGCCAGCGAACAAATAGAGCTTTCAGTTTAGAAGCATGATACTTAAATGCTATAACAAATACAATAACTTACAAATAATTGCAGTAACAATAACAAACCAATCGTTAACACAAGCTTACAAATGGGAACGTTGTAAATGCGGATCTAAATATGCAAGCTTTCAGCCAAAGCTCTTGCTTTAGCCACAAAATTTCAGTTTGCTTGTTTTTGCTAAACATTTTAACAATTGAAATTTTAATTAATTCAGTTCTCAGGTAACAATGTTTTAAAAACAACAACAGTAACAGCTGTGGATGTGGGCGGGGCAGCGTGCGCTGTGGCAGTGGTATTGGTTGTGGGTGGTGCGGTACTCGACGCTGAGACCGCATTCGTTGTTGTGGCAGTAATTAAATTGGTTTGACGTTGTGGCGAGGCACGGCGCATAGGTGCAACATTTTGTTGTTGTTGTTGCTGCGACGACGGCAGTCTCAGCAATGTAGTGGCGCATGTGTGACTGCTGGTGGATGTAGCAATGTGTTGTTGTTGTTGCAACGCAGTTTTGAATTTGCGCGTTATTATATGACTGCCGACACTTGATGCAGCGGCGGGCAATGTTTGTTGCTGCTGCTGTTGCGCGCTGCTATTAGTTGTTGTTGTTGTTGTACCTACAGTCGTTTGCATTTCATCTGTTTGCGTTTGCGTTGTTACTGTCGCTGTGCGCACTGTTGGTATTTTAATTGTTTGTGTCGACATTGCTTGCCAACTATTGGCGGCATTGTGGTTACTGCTGTCCACGTAGTTGGTGTTGTTCAACGGCAGTGTTGTTGCGCGCATGTTGCTGAAACAGGAAGCTGATGAGCGCGCGCTTGCGTTTGTTGTTGTTGTGCCTGTCGCCGTTGAAGCGCAGCGTAACACGCTGCTACCGCCACCCGCGCCCATTGTTACATTGTTCAATAAAATTTTCGTTCTTGTTGGCGCCGCTGAAGTTGCTAAAAGGGCAGTGTTGTTGTTGCTGTGGTTGTTTCCTACTGGAGGTATGGTAATTGTGTTCTGTTGTTGTGGTAGCAGTGCTGATGCATGGTGTTGTTGTTGCTGCTGTTGCTGCAATATTGTTGCTGCTGTTGTCAACATGTTGCATGTTGCTGTTAACTTTTGTTGCAAAAAACTTTTCTTCTTCTTCAATGGCAGTGTTTGTTGCAATAATAAATGCTGTTGTTCTTGTTCTGTTTGCTGTTGTTGCGCGCGCACTTGACGCTCTTCCTCTTCTTGCTGTTGCCTTGCAGCAGCAATTTCACTTAAACTGGCCAGCGTTACAGCTGTTTTGAGCACGTGCGGCGGCGGTGGCGTTGCACGCGTTTGCGCATGTGACTGTGTGGCGCGCACTATAATTGGAGCTGGCACTAACGTTGGCGGCGGTGTTTGTGACCTGCATGGTCGTTCGCCCATAAGCGCGGTCTGCAATATCGATTTGTATGACATTGCGGGCGACGATTGTTCGCGCTGCTCTTGTTGTTGCTGTTGCATATGCAGTCTTTTATTCTCTAACAAACTATCATTGGCCACCGTCGGCTCAGGTGAACGTTGGTTGGCAAACGCGCCTACTCCACATCTGCTGCTTTGCGACCGTGGCGAAAGTGTTGCGCGATTGACTTGCTCCGCAGCTGCTGTTAGTGTTGCAAGTGTTGCCGCAGCGCCCGATAGCAATGAAGTTTTCAATATCGAGGTGCTGGGTTCCACCATGCGCGCTATGGGGCGTAATAGCGCATCCTCTGCAGCGCGTTGTTGTTCTTGTTGCTTTTCATGCATTTTGCTCAGCTCCTCTTCCACATCGTCACAATCATCCTCCTGCATACATGCATGCGCTTGCTGCTGCACGTTTTCCACTTTAATGCGCGGCAACTCCAGCATGGGTAAGCAAAATTTGGCCTGCTGTTGTTGTTGTTCTTGTTGCTGATGTTTCTGTAAATCCTCACTATGCCGTTTTTGGCGTCGTCGCGCCTTCATTAAATTACTTGGCTGTTGTTGCTCTTGCTCCATTTCTTCTTCCTCCTCAGCTTCCTCGCATTGTTGCTGTTGCTGCTCTTGCGTTATACTCATCAAGCCCCTTGGCGGGTCATCGTCGATCGGCAATAAGCCACGTTCAAGCATTTGCTACCTTATGCTTGCCGAATTCAAAACGAATGGAACGTAGAACATTTTACTTTCGAGCAATAGACTAGCGGCAGCTTGAATCTATGGGAAGAGAGAGAGAGAGAAAGAGATAAAGAATATTTGTTAAATTATGAACGTTTATAGCGCGATGGGTATAACCTGCGCTGCGAGGATGATTGCTGAGGTTCCGAGGTCATAGTGGACTAAATATATGTCCCAGACTTATTAATATTGTTGGAGGTCTTAACGAAATGCTTAAAAGTTGACCACCATCCCGGGAGGGAGAGAAGTAGGTTAGGGGGCTTGGAACTGCAAGCACCTCCTTCGGTTCTGTATCCCTCGATTTCGCGGTTTCGGGGACTAGCGAGATATTCAGAAATCGAGAAAATCTCGTGCAACATTCCCCAGTATTCCGAGGTATTCCTGCAATTTCTACTTTATGTTGATTTCACTGTGGGTGCTTGGAAAATATGGTGCTTTAATCTGTATAAATATGAACATGTCGCACTTTGAAGTAGGAAGAATTGTCTTTTGCTGCATAGAGTATTTAGCGGAGTATTGAAAGCTAAGTTGGCTTACTCTGCGTGACTTAACATAATGGAAACTTAGCTTACGTGGCACTGGTGACAGCAGCGGCAGACTGCGTTTACAACTCCATTTGAAGGTTTCGTAGTAGCAGAGCTGGCAGACGTTGTCCCTTCCGAAATATTGTAACTTCTTCCCTTCTCATCTTACGACTACTATTCCTGGCAGGCGTGGGCCTTCCGGAAATATTGTAACTTTGTCCCTTCTCATCTTACGATTACTATTCCTATGCCTCCATACTTCGACCTCTACTGTTTCTGCCATCACTACTTCTATTTATCTGCCTCTATAACTAAACGAGATATTCTTTTAGGAGCGGTAGCAGATCCACTTTCTTGGTCCGGGGTTCGGTACAAAACCCGTCTGGACGATCTTTCCCTTTGAAACCCGCTTCAATGTCAAACATAATAGTAATTCCTCGAATTATGTTTAAACCCAAAAACAGAATTTGATGGGAACATGAGCCCTTTTGACCCTGCGTCTAAGCAATCCATTTCCTGAAATCTCAAAAGCCAATCCGCCACCTACCTCTGGTATATGCGACAGCAGCTCCGTTAGACGCGCTTGTGGATTTTGGGGCGAGGAGTGTTGCAAATAAGTGCGTAACACCTGCACGTAACGTTCCTGTATGCTTTCCAGTTCCACTTCTGCTAAAGAAGGAAAATATGCGAAACAAAGTAAAAAGGGAGTAGACAAAAATGAGATTAGTTGGGATTTAGTTCTACGAGTTAGTGACGCGCTCTTTGACAAATCTTCTACTACAACTTACCTTTGTTCAACAAAATATAAACCTTTAGACAAACATACTCCTCCATTTTAAGTTTTATGCGCCTAAACATGATCGTAATCTGTGTCATCTTGTCCACCATATGACCAACGTCCAATTTTAATTGTTCCATCGCAATGGGTTGACCCATTAACGTTGTGAGGCACGTTTGCAATGTATTCAAATGCGCATTCACCTCGTCCACAAACTCTGGATCATCCTTTGACAGTGTTGGTGGTGGCGATGTAGCGCCATGCATTTGATGATGCTGCTGATGCTGATTTTGATTGTTGTGATGCAGATGATTGGCGGAGGCAGGCGAATGTGGTGGCGCACAAGCGCTTGAGCGCCTACTTGAGCTAGTTGTGGATGAAGCATGCGCGGGTGTAGCGCTACCACTGCCCGGCGTTGTGGTGCTGGGTGCGGTGCGTTTGCCGTGCAAGGCTTGATACGCCGCAGTCGTTAGTATGAGTATCTCATGCCATTTATCTGTTAGCAGCTTCGTGTGTATCTCAACGGGTATTTCCAAATAGAAAGGCAATTTCTTTGTCCACGAAACCAATTTATGCACAATGGAGTCACCAATGTTGCAAAGCTTTTCACTAATTTCCGATTTGTCTTCGAGAAATTCAGAGAAATGTGGCAAAGTGGCTATATCTTCCATGGCGTCACAGTCAATTAGCGTCTGTATCATAGAAAGCGCATGTTCATATGAAATTTGGCGATCTTTAGACGAGCTGACGGCTGAATCGAGCCGATGACGCAGATGCACAATTTCGCTGGGATTCGTGAGGGCAGTCTTAAGTATTGTACCGTTAACCAAATGCGAGGGCAATTTGATGGCAGTCTCTTGCGGTTGCGTTGGCTGTGACGCATGTTGTTGATGCGGCTGCTGCTGTTGTTGCTGATGCAGTTGTTGTGAGTGCTGCGCCGCATTCGTTTGCATATGATGCGCATGTGAAAGTGGGTGATGCGGTGAGTGCAGCGCTTGATGTGATGACTGCTGTGTGACGCCGCCATTGCCACCTGAAGACGCTGACGACGTGGATGAGGATGAGGAGGAAGAGGTGTGTGGCGGTAGCGTGGGTGGAACGTGTGAGAGCGGGCTATGCAACGCACCGCTAGCTGACGCATGTGACTGTAGCGCGCTATGCGGTGAGCCATGCAGCGTATGATGCGGCGACAACAGCTGCTGATGGTGATGTGGTGAATGCAGCTGCTGTTGTTGGTGCTGCTGCTGTTGCTGTATATGCTCCTGTTTAATGGAAGGACCCAAAAACATTGGCTTCATTTCGTTTTGTCCCAGCGCGGCGCCCAAAAGTTTTGAATGCTGATGTTGTGCGGCTGCGGCGACTGCGGCTGCTGCCGCTAGCTGTTGTTGGTGTTGATGCAGATGTTGTTGTGGTGAAAGCAAATGCTGCTGATGATGTGGTGAGAGTGGCGATTGATGGTGAGGTGAATGCATATGTTGCTGTGGTGGCTGTTGTTGTTGTTGTTGCTGTTGTTGTTTGGACTTTTTGTGTTTCTTGTACTTGACCTTGTAGAGATTGTAGACGGCGCCACTGTTGCGTCCACCCGGCATACGATCCTCACGCACGGCTGTAAGAGAGAGAGAGAGGGTGAGAGAACGAAAATTGGGTGAGAAATACTTGAAAGTACATTTATAATTTGTGATAAATATTTAGTTGCACTCTGAGCTTCTGTAACTCGTTGATCGGAGAATCTTCAAACACCCTCTAACACCTTATAACTATTTTTTAACTCACCTTGCAGCACCATCCCTTGCTCAATACACTTCTTAAATCGACAATACTGACACCGGTTACGCTGTGCTTTGGTTATTTCGCAAGTGCCATCGGCTACGCAGGTGTAGACACGCCGATTTTGCACGGTGCGCTTGAAGAAGCCTTTGCAACTGTGGACGAGGAAAGATTAAAGATTTACATAATATTAAGAGGTTCACTTCCCGCGTTCAAGTTCACTCACCCTTCACACGTGATGATGCCGTAATGCAGTCCTGTCGCCTTATCCTCACAGATCATACAAACAAGCGGCTGATCATCTTCGTCCGTCGGTTCATGCGGTACATCTAAACGATTTAAACCTGTCGCATTCGAGCTACCCCATTGCTGTTGCGCGCTCAAATTTAACGCGTGTATTTGTCCAGGCGGTAATTGAGAGTAATCTCCCGCCCATAACCGCTCCATATTGAGAGCATGTGGCGTACGAAATTGATGAGGCCGCGGACGCGCATCTTGTATGCGTGTCTGCCCAAGCGAGAGTAGCAGTTGCGCAGCCTCCTCATTGTTTTGCGGCGACGGACCAGGTGTATGCGTAGGTGTTAAAGAACCTGCGGATGGTGATGAACCGGACTGTAGGGATGACTGTGATGAGTGATGCGACTGTTGCGAGAGCGATGACATTGATGAGGATGGTTGTTGATGTTGTTGCAGCTGCATTTGTTGTTGTGCAAGTTGATGTTGTGGCGTTGAAGGCGGTGTCTGATGTAGACCTGAACTACCGCTATTGCTGTTGCCACCTCCATGTGTGGGTGATGGGCCAGCGGTTGGTGGTGCAGGCTCGTAACCCCAAACCATTGTACGCACGCCACAACTTTCGCCCATAATAACAGTGGGCGTGCCACGTGGTGGTGTTTGCGAAGGTGCTTGTGGCGACAATTGTGACGATGAGGAGGACGACGAGTGGTGCGGCGAAGGTGACTGAGCTGGGCCACCAGGTCGCAAGTTACCCAAAGGGCCTCCTATAACCTCTGGCTTCACGCCATTGATGCGCGCATTCGATACCCACACCATGCGCTGTGCAGCCGCAGCGGCTGCTGCTGCAGCACCTGGCTGCATCAACTGTGCGGCGGTCACTTGATGGTGCACTTCGTTCTTCACGCGAAACAGTATGGCAGCATCACGATTTGGATGACGCAGAGATTGTAATGATGCGGGATGTATCAGCTGCGCAATATTGCCTAACGATTGAGCTGGCAATTGTGGTGGTTGCTGCTGTTGATGGTGGTGTTGCGGCGACGATGGGTGGTGATGATGTGATGGCGAGTGTAAATGTCGCTGTGCCGCGCTGCTAGTACCCAACAAGTTGCCAGCTGCTGCAGCCAATAGCTGCGCCGGTTCCTTTTTTATACGTAAATGTTGCTGTTGTTGCTGTTGGTTTTGCTGATGCTGCTGCAGTAGCTGTTGATGCGGTGATGATGACCTAGACTCATGTCGCGCGCTAGGCGATGAGCTTATGGCATTGGGAGACATTTGTGTCGAACGCTGCGACATAGCGGCCGCCTGCTGCAGCAATTGTAGTTGTTGCTGCTGTGTCAAATGCTGCATAGACTGATTGATTAAATGTTGCTGCGACAGTCCCAGCCCCGTTGGCGGACTACTCTTGCGTGGTTGCGTCAGCTGCTGATGCAAATGATGCGTTTGCACTATAGGTAGGGGCGGATGATGCAAATGTGGGTGATTCCCCGTTGTAGGTAATGGCGTAGGCGATGGCGAACTGGAGTGCAGTGACGACATACTAGTACTGCTTGTCGCAGTAGACGCACCAGAAGCAGACGATGATGTAGCTGCTGCAGTAACTGTAGAAATAGACGTAGAATAGGCTGGATGAAACGTGTTGAGATGTTGCTGCGATGTCGGAGGCATGTATTGCGCATGCTGTTGCTGCTGATGCGGAGATAATTCAGACTTGATGCGTGACGGTGTCACAAGCACTGTGACATGCTGTTGCGACTGTGTGAGACCTTTGGATTGTGTGGGTGAAGGCGCGGATGAGCGCGCCTGCTGCTGCTGCATTTGTTGCATATGGTGCTGTTGCGTCTGCTGTTGTTGATGTTGGTAAGATAGCATTTTTGTTGGTGAAGCAGCAATACGTTCCTCCTTTACCGAGCGTATGACACTTAAATTGCTAACACCACATTCCAGCGCACCACCTGCAGAGTCTGGCCTACAGTCACCGCTGGAGGTGTTCGCTGCATGGTCGATACCACTGCCTGCTGTGTGCATGGCATTCGTCGAAATTTGTGTGCCACCTGACGCGTTAGTAGTTGTAGTCGACTGTCGGTCCTCCATGGAGTCCGGCGAAGCGCGACTACTGCAACCACCATTACTCGTTCCACAACTACTGCTCGCAGTGCCATTATTATGTGGCGGCGTTGGTGTTGCGCGCGTAGGCGTAGTATTGCTGGGTGTGCGTCGGCCGGCCGCCAAACTTAAGTCAGTCGGTGGCGCAGGTGACATGCGCACAGTTGTAGTTGTTGGTGGCGGTGACATCACAGAAGAGGCGGCTGCTGCACTAACAGTGCCACTGGACGAGTTAATTTCAGTCTGTTGTTCTTGTTCAGCTTTACCAGCTGCAGCTTTGCCAGCAGATACAACCACGGTAGGGGTGGCGCTTGTTGGCATTGGTGCGCATACATTGTGACCGATGTTGCTGTTGCTGGTGGCAGTTGTACAGCTGCTTGAGCAGATTGTGGCCGGTGTGGCAACAGCAGGCGCCAAGGTAGAGGTGGCCGTTAATGTAACAACAGCGGTGGGCAACGGCATAGAGGAGAGGGCACCACCGCCTCCTCCATGGCCGCCGCCACCGCCAGCATCGCTCATTCTCGGCGACATCGGTGCGAGTAGATCGGGTGAAGATGTGGAGGTCTCGGCTACTGATTCACCATCACTGCTGCATCTTGAATCGATTTTTCGTCGTTTCAGTTTTAGATCCTGAAAAAGGCTCATTTTATCGAGCTCGCTGTACGGGCCACGGCTCAGTGTCATAATTCCTGCAAAGAGAGGGGGAGAGGGGAAAATTTTTGATTTAATTGGAGTTAGCATATTTGCAGGGCTTATAAATTATATACAAATACTTATTCTTACTTCATAAAGTAATTATACTTGTATAAGTAATTCATTGTGGTGTATAACATATTTATGATGGGTAATTCCAAAATAATACATACTTTATTAATTAGAAAAATATTTAGCTTTTGAAATGCTGCTCCTCTATTTTTTGAAAATGTAATCATAAACAAGGCCATGCTTGACCAAACAAGTTTTCGCAGCATGTTGCTGGTCTCTTTACAGCTGAGAATTTTGCAACATGTGGCAGAGCTTAAGTGAAAAACATTTATTTAAAAACGTTACTTTAGGTAAAGATCATTTATCCGCTCCCTCTTAACACCAGAAGGGGTAGGTAAATATTGAGTGAAAAATACTTACTCAGACCACTGAAATGGAAATGTTGCTAAAAAACTTAGCTTCGATGTTGCTAGAAACAAATTACAAGCAATCATTTTTCAAAAATATTTTTATAAACATTCGGAATTGATGAAATTGAATTTTCCATATGTTTTTCACCTTATTTCATATACAACTCACTTTAAAGCTATAAAGAAAAACCTATAAAGTTCGAAGTTGCACTCTGTTGTAATGAATAAACCTTTAGCATGCTAGCAACATGATGCCAGAAACACACTTGTTTACAAGTAATTTAGGGCCGTTTTTTTATATAGTCTTTAATTTTCAAGTTCACTGTAAATTGAACGCTCCTCACTCCATCTCACCTCTATTTCAAGCATGAAAAATGTGTTTCTGGCATCATGTTGCTAGAATGATAAATGTTTTTAAGATAAAACGCGTGGCATTTAAAGTCAACTTTGAAATAAAAAGTTAAATAGGGAAACGTCCTTAGCGTCATGAGTTGAACATAAACCTTTATAATGAAAACTTTAATTTGAAATCTTGAAAAGTTGTGCAACATGTTGCTGATAATGGATGCCGTAAATGTTGCCAAGAGCTTTTATTTTGATTATGAGTTTTAATCTGTTTATTTTTTATAAAACTAAGCTCATTGAAAGGAATATGAACCTTTACAATGGAAAATTTTATTAAAATGTTTGAAAAAGTTATGCAACATGTTGCTGATACTGGATTTTTTAAATGTTGCCAAGAGCTTTTACTCAGGTTGCGAGTTTAAATCCGCTTTTTTTTTATGAAACTAAGCTCATTGAAAAAAATATAAACCTTTGAAAAAATTTTCATTTGAAATCTTAAAAAGTTGTGCAACATGTTGCTGATGATGGATGGCTTAAATGTTGCCAAAAGCTTTTAATTAGACTGTGAGTTAAAAACTGTTTATTTTTTATAGAACTAAGCTCATCGAGAATAATATAAACCTTTGGAATGGAAAATTTTATTTGATATCTCGAAATATTGTGCAACATGTTGCTGATAATGGATATCTTAAATGTTGCCAAGAGATTTTACTTCGATTGTAAGTTTTAATCTGTTTATATTTTTAAACTCATTGGTGAAACCAGATGTTAGATTCACTCACTGCTTAGATCTAGTCTAGGCCTACAAATATTTAATTGAAAAATTAATCACCTAACCTAGATATATCTGCAAAATTGTTGCTAGTGAAATGGTGCGTAAAGTACATTTTTTATATTTCCCTCAATTTCGAAAAAAATCATAACACGTTCTGCAGTCTACACACCTCCCAAGTTGTTTGAGAATAAATGAAACTTTAGCTGCATGACCGTAACAACTGCTGTCAAAGTGTCGTGTGTGAATGCTCAATGGAACGTATTTAATATTTTTTCTCTATTATCGCTCTGTCTTATAACTTCATCACCCTTTTAAACACACATTTTTGTACTTTTTTGTGTTGTAAAAATTGGCGCCAAATGTTACACCATATTATTGGTTTTTTTGCTGATTGCTTCCGTTTCAAAAAAAAGCCTGCACTCAGTGGCATGTAAGGCAAAGAAATAGCATGAGAGCGAAGGGGAAACGAAATAAGTATTTGTTTTAAATATAGAGGCATACTTTAAATAAAATTGACCATTGTCAAGAAATTGTTATCAATTTGTAGTAGAAGTGTCATTGTTAAATTGAAATCCTCTCTATGCATTCTCTCATAAAACATATTTCAACTATAGGCTTACTTAAAATAAAATTGGCCATTGTCAAGAAATTGTCAACACTTTGTCATAGAATTGTCATCACTTTGTCATAGAATTATCTGTGTTAAATTAAAATCCTCTCTATGCATATTCTCATAAAACACATTTCAGCTATAGGCTTACTTCAAATAAAATTGGCCATTGTCAAGAAATTGTCATAAATTTGTCATAGAATTGTCATTGTTAAATTGAAGTCCTTTCTATGCATTCTCTCATAAAACATATTTCAATTCAATATACAAATTCAACAATATACAATTCAGACTTCGAATAAAATGGTGATATAAGGCGTTGTTGAACAATATTTTTATGAAGAAGATCACCCAACTCCCACGGCGATATGATCCTATAAATATATGAATTTCTGCTTGCATTTTATGTAAGTATTTCGTTGCGCATTCGTTTAATTTAAAATTTAAGGTCAACAGGAAAATTGTAAAACTTGTCTAATGAGTTTGACTAAAATCGCTTGTATACTTGGCGACACTAAATTTATAAATTTATACCAACGCGCACCTATTTCAAACTATGTTGCGAGCGTCTGTGAGTAGTATTGTTAGGCGTTATATGTTCCAAAATGTTTGCATGTTGTTGTTGTTATTCGAATTGTTTTTTTATGGTGCGAGATTTATAGCAGAGTGTATGTATGGAATAGGGATGCTACGAAGCTGACTTTAGTGGAAAAAAAAGCGAAACCGGAACCGAAAGTCGAAATTCGAAACAGGGCACATCTCATATCTAGAAAAATACTAGGCCGAGTGGCATAGAATAATAATAGAGGGAATCTCTAATACTAATTTTGAGGATCTCGAAAATGTTTTGACCTCTTACTCTTCAAAAATGCACAATCCAAGCTAATTTAACTAGGCCTTTCTACTGATTGAATTTCGTTATAATTCGTTCCCAAAAAGTCCCCAACTGAAATCGAAAGCAGTAGTATAAAGCAACTGGAAGCTCCGAACTTTCCGAATCACTATCGAAGCACCGTGACAGTACTAGCATGCACAGAGATTTATATTAGACTGCTTGGCTTTGGAAAAATTTATTACTGTTTATTTGGTGAATTGTTTTTTTTCTTTTCAATACTTTGAAAATTTTTTTTAAGAAATTTCCCAATTCTGTGATACAAAATGTCATAAGAGTGAAAAGACTTAAAATAAATATCACCAATTAAGTGGAATAACCCTTAAAAAAAGAATTTCTTCTGTCTCTCACAGAAGCTGATAGGCTATGAATCAATTAGTCCAACGTATCAACTAATCTATACTTGACTTACTAATTAATCAGCGAATAATCATTGCCGATCATTCAGTGCTATTAATTTGCTGGTTATTCGCACTTAATTAACCAAGTAATTTGTAATTGAATGAATAATGAATCAAAGCATAATAACTTCAGATCCGGCCTGTTAAATTATGATTACTAATGGTAATGATTACCGGTTTGATTAATTGTTTTCTTGAATTGATTACCATTACTTAAAATGTTTAGTGATTATTTTCCAATTAGTTAAAAATAATACAAAAAAAAAATCATGATTTTATTATTAAAAAAAATCAAAGAAATAAAATCAAAAATAATCAAAAAAAAATTGAAATAAAAGTCAAGGATAATTAAAAATAATAAAAAAAAGCAAAATAACTTTTTTTTTTTAATTTTAGATTTTTTTTTATTAATCGTAAAAAAATCATGATTATTTTTTTATTTTCTCTAGTCGTAATCAATTAATAATTGCCTTTTCTTGAAAAACAATTAAAATAATCATTAGCAATTAAAAAAGCTGTCTATTTAATTGATTACTAATTACTAATCAAATTTAAAAGGGCCGTTTCAAGTAAATCATGACGTGAATTTCTCGCTGAATTGCGCTGTGATTAACAAACTAATCTGTACTCAAATAGTTAATTAATCCAAGAATAATAATTCAAGATGAATCAAAACATTTCAATTTCACAAATTGATCACACTCTGACTAAGCAACTAATTTATATCTTATTTATTAGAGAGGTATCAATGACTATTAATTTAAGTTATTAATTTTACACTTAATCACACTTTAATTAAGCAACTAATCTGTACTTGAATAATTAATGAATAAAAATAAAATAATGATTTATGCAAACGAATAATTTCTCTGTAAATCTTTGATTAATCATAAACTATTTAACTTATTCAATCCTTTTGATTGATCAGAAAATATATACATTGAAAGTGTGTTTAATTGTTCTTGAATAAAGAAAGAATAATCATGCCCGATGAATCAGCATAATTAATTTCATGATTAATAATTAATAATATAACTAAGTAATCAGAAAAGTTATTAATTAAAAATCCAAAGTAATCAACCGATCTTCATGAAATTTTCACAGTATATTCTGGTTACAGCATAGGCTATATATAGTTTTGGAAAAGTGGGCGGTGCCACGCCCCCAGACTATATAAAATTTAAATTCGTCAAGAATCTGAACGTATTTGGTCTAAGTTAATGATATTTGTATATATGTATCCTTTAGTCAAGATTTACATAATTTTAGAAAAGTGAGCGATGCCACGCCCACATATTTTGTGTTTTGTTTGTGCTTCACTAATATCCACAGTTTATTGTGGACGTCTCTGAAACTCTCACGGTAGGTTCAGTTCGTTGGGCACGACACAGGCCCTGGGAAAATCCCCCAGGTTATATGGAGCTACAATTCGGTGTAGCTAGGAATTTATTTTGTTCAAGCTTAGGATATTTTATATATAGATATGTGTTCTATTTATAAAATGGAACACGAAAGCCGTACTAAGACCAAAAAAAGTTTAACTGCTATATCTCCGAAACTACTTACATATCAGTACCCGCAGAGGAAAAGGGAGAAGAAGGGGAGTAGGAATAGAATATTTCAGAATTAGAGGAGGTGTTAGAGGAAAATGAAGAAGGTAAAATAAACTAACGGGATATGGGGGTGGGAGAAAAGCAAAAGTAGAAAGAAAAGTTAAGATGTAGGAATAAATTACGAGGAAGCGCCAAGTGGAGAGGGAAGAGGGTACAATTTGTTAAATGTAGACAACTCAAATTTTAGGCAGGAAAAGGTCTGCCGGGTCTGCTAGTAAGCTAATAAACGCTTAAGTATGCATTAAGAAAATACATAAAGAAAATTTTGCATACGTAAGTAGGTATTTATGCGTATGCCAATATGACATTGTTGGAAGAAAAAGAAAAGAGAATTATGAATATTTCTAAATTTAAATGTCAGGTTCAAGTTGAACAATTTAGTGTGGTTGGCCAGAGACAATTAATTATACTACAAATTAAAAACGTGTGAAAAATGTATTGTTGTTGCTTTTTGTATGCAAAACAAATGCAGTAGGAGCATAAAAGAAAATTTATAAATTTAGCTTTACTAAAATGCTATAAAAAATTTTAATAGAATTTTTACTTATGCCAAAATGCATAGCATGAGGAATAGAAAAAAATAATTTTTAAGCTTTCAGTGCCGGCGCTGTGACGGCATTGACCAGAACATCATTGGCGTGATTTGTTGCTAGATTTCTAATTGTTTTGCATTTGATACATTTACTCACATACAAAATATAATTTTTTCAATATTTCGGAAACGACTGTAGGGTACTAAGAGGTATAAAAAAATATTAAAAAAAAAATTTTTTTTAATTTCAAATTTTAGAAAATTTTCGAATTTTCAAAAAAATTACAGTTCGTCATTAAATTTTAGACCCATGTTTTTTAACAAATATGAGTTCTTGAATTTTTTCCAAAAAAATTTCTTTTTTTTTGATTTTATGAACTCGCTAGTCTTGTTAAACACAAAATTACATATTAATTAAAAAATAATCTGTGTCAAATAGTTGGAATCGACGCTTTCAGATTTGAATAAAATTTGGTGAAGAATTTCCGTTTTTCATAAAACGAAGTTCTGATAAACAAAAAAGTTTTTTAAATTTACATTTCTTTTTTAAATTTATGCAATTTTAAAATTTCACTTTTTTTGTGAGGTAGATTTTTTCAATATTTCGGAAACGAGTGTAGCTAAAAAAAACTTTGGCATTTTGAAAGTGGGAACTTAGAGGTATAAAAAAAAATATTGTGAAAAAAAAATTTAATTTCTAATTTTATTAAATTTTCGAATTTTCAAAATTGAAAAAATAAAATCATTAAATATTAGGCCCAAATTTTTTTGTATTGTACTTCTGATATATCTAAAGATATCCTGACATTTTCAGAAGCATGTTTTTTGTTTTTTCAAAAATATTTATTAATATTTATATAAATATTATAGTATTTAATGTGGCAAAACATAGTGAAAACGACAAAAAATTTACCAGCGATGAGAATTTGACCAACTTTTTTTGCATGAATGAAGCAAAACAAATAAGACGGAAGCTTAGAGAAATATGTAAAGAAATGTCAAAAGAGATATAAAAATAAATTTACAATAAATTAGCAAATTAAAAATGTTTTTCCTTCAATTTATTGAAAAGCAAAAGAAAATGCGTATTTCATAATTTGGTTGAAGAATATCTGATCAAAAAATTTTGTTTAAAAGCACTCTATCTCAATTGAAATTGTATTGAATTTACGTTGGAATAGTCCAACTTTACAACAAACTCTGAGATAGGAGGTTTTTCAATCGTTTGCTGAGATATAATAATCTTTCCCACAGCCGACAATGTTTGAATGGAAATAAGTTTCCAAGGTCACCGATTAGATTAAAAAAAGACGAAGATCATAAAATGTTAGATTCACATATCAACGTTACAATTTTTTAAAATCATAAAACACTGTTGAAACTTACTAATAACAAAACAAAAAATTTTGATAGAAACTATATTTTCAAATTAGCTTGCGCACACGCCTCAAATCACCTAAAAAATGCGTCTATATATCACATTCAACTAATTCATTTACCGAAAACGTATGCAGTTAATAGTTTGTGACGCATTGTATGTTGACGAAACTCATTGTCAAGGTTTCGCCAGTATTTTTTTGCGGTTTATTTGGTATTTTTTATGCAAAATTGTTGTTATTTTTTTGAATCTTTTTATTTAAAAAAAATTTAGCTTAATGCTTTGACTTTTTTCGCACAAATAAATTTAAGTCCCAAAGTCTCAATGTGCAAAATAAACAAATGGAAATGCTGCGCAAAACAAGTTTGTTGCTTAAGTCTTTTGTTATGAGTCAGTTGGTATGAGTTTGGTGTTAGGCTACTGTTTACATATGTTATTTACTTGTTTTATTTTTGCAAAACTATAGCAAAATAGCTATTGAATTTTTTAGTTGGTGCTGTCATTTGTTAATTTTTTATTTATGTATGTTAGTAAAGAAGTTTTGTATAAGTAAAAAATTAATTTTATTTAATACATTTTTTTCTTTTATTTAATTTTTTTGTTTAAACTTGTGTACTGTTATAGTTTGGTTTTCCAAAACATTTTTTTCTTTTGTTATTTAAAAAAACTGTATAAATAAGAAAAATATTTGTATTTAATTTTTTCTTTTAAATAAAACTAGTAATTTCATTTTTTCTTTTAAATAAAACTAGTAAACAAGTTTAGCCATATTTTTTATTTAGTTTTCTTTAAACCCGTTATGCATCTAAATTATGCGCGCACGCGTCTTTAATAAATTCGCACGTTTTGCGGAAGCCTCGCCAATTGTTGAAGGTAATTCCCATCTACGGTAAATATTGCTTTTGCTTTGATTCTTGTTAATTTATGTTTAAAACATTTGCGTAAGAAAAGAATGAATTAGGTTTATTTCAAGGTGCATGCAGACATGCCCTGCGTTCGATTGTTTAGTGGTTAATGAATTGAAGCTGAGAATGAAATTGAATTGAAAACGCAAATATGTTTAAGCTTGGGCGGAACTAAAATAGTCACACTTAAAGTTGAGCCATTAATCACTGTCGGTGAATGATGGTAAATAACATATTAAAACTAATGAATAATTGATAAAGTTATTAAAATTTATAACTACTAGGGTTTAACGATTAACTAATTACTCAATACTCAGATAAAACGTAACACTAATCACTCACAATCGACTAGTTGTTTTATTTTTGATTAATCAAAACACTTATTTAGTCTAATAACTAAGCTTCAGCCTGAACAAGAACCGTAACTAGCAAGGAAAAAAAGAGTCAGAATAATATTTATTTATAGAATAAAATTAAATAATTTAAAAAAAAATTTAATAAAAAAATTTCTGAAAAAATTTATGAAGTAGGATTAAAAATAAAATAAAGAAATATTAAAACACAAATGGTGAGGATATAATAGGAAGCAAAAAGAAAAGAAAAAATAAAATGGAAGAAAATAAAATAAAAACTAAATGATACACAAAGAAAAAAAAGAAAGCGATAAAATAAAATAGAATAAAATAAAATATAATAAATCAAAATAAAATAAACTAAATAAAAATAAAATAAATTAAAATAAAATAAAATAACGTAAATTAAATGAAAATAAAACAAAATAAAATAAATAAGTTAATATAAAATAAAATAGTATAAAAAAAAATAAATAAAATACAATAAAAAAGAAAGTTTAATAAAATAAAATAAAAAAGATATAATAAAATAAAATGTAATAAATTAAAATTGCTTTTTTATACCAAACATTTTTGTTGAGTTACATTGAGGTACATTTTCAAGTATTCATGAAACGAGCTCAAGGCCAAGAATAATAACTCTTCACTTTTTGAATTTTTATGAAAATTATTATTGTTTTTATTTTTTAATAATCATTTTTAATTAATTATCAAAAGTTTTTAAAGTTTCTTTTTTTAGGAAAAATGTTTATAATATTTAATTAAAATAAAAATAAAAATATAATAAAATAGAATAAAGTAAAATACAATAAAATAAAATAAAATAAAATAAAATAAAATAAAAGAAAGTTAAATAAAATAAAAAAAAGATATAATAAAATCAAATAGAATAAAATGTAATAAATTAAAATAAAATAAAATAAAACAAGATAAAATATATTAAAACTAAATAAAAATAAAATAAAATAAAAGAAAGTTAAATAAAATAAAATGAAATAAAAAAAGATATAATAAAATAAAATGTAATAAATTAAAATAAAATAAAATAAAATAAAATAAAATAAAATAAAAAAATAAAATAAAGTAAAATAAAATAAAAAAAAACTAAAATAAAATATAATAAAATAAAATAAAATAAAATAAAATAAAACAAAAGAAAATAAAATACAATAAAATAAAAGAAAGTTAAATAAAAGAAAATAAAAAGAGATACAATAAAATGAAATATAATATAATGTAATAAATTAAAATAAAATAAAAGAAAGTTAAATAAAATAAAATAAAAAAAGATATTATAAAATAAAATAAAATGTAATAAAGTAAAATAAAATAAAAAAAGTAAAATAAACTAAAATAAAATAAAATAAAGTAAATTAAATCAAAATAAAATAAATAAATTAAAATAAAATAATATAAAATAAAAGTAAGTTAAATAAAATAAAATAAAAGAAAGTAAAAAGAGATATAATAAAATAAAAGAAAATGTAATAAATTAAAATAAAATCAAAAAAAAATAAAATATAATAAAGTAAAAGAACATAAAATAAAATAAAATAAAAGAAAGTTAAATAAAATAAAATAAAATAAAATAAAAACCCGGCGGGGTATCGGTTCCCCTACCGGGCGCCTCCTCGGGTGGTGGATAGAGGAACGCTTCCCAGAAATGGGTGGCACTGAGGAAATGAAATACTCAGGGCGAACCAAAACGAATAAAGGGCGAGTGGATGCGGCCCTTAAACTCTAACTAAGCATCCTCAGGATTGAGTCCAGTAAGATCCTGAAGACCGAAACTGGAAACATGATTAGGAAAAGTATGTTACGGGCTGGCGAGGCCGGTAGTCTGCCACCTCAGTAACCAAGGGTGACACCTTGGCGAAATGGCTGGTAGGTTAATATCGGCATCGTCTCCGTCTCGTTAAAACCCTAGCAGGTCTTCAAGTACGTTCGAAGCACGTCGTCATTAAGTTGGTGGTGCAGGCTCAGTTGAGACAACTCCTGACTAATGCCGGATTCTGGCACTGAACACAGACTCTCATAAGGACCTGTGTCAACCCTAGCGTGGCCTCCCTGCAAGCGCATAGATAACCACGGGAATCAATAACGGCGACTGCACAACGTGCTGAGATAGCGGCTTGAAGCGGAGACCCAACAGAAATGAATAAACCAAATCAAAACAATGAAGAAAGAATGGAGAACGAAAGCGGCGACGAGGTCGCATTCAGAAAAAGCAGTAAACTGCTAAGATCGCCGGTTCTAAAAACGCCGGCTAGAGTGGCCACTCCAGTTATGCCTTCGCGAGGCTCTGGACCGGCACGAAACACACCAGTGGGATTCGGCACCAAAACGCCCGGCCAGTCAACACCCACTGCTACCGGCGGGAAGCTAGATCCCACCCACAAGAAGGCAACCCCCTTAAAAAGCGCAATGACACTTTTTAGCCTTAAGGGGAAAACCCAAGGCCAGTGCTTGGACCATGCGCTAACGGTGCTGCGTACAATGCAAACAGCCGCACAGAGACAGAAGACCGTGTCCATGGACATAAAGAACGGAATGGCTCTCCTCGAAGAGGTGTTGAGCTATATGAGCTCATTGAGCCCAAATAAAGAAGAGGGTGACGAACCGGGCCCATCAAATAAGAGGGCTCGGACTAACTCCGACCCTCAGCTCATAGACTCGGAAGCCAAGAAGAAAAGGGACGAGGAATCGGAGAATACCCATTCCGAAGAGGCTTGGTCCAAAGTAGTAGGTCGGAGACGGCAAGAGCGTCCTAAAGCAAAAAAGAAGCCGCCTGCTCAAGCCCCGAAGGCAGTTAAGAAGAACAAGAGGAACAGCAGAGCCGTAACGTTTCTGGTGAAACCGGCCGAAGGCAAAACCTACGCCGAAGTTCTAGGGGCAATCCGAGGTCAGCTCCGGCCTGCCGAAACCGGAACGGTGATACGGTCAGTGCGCAAGACCAAGGCTGGTAGCGTACTAATAGAAACGGCGCAGTGCAACGACCAACCGGCCTTTAGAGAAGCCATTGGTAGCGCGGTAGGAGAAGTTGGCGATGCACAACAAATCTCTAAGCGTATAAAGCTAGAGGTATTGGGCATGGACTGTCTCACAACGGCTGAGGAAATAGAAGAGGCCGTTCGAAGAGAGATCGGAGAAAGCTCAGGCCAAATCCGTATCTCTATTTTCGCCGTAAATCAGAGAGAGCAAAAGAAGGCTGTTGTCGAAGTGGACGAAGGTCCCGGAAGCCAACTGCTCAAAAAAGGAAAAATTCCCATCGGCTGGATCCAATGTAGGATCAGACAGCGTGCGGAAGTGCAACGCTGCTTCAGGTGTCTCGGCTACGGACACCGACAGGCTAGCTGCAATGGGCCCGACAGGAGGGACGCGTGCTGGAAGTGTGGGAACTCTGGCCACAAATCCTCATCCTGCACTGAAAAGGCAAAATGCTACCTTTGCACCACGGGAAACCTCGATCATCTTCCCGGGTCTGGAGCATGTAGCACGTTTAGAGAAGCACTTGCTTCGGCGAAAGCCAAACTGTCGCCCCAATGACCAGCGTGATTCAAGGAAATCTGAATCGATGCAGGTTAGCTGATGAACTGCTAGACCAACTGGTGCTTGATCACCAAATAAACTATGCAATCATCAGCGAACCCTACAAGGCCAGAGACAGCTGGTACATTGACGAATCTGGCGCTGCTGCTATCTGGATAGTGGACGCCAATACCAATGTTACTAATCGTGCTGCCGGGCATGGCTACGTCCGTGTAACTGTAGCGCGAACAACTCTTGTTAGCTGCTACCTGTCACCAAATGACCCCATTCAGAGGTTCAAAGAAAAGCTGGAGCTATAAGAAGACGACCTACGGGACCAAACGGGCAACCTGGTCATCGCTGGAGACTTCAACGCTAGAGCAATAGAATGGGGCATGCCTCAAACTAATACCAGGGGAAAACTAATTCTGGAAATGGCAGCCCGACTCGGTGTGGTCGTACTGAATACGGACACGACCCCAACATACAGGCGCCCGGGCTTTGGGTACTCGATCCCCGACATAACGCTCGTCTCGGAGAGACTCTTTCCAAACGCGGTTGGGTGGAGAGTGATGGAGGACCTTACTGGCAGCGACCACAACTACATCACCTTCCAACTCGACCATCCTGGTCAA
The DNA here is from genome assembly GCA_949987695.1 of Merzomyia westermanni. Lineage (NCBI taxonomy): Eukaryota > Metazoa > Arthropoda > Insecta > Diptera > Tephritidae > Merzomyia > Merzomyia westermanni. The sequence goes on from OX465290.1 coordinate 146,995,400, forward strand.
AGACCGGCAGCGAACGCATCATACAAAACCCGTAGATGGGATGCAGCTAAAGTTGACGCCACCAGGTTCACCGGAACAGTGCTGGCGAAAGCCAGACGGATAACTGACGGCACCAATACGCCACATGCGGCGGTTGAAGAAACCATGCAATGCATGCGCCATGCTTGCAACGTCTCTATGCCACGAATAGGAACGTGGCGAGGCAAGAAGCAGGTATATTGGTGGAATAGCGAAATCGCGGAACTCCGGAAAACATGTCACAGAATGCGAAGACTGGCGACGCGCTGACGTGGCAGATCCGAGGCTCTTGAAAGGGCGGAGGCGTACAAGGGGGCGAAAAAGGCTCTCGGCGCCGCCATAAAAGCAAGCAAACTAAGATGCTGGAAAGAGCTCTGTAAGGAAGTGGATCAAGACCCCTGGGGACAAGGGTACAAAATAGTTATGAAGAAACTTCGACCACCAAATCAGACGATGGACGAAGATGACATGAAGAACATCGTGGAAGCGCTATTCCTCACGCAACTTACTAGAGAAGAGGAACATGCAGCACGAGATGACCGCAACGTGGTACCTTTCAATGAAGAAGAGCTAGAAAGAGCCCTGCGTAGCATGAGGGCTGGTAAAGCCCCAGGACCCGATGGAATACCTGCGGAGGCAATCAGATTAACTGCTAATAGTTGTCCAGAGCTCTTGTTACACATGTATAACAAATGTCTAGAAGCAGGTGTCTTCCCCGCCAGATGGAAGACAGCACGGCTCGTCCTCATACCGAAAGGCAAAGGGGACCCAAGCTCTCCATCATCCTTTCGCCCACTATGTATGCTCGACACAGCGGGAAAAATGATGGAGAGCCTTATAAAGCAACGTCTAACAGCAGCCATAGAAGACGAGGGTGGACTCTCCCACCGGCAACATGGCTTTCGGAGAGGGCAGTCCACAATAGACGCCATAGCAGAAGTCGTAGAGGCAGTCCGGAAGGCCGAGACGACAAGCCATCAAGCAAGGCCGGTGGTACTATTGGTGACGTTAGATGTTAAAAACGCTTTTAACTCTGCCAGGTGGGAAGACATGCTTGATGCATTAGAACGCTCCTTTAAGGTCCCGATATACTTGTTAGATATATTGAGGGACTACTTAAGAGACCGTTGGCTAATCTATGAAACGACGCAAGGCCAAAGAAAGGTGAAGCTAACAGGCGGGGCAGCACAAGGGTCGGTGCTCGGCCCTGATCTTTGGAATGCTACCTATGACAGTCTCCTTCGAATGCAGATGCCAGAAAGCACTTTTCTAGTTGCTTTTGCAGACGACGTGGCTGCGGTGATAACAGCACGAAACTGCGACCTGGCACAGCTTAAACTGAACCAAGTGATGCGCAGTGTAGACGAGTGGATGAATAATCACGGCCTCCAACTGGCTACAGCCAAGACAGAGATCGTGATACTAACGAAAAGAAGGATTCCCACAATCACCAACATGAATGTTGGGGATCAACAGATAGAGACGCGCCGCTCTACGAAATATCTAGGGGTGAAATTGGACAACAAGCTGACCTTCTCGGAGCATCTAAGAAGCTCCTGCGAGAAGGCTGTGAAGACCATCGCAAGTCTGAGTCGGCTAATGGCAAATACAGGTGGACCAAAGCCATGCATAAGAAAGCTGCTGGCGTCCGCCTCAGATTCTATACTGTTGTACGGTGCAGAAGTCTGGGCGGACGCAATGAAATTTGGGAAGTATCGGGCCGCTATTACCGCAGTCCAACGTAGAGGAGCCCTGAGAATCGCCTCAGCATACCGCACGGTCTCCGCAGATGCTGTTCTGGTCATCGCGGGGACTATACCGATATATCTCCTCGCTGAGGAAAGAAAAATGACTTACGACACTCGTGCAGAGGTACGTAGAGACGTTGCTGCAACGCAGGCGCGTGGTGATTCGATCCGGCGGTGGCAACTACAATGGAGCAGCAGTGCTGCTGGAAGGTGGACCAGGGTATTAATCCCCGAACTAGAACCATGGCTGAGCCGACCTCATGGAGAAGTCGACTTCTACCTGACCCAGTTCTTAACCGGACACGGTTATTTCCGTGAATATCTCCATAGAATGGGCAAAGTTCAAACCCCGAACTGCACCTACTGCGGAGCCATAGACGACGTACGCCACACCTTCTTCGAATGCGAGCAATTTGCAGAAGAAAGAAGGCGGGTGGAAGAGACAATTGGCGAACTTTCCCCGGGCAGTGTCATTCGCAAGATGACCTGCGAAAACGTTAGATGGGACATAGTCAGACGATACGCGAGGAATGTCCTCCTTGCGAAACGGGAAGACGGTTGTCTAGCCAGTTAGCGTGAGAGTAGCCATAGAGCTCACGTAACGCGCTTCCTTACCTGAAGTAATGCTAAGCGCGGTCCCAGGTACGGAAGAATGCGCGGGCCGTGGGAGGTTAGGTTTTAGTGCGGTATACTTCAAGATAAGAAGGAGTCCCACACTCGGAGAGTTCCGCTGCTAGAGAATCTAGTAACGAGGGCTCAAACCCGGTTAGTGCATAAAGCATTTCCTCCTCCCACGAACACAAAAACAAAAAAAAAAAAAAAAAAAAAAAATAAAATAAAAAAGATATCTTAAACTAAAGCAAATTAAATCAAAATAAAAAATAAAATAAAACAAATCAAAATAAAATAAAATGAAAAAATGTAAAACAAAATAAAAGAAAGTTAAATAAAATGACATAAAATAATATAAAATAAAATTAAAGAAAGTCAAATAAAATAAAATAAAATAAAAAGAGATATCATAAAATAAAATATCATATAATGTAATAAATTAAAATAAAATAAAATGAAATAAAATAGCGTAAAATAGAATAAAATAAAGTAAAATACATCCAATTAAAGTAAAATTAAAGTTTATAAAATGAAATTAAATATAATAAAACAAAATAAAATAAAAATGTGTAAGTTTAACGAGCTCAGCACCAGTTGATAAGCCGCGCTTGCAATCAGAGTGAGTGGGTTCGATTCTCAACAAGATCCTCTGAAATAGCAAAAACTATACGAAATTATTCTGACGAGAAATCGTGGCTGTTTTCGAAATAGTACTATAACTATAGCCTGTATATGTTTGTTGATTTCAATTTTTCCTATAATCCAAAATAATAATAATTAACTAAGAATTATTATCAACTGGTCTTGAGCTCGTTAAACTTACAAAAATATGTAAAATGAACAGACCGTAAAACCAACAACAAAAATAAATAAAATAAAATAAAATAAAAGAAAGTTAAATAAAATAAAAGAAAGTTAAATAAAATAAAATAATATAAAATAAATTAAAATAAAATAAAATAAAATAAAATAAAATAAAATAAAATAAAATAAAATAAAATAAAATATAATAAAATAAAATAAAATATAATAAAATAAAAAAAAAAAATAAAATAAAATGAAATAAAATGAAATGAAATATAATAAAATAAAATAAAATATAATAAAATAAATAAAAAAAAATAAAATAAAATAAAATAAAATAAAATAAAATAAAATAAAATAAAATAAAATAAAATAAAATAAAATAAAATATAATAAAATAAAATAAAATATAATATAATAAAAAAAAAAAAATAAAATAAAATGAAATAAAATGAAATGAAATAAAATGAAATATATAAAAATATTATAAAATAAAGAAATATTTTCGGTTAAACCTTATATTAAAGCATAAAAATCAGAATATATTGGGAACACTTAAATCTCGAAATGTATTTTTTGTTGATTTAAAGAAAATTAAATTGCACAACGGGAGGTGGTACAATAGAGTTATTGGAAATAAGGAATGATCTTTGGACATTGTATTTCTAATTTGCGTTACTATCGTTGAAGAGCTGAAATGTCCGTTTTATTAGTTTCGTTCAGAATCTGCTAGACGTTTAAAAGTGAGTTAAGACGAAGGTGACATGTCAGAGCTAATCTTACCAGACGTCAAGCAGACACCGTAGAGATTAAGAGAGGAAAAAGTATAGTGCAAAAACTAGCACAGCGTCAAGTTAAGCCGATGATAACCAAAAGAAACGCCATACAAATATATCTTCAAACAATCAAGAAACTCAGAAGACAACTCGTTACTAGTTTTACTTTTTTTTTTACCAAACGCATATGTAGATATGTATGTTTCACTCTATATAAGTATCTCTACGGCAACGCACGAGCATTCATTTCGTACACAATCATCGTTAGTCAGGCAGTGGGACACTGCACTTTGTAAACTCTCAAAGTCGTCGACAACAGCGGCGATGGCGGCAGTGGCGGTGGTTTTACACTGCCAGGGTTGCATTTGCAATCAACGTGAGGCAGACAATTACACAGATACACATGTATGGGTTGCGTGTGACAAAGCTTCAGGGGCCAAGCACCCCAGAAATTGGTGCACACAACTCTAAAGCGTTTTTAATTCCAAAGAGCGACAAGACGGCGAGCACGCGACCAGCAAGATTTTTTTTTCCATTTTCACTTATTTTCCCAGCTAACAATTATGCGCGCTATTGAGTTTTGTATTTGTACTTTGCATACGATTTGAAACACACAAAAAAAGCCAGCAGCTAAGTAGGGTGGCATGAGTTTGTCTGCATAAAAGTTGCTGCAGAGTTCAAAAGCTGAGGGCAAACAGGGTGAATGAGCAAAGCTTGCACATTTGCTGTTGTTGTTGTATGACTGCATGAACGCTAAATGTGCCACAGACAGGTTGCTTAACTTGAATCATTGACTAAATGACTGACTGACTTACGAACTGACAAGCTTGACTAACTGGCTTTTGTTACAAAGCGCAACGAGCGCACGAAGCATAAGCAAAGTTAGAACCATTTGAAATGTTTCAGAACGTAAGAGTTATATGCAAAAGTGCGCTGCCACTGAAGTGCGCCCTAAAGTATGCAATGTTGGTGGCTTGAGCAAAGCATAAACGCGCTGTAAAACGAGGAATAAGCGTAAATGCATAGTTCAATGTTCGACAAAAAGGTGAAGGAAACTTTACTCCACTTATTTGCGGCATTTATATTTAAAATGCTCGACTTAATGGCAAATGTGAGTGCTGTGCACCGACATACACTCACACGCACACTTAATGCACATATTTGTGTATTAGTGCTGTATATGTGGCTGATGACTTTTCAACGCCTTTGACGGTAGTTGCATGTTGTTGGCACTCACTACATACTTCAAATTGACAGGTAAATAAACATGTTGGTAGGGTGTGGAGGGCACGCGGTGCTTGTATGTGTGTAGAAAAAATTGCAAATAAGTATTAGGTTGTATGTGTGGGTGCTGCATAGCTTTACATGCTTGAATAATGAAAGGGTTGCGAATGAGAAGCGCCTGCAGGGAGGCGACTTGTCTGTAAAGTTTTTTTTTTTTTTTTTTTTTGCTTATATAAATAAAATAGTTTTGTATATTAGGGTGGCACTGAAAAATATTTGTGGCCTACCGCTGGCATATTATAGGAACTGATTTCACGGGAGTGAAGGTGCGCATTTGAAGAATTTATTCGGTATAAAATTATCGAAATTTTTGGTTTTTTAGGGATAAATACTAATTTTGTTTCAAATAAATTTAAAAAAATATTAAAAAGAAAGTTTAAAAGGAAAATATACATATATAATAATACTTGTTTTTAAGTCAAAACTAAAAGTTAAAACTTTATTTTTAGTTTTAAAGTAAAACTCTAACTAAAATTTGCTTATTTTTAAAGAAAAAAAAGTTAAAGTCGTACTCTTATTTTTAAGTCAAACCAAGAATTTGAAACCGTATTTTTAAGTCGCAGCTAAAATTGAAAATCTTTTTCTTTTTAAATCAAACAAAACAAAATTTTTGAGGCAAAACTTTAATTTTAATTGGTTTTAATTTATTAAGTCGAAAATATAGTTTTCCGATAAAAAGTTAAGATTAGGTTTCTTAAGTAAAGAATTTGCCTTTAAAAATTAAATCTCTCATTAAATTTTTTTTAACATTTTGAGTAAAACAATGATAAAATAAGTGCGCTGAATACTGAATTTTTTCAAAAGAGGTAAATAATAAAAAACAATAATAATTTTCACAAAAATTAAAAAGTGAAAAGTTATTATTCTTGGCCTTGACCTCGTTTTATGAATACTTAAAAAAATATTAAAGACGTTTTATTAAAATAATGTATAGTAATATTTATTTTTAGGTCAAAACTAAAAATTAAAACCTTATTTTTAATTTTAAAGTAAATTTTTAGTTAAAATTTGCCTCTTATTTTTTAAAGTTAATACAAAAAAAAGAAATAAATAAAACAAGAATTAGAACCGGTATTTTTAAGTCGCACCTCAAATTTAAAACCTTTTTTTAAGTCAAATCTAAAAGTTAAACCTTGAGCTTGTCTTTTATTTTTGAAACAATTATTTAATTTAAGTTTTTTTGTTATTTATTAAGTCGAAAATATAGTTTTCCACTATAAAACTTAAGGTTATATTTCTTAGGTAAAAAAAAGAAATGCTTTTAAAAACCAACATTCAATTTGTTTTCAATATTTTGAGTAAAACGAAATGGTAAAATAAGTGCGATATATATCGATCTAAATATTTTTTTTAGACAAAACAAATTAAAATCAAGTTTTAAGTCAATGCTAAAATTTAAAACTGGACTTTAATTTTTAAAGTAAAACTTTAGTAAAACATTCCTTTAACTTTTTTGTTTTTGGAAGGGTGAAATGCTTAATGCACTGAACGGGTTTAAGCCCTTTTTACTAGATGCCCTAATTCCGAGATTCTCCGAGTGTAAGACTCCCTTCTTATTTTGAAGGAATACCCACTAAACCCCCACCTCGCAAGGCTCGTACATTGAGATTATATTTCTTAAGTAAAAACAAAATTGATTTTAAAACTAAACACTTAATTTGTTTTTGATATTTTGAGTAAAATGCAATGCTAAAATAAGTGCGACACATATCGACTTTTTCAATTAAGAAAATATGAAATATTTTTTTTTTTTAATTTATAATCAAGGTTTAAGTCATTACTAAAAGTTAGAAGCGGATTTTAATTTAAACTTTAGTTAAAATATTGCTTTGATTGTTTAGTTCGAAAATAGTTTCTACAAAGGCCGAATTAAATTTTTTAATTTTTTAAGTAAGGTAATAAAAATAAGTAAGTGAAAAAAATAAATTTTGCTTTTTAAGTCAAATAAAGTTTTATTTTTAAAAATAAAAATTTAGGCTATAGTTTCTTACTTAATATAATAAGTAACAAAGAAAAGTATGAAAAGACCAAATATTTTTTTCAGCCTTTCTCACTGCCTGTTTTAAGTTAAAAGTTGATTTTAATTTTAAAAGCACAAGTTTAGGTAAAATTTGCCTTTAATTTGTAAAACTTTAGTGAAAGTAAAACTTTAGTTAAAATATTTCTTTAATTGCTTCAGTCGAAAGTAATATCCACAAAAAAGTTAATTTCTACTTTTTAAGTTTTAAATAATGAAATAAAAACAAGTAAGTAAAAAAAATAAATTTTTGCTTTTTAAGTCAAATCAAAATTTATTTTAAAAAAGAAAAATTTAAGTTGAAATTTCTTTTTTGATATTATACTCGTAGGTAACAAATAAAAGTATGAATATATTCAATATTTTTTCAGCCTTTCTTAATGCATGTTTTAAGTTAAAAGTTGATTTTCATTTTAAAAGCACAACTTTAGTTAAAATTAGCCTTTAATTTGTTAAGTCTAAAATAAAGTTTAAGATAAAAAAGCGGAATTTGAGCGAAAATTTGTACGTCATATTTTGAGTGAAAAATAAGTTGAAATAAGAGCGATAAATATAGACTTTCCAAAAAGGTAAGAAATTATTAAATATTTGTTCTGGCAATGTTTTTTTTAAGTAAACACTTAAAGAAATAAAAAATAAACCCTATTTCGAAGTCCAAACTGAACATTTTGGTTTTTATTTATAAAGTAAAGCTTAAGTTAAAGTTGTCTTTTAAAGCGTTGAAATCAAACCCTTCTTGTAGAAAATAAAACTTTAAACCTGACTTTTACTTATACAAAATAAAAAACTTAAGTTCGAATTAGATTTTTATATTTTGCGTAAAAATAGAGTTAAAATAAGTGCTAGAGATTCATGTAAGAGAATAACATTTTTTAATTAGATCTTATTTCGAAATCAAAACTTAGACTTTTCTTTTAATTGTAAAATTTCTGCTAAAATTTGCTTTTAATTTTTTAAATCAAACTTTTTTTAGCAAAATCTTTAATTTTCTTTTGACTTTTGTTAAGTCGAAGTTAAATTTTGGCACTCCAAAAAAATTAAATTAAATTTAAAACTGAAAAACAAAATTTAAAACTGGCCTTTATTTAAAAAAAAACTTTAGCTATAATTAAAAAAAGAAAAGAAATATTTTGAGTAAAAAATAATGTTAAAAAACGATTTTTATTCTCAAGCTAAAATAAATGCTAAAACTCGATGTTTTGACTAAAGATGATTATTTAAGCTCAGTAAGGTGAAAGCTCAAACTACAGTGTTTCGTCGGGAAGCCAGCTCGACAACAATTTGTTATAACTTTAGAGAATTTCGATGAATTTTAGCTTAGCCCCAATTTTGAAAAAAAAAAAAAAAAAAAAAATTTACACCTTTTCTTTTAAGCGCCATAACTTTTATTCCACATAAATTGACCTGCCATACCCTTTCTATAAAACAATGTTCCTTTGCTTACTTAAACACCTTTTTACAAGCGTCCTTATGTATGTACATTCATGTGAACCCACTTGGGTATACATTACAAAGTGCATTTGAATGCGGAAGCATTAATGGCATGCCCTAAATGTGGGTCAACTATTTTTCCATAGCAATTTTTCTTCTTTTTTTTTCTATCTTTTTTCTCTACTTTTCATACAACTCTTTGCCTTTGTACTTGTAAAGCTCTTTCTCCACTATTTCTCTACTTGGAAAACTCCAATCTTTTGTGTATACCTTTCCCTTTTACATACATTGCATGCTTTTTTTTCAACATTTCTATACCCTCAGCAGGCGACAGCTTGTTGGCGTATCATTATGCGGAATTGTTCTAACATTTGTATGCATGTTGGTAGAATTTGTTTGTTTTTCATTTTACTTTTCATCTGTGAAATGTTAAAAGCGCTTCAAGTTCCTTTGACATTTTGTACTAAACAGAGTAAAGTTGCTGATTCCTGCATGTACTACAACAGGAAGAAAATGTATGCTAAAAGCAACACTACTCACAGTTGAGAAAATACCTGAAGGGGGTATTTGTTAGCAGAAATCATCAAATTGCAAAAACTAAAAACACAAGCGTTAAAAGGGTAAATGATCGATGAAAGGTGCAGGTAAAACTTGAACAAGTCGAATACTCTAAAACCGGGGTACTACAACAGCATTTTATGGTTCCCAGACTTTTTGTGGTAAACACTCTGAGTAGGTACCTAAATATATAAAAGGGCTCAACATACAGCAATAAGCTGAAGATTCAAGAACAATAGATGTTACTAAAGTGAACAGTGCATCGAGGCCCAAAAGTAATAATTTATTAAAAATTTTTGATTTTTTCATATACTTGTATTTTTTATAATTTAGTTGATTTCTTATTTTATTTTATTTTATTTGACTTTATTTTATATTATATTATTTTATTTTCCTTTATTTGATTTTATTTTATTTGACTTTATTGTATTTCACTTAGTTTATTCTAATTTATTTAGTTTTATTTTATTTTTATTTGTTTAATTTAATTAAATTTAATTTTCGTTTGTTAATTGTTATTAGAGGAAAAATTACAATGATATGCACAGCGATGGTATGGGGTGACATGTTTCGAAGTGCCCAACTTCTCATCAGACCCCTTCTCGGACACTGGGATACGAACCCAAGTGTCTGCACCAAAGCCGCTGTTAGAGTACTCTAACAACTAAGCTATGATGCCCTGTAGCGTCACGTTGCATTAATTTAACTTTCTTTTATTTTATTAAATTTTTTTTATTTAATTTTTTTTTTTAATTTTTTTCATTTTATTTTATTTCATTTAGTGTATCTTAATTTATTTCCCTTTATTTTATTTTATTTAATTTTTATTTATTTAATTTTGCTTTATTTTGTTTTGTTTTATTTTCTTTTATTTTAGTTTATTTTAGTTTATTTTATTTCACTTAGTTTATTTTAATTTATTTCCCTTTATTTTATTTTGTTTTATTTTATTTTATTTTATTTTATTTCACTTTTATTTATTTTATTTGCTTTTATTTATTTGATTTTATTTTATATTGTTTTATTTTATTTTATTTTATTTATTTGATTTTATTTTATATTGTTTTATTTTATTTTATTTTATTTTAATTTATTTTATTTTATTTCACTTAGTTTATTTTAGTTAATTAATTTTTTTAAACTTAATTTAATTAAATTTTGTTTTCTTTTTTTTGTTTTATTTAATTTATTTTATTTTAATTTTTTTAAATTTATTTTATTTTATTTCACTTAGTTTATTTTAATTTATTTCCCTTTATTTTATTTTATTTCACTTTTATTTATTTTATTTGCTTTTATTTTATTTTATTTTATTTTATTTTATTTTATTTTATTTTATTTTATTTTAATTTATTTTAGTTTATTTTAATTAATTAATTTTTTTAAATTTAATTTAATTTAATTTTGTTTTCTTTTTTTGTTTTATTTAATTTATTTTATTTTAATTTTTTTTAAATTTATTTTATTTTATTTCACTTAGTTTATTTTAATTTATTTCCCTTTATTTTATTTTATTTCACTTTTATTTATTTTATTTGCTTTTATTTTATTTTATTTTATTTTGTTTTGTTTTCTTTTATTTTATTTTATTTTATTTTATTTTATTTTATTTTATTTTATTTTATTTTATTTTATTTTGTTTTATTTTATTTTATTTTGTTTTATTTTCTTTTATTTTATTTTATTTTATTTTATTTTATTTTATTTTATTCTATTTTATTTTATTATACTTTATTTTGTTTTATTTTGTTTCGTTTAATTTTATTTTATTTAATTCTATTTATCTTTATTTAATTTACTTTAATTTAATTTAATTTTATTTTATTCTATTTTATTTAGTTTAATTTAATCCAATTTAATTTATTTTAAATTAATTTTATTCAATTTAATTTTATTTTATTTTATTATATCAGTTAGCAGCGGTTGCTCATACGCACTGCCCTCTCTTGCTGCTTTATACATTTCCTAATTAATTTGTCGAGCTTTCCACGAACAGTGAAGAAGAAGAACACAAACAGTCATTTATTAACAGACAATGAGTGTAATGAGCATCGCAAGCAGAATTTAGTACCAAAATTTAATGCAAAAAAGCCACTCCAAATCTACTCTCTGAGCATCAAACACGGAGCACTCATAAATGTACACCAGCTGCCGAGAGCGTGCTCTTATAACCTCAAGTACTCACTTTGTATTCAGTATGATTGCCTTTTATTTCAAGAATGTAAGTGTTGGTTTTTTTTTCTTGCCAAAAACATCCCTATACTCGGTAGGAGCACACCACTCAATTCAACTCTGCTTGCGGTAGGTCGTGTGCGCTGTGCATATAATGGCGCTTAGAAAAGCAAGAAACTGACAAAGCTAACTAAACAAACAAAGGCAACAAAAGCAATGAGAATAATGAAATAAAAGCCAAACTCATAGAAATGAGCTAAGAAAAGACAGTTGGAAAGTATACTTAGTATAGTTATGCTAAAATTTTAAAGAGCTACATTATTGGGAGGGGTTTTTCGTTATTTAAAATATTTCTTTAGAACATTTATTTCTTAAATTACGGGGAGAAAGGTCAAACAGAGATACAGAGAGTGTTTAGCGGCTCCATTCTTTTCATTGTTGTATGTAAAGAAAAGGAAATTAGTATAGGAAAAGACTGAAGAAAAGGAACAGAGAAGGTAATAGACAGCAAATAAATCAAAGTAATAACATGAAGTTTTGTGGTTGAATTTCACATATATACAAACCCTACACACTTAAGTCAAAACCTATTCGGTCTCGGATTTTTCAACACAAACACAAAAAGAAAAAAAAAAATAAACATAATTAGACATGTATGACTGAACTAATAAAGAAAATATATGTCAATTTCATTAAGCTACTTATCTACAACAACAAACAATATTTTATGATAGGCTGCGCGCTATTGACTTGCGGCACAACAGTAGTTGAGCATTTGATAAATGAGTAAAAAAAAATGTATACAATGGCCTACAAGAAGCTTTCCACACATAGTTAATACAAATTTTTATGTAGTTGGAGCTAAAAAGCTGACAGTCAATTTAACAGTCGTGTGCCGAACTTTTAGGTGATTTTCGTATCGGAGATTTTTCTTTGGGTGTGAAATTTGCGAAAAAAAATTTGCTTTTGCGCTGTAACTAGTTATGTCTAATGAAAAAAAAAATATTTAGGGTATTCACAAAGTCTTACTTTTTCATATAAGAAACTACAGGAATACAAAAAATTTCATCATCATTTTTTTTTAATGAATTGAACTATTTTTTATGTTATTGCTGTTAGTTTTTATCATTAGCTTTTAAAAGTATTATCTGTTTACAATCAGTCCTATATTAAAATTTTTTTTAAGTAAATGATATTATAATAACGTTTAAATAAATTGTAAAAATAACAAAACCGGAGTTGCACTAAAAAAAATATTACTAAATATCTCCAAGTATTTTATAAAAGTATTTAATGCTAGCGTCTACTTTTAACTGTGACTAATTTTTAATTTCCTCTCTCCTACTACATAGTCAACCTGGATACTATTAAACATTTTTTTTTACATTTTTGATAATTTTCTCAACCGTTGGCTTTCGCTTCCATCTGTTTTGTAACTGGTTTATATGCCCTCGACAGCGTTTTTTGACTCCACTTTGTTTAGTTTTTAATTTCGTAAAATTTCTACTCATTCATCATATTTGAATTTCTTTAATCAGCATTTGTAAATGTCAAGTGCCGGTCGACAACAAAAACAGCGGAAATATTAACACACAAACAAAACCAAAAATATGTATTTTTTTGTAAATTGTTTAGACAACTGTTAATTGTTTTTTATTGGCTTGTAACAGTTTGAGCAAACCGTATATATTTTTTGTTCAACTTTTGTGCTTGCGCTTTGTGTAATTTTTTGTTGTTGTAGATATACTTATATATGTATGCATATTTGTTTATATGTGTTTGTGTACCTATTTACAGACATGGTTTGTTTTTGGAAATATATTGAGAAAGTATAGCTATTCCAATAAAAGTTAGTTTTTTTGATTTTTTTGTTGGTTTTTCTTTTGTGTAGGGTTCATTTACCTTCTGCTGCCTGGTTGTGCAAGCAATGGGTAAGGTATAGTGTTACCTAGAATTAGGTATAGCGATACATTTACATTTTAGGATAAAAATTGGGGTATGTCTCTATCTATAAAATTTCTACTCCATCAAAAAAAATTGTTTGGAAACTTCCTAAAGAACTTGAATATTGGATGACTTTATTTTATTTCATTTCATTTCTTTTCGTTTTATTTTATTTTATTTTATTTTATTTTATATTATTTTATATTATTTTATTTGATTTGATTTGATTTTATTTAATTTAATTTTATTTTATTTTATTTTATTATATTTTATTTTATTTTTATTTTATTTTATTTTATTTTATTTTATTTGATTTGATTTGATTTTATTTTATTTTATTTTATTTTATTTTATTTTATTTTAATTTTATTTGATTTGATTTGATTTGATTTGATTTGATTTGGTTTGATTTGATTTGATTTGATTTGATTTGATTTGATTTGATTTGATTTGATTTGATTTGATTTGATTTGATTTGATTTGATTTGATTTGATTTGATTTTATTTAATTTTATTTTATATTATTTTATTTCATTTAATTTCGTTTAATTTAATTAAATTTTATTTTATTTTAGTTTATTTTATTTTATTTCATTTTATTTTCTTTAAGTTTACTTTGTTTTGTTTTATTTTACTTTATTTTATTTAGTTATTTTTTTAATTATTTTGTTGATTCTTAGTCGTTAGTCGATGACCTTTGGTTTTTTTCTGAAAGAACTTTCCTGCTGGGTTATCCGATCAAAAAAGTGACTGCCCAACGAATATGTGTGTAGCTTAGTGCTCAGAAAAAAAATAATAAATAAATGGAGACAAACGAAAATGATCATTCAATGTTGACACACTTTTCTGGGGCAAAAGAACAAAATTAAAAAAAAAAAAACAAAAACAAAAATTGAATACCCAGTAATAACAACAAGCATAGAATATGCCCGAGGTAGGCATACCGGTCATAAGAGGCGACTAGTATGCACAAAGGTAATGATGGTCAACTCGATGGTTGATCTACGGATATGATGCCTCTCACCCTCATTACCCATCTTAACCTTCCTTACAGAAGGAGGGGTAACATGACCTAGAAGGTTTCACTGGTCATAAAGCGCTACCACGACAGTCGGGCAGTACTGCAAGAGAGCACCGGAGCGTACCGGGTTGAAATCCGGCCAAGGACTGTTAATTCGACAACACTCCCCAAATCTTAGGGGAGTGTTTTTGTCGTTACAACAACAACAACAACAACGCCAAATATCCAACCATATGTAGCAATGAAACACAGAAAACAAGCAGGGAAATTGACCACAACGCACTGACTCATAGAAAAATGCATACATACATACATAGTTAAAACTTTGTTTTTCTTTTTTCAATTTATTTTTCAAATTATGTAGGATGTTTGTGGGTAAAGACGTGTACCTAAAGGCTTCTTTGTGTCAAACTTGTGATGAATGTTAATTTTGGGTGCTCTTTAAGATACACATCGGAAGAAGCACAAGCACAGATACAGCTGTGTTCAAAATAACAGTAGTGAAATTAAAATGGATATCGTTAGACGAAATAAGAAGTTGTGATTTTAAGAATTTTCATTTAAAATATAGCGAATTCCATAACAGAAACCGCATAAAAAGAAATTTCAAATTGTGCAACTTAGAACTAGTTCAAATATTTCCCTGGATTTTCGGAGGGGTTTCCGTCAAAGGCGTTGATTCATTTCTTCCATTTTGTATGGGCAAAAATACCCAACCCCTCCTTGACAAAAAGTGTTTAAGGTACTTTAAACTTTAACATCATTATGCTTAAATTGAATGAGCTATAAAACTGCGTACTCAAAAATTTTCTAAAAATTCTTCCCAAAAATATTAAAATTTTGATGTAAATTTTTAAAAGTTTAATTAACTTTCCTGAGCTTTGTGAAAACTGTGAAATTTCTTTTTATTTGGTTTCTGTTACAGAATTCGCTATATTTTAAATGAAAATTATTGAAATCACAGCTTCTTCTTATTTCGTCGAACGATATCTAATTTAATTTCACTATTATATTGAGCATAACGGTACATGTATTTACATACATGCCCTGCAAGACATTGCTAAGCACTGTGGGAAAAATGTCGAACATATTTTATTAGATTGAAGTAAATGCACATTTCCATAAAAAAACCTTTCCACTGAGCAGTTTATAAGCGCAACTATAAGTAGTTTGAGGGTAATCCCTAAGGAGTATGTTAGGGAATATATAAGTATTTCGGGTCTCAGTACTAGGTTTTCCAAAATCTCAACATTGAACAGCTAAGTGCTTAGGATTTTCGGCGTTCTGAGCAAAGTTACAAGCAAATATATCTATGAAGCTGTTGTCGTTAGTTAAAATACCTTTATACACAGTTAAAAATTTGAATTTAAATTTGAAACTTTTTGGACTACATGTATAATTCAACCAAATTTGGTTTAAAATTCAAACAAGTCCAGTTTTCGAAATAATAAGTGTGATGAAAAGGGTTTCAATTAAAACAGCATTATATTACCAAGTAAAAATATTTAAATTATGTCGGTTGGCAGCATTCACACCGAAAAGCTCTGAATGTACATAAGTGCAATGGGAGTGTTTGAATTTTCAACCGGAAGTATCTTGGCAATTTCAAAAATGTTTAGTGCTTTTCCTATTGAAATACAATACGCATAAAAATGCTCAGAGAAAAAATTGATGATTTGGAAAAGCTATCAAAAATAAAAAATAATACCATTTAAGTTTTTACTCAGTTATGTTTGAAATTTTATTAGATAGGAATTAAAAATCCTTGTGGTAATTGAACACTGTAAATTTCACTACAAAAGAGTTTAAAAAAATGCTAAAACCGCTGCATGGTTTCAAATGTAAGCTCAAATTTTTAACCGTGTAAGTACCTATACAATTTTCAGCTGCCTTGCAGGGTGTCTACTCGCTTACGAAATACACACCCACTCTCATACATACATACACAAAGCTTTCGTAACATGTTTTTGAACTTCCTCAGCTTGAATTACATGGGCTAAGTTGCAACAGCAGCAGTGTACAGTGTATGATTTTGGGGTGCAGGGGCACAAAAAAATATAATTTTTCTTCTAGGAAAATTATAGAAATTATCTGTGTCAGAGCTAGGAAAATTTCTAAAAAGAAGTATTAAAGTTACTGAACAACAATAAACAAGTTATCATGGTCCGTTTTTTTTACATTAGCGCTAGTTATTTATGAATGAAATACCAAAATAATTTTTCTTTTTCGGTATGAAATTTGCTTTGAAAATCTAATGAGAACTTGTCGCATACAAGATATCAACCAAAATTGTGAACGCTTAATATTTTTGCTTTGTGTTGCTTGAAAGTAAGCATTTTTTTAAGCTACTTTAAATAATTTTTACCTAGCATCTATATGACGAATAAAATTTTTTAAAATTTTTGAAATATTTTTTTTTTTAATTTGTTTATGTAACCATTTAACCCTCTATTTCGCATCGTATCATATAGAAGGGACTTTTCAAAACATAAGAGGCGAAACGAAAAAATGGAAGACTAAAAAAAATCCATAGGAATCCCGAAGCATTTTGCGAAAAATTGTGTCTCTACGATCTATTGGTTAAATCTCTCTCTATAAATATAATAACATCTACATAGAAGAAAATTGTAACAGCTCAGTGTCTATAAATTACAGATATTCATGAAAAATTTATAGGAGAAATCATTATTGACCCAATAAAAACCAAAACAACAACTTTTAGAAATTTTGTTTGTCTATCTGTATGTTTGTGCGCGTATCACTCAAAAACTGTTTATTGCAATTGTAAGCAATTTTCACAGTTGAATTACTAATAATCTAAGATAACATTTTGATAGCTGTAAAATTTTGATAACTGTAAAATTTTCGCAGTTATCGACCAATATGTAAACCACGTGTGTCCCAAAATGTGTTAATACAAAATGGGTATCAGAGGAAAGAAGCTATTTCAAAAAAAAAATCCAAATATTTAGGAGACCGAAACCTCATTTATTATACACACTGTTACTTTATTCATTTTAATTTTGTTCATAAATTTTCTACAAACAAAAAGTTTGCGCTCTCACGTGCTGCTACATTCAAACACACTCGCTCTAATGCGTTCACACTGCGTACAGCGCTGCTTTCAATACCGCCACTACGGTGCGTATGCGCTACGTACTAATGAGTACATACATACATATACAAAGATAAAAAAAATGCTATAAAAATACCAACAACAATTGATTTAATAATTTTGACATTTCACTTGGTTAATTTTCTTCGCTGCCGCGCTGCAGACAATTCACTCACTGCTTGATCGCTCGATGCCACTCGATTGCCTTGCGCTTAGTGCGTTCTCCTATGATTAGATATATTTACATACAGACAAATGTAAATATCTATGCATGTGTATGTTTTATATATGTACACAAATGAATTTGTTGCTTTTATTGTTTAGAATAATCTTGCGCTTGATAATGAAAATAGGTCAAATTTTAAAAATACTTTTGTGCGCAACAACAACGCCCTATGACAGCACCGGCGACAGCGTAAATAGTGAAATAGAAAAATTAAATTTACAAATACAAAGCAATGCGTTAATAAATACAATAGACAGTGTGTAAAGCGCTGGGGCATAGAAATATGGGCACATAAGTTGACATACAGATAGAAAAACTAGGCATGTGGATATGAGAATTTTTCAGAAGGTGCCTATTGCAAATACTACGAATATATATGTACGAGGTGTGTTCAAAAAGTATCGCGAATTTTGTGTTTTTTCAAAAATTATTTATTTATGAGATATTATACACTTGTGCCAACGGTTTTTCCAATCTTCGAAGCACTTCAAAAAATAATTTTTTTGTATCTTGTTCAGCTCCTCCTTCGATGCCGTCTTTATCTCGTCAAGAGAAGCGTAACGTCGTCCTTTCATGGGCCTCTTCAGTTTAAGGAACAAGAAAAAGTCACAGGGGGCCAGATCTGGTTTAGTGTGTTGTTTTTGGCCAAAAAGTCGCGCACAAGCAACGATGCGTGAGCAGGGGCGTTATCGTAGTGCAAAAGCCAATTTTTGTTCTTCTTTGCACATCTTCTCGGTCTTCTGAGAACATTTTGTACCACCGATAAACGTTGCTTCGGTCCAAGGTAGCTTCTCCGTATGCCACAGTCAACATTCGGAATGCATCCGTGCACTTAATTTCGTCTTTCACACAAAATTTGATACAGGTTCTTTGATCCATTTTTTTGAATAGGTAAAAATCGAAGACGATCCAAAACACGTGCAAGCAAAGCAGCTGTCAACAATTAACTGAACATTCAAAATGGCCGAGCTTGTCGGCATAAGTGAGAGACATGAGTACCAACATAACGCCACAAAAAATTCGAAATTCGAATATACGTAACCAGCGAAAATTCAAAATTCGCGATACGTTTTGAACACACCTCGTATATGTTATATAAACCAGTCAAAATTGACAAGCTGCAGATACTTATAAAATTTTGAATTAAATTCCCAAAATTTCGTACGTATAAATCTACGTTCTAAAATTTGGGCATACTTTTCAAAAGTTCAAAGAAAAAATATAAAAACTAACAAAGTGCAAGTTTTATTTGGCTTAAAATCGTGTTGAATTTTTAGATTTTTTTAAAAGTATTAATGACTATAAATGAATTCAACAACTTTGAGTATGTTATAGTTAAAATAAACGAACATGTATCAAATGTTCGACTTTTTTTCAGCTTTATTTCATAATTCATAATTTCTTTTTTCAATTATTAACTTTTTTTATATGGTCGATTTTTTTTATTTTTCGTATTTTTTTAATGTTCATAATTCATAATTTTTTTTATTTTAAAACTTTTTCATATCCTCGATTTTTTTTAAAATTTTCTATTTTATTTCATACTTTCATATTTTTTTTTAATAATCAGTTTTATTCCAAAATTCATAATAATTTTTTTTAAATCATACAATTTTTTTTAATTACATATTTTTTTTCATATCCAAGATTTTTTTTTGGCTTTTCGTATTTTTTTTTAATGTTCCGCTTTATTTCAAAACTCATAATTTTTTTTAAATTATTAAATTTTTTTTATATTCTCGTTTTTTTTTTTAGTTTTCCTTTTTTGTTTTTGAATTTTCGTATTATTCTTATGTTCAGCTTTATTTCATAATTCATATTTTTCTTTTTATTTGTTTTTAATTACAATTTTTTTTGTTCTTATTTAAATAAATTTTTTTTTTTATATTTTCGATTTTTTTTTAAACTTTCAATTTTATTCCATAATATCGACGAATTGTTGTTTAAGTCTCGTATTTTTTTATTGTTCAGCTTTATTTCAAAATTCATAATTTTTTTAAAATTTTCTAATTTTTTGTTTTTAACTAAAACTAATTTTTATATTTTCGATTTTTTTTTAATTTTCAATTTTATTTCATATATTACATTTTTTTTAATTTTCGTATTTGAATTTTATTTCATATTTTCGTAAGTTTTTTAATAATCAGCTTTATTCCATAATTTTTTTAAGTCATAACATTTTTTTTATTAAAATTTTTTTTTTGAAATTTCGTACTTTCTTTAATGTTCCGCTTTATTTTAAAATTCATATTTTTTTTTTTAAATTATTAAATTCTTTTTATATTCGTGATTTTTTTTAAATTTCCCTTTTTGGTTTTTGAATTTTCGTATTATTCTTATGTTCTGCTTTATTTCATAATTCACATTTTTCTTTTTATTTTCTAATTTAAGAAAAAAATAAATATTTTTGTGGTTTACGGCCTTAAATTGTGCAAAATAAATAAGATTATTTCGCAAAAAAAAAATAAAATACAATTTTTTTTGTATATTTTCGATTCTTTTTTTTAACTTTCAATTTTATTCCATATTATCGAAGTGTTTTTTAAGTGTCGTGTTTTTTTATTGTTTAGCTTTATTTCAAAATTCATAATTTTTTTAAAATTTTCTAATTTTTTGTTTTTAACTAAAACTAATTTTTATATTTTCGATTTTTTTTTTAATTTTCAATTTTATTTCATATATTACATTTTTTTTAATTTTCGTATTTGAATTTTATTTCATATTTTCGTAAGTTTTTTAATAATCAGCTTTATTCCATAATTTTTTTAAGTCATAACATTTTTTTTATTAAAATTTTTTTTTTGAAATTTCGTACTTTCTTTGTTTTTGAATTTTCGTATTATTCTTATGTTCAGCTTTATTTCATAATTCACATTTTTCTTTTTATTTTCTCTCTCTATCTCTCTATGGCGCGATATACAACAGGTATATCATCATAAACCTCCTAAGAGATTTTTGCGCCAAGCTTCTCTTCCAATTTGTGGTGTGCCGATTTGAATTTTCCCTCCAAATTGGTGGGACCTACAGTTTTTTGCCGACTCCGAACGGCATCTACAAAGGAGACGAACTTTTTGCTGAGAAGCCTGTCATGGCAGAAATACACTCGGAGAGTTTGCCAAACCACTGCCGAGGGGCAACCCCGTTTTGAAAAACTTTTTTCAAATCACTTTTGATGTTACCTGTACCAGGGCTCGAACCATGGACCTTCGGTGTGGTAGGCGGGCAACACTACCTTCACACCACGGCGGCTTTTTATTTTCTAATTTAAGAAAAAAATAAATATTTTTGTTGTTTACGGCCTTAAATTGTGCAAAATAAATAAGATTATTTCGCAAAAAAAATAAAATAAATAAAATACAATTTTTTTTGTATATTTTCGATTCTTTTTTTTAACTTTCAATTTTATTCCATATTATCGAAGTGTTTTTTAAGTCTCGTGTTTTTTTATTGTTTAGCTTTATTTCATAATTCATATTTTTTTCTAATAGTTTTTTTTCAACTAAAATTTATTTTTATATTTTAAATTTTTTTTTGAATTCTCTTTTTTTGTTTTTGAATTTTCGTATTATTCTTATGTTCACCTTTATTTCATAATTCACATATTTCTTTTTATTTTCTAATTTAAGAAAAAAAAATATTTTTGTTGTTTACGGCCTTAAATTGTGCAAAAGAAATAAGATAATTTCGCAAAAAAAAAAAATAAATAAAATACAATTTTTTTTTGTATATGTATTATCGATTTTTTTTAAACTTTCAATTTTATTCCATATTATCGAAGTGTTTTTTGAGTCTCGTATTTTTTAATGTTCAGTTTTATTTCGAAGTCCATAATTTTGTTAAAATTTTCTGAATTACATTTTTTTTTATATTTAATGTTTGTTTTATATTTTCAATTTTATTTCACTTTTTCGATTTTTTTTGAATTTTGGGATTTTTTTAATTTTAATTTTGAATTATTTTGATGTTTTTTTATATCTTCGATTTTGTTAAATTTTTCATTTAGTTTCGTATTAGCTATTTTTTTTATTTTTCGATTTGTTTAAAGAATTTTTCAATTTTTTTAAAGATATTTCGAACTTTCTGCTCCCAACACAGGATTCACTTGAGCAATTTAGCCATCTGATGGTAAAAATTTTACCATAAGAGTAGTGATTTGAATTGACCAGAACAACTTCGGGTCCTGCAGCTGGATACAATATATCAAATCAACATCTAAGTGATCTCGAATTTTCCCTGGACTAAGTCGAAGCTTAAAAAAATGTTAACCATCTTGCTTAAGCCATAGCTTCGGTATCATCAAAACATCGTCTTTTGTAAAAGTTTTGAGAAAAAGCTTAATTTGAACTTTCATACCCCGTACATGCTGAAAAGTTTGAATATACATAAATGTATTGTTTGAAAATAATATAAAAGCTAATTTTATCTTACATAACTATTAAATAAGTTTACCAAAAATATTAAATAAATACATAAATAAGTAAAATTAAAAATATAAAATAAAATTAAAAGAAAATATTTTTGCAATTTACCTATGGACGTCATAATTTTGTTACAAAAAATTTCGACTGTTTTGACAAATTTCGCAAACAAATGTGTAACACAAAATTTGAAGAAAAATGTTGCTGTCCAGGATGAATAGTCCTCAAACTCGTTGCATACTTTCAGGGTTTAGGGTTTAGGGTGGACAATTTTGAAGTGCCAATTCAGTGATGTATATTTTTGTGTTTTAGATTTTTGTAATTGTTCATGTTAAAAAATTTGTGCTATAAAATTTTGTTTAAATGTTTGTTGATATAAAGTTGGAGGTATTTTCTAAGAAAATGGGGGAAAAGTTAAATATTAGTTAAGAAAATCATGGATAATTCGGAAAGCTGCTTTTCCATTTGGATTTCAATATGCCAATTAAATTCACTTCACTTTATTTATACCCAAATATCTTATTTTTTTCTTTTTAATTTTGAAAATTGTTTTTATGAATTTAGAAAAGTGGTTTGTATTGGGAAAATACACAGTTTTTGCAGTTGTTCCAGTAACTTTTGATGCTTTTCTCTCATAATTTTGGGATTATATTTTTTTGTTTCTTTTTTTTCTGCATGCAAGATCAACAAAAAAAAAAATTGAATTTTTCCGGTTTTTGTAAAATTTAGGAAAATAGATGCTGGTTGTTGGTGGTTTCGTGTTATAGTTTTTTGTGGCTTAAAATAATTATTTGGAAAATGTTAATCAATCAAAATATGAAAATAAAATGTGTTACAAGAAATGCCGAATATCAATTTTTTTCATAGAAATTTTTTTTTAACTTTCTTATTTTAATAAAGTAAAACAATTGTTTTTTTAAGCATTGGTTGTTTCGAAAAACTTGAACTGAAATCGTTTTAAGCACAAATAAGTGCAGCCAATTTAAAAAAATAAATGTTGGTTGTTTTTGTGCTGCAAAGTATTACTTTAAATTTTGAAAATCAAATTTTGTTGGTTGTTTTGTTTGCGAAAAGTTTAATTTATTTTTACAAAAATATGTTTCGATAAACGTTGAAAAAATTAGTAGTGCCAATTTTAGCAAGAGTCATTAGAATTTTTTGTTTCAGGATTCTTTGATTGTAATTTTAAAATCACACTTTGCTTCTAGTTTTATAAGCCAAAAGTTTTCGTATGATTTTTGTTTTCTTGGGAGTTTGTTTTAAAAAAATAGTAGTGCCAATTTTGTTGTTTTCGGAATTAAAACGAGCTAATTTTGTTTGTCGATATTGCATCCACTTTTGCCATTATTTTTGAAAAATTTTTAGTAATAATTTTTGCCAATTTTTCGTGTTTGCCAATTGAACGCTTAAAATAGCCAATTTCCGTTTCATCTTTCTTTAAAATTTTCTGGTAAATTGCATTTAAAAATACCAAAAGTTATATAGAAAAAATTGTTATTGCAATACTAACTGCATATCGGCATGCGCGACTTTTTACGATAGTAACAATTGTAGTTGTTGTAATGTACGTTATTGTTGTTGTTGCATTTGCTACACTTTGAGGCACTGCTACCACTGCTTCCTACTGTTGTAGGCATTTTATGCAAAAAGGCATACGACGATGGCGAAGGCGGCGATGCGCCCGGCTGTGCTGTGGGCGTTGAGGGTGGTTGCGGTGTGCTATTATCGCCACCATTACATTTTGTATGCTGCGGTGATAGCTGTTGTTGTTCACGCTCCTCAGCATCGCTACAATGCAACATACATTCGTTGCCGACTTGCGGCGCCTCGCTGGGGCAACATGTTGCCGGTGAGTTAATAGTGCTGCCCAATGCTGAGTGCCCATGTCCGTTACCATTACCATTACCGTTGTTACCGCCTCCGCTGTTGTTGCCACCAAGCGCATTATAGCTGCTGCAACGCTTTAGCAACGTTTTGGTTAAAGGCGTTTTTATGATAGTTGCTGTATTCAGTTGCTCAAAATCGGTCTCGCCAGCATCGCCGTCAGCGCCATCATCGCCAGCTCTACTGCCACCCTCATCTTCTTGCGCTACTTCTTCGTCAGCACCCTCGTGTGCGTTGCGATGCGCAGGCGATTCTCCACTTTCTCGTTTATTGCCACTACCCGCACTATTGCTGCTGCTGCTCGTACTGTTGTTGTGCGTGGGCGACTTCTCGCCATTTACGCGATGCTGCTGTTGCTGTGACCAGATATTTGTTGACGTTGTTTTACTGTCCATCTGCTCATCGCGCTCGTAATGTTGTCCATTCTGTTTTGTCTCATAGCCGGTGCCACTGCTTTTGTTGTTATTGTTGTTGTTGTTGCCAGCGCTATCGTCATTCGAATCTATTGTCTTGCCAGCAGCAACATTTTTTAAATGTTTAGCAATTTTTTCGTGTTTTCCTAAAATACTTAGATTCATGGATTCGTTCGCAACAGCTATGTTGCTAGCATTACTATTGTTGCACGAGCTGCTATTATTTAAGTTATTTGTTGCGTGTTCACTTGTGATCGCTATTCTAGTTGTCACTTCGGTAGCCAATTGCTTGGCGTTCATTTGAGTTGGTTGGTTTTTTAAATAAAAGTTTTTTTTTTTTTTTACCGGGTTGAGTTTTAGGCAAATGTTGCTGAACATAAGAAATGTTGCGCAACATGCTGCTGAGTGTAAGTCAAAGCACACAGCGCCATTTTCAAGTGGGATAACACAGCAAAGTGGAAAACATTTTGCGCATTCTTTTTGGTTTTTGATTTATTGCGTTGAAAATTTGTGTTCTTAAAATTCTAAATAAATAATTTTGTTGCTTTTCGAAGCTTTTATTTTGAAGTCACTGTGCAAAATTATTTTCCCTTTTGTTTACGTTTTAAGGCAATTTTTTTGATCAGTCTTAGTTTATTTTTAAATATTTTTTTGTTGGAATCTTAAGTTTTATCATGCGACTTTTTCGTAAGAAAATTTAAAATTTTTAAACTTTTTTTGCTATGCATAATTTGAAAGATTAGACCGGTCTCTTTTTTTAGTAAGTTTTTTCAGCAAACTTCTTGTCAATTTGGGGTTGAAAACCAACCGGTTACGGAGTCGTGCCATCTTTAGAGAAAGGAAAATCATTGCAAAATTATTCAACGTATTAAGCATCAATGTTCCGAAATAATACATCTAAGCTTTTTTCCGAATTAAGATACATAGGGAAATCCGATTCCATTGCATTGCAATAATGTTTTCGAGGGCTTTGACTGCAAATTTCCTTCATACTTTGTCAGTTTTCGTAAGAAACTAAACCGGTTTCGCCGTTGAGCTATCTTAAGTGTTCCTTCTCGTTTCGAAGAACAGAAAATCGTTACAAAATAATTGAAGTTTTTCCCCTACTGGAAAAACAATTATTAAAAAAAAAGTCCTTTGAGAAAATTAGTTTTAAAACAAATAATTTTTTTTTACTGTGCCATCTTCAGTGTTCCTTTTCTTTCCGGAAAACGGAAAACCAATACAAAATAATTGAAGTTTTTACCCTACCGGAAACATAAACATTCAAAAAGAGTACCTTGAGAAAATTAGTTTCAAAACAAATACATTTTTTTATTGTGCCATCTTCAGTGTTCCTTTTCTTTTCGGAGAACGGAAAACCAATACAAAATAATTAAAATTTTTACACTTCCGTAAACATCAATATTCAAAAATATTAAATTTGTCCCTTGCGAATGTTAGTTAGAAAGGAATGAATTTTATATTGTGCCATCTTCGGTGTTCTTTTTCGTTCGAGAAAACGGAAAATTCCTTTAAGAGAACGGAAAATCGTTCAAGGTCATATCAAATTTTTACAATATCGGAAACATAAATGCACAATAACAGTCTAATTTTAGCTTGAGTACGAAATGAGACATATTTGAACAGAACATTTCGATTTCATTGCGTTCCATTCATGGTTGGTTTGATGAGCATGAAAATAAAAAAAATTTAAACATCCGTCTGACAAGTACTGTTCAGAGTCGACATGAAACAGAAGGCCCCGTCCAGGAAAAATTAAAAGCAAAAAAGCTCGGTCTAATTTTAAAAAAATGCATTAACTTAACTTAATTTTTCACTTACAGCTTTAGCGAAATTATTTTTTAGTTTTTATATAATTTGAAGAATTTTGATACGATATCGCGTTTGCAAATAATAACATTTTGACAGCTTTGGTGGCGGCAGCTTCAAAATATTTGTTATGATGTTGTTTTGTTTTGTGTTAACCTTTTTATTTATTTCATTTGTTGATGTTTTTGAGCTTCATTAATTCTTCATTGCTGTTTTTTTTTTTTTTGGTTATTGCCAAAACTTACTTTACTTCCATCATCCTTTGAAAGTATCTAGCCGGCTTTTCCCTGACCTTATGTCAATATTTGTATAGCAAATATGTAACATATTTTTAATTTCCTTTAAACACTATCATTACGTTCAAGATTCTATATTGTTGTCTCTTTCACACTTCTGAAGATCTATTCTTTGTGCTTCTTTCACTTGAATTGCTCGTTTGTTCACAATATCGCTCACTTGTTCAAATGCATTCTCACTCTCAGTTTTACAAAAGTTGGCGCGCTCTTGTTAAGCTCTTGCGCTATTTTGCACAAAATATTGTTTTTTCACTCAACGTTAAAATTTCTCGGTTTGTGTTTTTTTTGTTATTTTTTATTTATTTGATTATATTTTTTATTTTTTTATTTTCGTAATTTTTTTTTTTTTTTTTTGTTATTTTAATCGAATTGCATTTAATATCTGTTTGAGAAATGCGCTTCTTTGTTAAATGTTAGATTTTACAACTTCAGTCATAAGCTTTTTTCAAAAAAAGCTCTTTTCAACTGCTTCATTAATGTTAGATATGTGTATAAAAATGCAAAATGGTTATTCATTCTATTTTTTCATTATTAAATGCTTTTGTTGCAATATCAAAATGCTTCAAAAACTTAATTAGTACACTTATCTTCTTAGTGAATACATATTTTTCTCACAAAACTGTAGCAAACTCACTTTATATATATATTTGCTTAACTGCAGTGAGCTTTTAAGCTTTTGCCGTTATCTCGAATATTCGCTTCGACTCGCAACTTCATTAGAACGTTTATGGTATGCACTAAAATTGCTTTGCACCACAAATTGCTTAATAAAAATGCAGTCTTTTTAAATTCCCTCGAACATTTTTTTTCAACTTTTTGCTACAAACGGGGAATCGAAGGACGGATAGAAGTTGGGGCTTTTGTTTTTCTTTTAATTTTTTGGGGTTATTCACTATAAAATTTTGAAAGTCACTGTATAGCTTGGTTTTTTTTCTTTCGATTTCGGTAAAATTTTTGTTATATGTGTTTTTTAGTCGCTGTGACAAAATAAAAAAAAATTTTATTGTAATCTTTTTAAATTTTTTTCACTTTTTAATTTTATTTAAAGTTACTTTTTGGACATATACAAAAACTCACCAGTTCTGCTGTTTTTTTTATTTTTACTTGGTGTAATTCTTTTTAAATTAAAATTTGACGTTTTTACAGATGAACAAGTTTTCTCCTCGTTGCTCTGTGTTTTTTTAATTGACGAAATAAATCCATTTTGTTATAAACAGTTAAACTTTTTATGTAAAAATACGATACAGTTATATATAATTGGCATACAACTGGCATACAAATTTTTATATTTAAAAATGTTTATAAGCTTGGAATTCTGAAGGGTCCTTAAAACTATGAAAAATACTAAAAAATTTTAAAAGTATTTCAAGTTAAAAAATGCAAGTTTATGAAATAAATGTTTGTTTTCTAATTTTTATTAATATTAGATAACTCCACTTCCTGTTGTTGTTGTTGTTGTAACGACAAAAACACTCCTCGAAGGTTTTGGGGAGTGCTGCCGAATTGACAGTCATTGGACGGATATGAATCCGGTACGCTCCGGTATTCCCTTGCGGTACAGCACTTCGTCAAAACTATTTTCTTTCCAAAGAAAATTTAACAAAAAATTTAATTTTGAAAAAAAAAAAAATACAAAGATGTTTTATTTTAATTTTTTCTAAATTTTTATATTACATTAACACTATAGAAAATATAAATTTTTCACAAATTACCAAAAAAAATTTATATGTAAAAATAAAAAATTTATTTGGAAAAAAATTCTTTCGCAACTTTGTTATTTTTATTAACTTTATAAAAACTAACATCAAACAAATCTGCTTTGAAAAATATCTAAAAATTTAAATTGTTAAAATCATAATAGTTTCATAAAAATTTAGCTTTAATTATTATATTACATTAACACTAAAAAATATGAGTTAGTAAAAATTAAAAAAAAAATTTTATTTGAAATAAAAAAAATAATTAAAAAAACTTTAATTTGGAAAAAAAATGTTCTCTCAAATGTGTGATTTTTATAATCAATTTTATAATTAACAAAAATTATAATTTTTATTGACCTGGATGTCATATAAAGTCATAAATAAATTTAGAAAAAATGCCATACCATTCAACATAACAATTCCAAAATATATTAAAATTTTAATTTTCTATCACAAACTCAACTTTTTCGTTGCAAAAATAATTATTTTTTTCAAAGCTTTCTAAAGTAAAAAAAAGAAGAATTTATGATCATAACACAAAAATCCGTTTACTCTTCTTGCTTGAGTTCAATGATTCATGAGCACAAAATCTATCAAAAAACAACAACAAAACTTGGGAAACTGAACATTGACAGTAACAAAAAAGTATATATTTATATTTTGCAACTTCAAAATTCCAAATAAGTATGTATGAACATTGCGATAACTAAAAACAGTCTTTATGAACCAACAGCAATGTATATTGCAACAGCAACACTTTGCAATATCGGAAGCACAAAAAAAAAATTAAAAAAATACACAAACAAAATCTGGTGCAACCAAACGTCGTTAACAAGAAATTGTCGACTGTCGTTGACCGCCTAGAAGAACGTAGAAGTGTGGCGATAAATAAATGCAGAATTCGCAAATACACATAGACATGACACACACACATAGACACTTGTGCAGTGAGTGGTTTAGGCAGCTTGGTGGTACATTTTTATTGCACTGCAAGAGTAATATTTGTTGGTTAACATTAAAAAAGATTTGTTTACCAAAACGTATGCTGTAATTTTATGTTTAATTGCATCAGCGTAGTTATTTTTTTTAATTTTCTGTTTTTTTTTATTTTTCTGTATTTTTTTTTTTTTTGTAAATTTTTTTTTTTTTTTTTTACACTTTATACAAATTCAATTTTTTGCATGGATATATTTTTAAATACGTTTTGCAGAAAATGTTTTTCAAATCCTTTTATTTAACTAACAACTTTTTTTTATATGTAAGGGATTTTTGTTTTTTAGTATTTTATCCTGAGGCTTTGTAGCTGCGAGCTCTAATTCACCAACAACCGTTGCCATAACATATTTTAAGAATACTGTTTTTAGCATCAAAGACACAACCAAATTGTTAATTTTTTTTTTTGTTCTTGTAGTTTTTTTTAATACAAGTCAGGGGTAGCTGAGCACTCTGAAGCAATTTGTATACATTTACACTTATTTTAGAATTTTATATTCTTTATTCTAAAATTATATTATTTCTTATTCATTTTTGACTTTTACTTCTTACTTTGACTTTTATGGTCATTGAGTTTTACCAAATTTTTTTTTTAATATTTTAATTCGTTTTTGAATTCATGGAGTTAAATAAATTTTTTTTTACATTTTCAGATTTTTGTTTAATAGAAGTTTATGAATATTCGAAAACTAAATTGATGTTCATACTTATACACTTTAGCTCTTAAATATTAATTTTAAGTCTTTTATTTAGGTCTTAATTTTTTTGTTTTAAAATTTAATTTTTCTTACTCATTTTAAGTTAGAAGTTTTGAGTGTCTTATTTTTAGTTTCAAATTATTAAATATTGTTTTTAATTTTTTAATTTTTTGTTTTTAAAAA
Source organism: Merzomyia westermanni (assembly GCA_949987695.1). Taxonomy (NCBI): domain Eukaryota; kingdom Metazoa; phylum Arthropoda; class Insecta; order Diptera; family Tephritidae; genus Merzomyia; species Merzomyia westermanni. The sequence continues at coordinate 147,025,523 of OX465290.1, forward strand.
TTTAATTCTCATTAATTCATGACTCATTTAAATTAAGAAGTTTTGAATGTTTGTTTCGAGTTCTTAAGAATTTCTTGATTGTTTTATTTTAAGACCTATGAAATTTGATTAGTAATTAGTAATCAATTGATCAGACAGCTTTTTTAATTGTTAATGATTATTTTAAATTTTTTCAAGAAAAGGCAATTATTAATTGAATACGATGAAAAAAAATTAAAAAAAAAAATATTAAGTTTTTTTACTACTTTATCAAAAATAATCAAAAAAAAAAAGCTTTTAGATTGCTTTTGACTATTTAAACAATTTTTTTTAATAATTTTTTTTTTTGATTTAAAAAAATATTTTTTTTTAGATCTTAAAATTTTTTTTTTTTATATTATTTTTCATATATTTATGTATTAGGAAAAAAATTTGTTTTCTCCTTGAATTTTTAGTTGATAAACAAGTTTAATATTTATTTAAAATTTGTAAAAGGCGTTTGTTGAGCTCAAGGCTTTTTTTTAAATTGAAATACAATATTAAATGGTTCTTATATTTCTAATTTTATTTGTTGATATTTCGATCTCAATCTGAGATCATCATCAGGCACTGTGGACAAAAACAACAATTAGATAAAAAAGGCTGCATGTGTGCTTTTTACCTGATGATGATCTCAGATTGAGATAGAAATATCGACAAATAAAATTGAAAAAAAAAACAAAAAAAAAATACAAAAAACATTTAATATTGTATTTCAATTTAAAAAAGGCCTTGAGCTCAACAAACACTTTTTACAAATTTCGATAATTGAAGGCCAATAATAATTTACAAAAATATTTATTTAAATTAAATTAAAAAAAAACTTAAATTTTAGTAAGTTTTTTTTAATACAAAATTGTTTCAATTTAAAATTTTTAGTATTTGTTTTTTTAAATTTCCTAAATATTTTTAGCTACTATTTTGAACTTTTTTAATTCATCTTTCTTGGGTTTATCTTCTCTCAGTTCACAAACAAAAATTTCTTGGACTTTAAATGCCAACTGCATTGCTTAACTTGTCAAACTCAACGACTGAATGTCTGCTTCCGCACTTCCGGTATACGGCAATCACGCGCATGAAGGTAAGCGTGCCATATACAAATATATATATGTATTTACAGACATGCATAAGCTTCCAAGTGACAGGCATAAACAGTCAACTATGAGTTTAAATATATTTTTATTCAGTTTTATAGCCTCTTGGAAGCTTTATTTCACTTATTGGTTTTAGATATTCGTCTAATTTTGACTTAATTCCTTAATTAGGTTTTTGTAAAATAAGTCAGTTCGCTTAGATGACTAAAGTTTACTTGATAATTTAGTTAAATCAAAAAGAAATTCAAACTAGGTGAATTTAGTTTGACTAAATTTAATTAAATTTTTATTTAATTTAAATTAAGTTCATTTTCAAATTTTGATTGGCATCAATTGAAGTCATTTATTTGAAACTGATTAAATCTTTTAACTGTTTTTAATTAAATTTTATTCAATTGCACCTGATTTAATTGATGTTTTAATTGAATGTAATTTACATAAAAATAATTTTAGTTCATTAACTTCGCTTAGTTTATTTCAACCTAAATTTACTGAGTTTGATTTGATTGAGTTTATTTCATTTCAAATTGGCTTTAATTTAATTAAATTAAATTTTGGTTTATTTTAAAATTTTATTTTATGTTATTTTTTTTTATATTTTAATTTAATTAATTTATTTTAATCTAATTTAGTTAAGTTTTAGTTTCTTTTCATTTATTTTAATGTATTTTTCTTATTTTAATTTATTTTATCTTACTTTATTTTATTCTATTTCCTATCATTTTTTTTTTGTTTTTTTATTCTACTTTGTTTTATTTTAATTTATTTTATATTACTTTATTTTATTCTATTTCCTATCATTTTATTTTATTTTATTTCATTCTACTTTGTTTTATTTTATTTTATTTTCGTTTTCTTATTTTATTTATTTTTTACTTTGTTTTATTCTACTTCATTTAATTTAATTTAATTTAGTTAAATTTAATTTTGTTTTGTTTTTTTTTACTTTACTTAATTTTGTTTCGTGTTACTTTATTAATTTAATTTTATTCTATTTCACTTTATTTTAATTTATTTTACTTATTTGTTCTATTTTATTTTATTCTGTTTTATTATACTTAATTTTTTTTTTTATTTATTTCATTTTATTTTATTCTATTCCATTTTATTTTAGTTCACTTTATTTTGTTTTATTTTATTTCATTTTATTTTATTTTATTTTATTTTAATTTATTTTATTTTACTTTATCTTATTTTAATTAATTTTTTTTTATTTTATTTTATTTTAATTTATTTTTCTTTATTTTATTTTAATTTATTTTATTCCATTTTACTTTATTCTGTTTTGATTTATTTTATTTTGTTTTAATTTACTTTATTTTATTCCCTGTTTACTTCCTTTAACACAATCCATTGCATTTCCATAATAAATTTCCTTCTTATTTATCATTGTATTTCCGCGCAATCGTTCAGTGTCACAATCGAAAACCACCAACAAAATCAACATTCACTCATACATCAGAAAAAAATCACAACAACACCACATCTATGTAAATCTTTGACTTTTACTTTTCAAGTTCTTGTAAGTTCTTTGACGGGGCCACCTGACGTTCTTGACTCGTCACTGTTGGCCGACTCTGCTCTTGCACTGGTGGCGCGTCAACTACTAACGGTTCGATTCTTTTTTTGCTTCTTTTTTCGGCTATGACGAACATCAATTACCGCGACGCGCTATACCCCATAAAATGTTGGCGGCAACATATGAGCAATCGCATATACCGCTACGATGAAAACTCGTTCGCGTTCACGACGTCACTATTGCCACGATTGGCTATGCCATCAGCGCAAAGCTGCATTATTTAAAAACTATTTTGAAAATTTCATAAAGTGTAAAGTTGTTTTTGTAGCAGGTATAAACTTTCATCCAGCTTTTTATTGTATTTCATTTGCGCGGAGAAAAACTTTTACTGCCAATATAATTTACAGATTGCGGGAGCGAGAGCGCGCGCGCCACTTTCAAACGCGATTCTAATGTTGCGCGCCCAGCTGCAGGGGGATCGCGTACAAGAAATTGAGCGATTGACCGACCAACCGACTGATACAATACACCAAACGCGTTGAACGGTCGCTCAGCAAATATGCAATTGTGCTTTTTCGTTTGATAAGTTTAGCTAACTAACTAAATAACTGACTGAGTGACTGACTCGTACGTTGGCTGGCTGGCTAGCTACTCCGCGCCCAACGTGCGTACATACGAACGGAATAAAGTGAAATGAAAGGAGTATATGGAAGAAAGCGGCCAACAAGCGCCAAAAACTCTAATAACGATTGCTGACTCTAACGACCGCTGCTGCAGCGCCCGACTATGATAACAACAACATTGCTAGCGCGCACTATTAGTCAAAGACACAACAACATAATAGTCATTCATAGATGACAGCGGCAGCACAACAACAAAGCCAACAACCAGAAACGAAAGAAACATGAAAGCTCACCAATACTAAAGCACAGTGGGGCACACAGACATGAGCGAGCGAGCAGTAAAAAAGAAGCACAAAAAGCGACAAACAAATAGAAAAACAACAACATATAAACTAACAAGCAAAAAGGTAACAAATAAACATAGCCAGATAGGTATATATGTAGCGCGCATGAAGAGTAATATATATATATAAAAATAACAACAACGCGCAACAAACGGACATACAAACACATAGTGCTTAGCTGTGCACGAATGCACTCATAAGTCAAACGAATACACGAGCGCGCTCACGATACCTAGCGCATAGATACGAATTGATTGCTCGTTAACTACCGCTATATGACTTCGTGCGCTGCTAATGCTATGTATGACTCGTCGTTCGCACGTATTAGTGTTGCTTATGGCGCACACAGAGCAGGCGCGCGTGGTAGCAGTAACCGGAAAAACTAATGCTACCGCACGCCAAACAATAACAACAACTAGGCGCTTATAAATATATATACGGCGCGCGCTTACAGCAACAAATAACGATAGCGCGCTAGTAAAAGTAAAGTTATGCTGGCAAAAGCGCGCAGTTGAGTGTGGGAGAAAAGCGTCGAGAAAGCATTGTTGTTGGGTGGTGGCGGTGGCGGTGGCGGCATTTGTATATGTAATTTGTGGCTGCAATAAAAATAATGTTGCCCGTCAGTCAGCTGGCGCAACAACAGACATGCTTAATTTGTATACTTTTTGCTGGATTTTTTGAATTGGCCTCTGAAAGCTTTCCAAGCAGGAAGCGTATAACATTTTGTAATTTATATTCTCGTCTCAAATTGGTTCAAAGTGAGAGTGAAATTAGAAAGTAATGAGTAATGTTAGAAAAATGGAGAGCGAAATGTTTGGAAAATAGCACGCAGAGCTGCAACAGCGGAAGCCTATTTTAAGTGCGCGTCCGCTGCAATACATGTAGAGTGAGAAAAAGCTTCTTTGAATGGTTTTGAGTAACAAGCGATGTTAAGTAATAAGCGGAAAGATAGTTTTTCATAGCTGCCAAACTTTTTAAGACAGAACTTATGTTTTCAAAACTAACCTTTGTTCATGGAATGGCTTTCCTACATCCCTCCTATGGATAAGTAAAAGTGGAAGCTCATCTGGATTTGTCGAAACTAAAATGTGGGGCGATTGCATATTTTTTACCAGAGCTCGTGGTTAAAGTGAATATCAGAGCATTTAATAACTGTGCGGTGATCGCTGCCATCACATACTCTGTGGATTCAGCGCTTTGTTTGTTAGGGAGTTCCATGACACCAGCTGGACAAGCGATAGGTCATGAAACTGTCGAGCTCACTTAGTGACTTAGCTGGTCACAACTGATTCAGCTGTTGAGCTGTGAGTTTAAAGCTCTACTGGCTGACCCACCTGCAGCCAGCTTTGGGTTAAGTATATCTAAAAAATAAAGAAACCAAGCGATGAATAAAAGTACTAAAGAAATTAAACTACAAAAAAGTTCATTTAAAATTTGCACATCAAAGATTGAGAGCCAGCTTTGATGACACAAAGAATAGTTCTTACATCTCTTTCGAAGTCGTATTCGAAGCCTTATTATGGGAAGCCCAGACAAAACACAGTGTCAGCAATATTCCAACATAGTTAATGCGGTTCTTGCAGTTAGTTTAAGAGGGTATCCAAAAAGTAAGTATACGGTCAGGACCATCCACATACTGGGGATACGTTGCATATGTGGAGAAGTCTGTTACGGTATCAAGGTTAATCCTATGCGCCTTGTGGCGTTGCTCTTCTTTAAGAAGTGAAGGGGACCTAGGAAACCCAGGTAGAATGCTTACCGAATCCTGCAAGTCATTACGCCAATCCTTGCTTTCCCACTGCCTTAGCAATAGGGATGTGACCTCGAGTCGGAAAAATCTATTACTCTATAATCGATTTTTATTTGTTTAGCGATAAATGAATTTGTGACAAATCGATTTTTAAAGAAAATAATCGACTGTGAAAATCGATCTTTGAAGAAAAAATCGACCGTTAAAATCGATTTTTAAAGAAAAAGAATCGTTTTTTGATTTTCTTTAAGAAATGAAGGACTCCTAGGTGAGCGCCAGCAGGAAATCCAGGTAGGATGCATTACACGAAACTTTGCTTTCTCACTGCCTAAATAATAGGGATATGACCTCGAGTCGGAAAAATCGATTTTCTCAATAATCGATTTTTTTTTCAAGTGATCAATCCATTTGTAAAAAAATGAATTTTAAAGAAAATAATCGAGGGGTGACATGACCTAGAAGGTTTCACTGGTCAGAAATCGTTACCACGACAGTCGGGCAGTACCGCAAGGGAGTGCCGGAGCGTACCAGATTGAAATCTGGCCAATGACTGTTAATTCGACAACACTCACCAAAATATTCGGGGAGTGTTTTTGTCGTTACCACAACAACAACAACAACAGTGTGAAAATCGATTTTTGAAGAAAATAGTCGATTGTTAGGATCGTTCTTTGAAGAAAATAATCGATTTTTCTTCATACACCCATTTTTTATACGAAAACTTTCTATTGGATTAGTAAAAATTGCTAATTCAAGTCAAAATCATTTTAAATAATAAAAATAAAGAAACTGTATAAAATGGACGATTTTCAGATTTTAATAGTTAAGATTTTAATGTGAATAAAATCGATAAAAAAAGTCGATAGTTAACTTAAAATAATTGATTAAAGTAAAAATCGCTTATTAATTCGCAGCCCTGTTAGGCATTTAAAGATTAAGCGGCAGGCTCAAGGATACGTATACCTTATAGTCAGAAAATGCTTCAATCATATACCAGAGGTCAGAGAGATTCCACCTTTACATAGAGTAGAGGTCAGCAGACGTCTTTTTATATGATTTGAAAGTAAGAAATACCTTCAAAAGCTTTCCTTCGACTCATTCCAAGAAGACATCGCCATACCGAACCTTATTTGGGTCTACGAAAATAGAAAATATAGCCCGTATAGTGGCTACGCTCGACTTGCTTTATAGAACTATGAACCGTACAACACCTTTTTGTAGTGCACTGAGACTTCAGGGATGTGATCTTTTAGGCATCAGCACTAAAAGTGGCTAAAATTTCCTTTGAAAAATCAAATATTTTCAGATCAGACTTTCCCCGTTTTAGCGGAATCTACAGAGTTAGTAGCAACAAAAATATTACCAACTACTTTGTATGCCCTCAAATCACGGATATTCCCTACTATCATAGCCAAGAGCCCATGTGCCCTACTTTTAAACTTCTTAACAATCCAGATGGTTTTGCAGATCGGCTATATTGGAATTTGTTACAAAATTGTCTACCACAACATCAACTGAATTCAAAATTCTACTGAGCTATGTGTGAAAAACAAATTCTGCAACCATACTCCATGCTGGCAATCGAGTTATGCCGACTACCCCAGTCATATATGTCTCCTATACAATTTTGTTAACGCTAAAAATCTCTAAACTACAGCAGACAGTCTCTAAACAGCAAACAACTGTTATCAAGCGAACGGCGTCTCTCACAAAGTAATAGAGCACGTAAAAGCTTTTCCAAAGCACGCTTCATACCTTCTTACATTTTCACGCTCAGCAAAATGTATGCTCTTTAGTCTTACTCTCCCCACCAACACTCTCAGTCGTTAAACACAAACACTTAACATAATTACAAATCAACAGCAATGACCTTTAACAGCAATTGCATCATCGCTCTTCTTCTTCTTCTTTAGTACTCATGTTATTTATGGTTATTATCGCTGTGACTGACGTCGTTGCTGCTGTTGCGCGCTGCCTCTCAATGACGGAAAGTGAAATTGAAATTGTGCACCTTAATGAGTGTGTGTGTGTGTACGTAAATTTTATTGAGAGCGTTAACAGTTGCAAATAACAGCATAATAAAAAAACCAAACAACAACAAAGCGCTATAAGAGCGCTCTGTTGCTGTTATGAAATCGCTGATGCGCTGCTCGCTGCATTTTTATATGAATTTGTTTTAAAATTTTTTTCTGTTTTATTTCTACACACATTAAGTTTTTTGTATGTGTTAGTGTTTTACGGGCTTTTTCTGCATTTTTGTTTTGCTTTCTTTGTGTGCGTTTGCTACAGTGCCCCAGTGCACTGCTGTGCGATAATTATGTACGTTGACTAATTTAGTTGTTGGTTTGCTGTTTTGATGTTTCGTTGTTGTTGCTTTCATGTTATGTATGCATGCGTGACTGCTTTTTAAAAATGTACGTATTATTAGTATTTGTAGATGCATTCATAAATTGCATAGCATCTGGATTGCATCGCAAATATTCATTGCTTCAGCATTTGCTATAAACTATAATTTAGAATTGTTTTTTTTATTTCAAAGATTTTATTATTGTTTTATTTGGAGCATAATATGTAATATTTTACTAGTGTTTTTTTTTTCTGCTATAAAAGGTAATTTCTTAATATCAAATAATGCAGTAAAAGTTGATTGACTAACTGACTTTCAATCAGTTTTTTTCCTGTTTCGTTGTTATGGTTTTTTTTTAATTTAAATATTGTTATAGGCTGCTTTTCTGCTCGTTTACTGTGACTAGCTTTGGCAAACACGCCCACTACTAGTAAGCAAAATTGCTATATCTCCTCAACTATTTGTATTTGGTAACATATGTGAAGTAGTAGTAGTGCGTTAAAGAGCAGAGGGAGAAGAAATGTGTCTAAATTTCTTCCATATTTGTTCATTAAATAAACGCAAACTGACTTCATTTTTCTTTTATTCATGTTAAAGCTCATTAAATTTTATTAAATATAGCTTAATTAGTTTTAAAAATAATGGAATTTAAATGCCCCCCCTGCTCGTCGATGCATGTGCGGCATCTTACCAAAAAGTTGTTCATTACTGCTTGGAGAGTTGAGACAGGAATAGCCGCAATTGTTTCTCGAATGGATTGCCTTAGTTCATTCAAATTTGTTGGTTTTGCTTTGAAGACTTCCTGTTTGCAATAACCCCACAAGAAAAGGTCAGGTGCAGTAAGGTCAGGCGACCTGGGTGGCCAACGGAATGTGGAGTTTCTGGATATCAGCTTATTGGGAAATTTTCGTCGCAATTCTGTCATAACAGGTTGGGCTATATGAGGAGCTGCACCATCTTGCTGAAACCACACAGAGTTGAAAGAAATTCTCATTCGGCGTAATTCTGGATAGAAAAACTCTCTCAACATGCTCAAGTAACGGTCTCCAGTAACCGTAACGGTGTGACCGTTTTCTTCGAAGAAGTAGGGCCCGACAATGCAGCGTGATGAAACTGCACACCACACTGTGACACGAAGTGGATGCAATTCCGTCTCATGGAGTATCTGTGGGTTGGAAACACTCCATATTCGACAATTTTGTTTGTTTATGTTGCCGTTTAAATCGAAATGGGCCTCGTCAGACATGAAAAGACAGTTCAACATGTTTCCATCCTCTTCCACCATTTGAAGCATCTTCTGGCAAAATTCCAAGCGAATCGGCAAGTCTGCAGCGTTCAGTTTGTTGGCCATTTGAATTTTATATGGGAATAAGTCCAAATCTTTGTGCATAATTGACTGTAATGACTGTCTGCTTACACCCATTTGAGCAGATAAGCTTCTTGTCGAAACACGTGGATTGTTTTGTATGGCAGCAGCTACAGCAGCGATTGTTTCCTCCGTTCGAACTAAAGGGTTTCGATGGTAAGGTCTTCTGTTGACTGTCCCATGCTCGGCAAAATTGTTTACAAGTCTTATTATGGTCCATCTGCTCGGAGGATTTTTTTTTTTAACTGTTTCATTGATTAAGACTACAGATATATACAACTCGTGATAGTGATAGTGTATACAATTATATATTTAATACAGTTTAATTCGGTCCAATAAAATTTAGATTTAATTGAAGTTATGTTTCATTTATTTTTAATCTGGCCGTGACCTTGAGCTCATATATAGTCATGGATACTAGTGAACTGTGTTTTACTAACTTCAGTTTAATTTATTTAATTTAAGTTAATTAAGCGAATTTGCTTTGAAATAATTTAGCTTACAAAAATTGAAGTCATTGATTTCAACTTAATTATTTCTCGTATTTGAATTTTATTTTATTTTATTGAACTATACCTGATGTAATCAAAGTTAGTTTAATCGAATATAATTTTCTCGAAATAGTTTAAGTTAATTCAAATCAAATGAATTTGTTTTAATCTAATTGCAATGAGCTCGAGTTGATATAGTTTATTTTAATTCTACTGGGTTTAATTCAGGTGAATTCATATTTAGTTGTTATTTTATTTTATTTTATTTTATTTTATTTTATTTTATTTTATTCTATATTATTTTATATTATTTTATTACATTTTTTTATTATTTAATTTAATTTAATTTTTTTTTGTTTTATTTTATTTTATATTATTTTATTTTATTTTATTTTATTCTATTTTATTTTATTTTATTTAATTTAATTTAATTTAATTTTATTTTATTTACTTTATTTTAATATATTTAATTCTATTTTATTTTATTGAATTACATTTTTTTTAATGCATTTCATTTTATTTTCTTTTATTTTATTTTATTCTATTTTATTGTTGGTTTTATGGTCTGTTCATTTTTACATATTTTTGTAAGTATAACGAACTCTAGACCAGTTGATAATAATTCTTAGTTAATAAAAATTGAAAGCAACAAACATATACAGGCTATTATTATTATTTAATTTAATTTTTTTTATTTCATTTTATTTTATATTATTTTATTTTATTTTAATTTATTTTATTTTATTTTATTTTATTTTTTATTATATTTTATTTAGGATTGTTTTTATCTATTTTATTTTATTATAATTTGTTTTATTTTATTTTCATTTATTTATTTTATATTACTCTATTTTATATTACTTTATTTTATTGTATTTTATTTTATTTTATATTATTTTGTTTTATCTTACTTTATTTGATTTTTTCAAGTCTAATTTAATTTTATTTTATTTCATTTTATCCTTTTTAATTTAATTTAATTTTTTTAATCTAATTTAATTTCATTTCATTACATTTCATTTGATTTTATTTAATTTAATTTTATTTTATTCTATTCTATTCTATTTTATTTTGTTTTATTTTATATTATTTTGTTTTATCTTGTTTTATTTTATTTGATTTTTTTGAATTTAGTTTAATTTCATTACATTTTATTGTAGTTTATTTTATTTGTTTTAAGTTTAATTTAGTTTTATTTAATTTCGTTTCATTTTATTTTGTTTTTTTTTATGTTGTTTTATTTTATTTAATTAAATTTTTTATATTACTTATTTTAGTTTAATTTATTTTTATAATATTTTATTTTATTTTATATTATTTTATATTATTTTATATAATTTTTTCATTATCTCTTATTTTATTTTACTTTACTTTACTAAACAAGTTTTATTTGTTTAATTTGATTTAATTACATTTTCAAAGCTTACATTTACAAGCATACACAATTTCGAATATTGCATGAATAAAATTATCGGTAACAAGCAAGCGCCATGTGGCGTTAAAAAGTATTAAGCATATTATTTAGAAACCTTTCAAGTATGGATTTTATAGTGAAGTGTGGTTTACAATATTAAAATTGAAAATCGCTAGAAATTTCCGTGCAGGTTTTAAATTGTTTTTGTATGGAGGAAATTAAAGAAAAAAATTGGTCGTAAATCAGAGTTGTTTGGCGAATTCACACTTTCTTCTAGTGTAATTAAATCTATTGCTAAAATGCATACTCGAAAAGTTTAGAAGCAATCCGTTAGAAATTTTAAACGTTTCTAACACCACTGGGCGTATGAGTAACATTAAATGCATTTCAAATGACGTTATGAAAAGCTCCTTTAGAGAAGTAGGTTTGATCATTACACCAACCCTACCCCCTTTTCCAAATTCGCATATGCAAATAGAACTGAGGTGCCAGTTTTTGCCTGTAATTACACCGATAAGATATGATCTGACTGATTTTTCTTTCAAAACTCAAAATTTTTCTCTTAGATTTATGTTACTCATACGCCGTGTAGGACTTCGCAATTAAGTGACATTTGAAGGGCAAAATATGTTGGTGACCATTAAATTTGCTACCTGCAAGCGATTTGTCTCAATGGAATAGCAAAAAAGGAGGTGCGAGACGAGCTCGCGGTCCCTGATAATATTATAAGAATCCCACCAGAGAAAAAACGTTTTATGCGTTTACGTTTTTTACCCAATCCTTTTTTGTTTTTTGGAATTTGTGAATATATATATATATGTACGTATAAAGCGTTGTCGGTAAATGTATATAGACAGTAATATATGCATAAAAGTTTCAGAGATAAAATTGTAACAGGCCGTTGTATCGTATATCCATTCTAAAATTTAAAGAAAAATGCAAAAGATTAGTGTAATAGAAGCCAAAACAACAGTTTTTAAAATTTTTGTCTGACTGTCTGGATGTTTGTTCGCGCATCACTTAAAAACTGTTGTCTAGAATTGAATGAAATTTTCACCGACATATTGCTAGATGTCTAACTTGAAGCTATGACACCATCTTACAGCATGAAAATATTTTATTCCATGTAAACAGTCATGGCAATGAAAGTGGTATAAAATATTATTATACTTATAGTAAAATTGAAACAGGCCGAATCCTGTACATTATGCCTTATTTAATTTTACTAGAGTAACAGAAGCCAAAGCACATTTTATTTATTAGTTCGATGCTTAACATTTCTTAAATGTATTTATAACCAAAATGAAAACAACTTGCTAAGTCCACTTTGCACTCAAGATGAATGGATCATACCATGTTTAATGTTTAGAATCGCTGAAACTTACTAAAAAGAATCCAATAAAATTTGGAAAGTTGCTATATATATATAATTTGTATACATTTTGTATATTGAATTTAGTTTTCACTCAATTGAGTTTATAGTTCAACATTATATTTCATGTAGTATTTATTAACTGATACGCGTACAAACATACATAGAAACAGATAGCCATAAATTGTAAAATTTTTATCGGGCTTTTGCTGCATTGTTATATACATATTTAGCATATAGACATCAAACTTTTATTATATATTAGAAATTATTGAAAATATCTGTATGGTTTCAGAAGAGATTAAAAGATTTTTATATATAACCTTGCTCAAGATATGTCTTTGTTCAGTCATTACAATATCTCAAGTGCAAAAGTTAGCAACGTGCCTCCCAACATAAATAACTAAACCCAACAGCGCCCATAATGCTCCATAAAGCAAGCACTTCAGCAATAACAAAAACAAGCAATATGTCTTGCGCTTACACCTTCCTGTGTCATTAATTTTGCAGGTCGCGTTCAACAATACCATTTCTCTTCCTCATGTGCGCTCTTTCACACACGATCATTAACTACCAATAAAACAGCCAACGGCAAGAGCAACCGAATGACAACGATCGCAGCGATATGTGAACGCAACAACAAGGCAGTGTTAAGCTAATGAGAGCTTGAATAAAAAATAAAACAGAAAAAATGAAAATAAAAAGATTAAAAAGCATTGATTGGCTGATAAATAGTGGTAACTTGATTTTGGAAACAGCGCAAGATTGGCTTAAACAGTTAATGAGGGAGCGCTCTCACTTGGCAAGTTTGTTTATGTAACAGAGAATTAAACACGCTCAGGCGCTCAGCACCACAGCGGGAGGGAGAGAGAGAGAGCAAGAGCGCGCGCTCGTGTTTTGTTGCCATTTTTTTTGGACAACATCAGTGCATTAACCGCTAAAACAGTCGCCGACCCCGCACACCCGTTTTTGCACCCAATATTTGCACTGATTGCGTCGCTTTTGTTGTATCATTGTAAACGGTGTCATGGACGGGGGCCGTTAAGAACTTTCACTTGTGCAATAATAAAAACAAGAAAAACACGGTTATTGGGCGCAGGTAGACCAGCAAGCAAACCGACGTGCAACCAGTGGTTAAGGCGTTCTGCGTAACAAGGGGAGAAGTACATAGCTGTGATCAATGCAGAGTAATAAATAATTCGATTTTTTGTGTGTTCTTTTTGTTTTTGTAAACAGCTGCAAGTGCGCAAAAACTTGTTTCAATTTATTGTTGTTGTAGAGTCAAACTATTCGGAGTTGGCTTATACAAAATTGTGCTTAACTTGCATGCTTTTTGCTATGTGAATATTATATATATGCAGGTCAGCTTTGTAATACGACAGCGCATATGCCTCACATACTTGCGGGGGTGCTAAAAAAGGTGCGGCTTTTAGTAAAGTAGAGATGGCACAAAATTTATGCATCGAAGGATTTTGTAAAATTTTTTGTTTATAACACAAATTTTAAGCGAAATCACAGCAATCTTATACGGCGTATGGACAAAGGTACAACTGCACATTAGGGTGGGTTAAAAAACATAATTTTTTTTTAGCTGTGCATAGGGATAGATTTGTTGTTTTATAAATAAATATAAAATGAATTTTAAAAAATTTGTATGCAACATTGTGTGGTCGTCCACCCGATTTTTAATTAAAAATAAAAAAATTGGTTCCAAAGAAAATAATTTTTCTTGTCCTTGACTTTCGAGGTGCACCCTATAGACACTTTGAAAAATCGAAAAATTCAATAAAAAATTATAATTTTTATTTATTTATAAATTTTTTTATTTGTTTATAAACATTTTTATTTTTTTCACTTGGAATACCATATTTCGTAGAATTATTTATTTCAACATCTGGTTTTCCATATCAAAATTTTGAATACAAATTTTATAAAATTAAATAAATATTTTTTCTTCTATAACTTCTTTTTATACAAAAAAATCAAGGCCTTTCCGCTTTTTACTGGGGTTTCAACTCGCCTTCCTACATTCCTTTAATGCTTTACTTCAACAAACGCGGCCATCGGAAGCCCGCCTGATTTGTTGTTACTGTTTTTGGCCCACTTTAATATAAATCTATTCAAGCCTTTTTTCACTTTATTATGTTTATATCTCGCACTCTTGTGTCGATGGTAATTTTTATGCTTTTTTTGACGTCACTTCAACAAAATTGACCAAAAAGCCCAGTGTGATTTGTTGTTATGCTTTTCATACAGCGGACCGCTTCGTACCGCTTTTCTAATGGTACCATGAATTTAAAATACTGCTAATAGAGGCCTCGAACAGGATTGACCATGAAGCCTTGTGTGATTTGTTGTTATTTTTTATAAAAAATTTTGACTGAGAATTTTTCTAATTTTTGTTCATCGCCTTCACTGCAGCGCTGGTGAAGTCTTATGTTGACTGAGATACGCCTCTTACCACGAGAATTGTTTGTTCATGACTTGATCACTCTAATGGGATACACGAAGCTGTAGATTACAATTTCTTCAATATTTTTTAAAAAAATTTGAAAAAGTGGAGTCTAGCAACAGTCCAGCTCCAAGTTATTTATGCTTATTCCCCGATTTCTTAGTAGAAGCGTTTACAACAAAGATTTTTCAGACAAACCGAACTTTTGTTAGTCCCTTCATACATATATTAATAGCTTCACTCGTATATCACTTTCTTTGTATGCCATAAGGAAGTGAAAAATATTTATTTCATATCAAGTTCGGGCAGAAACCGTTCCAATTGCTTTGCTGCCCCTCTTTCTTTATTTTTTTAGTTATTTTCCGATTTTGTCTGCTTTTCAACTGCCAAGTCACAGCTCAACTTGGCTAAAATTTTTTTTTTGTGTTGCATTTCATTGGCACTACGTTAACAAAATTTACAAATAAAATAAAAATTGGCATATAAAATAACACAAAGCAAAGAAATATAAGAAAGCGCAAGTAATGAAATTCGATATTACTTTTAGTGAGTCAGATATAATTTGAAATCAATTGACACATAGAGAGGTAGAAATTTAATGAGGTGGAACGATGTGGAATGGAATTTTATGGGAAACGGAAATGGACTGATCGATAAATTTCTTTGAGATGATTGAGAAGTTGAAACGGAATGAATCGGGACGTGCTACTAAAAAATTGTTTGAAATAAATTTATATAAAAAAATTTGGAGAGAAACGGTGTGAATCCGCCTTTACAGAAATCATAGCGATAAGCTGAATAAAAGGATTCGAATTTTTGTAGGACGCTGTGTTCGGATTGGGCCATGACCAACAATGATTAAATGCGTATATCTGGAATGCCCACACGGTCCTTGGTGAAGTCAGGCGGCCAGTATAGTTAAAGCTCTCTACGCAGTATGGTTCATTGCATCAGACAGAGGAGGAAATTAACTCAAAGAAGTGCTATTGATTAATTTAATTCAGTACTAGAAAGAGGGGACTGACGCTCGGCGATGCCTATTCTATATCTGGCCTATTCCAGAAGGGATAGGAGTGTTGAGCGGCCTTGCGAGATCGAGACGCTGGTGAGCGTGTTCGACAGTCGGGAGTAGGTGAGGCGGGAATTGCAGCAATGCTGCTAGTCGTGTAGACAGAGTCACCGTTGTGGCTGCTTGAAGTTGGTAGGGGCGGTGGGGGTACGCTAGAGCGGCGTGGACAGCATGGTGCCTCGAAAGTACTAAAGAAAGTATGGGGTCTGTGAAGGGCAGGGTTAAGCCCTGAGCATCCCGATCTATGTAGTCATCTCTTACACTTGGCGCATTAAACAGAATGCGACCGTTTAATATAAATTTTCTTCCAGCAGACTCAGTAGATCCAATCGATTGGTTCAGGGCTGGGTTCGACCCCAGTCTGTAACAAGAGACAATGGAGCAACCCCGCTGCAAGGGTTTGCTCCGAGGATGACAATTTGAGGGTAGGGCGAGACAGATTAGACAGGGCCTTCTTCTAGTGTAGTGTAGAAGTAATCGCTATGAGGTTTTATCATGAAAAGAAACAGAACGAACAGAAGAAGAAGAAGAAAACGAAGCACTGAAGATGGAACGAAGGGGAAAACGGTGTGTAAAAAAATCAAATTTCAAAAGGTACCACGGAAAATCGTTCCAATTTACATCAAAAAGACAAGTCATCGAAAGATAACTACTAGCAATATTTTCCAGAAGAATTTAACGCCTCTTGGATATAAAAATTCGCACATATGTAGGTTATAAAACACTCTTTTCAGGGGTGACTAGGGCAGAGCGATATTCGCTGCATCTGTGCTACTATTTTTAGAAACAGTGTAATATTTACTATAGATCCTAGAAATTTAGGATGGGGATATGTATGATGATAGAAAAGTAGTGGTAGGGGTAGAAGTAGAAAGAAGCGCAGAAATTAGAAAGAGAGAGAAGAACAGCAAGAGAATCTGAGGAGGACATTAGGAAAACAGCGTCTGCTGGGTACGATAGTTGAATAGTTTATACCCAGCCCTGAAACCTAGCGACTCCGATAACAAGGGGAAAATAGTTATACATAATATACTTCATGGAAAATGTAAGGGTGCTAAGTGGTTAACGACTATCGCTCAATAACTGCACTAGCAGCTCTAAAGTAGTGTCAAAGTCCACTTTTCCTAAACATTTTCCTTTTACTAAAAATGTATGCAAAACTTTGTGGAATTTTTTGTACTGCAGAGCGCGCTTTCTCGAATTTAATGTCGCAAAAAATATATGGCTTAGCTCTCGAATTGCCAGCGAAAGTTTGAACTGGAGCCTAGAGAAGTGGTAGATGATTTTGGTAATCAAGAAAACTTAACTTTACTTCAGAATAAATTTTAATACATTTTTGAAAATGACATTTTCTTATTTGAATTATAGCTTTGTTTGTGTTAAATATTTCGCTTTAATCAGAATTTTTCGATTAAAACCAGTTAAAAAAAAGTATCAAAAAAATAAATAAAAAATCGTACAAAAAAAATATGGCTAAGTACCGAACATGAACTGCAATAACTTAATAATTATGCTAAACTTGGTGCGAATATTGGAAATATTTAGAAAATCAGAAATCGTCCCATTTCTAAGTTAATCTCGTATCTAGAATTGAGCAAAATTTCAGAATGGGACGAAAACATAGTAAATTACTTCCGTTTTGTATATTAAAAATGTAGATGCGAGTTAAATAATGAAACAAAATACCTCGACGGATATTTTGTTTTAGCAAACTGATTAAGAGGAAATGAAAAAGATATTTAGATAAAAAGTTTTTTCTTTAAAAATGTGGCGAATTTGATAACAGAAACCACATAAAAAGAAATTTCAAAGGTTACACAAAGTTCAGGAATGTAAATTATACTTTAAAAAATGGCTATGAAAATCTTAAAATTTTTTGTAGTAGTTTTGTAGACCAATCAATTTTAGTAAAGAATTATGCAAGTTAGAGCTCGCTCAAAAATTTCCCTGAATTTTCAGAATTTTGTTTGTCAGGGGTGTTAAGTGATTTCTTTCATACAACGCATGAAGAAAATTTTATTTTGTATGGAAAAAATACGCAACATCCTCGACAAAAAAATTTCTAAAAATTCAGGGAAATTTTTAAGACACTTCTAAAACAGCGTACTTTTAAATTTTCTAGTAATTCAGCCCAAAAATATTGAAATCTTTGGGGTAGTCTATCATATAAATGCGCAAGTTGGGGGGAATTGTCCCACTTTATGGCCAAACTCTACATCTTAGGTATTAACAATTATATATGTATGGATAGGTGTGGCCGAACTGCAGTACCATCAATCAAAAAAACTTAAAGAAAAAATACTTTAAAAATCACACCAACACAAATGCCAAAAATGTATTCACATTAAAGAACCGTAGTTGTATGAGTAAACATGTGATCGGCTCTCACTGTGAGTGCGAAGAGTTGGTAGTGGACCAATGAAAAGCACGTATTCACACTATAGAGCCGTTGTTGTGTGAGTACACGTGTCATGCATTTTTGGTTTTTTGTTGTTGTTATTGCATTGATCACTGCCTACGATGCCCAGTGTCAGTGGCTCTCCTGAGGGCACATAGAGCTGCTTTCTTGGATATATCAAACAAGCAATGTAAAATATGTGCAACTATGTAAATTTCATTGATCAAACAGTATTTACAAAAACAAAATGTTTGATTATTCGTAAAGTACTCAACACCGGAGTTAGTTTTGTTTTTATATTTGTGGTTGGGTTTGTGTGAATTGAAATTAAATTAAATATATAGGAGAAACAAAACAAAATTGTTTAAAAGAAAAGAAAGGAAAGGGAATCCCTGCCGGTTAGGGGTTTGGAATATGCCCAAGGTAGGTATACCGGTAGTAAGAGGCAACTAAAATGCACAAAGGTAATGACGTGCAACTGGGTGGTTGATCTACGGACATGATGCCTCTCACTCCTCATTGCCCATCCTTTCCTTCCTTACGGAGAGATGACGTGACCTAGAAGGTTGCACTGGTCATACAAAATCGCTCCAGTGGCAGTCGGGCATGTACCGCAAGGGAGAACCGGGTTAATAACCGGCAAAGGACTGTCACTTTGGACAACACTCCCCAAAACCTTCGGGGGAGTGTTTTTGTCGCTACTCAAACAAACAAATAAAGACAAGGGAAGGGATGGAAAGGAAGGGAAAGGAAAGGGAAGGAAAGGAAAGAAAAGGAAAGGAAAGAAAAGGAAACAATAAAAAGCAAAATAAATTAAAAACAGATACTGTAGAGAGAAGAAGGAATCAAAGAAAACGAAAATATATTACACGAAAAGAACAGCAGAGAAAGGAAGGGGAAAAAGCAAGCGAAAGGTATAGCAAATAATTAAAATAAAATAAAGTTTGTGGTGGAATTTCAGCCAACGCGCGATCTCTAGTTAAATTAATTTTCCTGAGCTTTGTCTAAACTTAGAAATTTTATTTAGGTGGTCTCTGTTATGGAGTTCGGAATATTTTCCATTAAAATTTTTAAAAACACAGCTTCCTTTTATTTTGCCAAACGATATCCAATTTATGTAAGTATAACGAGCTCAAGACCAGTTGATAATAATTCTTAGTTAATTATTATTATTTTTGATTAGAGGAAAAATTGAAAGCAACAAACATATACAGGCTATAGTTATAGTACTATTTCGAAAACAGCCACGATGCCAATTTTATTTCACTGCTATTATATTGAACACAGCTGCACAGTAATCAATATTTTGACTTCACTGGATATTATTAATTTTAATATTTTATTATGTATATTTATTTTATTTTAAGTTCCAATTTATCTTACTTTTTTATTTGGGCAAACATTTACTTTAATATATATTTCCTTTTTCATATATATATTTACATCTCACTTCCATAGCACTTTTATTTCCGTATCAATTCGTGATCTGAACTTAAATTATAAAATTTCTTCACAGCACAATTGCGCTTGTTGACCAACAATAAAAAGAAAGAAGTTTAATGAGCGCAAAGAAACACGAAAACAGTGACAAATACAACGCTAAGGCGAACGATGGCGCAATCGTGTAATTCAATAGCAAACAGTAAATAATAACAACAACAACGAAGTGAAAATCATAAAACGACAACAATTAAATGACAATCATAAAACAATAACAACAACTTTAAGGTAAGTGTAGTGTAGAAAGCAAAAGTGAAAATGAAATGTAATTTAAAGTTGATGGGTTGAGAAGTTGTCGTTTGTGTTCGGCACAAGACTCGGCTGCTAATTTTTTTTAAACTTTGGTTGTTATTTTCAGCTTTCTTAAGCCCATGAGCTATACTTTCTTACTGCTTAAACCACTTTATAAATATTCGCAATTGATAAAAATAATTTTTAGAAAACTCAAAGCTCATGAAGAAGTTGATGTTCCATGGTCTCAGTGATATAAATTTGATAGCGCTTAGAGTATATACATCATAAGCGTAGACCAACAAAGACCTAGTACCATCAGCGCTTTACGGAAACAAATTTGAATCTCTGCAACTCACTTAAATCGAAACATTTTTCAGTAATACTTTGAGAATTATAAAACCATACATATAAAGATTTCTATCAAAAGAAACACTAACACTGCTTCAAGCTAGCCTTTGCTTTGCGCTTGTCAGTTTTGAACGGAAATAAAAAAAAACAAAAAAAAACAAAAAAAAACAAAAAATACCAAAAGTTATTTGTCTTTCATTCTTCCACTCTTTTCCGCGTATCTTCACAGTTCATTAACCCTTATTTGACTTGATTTGAATTTGAGTAGCTCTTTCTTTTTGAAGACAAACTTTCACTCGACAATTAAGCACATAAATATTTTACTTTTTTCATGGCCAAAACTGTAATAAAAGTATGTAAAATAGCATTATATGTTTTACATGTCTAATACATGTATTTAGAGATGTATCATCAGGGTGGCTCTGAAATCTATTTTTTTTATTTAAATAAATATTATTTACACTGTAATCAAAAACCTTTGATGTGCTATAAAAGACATTGTCTTACAGTCACAACCTCTTTGTTAATAATAATAATAAAATATGAAAAAAAAAAATGAAAAAAACCTAGCTGGGCTGCCGGTTCGAAAATTCCCTGTTCCCATAAACTATGGAAAACCACTTTTTCAGTTTTTTTTTTTTTTTCAAAAACTACCTAACTCAAAACAAATATTCACCTGAGGTAGATGTGTTTTGAATCAAATTCAACTATAGGGCGTCGTTGGAATAATTTCTGAAATAAGGTGGTCTTCAAAAATATTCAGATATAGAGTATTTTTGAATCGGCAATAGCTGCTACGTAGCTACTTTATTAGACGGTCCCAATTTTTTTTTAAATTTATATGACTTTGTAATCTTTTGATATAAAATGCAAGCCAAGATTCAGAAATTATTTTTGTCATAGCAATAGGGTGCCCAGTTAACATAAACTGATGTTTTAAAAAATTTGGGGGTGCACTTGGCAGTGGCATTAGGGCTATCAAAAAAAAAAGAACAAGATTTCGGGTTTCGAAATTTGTTTTATAAAGATAATGCAAAAACGTTGGAGGTGTATTAAAAAAAATTAAGTTAGGTCATTAGGGTGGTCCCATAAAGTAAAAATTTTTATAATTTTTAAACCTCAGTATGAATTGTATGTACACTGCAACAGGTATATGTAATTAGGTTGAAAAAAAAATCTGACAAAATTTTTCTATTTGGATTGTTTTCAGTTTATGCATAACAAAAAAAAAAGTTAAAGCAAAATCCTGTCATAGCTTTTACATTTTGATTAATATTTATGAAAATTGTAATTTGTTTCCTATAAATATTTCATAAGTACCAGAGATGTCCAGATTATTCGGCCAACTATTTGTTATTCGGCCCAAAAAAAAATAATAATTTTAATAAGAGTCATCAATAGTTTCGCTCCACCCTAATTTCAATACACAATTAAAAAAGTTGAATGAAATTTTTTTTCCTAAAAAACCCGGCCACGCTTTTCTGCGTCTCAGAAATTATAATACACTGAGTTCGATTTTAATACTGATAGCTCAGAAAGGTTTAAAAACTTGGGATTGCTATGGCTTAATAATGGCCACTCCTATCGATTTTTCTTGAATATCTGCATAGACATCAACCTCCTACAATTTTTTACGAGTATAGATTTGAAGAAGCCACTCACTTTGTTTATTTAATGTAAAAAAAACAAAAATACAAAAAAATGTACCACCCTAATGTATGTATACAATAAAATAACATATTTTAAAGGTTTGATTAAAAAACCAAGCACTTTGCATATTAACAGAAATTTGCATATATATATTTTTGCTTCCACATATTAGTAACACCCTAATGCAAAATAAATTAATTTAATAGAAAATCTGCAAATTTTAAAAATTTTCCATAAACTACTTAAAACCAAAAATTTCTACTTACCCGACCACATCGCCGGGCCAGGCATAGTTTGTGTTTCTCTCGATACCTTAGTGGACGTAATTTTGCTGCTGTTTTGTTATATTTCGGCTTTTAAGCTGCCAGGAGCTCTTGTTGTTTCTGAAACACTTGCAACACTGCACTTTTTCAAGTTTTTTTTTTTGAAAAAATTTGTTTCTTTCAAATTTTAACTTTTTTGTTAAATTTGTCTTGTTTCCATGTTTTGCTTTTCAGTTTCAAGGCGCCATCATTAGCTCGTTTTATATGCGTCCCAACTATTCGATATTTTAATACATTTATGACGCATTGTATTTTTAAGGTCCCTTAGGATTGCGGTGCACGCTAATGTAGGACTATAATGCAACTATGAACAAATTTTTATATTTTTTTTTAATATTTATGATTTTTGAAATATCATGTGGTGTTCACATTTCTAGTTATTTTAAATTATTTGGCTAGCAAAGGTTATGGGTTCTTGTTGTTTTTCCCATAGAACACTACTTTTGTTTAGAAACTAAAAACTGAACGCGTCTTCATAATACTGATATACTGACCGAATTATAATCCAGGGAGTAATTAAGTAACAATTATTATTATATAAGATTTATGAATCCCTTGTCAAATTTGGTTTAGTGACAATCCGGGTTCGTTCAGCATTCATCAACTTTCCACCCTGTCAGAAAATTAACAAAGATTTAATTAAAACAAAAATCACTATTTTGGAACTGGTGATTTTCTTTAAGAAAGTGGACATTTTTGGAACCAGTGACTTTTTTTTGGAATGGTGAAATTTTTTCTAAACAGTGACTTTTTGGAAACCGGACGACATGTGATTTTTTTGTAATGAGTCCTTCTTTGGAAAACCTATGACTTTATTGGAACTAGTGACTTTTTTGAATCTATTGTATTTTTATGATTTAATTGCAATTGAAATCACTGTTCAACTTCGTAAATTTTCTTGGAACGGGACAAGTTTTTGGAACCAACGGATTTTTGTAGGAAATGGTGACTTTTTTTAAATGGTAAACTTGTGGAAACAGTGTGGTTCTTGTTATTGTATTTTTATTATTGCGTTAATATTATAAAATGAATTTAAACATAAAAACACCGTTTTGGAACTGGTGGCTCCGTATTGAAGTTTTGTTTTTTTTTTTGTAACCAATGCCCTTTTTTGGAACTGTGATTTCTTGGGAAGCAGTTACTTTTTGTTGCATAGGATGACTTCATTAAAAACTTTAAAATTTTGTTAGGATCTCATTATTACGTTCATATGATTTAATTATAACTAATATCACTATTTTATAAAAAGGTGACTTTTTTGGAACTTGTGAATTTTATGGAACCATTTACTTTTGTTGAGTGTGATGACTTTCTTGGAAGGCATTTTTATGTTTGTATGATTTAGTTATGTTTAGCGAGTGATTTTTTTATGTCACTGACTAGGTCTGAAGCGGTGACTTTTTTCGGAACTTGTGAATTTCATGAAACCAGTGACTTTTTGTTGAAACTGATGACGTTCTTGGACCGCATTATTATGTTAATATCATTTAATTATGAATGAAATCACTATTTTGTAAAATTCCCTTATTTTGGAAAGAGTGATTTTTTGAAGTCAGTGACTTCTGGTTTGAAACGGTGACTTTTTTTTTTGGAACTTGTGGATTTTATGAAAAGCAGTGTCTTTTTGTTCAAACTGCTGACTTTCTTCGACTGCATTATTATATTTATGTGATTTAATTTCTCTTTTGTATATGATCTGCTTACAATTACAGTCATTGTTTTATGTTCGGTGATCTTGTTTGGAAAATATGTTTTTTTTTTTGGAATCAATAGCTTTTGGTTGGAAATAATGTTTGTTTGGTGCTTATACAGTTTTTAAAATCAGCGATTTTTTTTTTGAAACCGGTGACTTTTTGCAACCAGTCACTGTGACTACAGAAAATTTTTAAAAAATTTTAGACCATTAATTTTTGTAACCAGTGACTTAAAAACCGTAGACAATTTGAAAATTAGTATTTTGCAGCGACTTTTTTGAAGCTTAAAAATTTGTATGAACGCGATCACTTTTATTAGATCTGGTCACTTTTTGGTAACCAGTGATTATTTTGACGCTAATGACTTTTTCGGAAACAATGTAATTTTTGCCACCGTTGACTCTTTTGGAACCAGTTTTTCGCAACAGGTTACTGGCAATATTTAAGTTTTAAAGCCACACTCATTACCAAAAAGCAATTTCGAAGTAGCCAGGAGACACGAACAAGTTCTATTTAGCAGTGTTGCCAACTTCGAAAATCTACTCAAGGCCCACCTTTAGTGCCTGTCTCTCGAGATTTGGGCAATCTCTTACTAATATCAGGACTATAGAGTATCTCAAGTCATTTAAAAGTAGCGTTCTAAGATTGTCTATAATTTAAGGTCACCTCAGGTAATAAATGCTTTATATAGCATTAATGACGTGCTAAATAGTCCGGTATCAGTGTATTTTCGCAAATTACGCAATTATTTCTTATCAAAAACTCATTAAAAAAATGTTATAGCAACATTGCTTTAAGCTACGATTAAAATTCTATACACCATACAAGAAAAAAACAATAACAACAATCTTTGCTTGCGTGGTGAGTACAACTTGGTTGAGAGTACGGTGGAGCGAGAAGAGGGACACTTGCGACATAACCCACCACACAAACGACCTTTGAGTTTGAGTTCATTGAATGATTTCATATTTACTTTGTTATTTATTCAAATTCTTGCTATAAATTATAGTGTTGCATGAAGTGTAGAACAAATACAAAAACAAAAAAGAGTAGAAAAACAACAATAAATAACGTTAGAAGAACGAAAACCAGTCTCAGAAACGTTTTATTGCACTGACACAATGTTGTAGCATGAAGCTCGATGTTGGGTTTTAGTTTTTAAGTTTTTAAATGGTTTTTGTTTTTCTTTTTTATCTTTTTGTAATTACATTTTCTGTTTGCTGATTATTATTGTTATTGCTTTTTGTATGCAATTCGTTTGCTCGGCTAGACACAACAAATATTACAGCAAGCACAAATACAAACAAACAAATAAATCGAATTGCTCGAGAGCACAAACAAACGTAAACATTGAAAAATGCAGCGAAACGCATACAAACCAAACATAGAACAAACACACATACTATGACAATTTTATTAATATTTTAATAAAGCAGGCCTATAATTATGATAATTTTTTGCGTGGTGTTGTTAATATATAAAAATAATTTTTAACTATTCAAATTATATAAAAATTGTAGGTAAGTAAGGGCAAGTTAAGCAAAGAATAGATAATAAATTTAAAAATAAAATTTATTATAAAAAATTCCGAGTTCTAAAGGAAAATATTTTATTTAAAAACAAAACTTACTAACAAAAAAATTTCGAATTCTAAGAGCAATACGGACAGACCGTACAAACCAAGGCAAATATTTTATTTGAAAAAAAAAAAATTGTATGAAGCATATTTAAATACAAAATATATAAAAACTAAAAAAAAAAAAATATTTTAATTGAAAGTATATATAAAATATACTTTAAAAAATATATATATGTAAATATAAAACATCGTTCAAAATAAAATAAAAATTAGGAAAAAAATTCAAATTCCTCCAAATATTCACAATTGCGAAAAATTATTAGTCACCAAAAATGAAAAAGCTCAAAAATAATATTTTCTTAACTCAGCTGTTTTTGTAAATAGAATTTTTGGCTGTACCTCTTCGTTAAGAGATTTCAAACTGAACTTTCCCAATTTTTTTATATTTTTCGTTTGAATATTCTTTTTTAAATTTTTTTTCTTTAAATATACGAAATGTATGAAAAGATTTTAATCCTCTGATTTGTTTTAACGCCTTTTTGGTTATTTGGTATAGCAAAAAACGAAAAAAATATATATCTAAACAAAAATAAGGAATATTCAAATTGTAAAGGAAGATATTTTATTAAAAAAAAATGTATTAAAATACTTTGATTTAAAATATATAAAAAATTTCTAAAATATTTTATTAAAAAAAAAACTACACAAAATAATTTAGTTTACAAAATTTGCAATTAAAAGACTTTTTTTATCTCTTCGAATTTTTTAATTTGAGTTCTTTTTAAAATTTTTATAATAAATATGCAATTATGTATATAAACAAAAACAAATGTATATTAAGAAAAAAAAGCTTCAAAAACATACTAGAATAGTATATATAAAAAATAAAAATAAAAAATTATATTTAAAAAAAATTACAAAAGTATTTTAGTTTATAAAATTAAAAAAAAAAAAAACTTATTTTTGTTTCAATTCATTTCGGATTTTTTAATTTTCTTTCTTTTTAAAATTTTGTATTTTAAATATGCAATCATGATTATATATTAATTTATATTAAGAAAAAAAAAATAAATCATTTTTAAAAAATCTTATCAAAAAAAGTATCAGAAATTTGTAAATTAATTAATTAAAAAGAAAAAAAAATTATTTTACTACTCGAATGTTCTAAATTTAATTTGTTTTAAATTTTTTTTTTTCAATTAAGTATAATTGCATACGTATAAAAGACAAAAAAAAAAAAAAATTTAACTCGTTTATAGTCATGGTACTATGAAACCAAATATAAATATAGTTTCACAAAACTATTGGGATGAAAAGAAAATTGGCCGATATGAAAAATTTTAAACTAAAAATAAATTTTTTATCTGTTCTCTATTTTTAATTTGATTTTTTTCAACTAAATCTGCAAGTATGAACATAAATGAAAAACAATATGTATTAAAAAAAAAACAATATTTAAAAAAACTATTGGGATTAAAAAAAAATTGTACAATATAAAAAATGTTAAAGTAAATTTTTTTTTTAATTTTTATTTTGAATTGGACATTTTTTATATTAATTTTACAGTTGTTTAAAAATAAAAAATTAATATTACAAAAAAAGGGCGATTAATCTTAAAAATATTTGTTTGTCATAATAAAAAAAAAATTTGATAAAAAATTTTCCTATAAAAAGAAAGAGAATTTTTAATTTCTTTAATTTTAAGTCTTCAAGTATTGCTTAACTAATTCTTCATTTTACTCTGAAATTTTTTTTTAGTTCCAGTAAAATTTAAAAAAAAAACAGAAATATTCCAGCTTTTTTTGTGTTTTTTCTATTTAGACCTTCAAGGTTATCTAGCGAACTAAATTTATTTAAATTTTTATTCGACAAATGGGAGGACAAGACCGCCTTTTAAGAAAAAAAAAATTATATTTTTGGTTCATATTTAAGTAATTAGTATTTAAAAAAAAATGTAGATTGAAATGAAATGCAAGAGGCGTACATTTCTTATAATAAAATGGGGGTTAAAACGGGCAGTACACACAGCATAGCTCCAGATAGAAAAAGAGAAAAAAGAAGAATATTTCATTTTATTTTTGAGACCTTCTACTTTCCGCTCTAAACAACCCCAACTGTAGTTAAATTCGTGTGGCTTAGAGTCTCTACTCACGCTTGGCGCAACGAAATCTCGGTATTAGGGTGTACTAAACAAACCAAACACAAGCATTTACAAATGAAGCATAACAGTTAAAATAATAAGCCTTTTGGGCTTCCTGTACCTGCCAGGCAAACAAGGGGGTACCCTGTACGCGATCAGCTAGTAAGTGAATAGCAGCATAGCATAAAAAGGTGAGAATAGTAGACATAACTGACCTTATTTGGGGAAGAGTGAGATAAAGACTTTGGGAAATCGATACCAAAACTGAAAAATGTTTTGTAACATCTGGGAAATGGTAAACTGAAATAAATATATTCTCAAAGTCTTTTCTTGACACCCTGTACTTTTAAATATTATAAGCCATTCGGAGCTTCTGGAGCATCTTTGGCAAATAGAAAGTTATTCGAAGCAACGACCACGTGTTGAGCGGATATGAACTTTTTCCAGGGGTTTCTATACAATTTCGAAGCTCTGTCAGCATTGAAAGCTTCCACGGGGGGACTTTAAAGCTTTATGTCTGTTCCCTAATCGTCATAATCTAAAAACTAGTGGAATAATTTCAAATTTAGATTAACCTATTAGCACCCATTTTCATATGAGCTCTGTAATCACTTAATGAGCTTTAAGTTCAATAACCTCCAGGCATGTCAGGCTATTCCATAGTCATTTCATCTGCTACAGTGAAAGATACCCAAATAATAGAGACTTGATATCGGTTAGCTAAGCCTAAGACCTGCTCTCTACAATTTTTACTCAAGCTAAATGTTATAGTTGTTTACCCAAGAATTTTGGTGTGCACCTGGCTAGCTGAGAAAATGACTTTTTGTTCTGTTCCTGTACAGTCAGTAATATCTTACATTCCTGAAATACGTACGCCAAGTCTTGCGGTCGTATATATATGAAAGTAACTGACACTGTGGCAACGATATCCGCTCACACTCCACAGCATATATTAAACCTCTCCACGCAAATTGAAGTACCGAATTTCTTGTCGAATTGTACATGTTTCTCTTTTTTCGAGTGCGAAAAGTCAGTAGATTTACTAGGAGTGACAGCCTTTGGGAAGAAAGGCATAGTTGCGGCGACGTTCCGATTCCCAAAATATGTGACTTTGAGTTTCCAATTTTTTAAATCTTTGCAATTACAGCAAAGGTACTTTTTTAATTCTTTAATACAGTTTATTTAGTCTTTAAATTCACTCGGCATTTCAATTGATTTTAATTCTTATAATTTGTTATTTTTTTTTTTTTGAAATTATTTTTCTTCGAATTTTTCACTTCAGTTTCCCACACTCTTTGCTACCCAAATAACTTTAAATATACCGCTATATATGCTTTGTTATACCTTTCTAGGGTTTTTCAAACATTTTTCATTCAAGAACTTTGCATCGAACTCGCTTTTAGTGCACTTATTCACATACGTTTTCTTCACGCTGCCTATTCCGCTGCGCTACACCTGCGCTTATCTAGCACGCGAGTGTTATCGGATCAAACACTTTTTTAATTATTTATTTATAACATTTGTTTATTTTTAACTGCACTAATTCAAGAATTCTGCTATATTCCAATTAATTTAGAATTTTTTAAAAATAATTTTTCGCTAACGCTTTGCCGAAAATCACGTCTCACGCAACGTTTTCGAAACTATGAATATTCACGCTACGACATTTGCGATACGATTTGTAGCGCGATGCGGTGCACTCCGGTCCGGGTTCAGATTTTTTGCAAACGGAAATTGCAACTGACACAGTCAGCACTCAAATCGACTAACAGCGCAATGGTAGTAGCACCGATAGCAGCAGCGGTCAACAAGCTGTCAGCTGTGAGCTTCTACCAGCAGGAGCAGCAGCGCACTCGGTGACGGCGCTGCCGAAATGTATTTGCACGTTAAGCGGCAGCAACAAAAACAAAAGAAATATGAGCAGTGCTAAATGCGTATATCAAGAAGCAGAAGTGGAAGTAGACGAAGAAGACGCACGAGCAACAGCAGTAGCAGCAGCAGCAGCAAGTCGGCCAACTATTGTTGTTGGTTACTCGTTCTGAGTGCAGCGTTTTTGAGTAGGTGGTAGCCAACACGCATCTACTACCTTTTCGAGCACTTTCTTGCTACTTTTTTTTGCTACTTTATTGCTACTGCACGCTATAACTGTTACGGCTTGCAAAACCTGCTTCTGAGCTACTACTTTTTCATAAGCTACTAGCTGAAAAAAGTTCTACTATGGCGCCACAGGTGCGCAGCCCGAAATTCTGTCATCAAAAAACAAAAATCAATGTGCACAGTGCGCGCGTATGCATTTATGCTAGCTGCTGCTCATTGTTGTTGCTGCTGTAGGTTGTGCTCAATTTTTGCATAGCGTTGCTGCAAATCGACAACAACTGTGACGCCAGCAAAAGCGTCAGCGCAACTACAACTCGGCTTGGCTCGTCGTTGTTTTGGTGCTCTCTGCGTGCGCTGCGACGCTCTCAGCCAGCAAGCTAACTAGCGCGCCACCAACAAGTCGACCCCTGTGCTGCGCGCTCACTTCACCTAAACTCGCCTTTACACGTCTCATTCTCGCCGCCACACCTTGCCTGTTTTATGACTGCCTACCCATAAGCTAGTCTGCTTCTACAAAGTGCAGTGTTGCCATTTATTTACGTTGTACCGTTAACCATGTTGTATG
Source organism: Merzomyia westermanni (assembly GCA_949987695.1). Lineage (NCBI taxonomy): Eukaryota > Metazoa > Arthropoda > Insecta > Diptera > Tephritidae > Merzomyia > Merzomyia westermanni. Next base: position 147,055,910 of record OX465290.1, read on the forward strand.
TTTGTGTGCGGCTGTGGTCTGCATTCGCACTTTTTACCCAAAAAAATGCACATACAACTGACACTAACAACGTCTTGCACTAGGAGTGCTTGCTGTTATCTGCACCACAACCGCTGTCGCAGCCTCAGTTACATCCTCAGCTTTAGCTACCCCACCAGCCGTGTTACCTTTCTATCTCCTCTGCACTTTCGCTGTTTTCTGCACTCTCACTCTCACTGCGCTCATACCAAGCGCCAACGTTTTGTCTACGTTCGCCCTTTTCACAATAACGCTGCTGCACGGCTGCTCGGCAAGCAAAGCGCTCCTTTCTGCGCGCCTTCGCCGGTTTCGTCGAAAGTGTGTGAATGCACTCTGGAAGGTCAGGTGTACGTTATGGGCCGCTTATCCTTGAGCTACAAATGTGCTTTTCGTTTGCTCGACTACGACGCTTGCCTACTCGCACTTGCGTTCATATTGCATTTCTTATTTTGCTGGTACGATTTTTGTGTCATTGTTGTTGTTTTAGTTTATTGTTGTTTATTACTTTTCGGTTTTTGCAGTGAAAGTATGAGACGCGCACAGAAAGCATTGAAAAGGTTGACACACATTTCTCTTGCTAAAGGTACTGGTATGCACTTTGTGGAAGGGACGATAAGTCATTCGAGACGTTAAAAGTTTTGTTAATCAGATAAATGGCATATCGAAAAATGGACTGTAGAGTTGTCGCTTTGGTGCAAAACTCACTAAGCTATGGAGTTTAGGGAAGGAACAAAGAGCGAAAGTAGTTGAATTCTTAAAGGCCTTAGGAATTTTTGCCTATAAGGTTAAGCGAGCATTGAAAATTTTTTGATTAGGTTTATGAGATATCTTTATAACACCTAGCGAGTAAGATGAATTAGATCTCGGACTCATTAAATTTTCGTTACGGAACTAGTTCTCGAGCCGGACCTGCTGTCTTCACAGTTCGCCAATATGGGCGAACATATGATTAAAGGACCTAAAGCGATTTTCGAAACTTTATATTCCAGAAGAGAAGGTTTCGTAGAAATTAACTTTGACTTAAACCTGGTCCTAAACCGAAAGTCTCGTAATTATTGTTAGACAGATTTTGTACTTCTTGTGCATGTCAAAACCAATGCCTCTGGCACTTTCGGATTCACAGTCATTGGCTGGATAAAAGTCGTAACCCTTGCGTTGCCTAAACCCGACCTTCGTTGGAACCACTCCTTCGCACGTCATCGACAGCGATAAACTTATAGAGAAACTTATTAAGGAAGGAAATTTTGGGTGAGAATCAAAGTTTGAATGAAAGGTTTTGAATTTACTGCGCCCTGTCTGCTGTCCAGCTTCGACACACACTTCGTAAACGGTACGGGGGTCTGTGAGGCACCAGCGACTATGTGCAAGACTAAAGAAAAGTCACTAAGTTCGTTTACAGGGCAGAAAAGGGATCTCGCTACATGTTCCCTACAAGCAAAAGATAGACAAGAGATGATCAACCCTTTGCCCCTTTAATAGTTCTAAAGAGATTATTTTATGTTGAGCTACGTGAACAGATACCAATAGCCCAATAGACCAGTGCGGGCCCGCTTAGATCACAACTAGCACCATAGAAACCTTTACTTTGTACTTGAACGAGAAAAATTATGAGCTCTAAAGCAGTCTAAAATCGTGCTGGTGAAGTAACCTTTGTAAGCAGATATTATTAGGGCCATTTCAGTTACATCTAGAGCACCGAAAAGCTTACGCTTGATGTAGCAAAATACAAAATCTTCGAAAGACTACTAATACTCTAGACGAAGTTTACTGTGAGCAAAGCTATGTATTTTGGTGGTTAAAGCGCTTTATCTATGGTGCTATCCCGCAATGCCAACGGCGAGTATGGAAGGAAATTTGATGTTGAGCTTTAAGAGCTTTATGAACAAGAAAGCCGCGCTACAAAAGGTTTTCCTGCCGACAGCCGAGTTTGCGATAGATACGTTTCCGACTGAGGTGGAAAAATAAGTCGAAGAGGACTTGAACTTCCTTGGTGCTTCGAATTTGGGTGAATTTGCCGCTAAAAAGAAATGTGTGCCAATGTTTTGAAGCTAGGTGGGGGCTTCCGTCGACATGGGACACTTGTGACATACGCGCCCTTTATACAGACGTCACCGAATTCCGAAGATGAAGCGACTTAATAACTAACACTATGGTAGATCTAGCCAAGGATTGAACCATATCGAAACTACTCTAAATTATTATAAAACTTTAAAATACACTATTTTATAGAATTGACGTGATGCAGATCATGAGCTAGGTACCCAATGAAGACGTGCAAATCAGAAAGTTCCAATGAGGCATGAACTCTTCTGCGAACCCAGTGACATTCTGGTTTTAAATAAGTTTTCAGTGAAAGATTTAAGTACTTAATTCTTCTGCGTGAGTGAAGCTAATGGGCTAATTGTGTAAAACGCAGGAACACTTTGAGTCGCAATAGCCACTCTAATTGAGCATCAGGCACTTAACGATCAACCATCTTAAATTATAAAAATTTTTCATATACGAATTTCAAGTGCCGCTCCGATACTAGCACGACTACCTTCTACTTATTTGGCGCTGGACCGTCTAAACAATTTTGATGGTCTAACAAAACCAATTGGCGCCAATTGGAAACTCCAAAGGATCCCAAATCGTTTTGCAGTCAGTCCTGCGGAGTGATGGCTCTCCTCTACCTATACCTACTTAGGCAGGTTTTGATTAAAAATGATTTTTGACTGCCTCGGGAATGATTTGTTTGATCCCTCGAACCTTCATGTCGGCTTGGCTTGTTTAACTATTCCTCAAAAGACGTTTAGACAACAACAATGATGTACATAACTACTTTGGACTGCAACTCAATCCCATTCTATTATTAAAATTTGATCACAAAATACACAAACTAAGCCTTTTCTAATGCTACCCGGCCAAAGTTTTATATGAGTTGGCAACTCTAGCACATAGCAATTGCACCACATTGCACATTGCGCTACGAGGTTGAATTTGTATGTATATTGGCGCATACATATTTACATATATATAGTATAGATAGAAAAACTGCATAGAAACTGCAACAACAAAGCTCGGTTCAACAACACTTTTCCACAAATCCTTGAAATTCATTGAAATACAGCGAACGACCTAAACGAACGAAGTGGCGAGCGATTGTAACAAATAAATAAATATATAAACAAACACACATACAAACATATAAGGCTATACATACAAATATATTGCATATAAACAAACAAGCTTAGTTAGATAGATAGATGGCGGCGAATGTTGATAGAAATATTTTGCAAAAAAAAAAACCAAAAAAAAAAAAAAAATTGAAATATCAAAATATGCTCATGCAACATAGAAAATGCATAACAAAAACAAAAAAATTAACAAGAACAACACTTAGTTCATAAATAAGTTCATACTCTACATATAAAATAAGCTTTAGAAATAGAGGGCGGTTAGAAGACGCAAACAAATGCAGGCGGGCATGCACGTGTCTTTTGAGTTTATGTGTGTGTGTGCGTGTGACGGTTTATCTACGGTGTGCAGGAGGTGTGCGGTTGTATGGAGCAAAGTGTCGAACGACGCGGCGTAGTGTTGAAAATGTCAAGATGACAATTAGTACGAAAGTGCAGTAGCATTTTTGAAGGCAAAATTACAATTGCAATAAGCAAAGACACAAAAACAAAATTCAATTGAAAAAAAAAAAAAAAAAAATTGGAAAAACTATACTATTAGAAATACGTAAATAAATTTAAATAAAAGCACACTGGCAATAGCTAAAAAAATTAGAAGTTCACAGATGGATGGAAACGCGGTGGAATGAATTGAAATACAACAGAATTAAATGGAACGAAATGGAATGAAACGAAATGGAACCAAATTAAAAGAAAAGGGGGAAAAACTAAATATAGGCTAAGGAATTAGAAGGATTTAAATGAAACGGAATAGAATGAAATGACATGAAATAAGAAGAATTTCATTGAAATAAATGGAACGAAATGGCACAAAATTAAAAGAAAAGGGAAAAAATAAAAGATACGCAAAGGAATTAAAAGGATTTAAATAAAGCGGAATGAAATGAAACTAATTGGATTGAAATGAAATGAAACTGAGTGGATTAAAATGGCATGAATAAAAAGAATTTAATTAGGACGAAATTAAAAGAAACATTTACAAATAAAATGAATTTCAATGGAATGAAATTAAATGGACTAAAACTGAAAAAATAAAATGAAAAGGAATGAACTAAAATGCCATGAATTTGGTTGAAATGAAATTTAACGCAACTAACAGAAACAGAAAGAAATAAAATGAACTTCAATGAAATCAATTGATTTTTAATGGAATGAAATTAACTGAATTTGTATGAAATGAAACAACAAGAATTTGATTTTAATGAATTGAAATTGAACGAAATTAAGAGAAACAGAAAGAAGTAAGATGAATTTCAATGAAATGAAATGAAACGGAAAAAAACGCTTTTTAATGAAATGAAATAAAATGAATTCGAATGGAATGAAATGGTATGAAATAACATGAATTTGATTGAAATGAAATGGAAGAAAAAGAAAGAAATAACATGAATTTCAATGAAGTTAAATTAAATAAAATGGAATAAATTAGCGCCAGTTGGCGCAACAAAGAAACGACTGGCGAGCTATGTTGGACGGTCAAAATCGCCCAGGCGGTTAGATGACCATTTAAAGAAAGAAGAAGAAGAATAAAATTAAACTGAATTTGAATGGAATGAACAGATGTGAAACAGAATGAACGTAAATGAAATGGAACGAAATGAGAGATTATGGATATGAACGGAATGACTTGAAACGACACCTAATAAGTGAACGGAAGGAAGTAATGCATATAATATATAAGTGTAACAGAATGTGGTGAAATTAGCCTAAGTGAACTAAAATAGAATGGACTGAAAATACATGGAATAAGTGCCATGAAATGAAATTAAACGAAATGAAACCAAAAAGGAAGGATTTAATTAATTAAAGAAACATAATGAAATGGAACGAAGAAGAATTAACTGATGTATCATGAAATGAGGTGATATGAGTTGCATAGCAATTATACGGATTAAAATGGAGTGGGCGAAAAGGGACTGAAATCGAATGGAAAACAAATAAATCTGATGTAGTGTAGTGGTGAAAACAACTGAATTGAAACGAAATGATCTGGAAACCTGCAAAACTTAAAGAAAATTCAATAAAACTAATTTAAATGGAAGAAAGAGGAATGAGTTGGAAAGTTATCAGTGACAATAACTTACATGAGTTGAATTAAAATTAAAAGGAATTTAATGAACTGAAATAAAATAACATAGCTAAGAATGAAAGGGAACGAGATAAAAAGAAGATAAAAGGAATTTATTGTAACTAAATGTAATGAAAGAAGGAAACGAAACCAAATAAAAAAATTATGTTTACTGAATAAAATGAAATGAAAAAATAAGCTGGAGTGGGTTAAAATGAAATGTACTACAAATACAAGATATGCACTGAAAAAAATGTAATCGGAACCGAATGGATTGAAATAAAATGAAGATGGAATTGAAATGAAATGAAAAAAAAGAGTGAAATAAAAGAATGAGTGAATGGAATGAAAGGATTGGAATGGAATAAAAGAATGAAATGAAACTCTACGAAAAAAGATGCAATGAGGCGTGATAGAGGGAATGGAATAAAGCAGGCCGAAATAAAATTAAATGCAAAATGAACTGAGAATAAACGGAATGAACAAGTGTAATAAAACGACGTAGGGAAAATATTTTTAAACGCTGAAAACTGCAACAGAAAGTCATTGCAAGAATGCTTGCCTCCAGTATAAAACGATTGCAAGCCAATCCTACTGGCCGCTGGCGCCAGCCAACAACCGCAAACACTGCCAACATCCGTTAATGGTAATCCCTTATCCACCCAATCGTGCTGCAAAATGCAACTCTTTGCACTTGACTTGTAAATCGTTTTCGAACTTAACCCTCCTTCGAAGTCAGCCATAACAGTCTATAAGTAATTTGAGCCAAGTAAACAGCTACCAGTTGAAATACATTTTCTCTCATTTACCACTTTCCTTTGGCAACAATAAGAATCATTTTACGAACACTGTGTACAAAATTTTCTTCTTCTTTCATTTCAACAACCAACGTTCTTCTCGTACGCACTTTTGCGTGCTCCTTCATTTCTGGGTCAAACTTATACAATGGTCGTTGTACTCACATTCGTCGTCGTCGTCGTCGCGCTTGTTGTTTTTATCGTCGTTCTGCTATTGCCTCTTTAAGGCGCTTGCCGCGCACACACAAGCACCAAGTTCCTGCATTACCAAGTTGTAAGCACCTACATTAGCGCCGACTTGCCAAGCAACCAATTGCTGCTTACCGAATTGGTATAACAACATGTTTTGCTATGCGGTCGAGCGCTCTGCTTTGCCAATCAAATTTTTTAAACATAATAAGAATAGCAATAATATGTAGCAGCAAACCCAGCGCAACTCCCCTCCATGTCTTTGCTTGCTCTCAATTTGAAGCTCCCACTCACTTACTCACTCAATATTTAAATATTGTTTCTCTCTCATGCTCTGTTTCGCTTGTTATATTTTTTACTGCTTGTAGCATGCCATTGCGTTGCGTTATCGTTGAAAATAAAAGTGCATTTGCTGCGCCCCCATTTCCAACCTCTTACTCCTTTCAGCACCTCGACCATGCTTAGTTGGCACGTCAACTTTACTAACAGCTTATGAGCTTGGCAAGCATACAACACAATCGTCACTTCACACGTACACGACGAGCATACATTCGTATTTGTTATCGTGCATATGATGTCGATTGCTCGTTTGCTGTTTTTGTAGGTTACAGTGGATAGATTAGAAGGTTTGCCGGAATAAAACATCTCGAAGTGCAAAAAGCATTCAGCGATAGATAAGGGATGTGAGAACTTGATTGCCTACCAAACGATTTTTTTGATCGAAGATAAATCGATTTGTGCAATATCGATGTTTGAAGAAAACAATCGTTTTTTGTTCATACATACTAAATTGTTATAAATAATTAAATCAAGTAAAATCATTAAGGATAATAAGTATTGAAAGGCGATGCTTGTTTTTAATAAAATCGATTAAAAAATCGACAACAATCGATTAAAAAATCGATAAAAATCGATTATTTACTCTCAACACTACTGAAATACTTACACTTTTACCAAGTAATCGAGTTTTTTGTTCAGAGAAGTATACATTTTTTTGAGAAAATAACCCATTTTTTACACGATAAATGCCTATTCAATGTATGTATTAGGAAAAATAAATTTCTAATAATTAAATCAAGTGAAAATCATTACAGATAGTAAGTATCAAAAATCGATGCTTATTTTAAAGAAAACGACAAAAATTCGGCAATGGAAAAAATTATCGATCACTTTTACTGAATAATCGATTTTTTTGGTTTACAGAAATATCAATTTTTTAAGAAAATAATCGATTTTTGTTCATACCTCCATTTTTAGTATCAAAAATGCAAATCATTAAGTATTAAAAATCGACGCTTATTTTTAATAAAATCGATTTAAAAATCGACTGTAAGAAAAAAATAATATATTAAAGTAAAAGTCGAATATACGATATATTCTAAACCGTACCATACATACATTCACTTTCACTAAACAATCGATTCTCTTTGTTGAGAGAAATATCGATTTTTAGAGAAAATAATAAATTTCTTAAGACTTCGATGTACGATACGATGTATTAAGAAAAATATAATATGAATTAAATCAACTGAAAATCATTGAAGGTAATAAGTAATAAAAGTAGACAAATATCGATTGTTAAACAAAATAATCGATTTTTCACACGATAAATACCTATTCGATGTATTACTAAAAATTAAATAAATTACTAGAAATTAAGTTAAGTGAAAATCATTAAAGAAAAAATCGATTATATATTCTAAATCTACACTTTTACTCCATAATCGAATTTTTTTGTTTAGAAAAATATCGATTTTTAAAGCAAATGATCGAATCTGAATTGATTTTTTAAACCGAAATTTAAGTATTAAAATCGAGGTTTTTTTAACTAAATAATGATCGAAAATTCTGCCCCCGACTATGACGAAGTTTTCCGAACACCACAGGAAACTATGGCAAGATCATCAAAGGGAATATGACATAGTTCTAGTAAGACACTGGAATAATAATCCACGACGCCTCGGACAACATATAGCTATACTAGGCAGCCAAAAATATGCTCTTCCTGGCAACTTCTTGTATTTATTAAATCAAACATAAGTTGATTGTATCTTTAACTAGTTAAATAAGCTCTCTTGGCTATTGAGAAACTATTAAAGATACTCTCAGGATTCAACGAGCTCATATGGGAGTTCATAGCTAAGAACGTTCACAAGGTTTAAGTTGGTGTTTGGGGAGCAGACTTACTACAATGTTTCATCGTATAATTTTGCCATTAATAATGTATTAAACGCTCCACTGTACACGCTACCCGATTATGCAGTCCAACTCTCTGTTCGGCTACTCTGTACAACACTAAGAATCACCGGTATCAGCATATCGTTACTTGGTTGTTCGTAAACGAATTCATGCAATAATACAGTGACCGATTCGTTTATATTTATGTATGTATGTTTGTTGCTGCATGTGAAGTGTAATATAAAGACGACATTGTTGTTATCAGTCGACGTGATTAAGTCGTTACTACAATGCTAGGAGGCAATTTAACAAAATATTGACAAAGGAATTTGAAAATATGTTCATTGCCAAATTTTTTATACCCAGTACTGGCGCACAGGGTGCTATAATTTTATACATATAACGGTGGCTTATAACGGCTTGAAGGAATCACTATACTAGGTACATATATAGGTCTATATCAAACTTTTAGTATAAAAAGATAAATAGATAAAATCATGTCGGTCCGCCCGTTGGTTCGTGTAACTTAAGTAACAGCAATAGAAGCCAGAACAACACTGTTTAGCATTTTTGTCTTTATGTAAATATGTTTGTTCGCGCTTCACTCAAAAACCGTTTTATAGAATTGAATGCAATCATCACCGTTGTATTGTTAGAAATAAAACTCAAAGTTAAGGCCCATTTTACCGCGCATAAATATGTACTTTCCGTTGTCAACAGTGGTGGCAATAAAAATGATCACAACATATTTTTAAACTTATAGTGAAATTGCAAAAGGCCGATGTCTCTAAATATTTTTTACCCAGCTGAGTACTTCATATTCGATTTCGCCTGAACTTCAGTTTTCCTACATGCTTCATTTTGTATTTATTTGACTTGAATTTTTTTGAAATTAATATACTTAAAAAATATTTTATTCGTTCATTTAGTCTACTGTACCTACTATTTGTTCCCTTTTTAGTTTTCTATTTTTTTTTTTGTTTCATAGGTGTTTAACTTATTTATTTTTCCTTATTTTAATTTTTTAAATTCTGTAAAATTTGTTTCGACTTTTTTGCAATTTTTTTTTTTTGTTTGTTTTACAAACAATTTTTCCTTCTTTAACACGTATATATGTCTCCTCTCCACATCTCTTTGTTGTTGTTGCAACCGTACTTCACTATGACTAATCACACGTCCGTAACTAAAATTACCATTAACCTCTTCCAACGGAGCTCCTAGGAAACTGGCCACTTCCCTCCAATTCTTCTTGTTATTACACTTAGCTTTCTTCCAAATTGTCCTCTCCTATTTGTCCTGTTACTTTACATCTGTTTGTTTTCTTTTTTTTATAAAATTATTTTAATATTTTTGTTTGTTTTTATTTTTTATTTTTTTCTGGCACATTTTTTATTTTCAATTTTCTTATTCGTTATACGATTTTTGTAAAATTTTGGAAAGTGGGCGTGGCACCGCCCACTTATGAGTCAAGCAAATTTCAAATTCGACTGTTAATAACTTCAGAACGGTGTAAGATAGAATAACGCAACTTAATACTAGGTATACTATAGACATGTAGAGTACGCCCACGGATAATAAGCAAAATCGGTTGGACCGGCACGCCCACTTTTGGAACAAAGTTTTCTAAAAGAGAGGTAGGAATCCTGAACATGCCGTATCTCCTTCACTGATGCATATAGAATGCTAGATTTTCGTATTTACAATGACCTGATGATCTTATTAACGATTTTTTTTTAATTTTACGAAAATGGGTGTGGCACCGCCCACATATAAATGAACAAAATGTCAAACTCCAACTATTATGAACTTCAGAACCGTGTTAAATAAAATTTCGAAACATGATACGAGGTATACTATCTACGCTTTTCAAAATTATATGCAGCCTATGCTGTAACCAGTCAATCCAAGAATCTACTGTGAAAATTTCATAAAGATCGGTTGAGTACCTTGGATGCCCATACAAGATTAAAATTTTATATAGCATGGTGGCGTGGCGCCGCCCACTTTCCCAAAATTATATTTAGCCTATGTTGTAACCAGTGAATCCAAGCATCTAAATTTCATAAAGATCGGTTAAGTACTTTGGACGCACACATTCATTTTTATTTATAAGATTGCCCACATGGTAGTAGAAAAAGTTTAAGACCTCTATAGGTCATAACTCCACAACAATTTACCACAACCACTTTTACACAGCTGGGTATTTAATGTTCGGTTCCACCCGAACTTAGACTTCCTTACTTGTTTTTTGATATTATTAATTTTTATTTTTTCCAAATATTTTTTTTCACCCTTTCTTTTAATTATTTTGTTGGTACTGTTTCTTAATTTTTTCTTGAAATTTTTTTTAACTTTTTTTTGTTTCTTACCTATCCCTTGCTCCTCTTCTTTCTCCTTTCGTACTTTGTTTATATCTCAATTTTTTATTTTTTTATTTATATTCTACGTACTTTTTCCTTTTTTTAGATTTTTTGATAATTGTATTTTTTTCCAATAAATTTTTTTATAATTTTTTTTTTTACTTATTTAGTTAGTACTTTGTTTAATCTTTTTTTTTTTACTTTTTTTAATTTTTAGTTTGTTTCTTCTTTTATCCCATTTTTCGCTGCGCCTACATCTCCCTTTAACTGTTTACCTTCTTATTTTTTCTCTTCCCCTTTCTCCTTCAAACTTTCATCTAAGTATTTTATATCTTACTTTATTTTTGTTTGTTTTCTTTAACATTTTATTGTATATATTTTCTAGGCACTTATTCCTTTTAATATGCTTTTTTTTGATTCTTTTATTTTAATTTTTTCAATAAATTTTTTTCTGCCTTGCTTTAATTTATTTTGTTGGTACTTTTTAAATTTTTTTTCTTTATTTCTTAGTCCTTTTTCTCTCCTTGTTTCTATGTTACTTTATTTGTGTATTTTTAATATCTTTTTAATTTTCTGGTAATTTTTCCTTTTTATATGTTTTTGATATTTTTTTCTATTTTTTTCTATTTTTTTCAATTAATTTTTCTTCCACATTTTTTTAAAATTTTTTTTGTTTCTTTTTTGCCCCTTTTTTCGTTGCGCCTCCATCTCCCTTTTATTCTTTACCTTCTTCCTTTTTCTTTTCTTCTTTCTTTGCAACATAATTTTCATCTGTCTATTCCTATTGCTTTTTTTATACAAGTTCGTTTTACTATTAATCTTCCATCTCATATTCCGGTTCCTATTTCTTTTTTCTGTTACTATTTCTAATCGCTTTTCTGTACCATTTTCTATTCCTATACCAATATACTATATATATCCGTTACACCCAATGAACGAATAAATCTATTATTAAAACTCTATAAATATCGGTTGAGTGCTATGTTTACCTATAAAGGACATACACACATTCATTTTTAATTATTGGATTGATTGCGACAATACTTCTGCTCCTAAAATTGATTACAAACAATTTTAAAAAATATGTACAAGCAATACAAAATTAATTATCACTAAACGACAATGTTTTATTACCCTATTATTAGTCATTATGTTTATACATGCATACCTATGTACATTTAAATTTATGTGTTTTTGTTTTTGAGTTGCATTTTACGACTTATGACGCGTACTCAATCGAGGTGAGGTAAAACTCTTTCTTTTATGTTTCGGAATTTGTTTTTTTTTTTTGTTTTTGCTTTGCTGAAATGCAACTGTTTTCAGTTTGGAATTGATCTGCCTGTACGTGTGAGTGTGTGTGTGGCGTCTATAAATTCATAAAATCTAAACACGAATTATGTATTGAAGAACAAACACTTCCGCTTTCGTAATGACAGTAAGAGACAGTGGACAGTGGGACTTTAACTTAAAAAAGCTCATTAATTGAAGCTGACAGTGCTACGCCCCTTCGAATCCGAGGCCCACATTCATAATGAAAACTTTTAAACTGATTTGTTTTGATTGAAGCTTCAGTAAGGTCTATTTTGTTTTTTTTTTTCGAAATATTTATTCGTATAGGGTATATTGAAATTTTCTAAACTTGGGACTGCTAAACAGAGCCATCAATGTACCTCCTTGTCATCTTTTCAACTGCATTTCAGCAAAACTCTACTCTTTTTTAGATATTTCAATTGTATTTCAGCAAACTTCAGTTTTTTTTTTAGAAAAGGTCAAATGTATTTCAATGAGGTTACCAATAATTCTGTTTTTCAAAAGCTGTTTCAGGAATCTTCAGTTTTATTTCAAAAAACGTCAAATTTATTTCAGTTTATCAAAATCTATTTCAGAAAACCTCAATTTTATTTTAGAAAAGGTCAAATGTATTTCAGATTTTGAAATCTTTTTCAGAAAACCTCAATCTTGTTTCAGAAAAGGTCAAAAATATTTCAGATTTTCAAAAGCTGTTTCAGAAATCTTCAGTTTTATTTCAAAAAAGGTCTAATGTGTTTCGCAAGTAGTCAATTATATTTCAGTTTATCAAAATCTATATCAGGACTCCTCAGTTTTATTTCAGAAAACGTCAAATGGATTTCAGTTTATCAAAATCTATTTCAGAAAACCTCAATTTTATTTTAGAAAAGGTCAAATGTATTTCAGTTTTTTGAAATCTTTTTCAGAAAACCTCAATCTTGTTTCAGAAAAGGTCAAAAATATTTCAGATTTTCAAAAGCTGTTTCAGAAATCTTCAGTTTTATTTCGGAAAAGGTCAAATTTATATCAGAAGTAGTCAATTGTGTTTCAGTTTATCAAAATCTATTTCAGAAAACCTCAATTTTATTTTAGAAAAGGTCAGATACATTTCAAAGTAGTCAATTGTATTTCAGTTTTTCAAAATTCTTTTTCAGAAAACCTCAATTTTATTTCAGAAAACGTCAAATGTATTTCAGTTTTTTGAAATCTTTTTCAGAAAACCTCAATCTTGTTTCAGAAAAGGTCAAAAATATTTCAGCTTTTCAGAAGCTGTTTCAGAAATCTTCAGTTTTATTTCGGAAAAGTTCAAATATATTACAGAAGTAGTCAAATGTATTTCAAAAATCCTCAGTTTTATTTCAGAAAAGGTCAAATGCATTTCACAGGAAGTCAAACGTATTCCATGGTAGTCAGAGGCTTCATCTGCTACCACCGCAACGTGCCGATAAGAATACCTGCATATAGCTCGCCACTAAATCTTCTTCGGTACTCGCCGTGGTCAACGCTTAGGAGCCAATAAATCTTTCGAAGAACCTTTCTCGCGAGTACTACCAGAATCGTCTCATTAGATTTTGTCAGCGTCCAAGCTTCAGTACCATACAGCAGGACGGGTGCTATAAGTGACTTATAGAGTGATAGCCGAGAAACTTTACTTCCAAATTGTTTATATGTGGGAGATACCAAACCCAGCTTAACCATATACCTGGTTTTATAGCGATCTCCTTGCTTCGAAATAGATAGCCTTCTCACTTCGTTAGAGAAAGTTATGTTCAGCTTCATAGACACTTAAATGACTAAATGCATGCCTTAAATTATTATGTAAAGACTTAAATCAGGTTTTGAAGACAAGTAACTTACCTTATAAAAAGAAAATCCAACGCTGCAAAAGAAATGCCCGCGTCATTACCCAAAAGGCCTAGAAGAAGAAGAAGAAAATTAAAAGTGAATTAGTGAGATCAATTATTTAAGGTTGAATGTATTTTTTTTGATAATTTAGTATTCATGAAACGAGCTCAAGGCCAAGAATAATAATTTTTCCCTTGTTTGAATTTTTATGATTTTTTAATTATTAAAAGTTTTTAATGGAATAGAGTAGGAAAAATTTTTAGTTTTGTTTCTGTTGCTGTCGTATTAACGACAGTCATTTGCCGTATATTGATCCGGTAAGTTTTGGTAATAGAAACTACTTGTAGTAGCCCCGTTTGCCGCTGACCCAGTCGAAACCTGTTGTTGTTTTACGTGGCTGGCATGTTCTCCAAAAGATGTTTGCAATTAACAGCGCCACCCAACGTAAAGCGAAGCTGGATATTGGTAAAAAAAGGCGAAAAGCTTCGTCTGTGGATCAGCTGGCGAAATGCAGGTCACTATCCTAAGCGACAAGAAAGCCTCCTATTCATAAAAGCTAGTTTAAAGATTCTCTTCTACAAAAATATATCAATCGACGTACAGTTTTCTTACACCTAAAATGCCAAGTAATCCTCCAGCCGCCTTTTTTTTCTCAGGCACCTCCCCCTTACTCTGTTGGCGACAGGAAAACCTTCGGAGCTTCTTCGTTCATTGGCATAACTTGATCCATCCAGGACTTCGCTGTCCGGAAATTTTTTTTTCTCTACTACTTAAAGATGAACCATTTATGATGTCATGTGATGAAGACATAGATCCGGAGAGATGTGAAGAGCTTTGATCTTAGTTCCTCGACAGAGAACCATAACTCTCAACTGCACTGTAGTAACTTTAGTACTGTCAAGTTTACTGAGAGCGTATTAGCTGTAGATGTTAGAGTTAAACAGCGATGACGTGCGCCGTTATGTGGCGTGACGACAACACGCGACTCCACCCGAGGGTGCATAGCTAAGGCGCGAAACCAACAACAACAATTGCGCAATGACAAGCATTTGTTTGATAACAATCACACAGAACTCTAGCCATAAAACTCAAATAAACAGCCAAGTGCAAGGATTTTGTTCGCGCATTGACCAAACACGTGGCGCGCTGCCAAGGCACAGAGCGCGCAGCCGCATGAGGGTGCAAGAACAGTTCTTGTTTTCTCCGACAACAATGACAAGCAACGCAGCGGCGTTTGGCGCTCTCACAACTTAGAACGAGCGACGTGTTTAGCTGTAACAGCCGGTCAGCTGCGCGCCAGCGTATTGACGACGCCAACAAGAACACCATGCAATTGCAACCGTGCGCGCAACCGTCAAATACATGCACTCCGCTTAATTGCATTTGGCGCACGCTCGGCATTCTTGGCTACTGTTTGCGGATCGCTCAAGCACGTTCTAAGCGGGTGGCTGTCGTTGATGTCGTTTATGAAAATGATAATGCTAATTTGTAAGACATATATTAATTTAATAACGGTACAACGTATGCTGATTTGCATACGGGAATGGCAAGAACAAGACGACATTGACTAACTTACTTGTAAATATCTAAAATTGAAGTGATTGCTTGGGCTATTTTCATTTCCATTCTGTATACAGGGTGTGGCTTTTATGGCTTTAACATAGTCATAAAAGCCTTGCAAATTATGCTGTTATGGGAGATTTCAAGGTTCTTTTGTCAGCTAATGAATTTCATGCTCTTATCTCTGATCTGCAATTAAAGTGACTGTTGCAGGTGGTCACGAGTGTGTGGACTTGAAGTTGTATGTGCGTTGGAAGTTTTTATGTGGAAAAGGTGAAGTACTGATTATAAGGGTAAGAGCGAGGAGGGGAAAGTACCAGTTAGCGAGCAGACGATTACAAGACGAGGAAAGTTTAGAACAAAACGATTATAACTTTTTCTTCAATAAAAAAATTTGGAAATTCCAGCACTTAAGCCCTTAATTGAGGAAGGTGTTTAATGAAATTCAAGATATAACCCACCTACAACCACAGAGCAATATTTTAAGCTCAGCTGTGGCAGCACTAGGAAAACGTTGTAAGCTGTAAAGCCAAGACAATCCTGGCATTTTGCGCACCTAGTAACTGAACGTGTTTACTCGCTTGGCCGATTAATATTAAAATAAAGAGTGACGCATATTGATCTTTCCTCAGCAGATACAAACCCTAGACAGCCGTGAGGCCTCTACTAAACCCGGATAAATAAGATGACACCATGGCTTTCAAATTTGTTGATTGCGGTTCGTCGTCTATGAAGAGATTCGATGACAATTTATTTATTTCCATGGAAAAACTAATGCGTCTAAATTACCTTTAGTCTGCATGGGGCTATAATCGGTCCCAGCTAGCTTCTTACGCGGTAACAGTAATTTCCAAACATGTAGATCTAGCCAATTAGTTGGGAAATATTCATCACGCCACAAATTGGAAGAGAAACTCTACCTTAATCCCCTCCATTTTCTTCAAAGAGAGGTAGCGGTTTTAGTCGGAAACATGTAAGGCTCCAAAAATAAACTTGCTTAAACATCAGTTAGAGTTTTCCAATATTAACTACGCCATTGCCGATATAAGGAGTCCGTCGCTTAATCCACGCCAATCCTCGCAAAAAAAAAGAATATTTAAAAAAAAAGGTTTGTTGGTTAAAAACTTAAAAACCTTCGAAACGATTTCCTTTGAACCAAAACAATACCGATATGACCCCTAAAAAGTCCCTAAATACTCTTGAAGTGATTTCGAAATGAGTCCACAAACTTTCCTACATTGACCCGAGTAAAACAATGATACCGAACTAGCCCCACAAAACTTGAGGGAAGTCACCCCAGTGAATTTAAAATTATTCCGAAATAAGCCGAAAAAGCTCGAGGGTTAATGATTGAGCAAACATTCCACTCGTCACTAAATTTTTCTGAAAACACCCATTCTTGGTTTTAAGTGCAACTCGGTACGAATGTCTCTACACACTCAAATCTTGATACTGCAACTGGTAAAATTATTCGATAGACCGCCGACAGCTTAGATTAAATCATTGTTAGCTATAGTCTATCGATGAGAGCCTATTAAGACTGCCATGAACCACACGGGTCTATACAAATAAGTAGTTTCATCTTCGTTATTTGCTAGTTTTTCTTTATTTCTTGCCAAATGACTCAAATGATTATTTTCGCATTTCAAACAATTTTATACGCATTGTCTGAGATCAAGTTTCTTTCATCTCTTTGTAGTTTTAGCTAAAGCGGCGTTGCTGACTAATTTTTTATGTATACGAGTTTTTCTTTTCCTTTTAATCTTGTCACAGCTAAATTGTTGTAGCTTTTGCAAAAATATATTCATATATTTATAAATGTTTTTTTTTTTTTTATAATTTTCAATGTCAAAGTTATGCCAATTAACATAACGGTATATAAATCTAAAATATGTCTTTATGCGTTTCTTTTTATTAGCGAAGATAAACGCAAATCAGAAATTATGACACAGGCAGATGAGGAAGCGAAAAATATATTGTAGTGTAGTTTAAGTCGATTACGATGAGTTTCAAACGTATAAGCATGTGTGTTATCTAATAAGCAAATTATCTCATTTCGAAACACGAAACTAGAACTCGGAAACGATGCGTGCGTAGATAGATACAGATAAAGTTAGAACATAAAACTATTAAAAAATAGTCTTTAAAACGTCCTGTAACATATTAGATATAATTTCGAATTTTCGAACATGAAATTCGAATTTTCGAACATGAACTTCGAATTTTGGAATATCACATCTTATGAAAAATTTAATTATTGGGCATCCAATTAAAATTTTCAAAAATACATGACAAAGAACACTTGCTGTTATTTTCTACCTCTTAATTTTGATTACGCCAAACTTCGAATATTCGAAACTTTACGTAGAATATTCGAATGTCGCATTCGTGAGACTTAATTGCAAATGTCGAACATAATTACTGAATTTCAGAAAATATTTGCTTACAAGGTTTCGATTCAATAATTATAAAAAAAGTATCTACGTTGATTAATTTATTTTTAATTCTGTATTATTAAATTTGAAATTTATTTATTTAAGAAACAAATTTTCAATAAAAATTAGTTTCCAAAATACAGCCACGCGTATTTTACTAACTACCACAAGTTCATAAAAAGTAACAAATTTGTCAAATTGACCAAACTGCTGACTGGTTTTCAGTTTTGCAAATGAGATATGTATAACAGAAAATGAAACACGAATTACAAATGACATGTTTTTCGAAACTGGAAATTTCGAACCTACTTCAAAAGTTATAATTTGATGAAATATTTAATATAAAATAATACGCTTGAATGTTGTTAAACACAATGTTTTGAAATTTGTATAAAAATAAATAGCTGAGTGCCTACAAAAACCAACAGGTTGGACGGAAAACTATCGATACGCTTAAATAAAATTTAAAAAATATCAACAAGTTTTTTCTTATATTCGAGTTTTCGAAAATTCGAAATTTAATATTGCGATTTTTAGTTCTTCAAATTAGAAATGTAATAAAGCTTTCAACGAATGAAATAAAACATTATTTTCGTAGTTCGAAACTTCGAACACTAACTTCGAAAATCCAAAAAAAAAATAGAAATATTTAATTTAAGGAACATTGATTATAAAAACAATTCTTCACTCTTGCAAGTTCAAAACAAGTATATTTTAACTGAATTTCGAATTTTCGAACATTAAATTCGGAGGTGTAAATTTTCTTTTTGTTAAATTTTATGAGAAAAAATTGTCCAGATTTTTCAATTTCTCGTTGGAAAATTATTATTGATGAAAAATATATTTTTAAGCTTAATCGGGAATTTTCGAAAAATTGCTTCAATATGAGGATTTTTTTTCATTTATTTTTACCCGCAATACAGCACCATGTATTTTTTTTTTAAGGAATAACCCGCCACTAGCCTTTGCATACTTTAGCTGATTCTGCTACCTCTTAATTATCGTTCACACAGCTGACATAGTTTTGAAGTTCGAAAACAATAATTTATAACCCCATTAAGCAATGATTCTTCAAACAAAAAATCGATGTCATGGTTTTTTGGTGGCACATTTCAATATCGTTTCGAAAGAAGATTGATTTGAGAAAGAAATGAATACAAATGCTCACCTGAATTCTTTTTGACACAGA
Source organism: Merzomyia westermanni (assembly GCA_949987695.1). Taxonomy (NCBI): domain Eukaryota; kingdom Metazoa; phylum Arthropoda; class Insecta; order Diptera; family Tephritidae; genus Merzomyia; species Merzomyia westermanni. The sequence continues at coordinate 147,075,015 of OX465290.1, forward strand.
GATGCCTAAAAATAGCTAGCAAAGTCGAGAAAAGGTAGGCGCGTGGACGAGAACTTTGGGCGAATGGCAATGCCCTATTTCTTTTTTATTTCAATATACAAAACTGACAAGAGCAATGTGAAACCAAAAAAAAATCTAGAGTATCGCTAGGGCAACAAAAAAGAACAGGAACAAACAACAACAAGCTTAATTTCACACACTCGCCCACCAGCAAAAGTAAATATATTAAATTTACTTTATTTACGTTCTACATTTCTGGGTCAATTTTGACAGTTTGCTTTCGTAGCAAGAATAAATACAAAAAAGAACAAACAAAAAAACACAAAAACAAATACTAGGTGAGCTATACGATCACTGCTTTGCTAGCAACAAAACACAAAAAAAAAGTGGAGCGTAGATAGCGCACGAGCGCGCGCTTACGAAAGATCATTCTTGCTTGACAAACAACAAAGTTGCCAAGAACTTGAAAAGTTGCCTCAGCGAAGATATTGAAAATTAAAAAAAATAAATTTAAATAACAGCAAAGTCAAAGTAGTATAATTACGTAGCTATACAAACACTTACAATGAGTAAATAAGGCACTGGAAAAGTTCTGAGAAGTGGTCAGAAATTAAGAAAAAAAAGATGCTGTACTGCGTTAAGACAAAATTTTAGCATGTATTTAGTTGTTATAGTAGGAAAATAAAGTCGACTATCACATATATAACATACAAAGGCTGGAAGACAAAAAGTAGCTCGAAAAAAATGTAACTTCGAATTTTCGAACATCAACTTCGAAAAATTCGAAAATGAAGAAGTAACATAAAAATATATATTTTAATAGAAATAAGAGTTTTGAGTTGGAAATTAAGTTTTATAACCAACTTGGGAAGTTTCGAAAAGGAAACCCAATAAAATAAACAAATCTAAATGTTTTTTATCGAAACTGAGAAAATTTACTTTTGAACGCAAATGTGGATTATAAAATTTTACATATTTTAGCTAATCTCAAATTTTCGAACATCAACTTCGAAAATTTCTGACATATTGACTTAATTGGGACATGATTTGAAGGATTTAAAAATAAATGACACTTTACAAATTAAGCCTAAAAACTAAGTTTTAAAAAAGTAAGTTTGAAATTCTAAATTTGATTTCTCATTAACTAATAATTAAATCAAAACGGTAATTTTTTAAATTCGAAGTCAAAGTTCGAATTCCAATATTAAACCAATTTTTTGGTATGGCTCCAGTTTCGATAAAAAGCCAAAGCGCACAGCCGTTTGAACAGGGTTAAACGCATTGTGTACTGAAAACACACAAAAAAGTGGACGCTGTCATTTTTAAGTAGATCAATTGTCAATAGCTACCACAAAAAAAATGAAAATAAAATGTGATCAAAGTTGTTCGTATTTTTTTCTTTTTTTTTTTGCCTCTTGCTTGTTATTGCTGCTAGTAGAGCCAAGTAAATGAAAAATTATTCTAAAGTGAAGTATTCGATTGTTAGGTATTTCGAAACAATAGAAAAAATTAAAAAAAAAAATAAAATGCTAAACAAAGTAAAAAGAATTGCTTCCGGAGAAATTAGGTCAAAAGTGACACTTCACACATAAAGAATTATTGATTTGTTTTCGGCCGCAGCACACACGGTCGTCTACATATTAGATTTAGCTAGCCGATGATTATGAGAGGGGCATATTGTAGGTTGAGGTGACACGATGCATATCAAAGATAATCATAAACGGTCAACAAAAGTATTGTTATTATCTAATTGTAGTTTCATTAATAAAGCTATATTAATTCTATGTTTTTTTTGTTTTCGAAGTTCATGTTCGAATTTTCGAACTTCACCTTTTTATCAAATTCGTCACCAAAAACTAGTCAGCAACAAATTTCTTTAAAATCCACTTTTGTTTCGTTTTACAAACATTTCGAAATTGATGATCGAAAATTCGAAACTCAATATATTTCATCCAGAACAATTTTTAATAATAATTTTATATGTTTACATCATCCAAAATATACTTAGTAGTTAGAAATGATTGGGTTTAGTTTTCTTTACATTTCTTGTTTTCGAAGATAGCTCTTTCAAATAAATCTTTCAGATTATTGTTGAGCAAGCTTGGGAGTAGCAGATGTCGAGGAATTCGTTTTTCGTGCTTGCATTTTCTAAATATATTTGAATTATAACAAGCTTAGTTAGTGTTTTCAATTTTCAAAGCCTTCGAAATCAATGTTCGAAAATTCGCAGTTTGTAAAGTTATAGTATTATACTTTTCTGTAGTGGTTGTTAAAATAACCATAAAATTGCATTTACGAAATTTCGAAGCTTTCAAATAGATACTTTTTATTTTTAATTTTCGAAGATAAAAAATCAATGTTCAAAAATTCGTAGTCTTTGAAAATGTGAAAAAACTTTAAATTACAAATAGTTTTAAGTAAATAAAGAGATATGCCTGTTTTTGCAGTTTCGAAATTAATGTTCGAAAGTTCGAAGTTCATAATTTGCTTTTTTATTTTCCAAAAAAGCCACATTCGGACTCCTTGCACTGTAACAGGCTTTCTTAAACATTCGAAATTAATGTTACAAATTTTCGAAATTATGTAAGTAATTTTCGAAATTATGTTAGAAATTTTCGAAATTATCTAAAAGTATACAGTTCGCACTCTAGAACCCTTCACAGTAACTTCAAGTTAAATGCATACATTTAAGAAACAGATGTGTATACAACAAACACCTTAGTCATAAAATAGCACCAACAATTGTTTACAATTTGAAAATAAAAAATGCTAATAAACCAAAGCTCCACAGCGCGTATAATTTTTGTATATTTTTTTGTGAAAAAAAAACATACAAAAGCCATTAAAAACACTAATCATTTGACCTAAATTCGAAACCAAAAAAAGAACTTCAACTACTGCTGCTGATGTAGGTTTCGGCATCGCTTTATTATTTCGAAGCAATGTTTTTGTTGTAAAGAAAGCATACGCACTCATATGCATTGCAGTGTGATAAGATTAGAACGCGCGTTCATGGATATTTTCATTTCATTTGAAATTATAAAAAAAAGCGTTTAAGTGTTTGCAGAAGGTAATAAAGCGGGAAGAATGCAACAATTTCTCCAGATTTCCCAGTTTGTTTAGAAAACGATTTTTTTATATCATTACTAATTTTTCTTTTTAGACATTTGAAAATATTCAGTTATCACAATATTTAAAGAGTTCGAAATTTTCGAAGTTAATTTTCGAAATTTTGAAATTAATTTTAAAAAAATTAATAGAACTTTTTGTGTGAGGATCTGTGGAAATGAATCATTTGAGGTTCTCTTAATTGAATTTCGTAATTAAATAAGTGTTCGAAATTTTCGAAGTTGTCAAAATTAACTAAAGATGAAAATTGATAAAAATGTTCTTTTGAGGTATCTGTGGAACCTTTCATGTAAGGTGTTTTTAATAATTAAATTTTCGCAAAATTTTAAGTGTTCGAATTTTTCGAAGTTTCGGAATTAATTAAAGTTAAAACCTGATACAACTTTTCTTTTTAGGTATCTGTTGAACGTTGCATTTGGTTGTTGAATGTTTCATTTGGCGCGTCAAATTAAGTTTGTGAAAGCCCTAATTCGCAAGGTTTATCGATTTTTGTTAACAGCGGATTTTCGAACATAACTTCGAAAATTTCGAACATTGAAAATTCTTTGACATATGCTTAATTGCAGGTATTTAAACAAAATTAAACTCAAAGAAAGGTCTTTTTCGAGTTAAATGACAAAAAGCAACTCCGAAATTGTGTGCTACAATTCTAAAACATTTATTTTAAACCTCATTTACGAAATCTAAGCTCAGTTAAATTCAATAATAAGCAAATAAAAACAAATACAACACAAATATTTCTTTTAAATATGCAATCATGATGTTTACTTTTAAATGCCCAAATCTCTTCGGTATTTTCAAACATGACAAATTTTATGAAATATGCAAAATTAAAAGCAAAAACAACTTAAAGCAGAGTAATTTCTTGAGCTTAATGGGGACAACAAATTTCGAACATATGTCAAAATGGTTTTTAAATGCAGTTTACTTGATATGAACTTAACTAAATTTAGTAATAAGCCACTCAAAGTATTTAAGCATTAATTATGTTTTTATTAACACCTAACATATTTCCCTATTAACGATCAACTAACATCGGTACCATTTAACAGTTAATCATTTATTATCATTGGCGTGTATGCATTAAAAGGTTTCGCAAGCAATTTGGTCTGCACTGAAATGACATGTCTTCGATCACAAAGTAAACTGGACTGCCTTGAGTGGGAATGAATGACCGTACCAGCTAGTCAAGCAACTAGTCAGACCAAGCAGCCTACCTATTTTAACCTTCCCATGACGGGAAAAAATGCTAACGTCAAAAGTATTGGGTCAAATTTGTCCCGTGCAGCAAACAATCACTTTCATAGAACGAAAACTTCGAGTATTATTTTTGCAATTTTTCACAGATATTGGTAAACAAATATTCTTAAAACTAATTTTATTTTTTTTTTATTACTATGCCATATTTTATACATTTTTTTTTTTCGAAATTGAAAAAAAAAAAACATTTACTCCAATTTTTTTTTTGAGTACTTTGAATTCCACAAAAATTTTATTTTCAGCTGTAAAATATCAAAGCAATGAAATCATAATTTATGCAAATGATGAAAAATGATTCAAATACGCCTCAGAGACCAACTAAGGGTTAAATGCATCTATTAACCAAAGCGTGAAAATCCCCACAATCAGCTATGGCAAAAAATTGGTAATAATAGAGCAATAAAAAACCAAAAAACCAAGCAATCGGAAAAGTCAAAGCGCAACATATAAATACCAATAAATTGTACAAAAGCAACAACAACAAACACAGAAGTAACCAACACTTCTCAATACAGAATGTTACAGTATTACAGAGTCGGCGCTTACGGCTTAAAAGTGAATTGAGAAGGCCAGACGGCTTGGTGATTGTGTGGACACGATAGGCGCGCAAATGTTGGTGGCAGCCAGTTTCTTGACCCGGTTGCTATATTTTAATGGTTTTGGTTTGATGATGGTAAATCTTAAGTGGGAAATAAACAAATAGCTGCAAGGCTCATTCACAAGCTTCTGCATAAAATGCATAAATATTACAAATGTATTGGTTAAGGAAAATGTATATTGAATTAAATGGAAGGAATTGATTTGCAATAAATTCGACGAAACGTATGAAATCTTGCAGCTTTGTTGAATATGGCTTACGTAGCAACAGTTCGTTTGCTTATTAAAGCAGAGAGACTGAAATATGACAATTTCGAATTTTCGAAATTGAATTTCGAATTTTCGAACACACATTTTTTTTGTACTTTTTAACGCATTAGCTGGTGAATTTTCTTAGAAAAATCAGTTTTCTCAAAATTCTACTTATAAATTTTCGAACATGAATTTCGAAAGTTTTGTAACCAAACTATTTTCCTTTAACTAGATTCAAACTTATAAGATTACATTTTTAAGAATACCTAGTTTTCGCACCTTCAAGTATCCTAATGTTTCGAAAGTAAATAAAAATATTTATTTTGTAATTTCGAGTTTCCGCACCTAACATAAAATTTTGGTTTCGAACATTGAGAAACATACGCATGTATTTGAATTTACTAGCTGCCATCTAAAATTTGCACAATGAAATTGCATAGAAAAGCACTTCTTACTTGTAAATCAGTCACTTCGAAAACTGATTTCGAAATTTTCGAATATTGAATCCGAAAACTTTTAAACATTATTTAATAAAATAAATAATACAAACTCAAAAAATTTTTAATTTTAGGAACTTTTTTTCGAACATCATTTTCGAAAGTTTAAAAAAATTGCAAATTTATTAACTTTAAATGTTTATGAAGTTTCACTTTTTAAACATCGGGAAATTAAACTATAGCTTTTGAATTTTATTGAATTTATTAATATCTGAACATTTAACAAAATTCGTGAGCGAAATTTTCGATGGCTTCGCGCAAGAAGATATTATTGTACCAGTATTTAGTTATCTTCTAATAATAAAAAAAAAACACGTTTAATACATTTTTTGGGTTTAAAGCCTGAAATTAGTGCAAAATTAAATAAATTTCAAAACTTTCCGAAATAAAATCTCAAAATTTTATTGTTAACTCATTATTAACAAATTGGCTTACTTCGAATTTTCGAGCATTAATTTCGAAAGTGTCTAAAATGCAAGCCACGCTTGTTTCTACGCTTGAATTTACAAAATAAGATTTAAACATCAAAACTTAGGCTATTGAATTTTATTGAAATTAAGTCCATTTTCTCATATAAACTTGTATATTTTTATATATCTTTAAATATAAAGAAAACAAAATCACAAATTTTGTCGTTTAAAACCTGAGATTAATGCAAAATTAGGTAAACTTCGAGTTTTCGAATATTAATTTCTAAACATTCCAAAATGAAAATCTGTAAATAGTTATGCAAAATCATTGCTACCAAGCTTAAATTTGAAAATTGGTTAACTTCGAATATTCGAACATTAATTTCGAAAGTGTCTAAAATGTAAGCCAAGCTTGTTTCTACGCTTGAATTTACAAAATCAAAGATTTCTTCTCCTTCATTAAAATTATTCTAAAAACTTTCTTCAAATTTATAAGTTGGGAATTCAATTTTTTTGAACTTTGAATTTTATTGAAATTAGGTCCATTTTCTCATATAAACTTGTATATTTATATATCTTTAAATATAAAGAAAACAAAATCACAAATTTTGTCGTTTAAAACCTGAGATTAATGCAAAATGAGGTAAACTTCGAATTTTCGAATATTAATTTTCAAACTTTCTAGAATGAAAAGCTCAAAATGTTTATGTAAAATCTTTGCTACCAAGCTTAAATTTGAAAATTGGCTAGTTACAAATTTTTCCGTTTAAAACCTGAGATTAATGCAAAATTAGGTAAACTTCGAATTTTCGAATATTAATTTCTAAACATACCAAAATGAAAATCTGTAAATAGTTATGCAAAATCATTGCTACCAAGCTTAAATTTGAAAATTGGTTAACTTCGAATTTTCGAACATTAATTTCGAAAGTTTCAAAAATTTTTATAATGAAGTGTCAACGATGCGGCTACTCAATTGTGCCTAACACCTTCCTGAACTGACTATTTTAGAAAAAAAATCGAATGTGGTTTTTTTATTGCGTTTCGAATTATATTGCAAAATTACAATATTGCTGACCATGACATTAAACCTGAATGTTTGTTCTATTGTTCTGATTGCTTGTACTTTTTATGATTTTACTAGTTCTTGATTGAGTTAATTACTCATGATATATTCTTGTTAAAAATACTTTTAAATATATTTACATACTCGTATTTAACAACTTTGGTTATGCCGATCGTTAATTGAGGTATTCTTAACTTTTTTTCCGAGAAAGTTTTTATGTCTTCATTAAGAGAGCTGAGGTTTTAGAATAATAGTTTGACATCCGTGTGTAATATTAGTAAGATTATTTGTGACAAATGATTCTGCATGAGGAAATCTTAGTGGAATGATGATTTATGAACTCAACGAGGTTGTGTAGTTTGACTGATTGCACAGCATTTTCCACAGTTAAGATCTAGTCCAAAAAGTTAAAAAGTCTAGTTTGGCTCTCGGGAAATCTTTCGAATGGTGCCTTATCTATGATATATCATATAATTATAGCGCATAGCTTTTCGAAGAATTGATAAACACACTGACTACTAAGACATTAATTTTTTAAGCAATAATGCCTCACTAATAGCTTTTCTTTTCTAATCAATTAAAGAAAAAATAAATAAGAATAGAAAATGAAAAACAACAAAACACCCAAGTAGTTACAAACACATTCATGCTAAGTCTACAGCATGGTCTATAACAAAAATAAATACATAATAGATAAACAACACATACAAAATAAAAAAAGTAACATAAGAAAGAATATAAAAAATTCTAATCTTGATCATTGCCAGGTGCGTTTAATGCACTTTTGCCATTCGAATGCACTTAAGGTTTTAGCGTTACGCCGGTCGCCACTACAACTGCAAAACGTGATTCTACGTCAAATCGCATTATGTTTACCCAGCAAGCGCTGAGAGGTGATAATAGCGACTTACAATAGCTCAATGTTCTTAAAAAAACTTTAGTGTGAGTTGCTTAGTGTTAGGTGTGAAATGTATTGGGGTGGGAGGGATTTTAACGAAAAAATAGTCAAAATCATTTTGATAGGGAAAACTACAAAAAGTAATACACCATAGCATATTTTTGAAAAGGTTCGCTTATTATCCAATTATGTGGAAAATACTCTTTAAAGCCAGAAACTGTTCCCAGATTAATTGAGTTTAACCCTATATAAAGTCCATGCCAGTAATTCAAACTGTTCTCAGGCTATTCTTTTTATTTCGAAATCAAGCTAACTCCCTGGGGACTGTCCTAATTACTGGGAACAGTCAGTTGATTCGCTAAGACCAAATTTAATGATGCAATTTTTTAGGAAAAACTATGAAAATAGTTTAATATAAATACAGGGTCCTATCATGAATTCCTTGTGAACAAAATATACCCAAAATTTATAAAGCAGCACTAAAAGAATGCGTGAAAAATTGTTATTGTTTTGCTTTCAAATTTTTTGGAATTTTCTTCACATAAAATTCATGGTAGGGCCAATAAATTTGGTTAAATTTTTGATGTTTACATTTCGACGACTGAGTTGACGGTTTTTTTAAAAACATTCGTTCAGGTAGCACATTTTCGAAACTTATCCTAACATAGGGCTTTCTTCCAATACATATTGAAGTAGAGAATTTTTCTAAAAAATTCTGAGATAATAATTTTTTTTTAATTATGGTGATTGTTGTTGGAGCAAAGCTCGAATTTTTATGTTTGTTTGTTAATTGATATTAGAGGAAAATTTACAACGTTATGCACAGCGATGGTATGGGATGACATGTTTCGAAGTGCCCAGCTTCTCATCAGACCCCTTCTCGGACACTGAGATACGAACCCAAGTGTCTGCACCAAAGCCGCTGTTAGAGTACTCTAACAACTAAGCTATGATGCCCTGTAGCGTCACGATGCATTTTTCCTCTTTTTTTAAATTATTTGAAATTAAAAATTTTTAATGATCAGTTTTGAATTTGAAGAAAACTTCGAACTAGGAATTCTTAACTTCTGGGGGCCATTTCTTAAATAAACTTTAAAGTTTATCTGCCTGGTAAAAACGTTTGTTGTATAGAACATTTTTGTTTATCCGGCAGATAAATTTTAAAGTTGGCTTGAGAATACGGCTCTTAGTTTTTCATTTCTAGTTTAAAAAAATTGTAAATCTAAATTTTTTCTTTAAGTTTGAAGTCAAAGTTTTTAAATTTGTGAATTTTTTGTTTGGAAATATAAAATTTTTGACTTAAAGTTTTTAATTTTTTATTTGCAATTGTAGATTGCATTTTGTGTTTTTAGTTTTTAATTTATTTAAATTTTTTAATTTGTTATTTCAAATTTTAAATTTCAGTTGGTGTATTCGCCGTTCAAAATTTTTCGAATCTTTACATTTTTTGTTCTGTTTCTTAGTTTAGAATTCCTTACTTTTATATTTCAAATTCTAATATTAAAAATTTTTAAATTTTAAATTATTTTTTTTAACTTTTACTGCCGGTTTCACGAAAGAAATTTAAATGAAAAATGAGTTTTTTACTCGAAATTTCTATGAAATCTGACAGCGAAAAAAATTGTTAGTACCTTTATTTTTTCATTTCAATTATTTCGTGAAACTGGGTCTTAATTTTAAATTCTTTAAACTTAAGTTTGGAAAAGTAAATTTTGTATTTCAAGTTTTTTGTATGAATTAAGCTTGTGCATTCTAATTTCTGGTTAGAATTAATGGAATTTTGGATTAGAATTATAAAATATTCAACCTCCGATTTTAAGTTTCAAATTTAATAGTTTCATATTTAGAATTATAAACTTTTAGTTTCAGATTTCTGATCTTAAATCTAAGTTTTGAGCTTATGCGTGTTAATTTGGATTTTGAATTAAAATTATAAAATTTACAGTTTGGAGTACAGAATTTAAAGCTTTTAACTTTTACTTTCAGATTTTTGAACTCAAATTTAGCGATATTAGACATGAATTTTTTACTTTAAGTTTCTAACCTTAAGCTCGAAATTTTGTTGATCTGAATTTAGATTTCTGAAGTTTGAAACCTTCTGAATTTTGACTTAGTCTTACTTTCTCAACTTAAAATTTGGAAACTTCAATTTAGGATTTGGAATTAATAATTTAAAAATTAAGATTTTTAATCTAAAATTTAAGTTTTGAGCTTTTGCGTCTTAATTTCTAATTTTGAATTGGAATTATGGAATTTTAAATTTCAGATTTTTAGTTTCGAATTTAAAATTTAGAGTTTTAAAATCAGAATTTAGTTTTAGATTTCTCATCTTAACTTTAGAAATTTGAAAGTTTAATTTCTTTACCGCATGTTTCTAATTTTAAGTTTGAACTTTTAATCTTCGAATTTTGAATTTTGAAATTTGAAGATTTGATTTTAGATTTTTTGCCTTTAAGTTTTTATTTTTTGAATCTGAAGTTTGAAATCTTCTGAATTTTTACTTAATCTCACTTTCTCAACTTAAAATTTAGAAACTTCAATTTAGGATTTGGAATTAATAATTTAAAAATTAAGATTTCTAATCTAAAATTTAAGTTTTGAGCTTTTGCGTCTTAATTTCTAATTTTGAATTGGAATTATGAAATTTTAAATTTCAGATTTTTAGTTTCGAATTTAAAATATAGAGTTTTGAAATCAGAATTTAGTTTTAGATTTCTCATCTTAACTTGAGAAGTTTGAAAATTTAATTTCTTTACTGCAAATTGCTAATTTTAAGTTTGAACTTTTAACCTTCGAATTTTGAATTTTAAAATTTGAAAATTTGATTTTAGATTTTTTGCCTTCAAGTTTTTATTTTTTGAATTTCGAGTTTCAAGTCTTTTCAATTTTGACTTAATCTTAATTTCCAATTTGAATGAAGTTTCAACATTTTTTTTATATATTTTCTAATCTTTAATCTTGAATCCGAATTTTATATTTGGAATTTTTGGTTTTATGTTCAAAATCTGAATTTTGAATTGCGACTCATATTTAGAATTGAGTCTTCATTTTTGTGTTGTCGATTTGGTTATGGTGAATTGTCTTAAATTTTTCCAACTAGAAATTATAATTTCTAACTTTTAGTTTTAAATTTCTAATCTTAAATTGCAAAATTTTATTTGTATTTTTGAATTCAGTTAACTTTTTGTTAATAATTTTTAAAGTTTTGAATTTCGACTTTAAAATCTGAATCTTGAATTTAGAAATTGAATTTAAGTGTTTGAGATCATATTTCTGTTAATTTTCTATATTAGATTGTAAATATCTTATTTTGAATTTTTAGTTTTGAAGTTATGATTTTGACAATAAGACTTTTGAGTTGATTGAGTGAATAAAAATTTTTAAATTTAGTTTTCTAACTTTTACTTTAAAAATTTTGAATTATAACCTGGAAATCTGTTTTATGAATTAAAAACTTGAATTTAGCTGTTTGAGTTTATACTTTTGCGAGTTTTAAATAATTATTTTAAAAATCTGAATTTTAGAATTGAAATATTTGAGTTCTAAATTTAAATTGTGAATTTGGAAATTATATTAAGATATTTCGGGAGTGAGTTTTCTACAATTTTACGTTTTGAAGTTAGGGGTTTGACATTAAGACTTTTGAATTTTAAATAATAATTTGACTAATTTAAAATGTATTTTAATATTTTTGAATTTATTTTTTATCTTTTAGTTTTGAAATTTTGAAGTTTGAGTTTCAAAGTTGGTTTTTAAATCTATTACTTGAATTAAGATGCTTGAATTTAGATTTATGTGAATTTTAAATATTTATTTGAATTATCTGAGTTTCAAGATTGAAATTTTTATGTCTTGGTTAAGATATATCAGGAGTGAATTTTCTTGAATTTATAGTTTTGAAGTTAGAATTGCGACACTAAAACTTTTGAATTTTGTCTTTTAAATTTTTAAAACTTTTTGGATTGTCTGAATTTTCAATTAAGAATGTTATATTTTGAACCTGGAATTTTCTATATTTTATCAAGAATTTTTTTTTTTAATTTTTAGTTTTGAAGTCAAGATTTTGACATTAAGGCTATTGAGTTTCGCATTCTAAATTTTAAAAAATAATTTCAATAATCTGAAATTTGAAATATTTGAGTTTTAATTTTAATTTGAAAACCGAATTTATATTTTGAAGGTGTGTTTCCATCTTATAGAATTTTTAAGTTTTAATTTGAATTTAGAAACCAAGCATCTTATATTGTGAACTGTTTTTTTTTTTTTTTTTTTTTTTTTTTTGTAATTTATATGTAATTTAAAAGTGTGAGGTTTGATATTTACACTTTAAATTTAGAACTCAGTTTTGCTTTTTCAATTTTAAGTAATAAGTTTTTGTTACATAATTTAAAAAAAAAAGTTTTTTCGAAATTAATTATTTAGCTCGGAGCCAGTTTTCTCATTAAATGCGTGCTAATGAGTTGCTATTTGTTAATAACACAACAACAACAACGACAAAAAACAACAACAAAAACTGCAATAAAAAATATCATAAAAGTAAATATTTCAATGTCAATTTATTGCCGGCATCGTCGACGTTTAACTAACGCTGGCTTTGCGTGTGCGATCAACTGTATTTAATAGTTAGCCTAGACCCCGGACACGGTCCTGAGCTACAAAGCTGAGAATTTTTATAAATTTGAGACTGATGAGCTAGCGAGTAGGGTATTTAATAAAGCACATTGACGCATATAGCAAACAAAAAAAAAAAACGATATGGGCTTAGAACAAGCTTAGAACTTATTTGCTTTAACCGGGGAAGAGAAGAAAATAACGTACGGATGGTAGTGAGTGACTGTGATTGCGCACTCTACACGCTGCAACGCGTTGCCAATATTCAAGGATAACAGCTTGAAGTTGATTACTGCACTCACGTTCCCTTTAACCCTCTAACGCCGCGAATACTATTTGCTTGTCATTTGTTGTTATTATTAGTTTCCGTCGCGTATTTTAAGTTGCTTTCTTGTTGTTGTTGTTGCTGCTGGTTGCGTTGTCATAGCAAATTAATTATCTATGAATTATAAATTTGTAATGCTTAAATGCTTAAAGCAAAGAAAGCCAACTTATTAGCTAACGAATGTCAAACAAATAAAAACAAACAGACAACAATAAAGGTGTTGAGTCAAAGCCATTGACTTGAGTATTGAACGAGGGACGCCAGACATGCACATAAACACTTTTGTGCAAGCGTTTGTGTAAGACAAATTGAAATGCAACAATGCAGTCGACGACGACTTAAGTGCTGTTTAACGGTATTTTATGCTAATTTTTGACATTGAACTTAAGCTTTGAAAGAAAGAATCAACAATTACACAGCAGAAAATACAACAAATAAGAATAATAATTATTACAAGCTAATAACAACAACAACAAAAGTCATAAAAGCAACACTTACAAAAACAAAATACAACAACAACAAAAGCATATAAAAGAACAACTTTTCCATTAACGACGACTTGAAAATGCATTCTCTACCGCACTTATGAATGATTAAGTATTGGCATTTAACAACAATGGAAGGCGGATGTCAGACGGTTTGGACATGTTAAAAATTACGCTTATTGTTGTGCACTTCTTTCCAGTTTACACATCTTTCCATGTTTCGCATATTGGTCGCATGCCGTTTTAGAGGTCAACTAGACTATATTTGAACGGCTTAGAGCAAAAGCAAAGCAGGAAAGGTGGAAAATATTACAAAAAAGAAATACAACAAAAATCATATAGCATGCAGCAGGCAGCAAGCAACAATACCGTCATCCAACAACAACAACAATAAGAACTAGTTAACTTATTTTAGGTGTTGGTCAATTCAGCTATAATAAATATGCAAAACTTTGTTTGTAATATACAAATATTCTCAGTTAACTAACATGCATATTTGCTGCAGGGTATTTAAAATGTAACGGTATTTTACTAGTTGACATTGGTATCAGAGCGCTAGGGGTAAGAAAAGCGAGTTGTTGCATATTCGCAACCAGTTTTCGAAGACAGCAATGATTTATTTCGGTTTTTTCACACAATAATTAACATAAAATGCAAATAGAACACAAAAATAACTGTTTCAAAAAACTGTTCCCATTTTTGAACTGTACCCACTTTACTTTTTACAGCATTTTTTGCTTGAGCTAACAAGGATGGAAAAAAATATCGCCACAAGTGTAGTTATATTTACTATAAAACTGTTCCCAGTTGCTTAGCTTCGTCAACCAATGTTGCTGTTGGCAAATATATGATCAGCTTGCTTTATATACAGCGAATCAGTTGCTGGTTAATGGCTTAAGTCTATGCAGTAATTATAAAAACTAGACAAAACTGGTGCTCAATTAGAAACTGTTACAATCTGTTGGCAATGCTCATTTTGTTTATTATTTGCTACAAAGTTTAATTTTTGCAAATATGTTTTTAATTAAAAACTGTTTCCAATCTGTGTTGCCATTTTTTTATCTGATCTTAATTGGACATTTTTGGGCTATATTAACTATAAAATCTTCTTTTACGAAACTATTATCAATTAAAAACTTTTTTCAAATGTGTTCTCAATTTTTTTTTGTTGCCAATCGGTGTTTTTAATATGCACCAAAAATTTATGACAAATTTGTACCCAATTAAAAACTGTTCCCAAATATGTTCGCATTTCAAATTGGTAAGTAATTGTGCCATTAATGAAACTTCATTGGCATAGTAGTAAAGAAAACGGTTTCCAAAGCAAACTGTTCCCAGATTAAAGATCTTCCCGCCTGAAAATTGTTACTATTTTTACTCTTATTAAAGAAATTTGCACAATCTTAAACGTAGTTTGCGATAAAACTTTTCCCAACTCAAGTACTTGCAAGGTTCTCTAACAAAATGTTCCTACCTAAAAACTATTCTCAACTCATGTAATTTAAATTTTTCAAAGCAAAATGTTTGCATCTAAAAACTATTCTCAGCCTAAATATTTTGTCAATTGTCATCTGCTAAAATCTATTTCAAAAGTGTTCTCACTTGAAAACTATACCCAACTAGAATCTCATGATTGCGGAAAGCTACTTATTTTAGTACAAACAAAAAAGTGTTCTCAGTAAAAGTGTTCCCACTTCTTAACTGATCCCAACCAAGTTTGATGTATAGTATAAGAAATAAAAGCTTAGTAATATCAAACATTTTCTTCACAGTTAATATTGCTTACTAGGATCATTTCGTGGATGAATGATTTAGAAATCTTTAAGTTTTGAAAGGGTCTTTACCTGTTGAGCTTTCGTTATCCTTCGCTTTACAGATATAGGGTTCTAGGTGTGACTTACTTTGTGTTCTTGGACTCTGTAACATGACGGGACAAAGGTATGTACTACGCCACCTGCTGACTCTTCAGCGATCAGTATAGTATTGCCGGCCTACCACACCCAAGGGCCAAGGTTCGAGTCCTGGGACAGATAAAATCAAAAGTAGTTTGAAAAGCTGTTCTCAAAACGAGGTCGCGCCTCGGCAGTATTTTCGCAAACTCTCCGAGTATTGATCTGCCATGGAAGCGTTCTCACCAAAAACGCATCTGCTTTGCAGATACCGGTCGGAGTCGGCAAAAACTGTAGGTCCTGCCAATCTGTAGGAAAAAATCGAGACAGCACCCCACACATTGGTAGTGAAGCTCAGCCTTAATCTCTTCGAAGGTATATCACGCCAAACATAAATAAAATGAGCTAGGACACGCTGAATTGAAGACAAATTTAGATGAAGCTTACCATAACAACTGGAAACCAATCTCCACAGGGAAAACTGTGTTTGATATGTTTTTACGATACAAATGCTCATGTTTACCTAATTTTCCCCACTAACGCCTCCACATGAACTCTTGCATTACGTAGTCACATTCATGTCACCTTCAACTATTTAGCCCAGTTCAATGCACCGTCCAAAGCAAGATGAGCATCGAGGTCAACCAGAACATTCCAAACGACAATGTGCAAGTACAAATCACAAACAGACATGGAGAGCTTGCTGTGAAAAATGTTGGGCTGGGTACAAAGTTATTATTTGTGGAACAACGCCCTATAGGTATGGTGTGAGCTCTGTTGGATGCTACCTGGTTTATATGTACAAAATGGAAATTGAAGATACAAGCAGTAACAACGTGGCTGCGGGAAAGTGCAAGTGGTTATTGAACTATGACCTTAATTTTAAAAGCTCTGCGAGAAGCATACAACAGCTGAGCTGCAGATAAGCTGGACAAAGTTTATGTGAGCTGCGTACTTTAAGCGACAGTGGGTGGTGAAAGGGGTGATTGTGCAGAAAAACGGTTATGAGGTTTAAAGAAAGGGTAGGGGAAGATGAAGAATTTTATAGTATGAAAACGAGGGTGGAACGAAAACAGCAAGTTGTGCAGACAGACAAATTTAATAAATAAATAATATTTTATTGTATTTTATTTCATTTAATTTAATTTTATTTTATTTCATTTCATTTTATTCTATTTAATTTAATTTAATTTAATTTTATTTTATTGTATTTTATTTTATTTTATTTTATTTTATTTTATTTGATTTTATTTTATTTTATTTTATTTTATTTTATTTTATTGTATTTTATTTTATTTTATTTTATTTTATTTTGTTTTATTTTATTTTATTTTATTTTATTTTATTTTATTTTGTTTTATTTTATTTTATTTTATTTTACTTTATTTTATTTTATTTTATTTTATATTATTTTGTTTTATTTTATTTTATTTTATTTTATTTTACTTTATTGTATTTTATTTTACTTTATTTTATTTTATTTTATTTGATTTTATTTTTTTTATTTTATTTTATATAATTTTATTCTATTTAATTTAATTTTATTTTACTTTATTTTATTTTATTTTATTTTATAATATTTTGTTTTATTTTATTTTGTTTTATTTTATTTTATTTTATTTTACTTTATTTTATTTTATATTATTTTGGTTTATTTTATTTTATCTTTTTCAATTTAATTTATTTTACTTTATTTTATTTTATTTGATTTTATTTTATTTTATTTTATTTTATTTTATTTTATTGTATTTTATTTTATTTTATTTTATTTTATTTTATTTTGTTTTATTTTATTTTATTTTACTTTATTCTTTTTTATTTTATTTTATTTTACTTTATTTTATTTTACTTTATTTTATTGTATTTTATTTTATTTTATTTTATTTTGTTTTATTTTATTTTACTTTATTTTATTTTATTTTATTTTATTTGATTTTATTTTATTTTATTTTATATCATTTTATTCTATTTAATTTAATTTTATTTTACTTTATTTTATTTTATATTATTTTGTTTTATTTTATTTTGTTTTATTTTATTTTATTTTACTTTATTTTATTTTATTTTATTTTATTTTATTTTATATTATTTTGGTTTATTTTATTTTATCTTTTTCAATTTAATTTATTTTACTTTATTTTATTTTATTTGATTTTATTTTATTTTATTTTATTTTATTTTATTTTATTTTATTTTATTTTATTTTATTTTATTTTATTTTATTTTATTTTATTTTATTTTATTTTATTGTATTTTATTTTATTTTATTTTATTTTGTTTTATTTTATTTTATTTTACTTAATTTTATTTTATTTGATTTTATTTTATTTTATTTTATATCATTTTATTCTATTTAATTTAATTTAATTTTATTTTATTTTATTTTATTTTATTTCGTTTTATTTTATTTTATTTTATTTCATTTTATTCTATTTAATTTAATTTAATTTAATTTTACTTTATTTTATTTTATTTGATTTTATTTTATTTTATTTTATTGTATTTTATTTTATTTTATTTTATTTAATTTGATTTTATTTTATTTTATTTTATTTTATTGTATTTTATTTTATTTTATTTTATTTTATTTTATTTTATTTTATTTTATTTTATTTTATTTTATTTGATTTTATTTTGTTTTATTTTATTTTGTTTTATTTTATTTTATTTTACTTTATTTTATTTTATTTTATTTTATTTTATTTTATTTTATTTTATATTATTTTGGTTTATTTTATTTTATCTTTTTCAATTTAATTTATTTTACTTTATTTTATTTTATTTGATTTTATTTTATTTTATTTTATTTTATTTTATTTTATTTTATTTTATTTTATTTTATTTTATTGTATTTTATTTTATTTTATTTTATTTTATTTTGTTTTATTTTATTTTATTTTACTTAATTTTATTTTATTTGATTTTATTTTATTTTATTTTATATCATTTTATTCTATTTAATTTAATTTAATTTTATTTTATTTTATTTTATTTCGTTTTATTTTATTTTATTTTATTTCATTTTATTCTATTTAATTTAATTTAATTTAATTTTACTTTATTTTATTTTATTTGATTTTATTTTATTTTATTTTATTGTATTTTATTTTATTTTATTTTATTTGATTTTATTTTATTTTATTTTATTTTATTGTATTTTATTTTATTTTATTTTATTTTATTTTATTTTATTTTATTTTATTTTACTCTATTTTATTCTATTTTATTTTATTTTATTTTATATTATTTTGTTTTATTTTATTTTATCTTTTTCAATTTAATTTATTTTATTTCATTTTAAATTATGAATTTTTAGCGACCTTTTTTTCCTTAAATTTGTATTTCTTTGCTGGCTTGAGGTCCGTGTTCAATAATTGTACCATACTCCACGTCACAGAGAGCAGACCTGTTAATAAAATTGCTACAATCCTGAAGATGATTGCCGTTGAGCAGTCGAATTATATCGATTTTAACGAAAAAATCAAAATGTGCTTTTAATTTTTACAATTATTTCATTTTATTTTATTTATATAAGGTTTTCCCGCCTTATAATCGATGGAAATTTTTGAGTTCTTCTTGTGTATAGATGTCAACTAAAGATTTTGGAGGTTATAGATACCTAAGTTCGACTAAGCCCTACCGTTAAACTGATTCGTGGTCTTAGATCGGTCGTACAATGCGGCGAATCAAGATTTTTGCTGCATACACACCGTTATGGAAAAGTTCGTTTGGCTGCGTCTATCAGTCCATCTTCATCTCTTAATTTCTTTGCAGAAGCTGTGCAGCTGCAAAATTTGGCAATGACATTATCCCCGGGATTCGCAGCTAAAGCAAGTCACTGCACGCATCTACAGAGGGGAGGCGTAAAAAGGAACTATTGTTAGAGAAATTGCAGCGAACGGTAAATAAATGGAATGGCGCGCAGATTGAACTTGGACTTGCCAAAAATTTGCCGAATGCTGCAGCAGCCATAGCAGCAAAAAAATCAAAAATATACTATATGGCTGCAGCCACATATTTCTGCAAAGCAGAGATGCTTTGGTCCGCAGACGAAAAAGTAGTAAATATAGTAGGCAAAAGCTGAGTAGGTGCGGATGAGGATGCTTATATAAATCGGGTGGGCTTAGATGGAGGGCATTTTAATGCAAGAAAATAGAAAGCGAAAGGTGTTAAAGAGGCGGTAGCAGAGAGTCAGAGTACGAGGCGATGCAACCTTAACGTTGTGCGGCAGCTGAAGCACGGCGCTGCAGCTAAAGCTAGCGACTTTGACTGCACTGACCTGCCACAATGCGTTTGATGTTGACAGCCACAGCGCCGAGCACACACACACACACATAGACGAGCGCGCGCGCATACAAATCGAACGCGCGAGCTGTTAACGAAGCTTGAGCGTTGCTGCTTACGACGTCAGCTACAGGCGCGCTTTCTATATTCGACTTTGCTGGGGGTTCGGGTAGACAGATCGAAGCGCAATTGTATCATATATGCAGAATATAAGGTAAAGCGCGCGGGGAGAAGGATAGCGCGCTTTGTATATAGCTAAGTCACATTTTCCAAGGCAACGTGCCACATGAAGTTCAACGTCCGAGTGCCATGTACCATTGTGAGTCCAAGGACACAAACAAAGCAGCCGAATAAGCGTATAAGTGCACTAGCGCACACACACTTGCTTAGGCGAGCGCACATAAAGACACACACATAGATCTAAGCGCGCGCTTATATACAACGACAAAGAGCATACAGGCAATTATGCGCGTCCTGGCGGCGCTGTATATCAACATTTATACTATTGGTATGCGCACTTGTGTTTGTGTGTGTGTGTGCCTTGTTGTTTTACTTTTTCACAATTTAACTGTTATCCTTTTTTATTATTCGATTATACGGCGAATGCCAAGCGCATATTACCTTGTAAAAGTCGTTGACTGCCATAGCCAGCGTGTTTGTGTGTGTGTGTGTGCAGTTTTATATCCTTTATTTAAACTGTAACTGGGTCAGTGGTGAAAAATATTGGCGTCACTTGGCTTTCACAATCGATGCGAGTGACAGGCTGAGCGCATACATAGACACATACACATACATAGATATAATAATAATAAATGCATAAATACACGCACATCCGTACATATTTGATATCTATATATTTCTGTGTATTAGTTCAATTTCTCTGTTGTTGTTGCTTGCTGTATGTGGCACGCTGAAGACTTGCATTGGCGTCTATTTTGGTGCATTGTTCGGTGTCATGGCAAGTCAAGCGTTGTGTGCTACAAATATAAATGTTTATGTGAATGCATGTGTGTATGTATGTATATATTTAGCAGAACAGTACGAGAAACAAGAATAACAACAAATTTGAAAAACACTCAACTCAAGGTAAGTTGCGGGAAATTGTAGAAAATAAATTAAGTGTGTGCCAATTGGAAATGGGCGGACTATGTGGCACAGTCAGTTGAATTAAACATGGAGTTTAGCTGCGGTTCGAGTTTCTTTTTTTGTTTTGATTAAGTTGCAGAAAAAATTCAAAACAAAAATATATTGTATAAGGGAGCAAACACAGGTCACAATTTTAATTTACGAAAACTTTTCGAAGAACAAAAAAAATTAACTATAAAATTACTGAAAAACTTTTAAATTTTGTTTGACTAAAATTTTCCACAAGAATTTTTAATTTCTAAGTTAATAAATTTCGGTTGGGAAAAAATAAAAAAAATAGTATTTACAAAAAACAAAAAAAAAACTTAAAAAAATAATAAAACAAAAAAAAAAAATTTTTTAAGACATTTTTCACAAAAAATTATAAATTTTTACACAAAAAAAAATAGTTTTAGATTATTTATCGAGGAAAAATAAAACAAATTTTCTGTTTTTACAAAAAAAATTCTTGAAAACATTTGTCACAAAAATTTACAAAAAAAAAAAGTTTAAAACCATTTATCGAGGAAAAACTTTCATTATAATTTTTTACAGTATGCTTAAATATATTTCATAAATATGCAATTGTATTGTAGACAATTTTATTACTGCATTTTGAAAGAATTCTTCCATAAAAATTTCAAATTGGTTTTCTTAATTTACACATTTTTGTTGCAAGTTCTTACAAAATTATTTGAATTTTAACACAAAAAATCAGCAGACATTTTAATTTGGTTGGAATTTTTTCACAAAAGTGATTTATAGTTTACCTTCAAACAAAAACTTGGAAAACTGGAAAGGGTTTTTCAAAAAAACTTAAAAAAAAAAATTATTAATTAAACCTTTTCCAAACAAAAAAAAATTCTGCAAAAACCGTTTTTCAAAAATTAAAAAAAAATTCACAATGTTTTTAAATTTTTCTTAAGGATTCCTCAAAGGATTGTATAAACTTTCTTGTTAATAAAAAAAAAACCAATAGTTTCGAAAAAAAAAAAATTTAAGAATTTTTTACAAAAATGTCTATATATATTTTTTTTAAGTATTCATGAAACGAGCTCAAGGCGAAGAATAATAATTTTTCGCTTTTCGAATTTAAATTTGAATGAATGAATTTTATTTTCACAAAAAACATAATAACCTGGAAAACAGTTTTTACAACAAATCATATATTCACAACAAAAATGTAGTAAAACAGGTTTATCACCAACAAAAAAAAAGCCAACAAAAATTTTGACTAGAAAATTTCAAATTAAATTTAAAAAAAACTGAAAGCTTGTTCGAAAAGAATTTTTGAAAATAATTTTGGTATTTAAAGCTAATAAATTTTGTTAGCAATTTTTCTCAAAAAAAAACAAGCTATAAAATAATTGGAAACAATTTAAATAGTAATTCATAAATTAAAAAAAATATTTTAAAAGAATTTATTTTACAAAAGTCTTCATATTTTTTGATTCTTGTTGCAATTTTTTTCACAACAATTTATGAATGTTTGCTTAAAACTTATATACAATAAATTTAAAAAAATAAATATTAAATAAAATCTTAAAATTGTGTACAGATTCTTATTTGTACTTAGATATTTCACAAATATTCAAAATTACTGTAGAAAATTTATTAAAGTATTTGGAACGAACTAAAATTTTTCATAGAATTTTTAACTGTTTCACAAAATATTATTCCTTTTTTCAATTTTCACTTTTTTGTTCAATTTTTTTGACAAAAATATTCAAAGTTTATGTCTCACGCAAAAAACCTACAAGAAAACTGGACTTCGCTTGGGAAAAAATAAATAATGCAAACCCAACATTTTTTTCAGTGTACTCAAATAATTTTTCACAAATATTCAAAAGTATAAGACAAATTTTTAAGAATTATTTCTTTTTAAAATATGAAGTTTGAAGAAAATTTGGAAGAATTCTTCAATTCAAAAAATTCTTTAACACTTGCAAAGGTATATTTTCATAGGAAAGAGGAAGTTGCACAAGGTAGAGAAGAAGAGCAGACTGTAAGGAAATGTAAAATGAGTGGAGGACAACCAGGAGAGGTACAGGAAGAAGAAAAATAAAAGAAAAAGTAAGGTTAACAAGGAGGTGGGGGGGAGGAAAAAGGAAAAAAGTGGAAAAGTAAAAGAAAGAAGTAAAAAAACTAGTTGCAAAAAGAAGGTTTAAGGATATGAGTGGCGAGGAGGCAAGAATAGGCGAGGCAGAAAGTGAAAGTAGGAGAAGAAGAGAGATCAAAGAAGAAGGCGGGAGATTGGAAGAAGAAGAGAAGGGAAATTTCACGATGGTCAGGGGAAGGGAGAGCAGAGAAACGTTTGCAAAAAGTTAAAAGAGAGAAAAACATAAAAGTAAAATTAGGAGGGCGAGGTAAAGGGAGTTAGAGAAGGACAGCGATGTATTTATTTTCATAGCTGGAGCTTCAGGCTTTTAAACAGTTATTGGCCGTCCAACAAATAACTTTCGAAAATCTCTACATATAATAAAATTGTAACAGGTCGATGTCTGTACATTGCAAATACATCGGTAGAAGGAACCATTATTAAGCCAATAGAAGCCGAATCAAGAGTTTTTAGAAATTTTGTTTGTCTGTCTGTCTGTCTGTATGTTTGGTCGCGCATCACTTAAAAACTGTTGAAAGGAATTTAATGGAACTTTTACCGTTGCATTACTAGACGTTTAGCTTACAATTTAAGATTAATTTGTTCCGATAGCTCAACCAGTTTGTGAGATATCGACCGATATGTGGCCCGAGGTGCCCCAAAATGTTTTAAGTATAATATGGTATCAAACGAAAGGTGATAATGAGTGCTGCAATGAGCGATGTAATTAGGCCAATATCTTATGAGGTGTATGATATAATGATTAAAATCGAACTCAGTCTATTATTAGTTGTTTATTTTAATGTTGTGGGGGCCTCCCGCTTCCTCTTCTGCCACCACAATTTCGAGTAAGCAGCACTTACTAAGTGGGCATGTTTACGGGCAGTAAGCAACGGCCTTTAAAAATAGTTTTAATCAAAGTGCGAGCTGGACAAAATCCGGTCTGCTAGTCTCCTAAAACTTTGTAATGCCATTGGATTTATTATACGTGGCATATTAATTGCTACGTTGCGCCTGGTGATATTTAATGTTGCAAAATGGAAATAGTTAAGTTTACGCTGTTGGGATATTACCAATTAAATATGAAGATGTCTATGTAACGCTATATATACATATATACAAATGCACATACATATACATAGCTAGCACTGCACCAACAAAATTACAAATACATAACCAACCAGTAGTGTCTGTCGTCCGACCGCAACCCAGCTATGAGCAATGATTGGCCCTGAGATAGTATATTGGACCTTTGTCCTTCGTTGAGAAAGTAAGCATTGGATGCACATGCAAGTTAGACATATGCATTTATCAGGGCTCCACGATAATAGTTAAACGCGAAATCATAATCTTTTTTCACTGAGATAAATTTTTTCATTTAAATAAATTGAGTTTCCCTATGAGAAACGCCTTCATTATCTTTATACGAGTATGTAATTAATTTGGCCGATGTCTGTACTTTATAGATTAGGGTGGGTAGAATTTGTACTTTATAAAAAAAATTTTATTTAAGGTGCCCAGTGTTTTTTAAACAAATTAATAATCGTTTCAAAGAAAATTTTGTTTGGTCCAAAATCAAGAAAAATCACATAAAAATGTCGAATGGGATTATTTCTGTCCTTTTTCATTCTAATAAAAGCGAAAGTGCATTTATTTTTTGATTTTGGGCCTAAATTATGTCATTTATAATATTTACTTTTTAAGAAAATAATATAAAAAGCAGAAAAAAAATTTAGATTAAAAAAATGACAAAAAATTATCCAATATCGGGCTAAATTTACACTTTATAAAACAGAAAATAAAAAATTAAAAAAAAATTCCTCAAAATTGTGTGGCTGTTCACTCGATTTTTATATAGAACAATAAAATTTGACCCTTCATTTTATAGATATTTATGAAAAATGCATACGTGATACTTATTAGCCATTAGAATCCAAAATACATTTTTTATATAATTTGGTGTCTATGTTTGTTCGCGCATCACTTAAAAAGCATAGGATAAAATTGGATGACTTCTTCAGTGATGCATTGCTAGGTATCCAACTTAAGGTTTCAGATCAATTTAACAGCACGAAAATACTTTTTGCTGCTGTACACAGCAGTGGCAAAAAGTTAGTTCAAAATATTTTTTATACATTATGAAATTAAAGCAGGTAAGCATCTATATATAATAAATAAAACATGAAAATGTTTATGGGTAGTCTTACTTAGCAGCAAAATAAAAATAACGATTCTTTTAATTTTTTGCCTGTCTTTGTGGTATGTATGTTTGTTCGCGCTTCACTCCAAAACCGGTTTATAGAATTCAATGTAATTTTCGCCGCTGTGTTTCTAGATGTTCAGCTTAAAGTTTACAATAGAAATATTAATGCTTTATGTACTGTTGGTATTTCGGTGCTGGGCACAGCCTATCACGATTGCCGGCAGCTAGTTAGAATAGAAATTTCTCCTCATTGATAGAACCCTTTCAAGAAAAAATGTCCTTACGGAGATAAATTATATTTTTTTATTTCTCTGTCAAAAAATAATTTCAAAAACACTCGAAAATTATACTGAAGATGGCATAATACCATGACATTTTGTCTCCATACCAAACTTGACGAGAGGTGACTGTAAATTCATCAAATATACATCCATTTTACTTGGCTTCACTATTGTTTCCTGACAAAAATATATCTGTACTTCGCTGAAAGTAATTATTGCTTCAGAGTTATTCTAGAGCTCTGATATACATATCTACATAAATGCATGTTTTGCAGAAATATAATAGAAATGTTGTATATAAACTCATTGCACTAACACTTTGCTCAGCTCCACTTCAATATGTGTCTTATTTATACCGACAGTTATACATATCTACACATATTTATATATAGAAATAAATACATATTTATAAGCTTTGTACTAGTGTGGACACATTCCTGCAAACTGCAAATATCTACTTTCTCTTTCACACAACAAATGTATGCTCACACACACTTCACATGACTCAAGCTCACCCATTTTAGCCGCCGCAGCGATAAGTTCATTTACTACTACTATGTAGTTTGTATTTACGTATATATTTGCTGATATATTTATACATATCTAGTGCATTAAATTTTTGATTTTTGTATGCATTTTTAATTATACTAATATGACGTCATTTGATATAATAATCACGTTATTTCTTATCGAAAATATTGTCACAATAAATAATTAAGGAGAACTAGATTTTTTGGTGAGACTCCCAGATATTAGGATATACAGCAGGAGCGGTAAAATGTGTCCTTTTTTGTCATATAGACCTTTAGCCATATGTTTGTGAAAAGGCATTAAAATATAACCGGTAGTTATTAAGTGATGTGCGTGCAAACTTATAGACATACAGACAAAAATTCTAAAAACAATGGTTTGGGCTTCTGTTAATTTAACAAAGATCTCTTATGAATGTTTCTTTGATTTCTATAATGTACAGACATGTGTGTTCATTACGTTGTATTGTCCCCTCAGACATTGTCCTCGCCTTCCTGCCTCTTCTCATCTCTCATTCCTTATTTATCTGCTTCTACGCCTCTCCTACTTCTTTTTTATCTACTTCATCCCCTACGTGATGCTAATATTTTTTATATATCCTCGCCTTCCTGCCTAATTCTTCCTCTTCCACTGTCTCTGTTTGTCCCTCCAGCACAGCATATTCCTTTCCCTTGCCCCCTCCTCTTTCTTCCTAACCATCACCCACTCTGCTTGCCTTATATAAAACCCTTTTAGAATGCCCCTATATGCTTGTGCGGCACAAGTATGTTATTTTAAAATCTGAATTTGAGAAATCGGCCTAGTAGTTTGGCTGTTTTGCTCTCACAAAAATTTGAGTTTTGAATTTAATGTACATAGTATTAAATTATAGGGGGCTTCTTCAGACCAAAATCATTATGTCATAAGGAAACTGATCCTATACTATGCACGTAAAGCGGGTTATTGAAGTTCAGGCTGTTATTTGAGAGTATCATTGGCCTGGTTCAGGCTAGGCGGCTTTTAAGGAGCTCACAGAACAGATATTATTTTTAGTGCTGAGCTAGACTTAGTTTAACTCTACTCTGATCCCCAGCCAGTCCGGTATTGAACTGAGGTGTAGAGATTAGGAAAACTAGCTTTACTACTTGCAAAGCTGCATAGTTACAGCTTGGACTTGTGGCCATAAACGCCCAGTGCCTGTTGGATATAGTCTATAAGGTAGTTGAGAGCTGGAGCACTACTGCGACTTCCGTGCCTTAGTATCACAATTGACTTTTACATCCAAGCTGCAATCAGACCCCTGTAGAGGAACACCACCTCTTCCTCACTGTACAAGAGAGTTGCTATGGGCTGACGGATAAAGAAGAATCCCTGAAGTTACGCCGTGGGCGATCTAGCCAGAGGCGGTATGGATCAAGCAGAGAGTAGTCAAGCGTTTCTTAATGTGCAGCCCAATTTGTCTAGCTTTTAACAAAGGCTAAAGCTGAACTTCATTACAAAGCAAATGGCCGATTGCTGACTCAGCATTGACGAAAACAAAAATATGCTCCTCAACCGGTCAAATCGGCTGCCGCTCATTCTGCTGGCTAGACTAGTTGAGGGTCACTATTTAGGATGAGAACGAGATAGATAGTTACTTTCTTTGTCGTGGACCCGTTCTGGACAGAATAGGGCTTCGATAATTTAACCAATGCTTTCTCAATTTCGATTGCCAAACCGACCTTGTTGAAGAACTAGTGATATCAATATGAGCCTGAGGTGCTCATTTTGGACATGAGGAGAGAATAGCGTTTGTTGTTGTTGTTGTTTTAGCGACGAAACCACTCCCCGAATCTTTTGGGCAGTGTTGTCGAAGGTGGCAGTTCTTTACCGGCTATGAACCCGGTATGCTCCGGTACTGCCTTGCGGTACATGCCCGACTCTCGCGAAAGCGTTTTGGTACGACTTTCTACGTCATCTCAGCCCCTGCCGCCATAAGGAAGAAGAAGGTTGGTAATGAGAGGTGAGGGGCATCATATACGTCTCTTGCGACAGGCATATTCTAACCCCCTAACACGACGGGATACGGAGAGCGGCATTCCAATCCTAACCGCGGATTAACACTCGTCTCGGTTTTTAGTTTATACTAGCTCTTTCAGCATATAAAACACCTAACTATTAATTTCGGCTTGAGAGGGAGGCTTGGATGCCTCTTAAACATCAAAAACACTTGCACTCCGCCAAAGAACTAAAACTTTTACTAGCTTTCGCATTCTACGTTAGCCTAAGGGATTAAGAGTCAGCCAGTATTTATAGGGAGCTTGCAAGACTTCCTGAATAACCGATGGAAGCTCTGCTTTCCGTAAGAGAAGGAGAAAGCCTTAAAACTTGAGTCTCAAAATCTGCAAAGTCGACTAGTGACTCACAATAGCTTTAGCTGCGGAAAAGTGATAGAGTCGAGAAAAATTGAGTTAGTACTTGATCCCCTTCATGCGCCCAACTAACAGCCGCAAGGTCAAACTTTCTACAGACTTTCACTTTCAATCGGCATCTCTTCTATTTTATTTGCTATCATTTTTGACGGAAATCGCATTGGTCGTAAAACAAAAAAAAACAAAATTAAATGACTTTTTTGACAGCTGACAGCAGTTATTTTTGACATTTATCTTGCTATAACGGGAAAAAGTGACAGCTGCGCAAAAATATAAAAAAAATTGGATTATATAAGACAGTTCATATAAGCAATGCCTTTAATTGAATACAAGCGCGTATTTAAAAAAAAAAAATAATAATTGATTAGCATAACTGAGTGAGCGCATTTTGACATTTCCCTCCAGCGGGTGTGACATTTGCGCCAACATAAATCATTAATGCAGTGCACACATACTGTGCGACAAGAAAAGCGCAAAAACTCCTTAGGCGCTATTTAACTATGGCGCGCTTCTTAAGTTGTTGTGAAAAATTGAGTGGCGCGCCTCAGCTTCCAACACCGCCGCACGCTTCTTCCATCAAAACTCTCAAAACCAACTCTTTCACAGCTCCTAATAACTCCTCAGCTGCCTTTGCTGCTTCCTATTTCCTGCGCTTGCTTGCATATGTTTACGCATATCATGTAATCACATATTTGCTAAACGCCTAACGGTAACAGCTGTCAAACTGCAGCATCAGCTGGTAGCGCGTGGTGCGATTTTTGTGTGCGCGCGCTCGCTTATGTTAAAAAGCGCTGAAATTATGTAATTTCCTCAAGCGCGACTGCAACGCTTGTGGGAAAATGTAAATCAGCAAAATGCAAATGGGAGTCTGCGAAGCTGGCATGCAAAAGTAAATTAAGGAAGAAAGATCGCTAGCGCAAAACATTCATTGGCGGCGCCACCACCAAAAAGCGTTTCTTTCTGCTGTTCGCGCTTTGTCGCTTGAGTTTTTGCCACTTTCGTCTGCGCTGACCTTTCGGGCGGAAGTCTCATACCCCAATGGCCAAGTGAAAGGAAAACAAATGCGATTTCCGCTGTGAGGAAAACATTGTTTTCACGCGCTACGCGGAGGAGGGGGAATATGAAAAATACAAATACGCCGACAATGCAAAATAACGCAACTCGCGCGTCATCAACTGAGCGTAAATGATTCCAGATTTTTGTTTAGCATTTGCATTGATTTGAATCTACTTGTTATGCGATATTTGATTTAAGATAAGTTAGCGCTAAACATCAATTGGTTGCTGTAGTATTGAAACCGAACAGCACAATCCAAGCCTAAAGGTAAAGCAGCGAAATTGTTCGAAAAAGCCCACTTAGCTGACAACAAACTTTGGGAGACAGTGTTTAGAAGAGTTTCGGGATCTACTTATAACTTTGACATTGGTTAAGTTTCGATTTCATATCCGGGTGCCTTTCCATTTTCTGGTTAGTACCGGTGTGCTTCGGGGGCTCCATTTTTGTTTATTGTATCCGTTCAGAATTTGGTTCCATTTTTTTTCGATTTCAGTTCTAGCTTCGGTTCCGTTTTAGCTCTAGCTTTTGGGTTTAGACGTAGATCCCCTTTTTCAGTTCAATTCTGGTGTCTATATAGGTTTCGTTGCCTTGTTCGGTACAACGTTCGGGTTCGGTTTCCGTTCGAGATTCAGTTTTTTGTTTCCATTTTAAGTTCTGTGTTTTGTTCTGATGCCTTTAATTTCATTTCCGGTTCCGGTCACGTTTTC
Organism: Merzomyia westermanni; assembly: GCA_949987695.1. Classification (NCBI taxonomy): domain Eukaryota; kingdom Metazoa; phylum Arthropoda; class Insecta; order Diptera; family Tephritidae; genus Merzomyia; species Merzomyia westermanni. The sequence continues at coordinate 147,105,109 of OX465290.1, forward strand.
GTGTTCAGTTCAGCCTTTTGAATTAAAGTTCTCGCTTCAGTTTTATCTCCGGTTGTAGCCCTAGCTGTGGTTATGGTTTCGGTACCAGCTTCGGGTTTGGATTCCGCTTCGGCTCTCTAGATTTTTTTCCTTTTTTAAATTTTTTAAAAGAAATACAGTCTTACTAAGACATTTACAGAAAATACAACCCTGGTTTGTGAAGATTAAAAAAACAAGCAGCACTCTTTTAACCCAAAGCTTTACATTGTCAGCGATTTACAGCATAGAAGACAGCAAAGTGGGTGTGTGTAATAAATGAGTTGTGATGGATTGCAAAAAACTAATGAAAACGAATTATCACGGAGGTGCAAAAATGCCAAAAATAGCATGCCAGTGAACAGACAGCAGTTCCTAAAAAAATCAGGGAGCGAACAAAATATTTATTTTCAAAATTTAAGTTCAAATATTTAGTTCAGGAATATTTAGTTTAAAATAGAGTTTTAATTTTTATTATAAAGTCAAAAAGAAAATGTTACAATTTTATATCGATTTTTTTTAAGCAAAAAAGTTATCATAAAAGTCAAAAATTAAAGTTAAACATTAATTTTTTTAAATTTAAAGTGGAAATTCACCTTTTAATTTGAAATCAGCAATTAGTGTAAAAGTGTGTATTTTATTATTAAAGACAAAAAAAATTAATTATTTAGATTTTTAAGTAAATAAATTTAGAGAAACTATTTTTTAAGAACAATAAGAAATTTTTTTTATTATAAGTGCCAAAAATTTAAGTTAAAATTGTATTTTAATACAAAAAGTAAAAGAATTTTGTTTTGCATAAAATAAATTTAAAATTTAATTTTATGAATAATTTTTTTTATTATAAGAGCCAAGAATTAAAGTTGAAATTTTATTTTAATACAAAAAGTTAGAGTTTTGTTTTTCATAAATTAAATTTAAAATTAAATTTTATGAAGTATTTATGTCAGAAATAAACGTTAACATTTTATGTTTCTGAGAAAGTCATAAGGTTACAATTTATTAGTTTTAACGTTTATTTTTGACTTATATTATAAAAACAACAATAAAAGTTGAAACTTTATTTACAAAAAAAAAAAATAAAAGTTGAAATTTTATTTACAAAAAAACTAGAAGTTGAAATTTTATTTACTAAAAAAACTAAAACTTTATTTTTGTAAATAAAATTTTATTTTAATTTTTTGCTGTAAAAATTTGGCGTTTATTGTTAAATTCAAAATTACATGTAAGATTTAATTTTTTGGCAGCCAAAAATAAAAATCTAAGTTTTTTTTATGTAACTAAAAGTAAAAATTGTGTTTTTTTAATAAGAAGTTTAAATTTTTCTTTTATTATTTATGTTATGAGCTTAAAAATTTTAGTTTGTGTGCACCAAAAATTAACGTTAAAATTTTATTTCTTTCTAAAATTTACATTTATAAATAAAAGGAAAAATTTTATTTTTATAAATAAGGTTTAAAAATAAGTTTTTATAAATAAAATTAAAATTTCACTTTAGTTTTTTAAGTCCAAAATTAAGGTTAACATTTTATATTTTTTATTAAAGTTATAAATTTCAAACTAATTAATCTTAACACTTATTTTAAAATTTACTGTAAAAAAAATAAAAGTTGAAATTGTATCTAAAAAGAAAACTGTATTTAAATTTTTTAAATAAAAGTTGAAATTTTATTTTTATTTCTTGTAGTGAAAATTTCGCTTTTATTGTTAAATTCAATTGAATTTTTTGGAAACCAAATTTTTTTTTGAAAAAGGTTTCTGTTATTTATTTTTACATTACAATTTTATTTTTATGAACAAAAGTTAAAATTGTATTCTTATGAATAAAAGCTAAAATTTTGCATTTATAAATAAAAGTCAACATTTTATTTTTATAAATAAGATTTAAAAATTTATGATTTTATTTATAGAAATAAAATTTTAAGTTTTGTTCATAAAAATAAAATTGTAATGTAAATTTTTTGTCCACAAAAAATAGAACTTCGGCCTTTATAAAATAAATAACAACAAAAAAATTTAAACTTAAAAAAAAATGTTTACTTTTATTTTTGGCTTTCAAAAGATTAAATTGATTTAAACATTAAACCAAAACTTCCACTTAAAAAAATAAAATTTTTTTATATTTTTTTTTTGTAAAAAAAGTGAAAATTCCGCCGTTCTTGTTTGTTGATTTTATTAAAATAAATTAATAAATAAAGTAAAAAGTTAAGGTTAAATTTGATGTTTATGTAAGTCAAGATTAACCGTTTAAACTTTCTTTGTGCCTAAAAGTTAAAACTTTAATTATTTATATTAATGAAATTTAACTAAGAATTTATTATTTTTACAAACTATTTCTTTTTAGGTCATAAAGTTGATCTTTAAATTGTTTAAAAATGGCGGTAAAATTTTTTTGTGTATTTTTTTAAATTTTTTATGTTAAAAATGTAAGTTAAAAATTTACTTTTATTTTAACTTTTTGCTTTTATTACAAAAATCGGAAAAAAGGTTGAAAGTGGTACTCAAATACATTTTTTATTTAATTTTTTTCTTATTTTTAGTAAAAATTCAAAAAGTGAAAAATTATTATTCTTGGCCTTCATGACTACTAGTGAAACTGAATAAGTTTTTTTTTCTTAATTTTTTTTTATTTAAATTTAATGTTTATGTAAGTCAAGATTAACCGTTTAACCTTTCTTTGTGCCTAAAAGTTAAAACTTTAATTATTTATATTAATGAAATTTAACTTAGAATTTTTTATTTTTACAAACTATTTATTTTTAAGTCATAAAGTTGATCTTTAATTTGTTTAAAAATGCCGGTAAAATTTTTTTTTGTGTATTTCTTTTAAATTTTTTAAGATAAAAATGTAAGTTAAAAATTTATTTTAATTTTAACTTTTTGCTTTTATTACAAAAATCGAAAAAAAGCTTGAAAGTGGTACTCAAATAAATTTTTTATTTACTTATTCTATTTTTTTTTTAAATTTTTAGTTAAAAATTCAAAAAGTGAAAAATTATTATTCTTGGCCTTGGCTCGTTTCATAACTACTAGTAAAACTGAATAAATTTTTTTTCTTATTTTTTTTTTGATAAAAGTGAAAAAAAAGCGAAGATATATTTAAAAAATTTTCTTCACACCTGCTACGCTCCCTGCATAAAACGCAGATAGTGGGCGTGAGTAGAAAGAAGACACAAAAGCAATATCTATCCTAGGAAATAAACACCAAACATAAGATATTTTTGGGTGCGCTACGACGGCTGTGACATTGTTAGTTAGAAGCGACCGTCATGACGGAACTGTCGACAACTTGGCAAAAATTAACAAAAAAACAACAACAATAAAAAATAACAACAAAAAAATAACAACAACTTGAATAGGAAATCGGCAAAGTGAGTGTGCGCAAAGATTGGACTGCTGCCAAGCCTCAAGCACGAGAGTACAACAACAACAGTACGTGCTATTTGTTGTTGTTTTTGGTAATGAATGAATTCATGCGCAAAGCGAAGTGAAAGTTGTTTGAATGCTGTCATTGTTTGTGTATTGCGCGTGTACATCCATTGCACTTACACATATAGGTACATAACTATTACGGCACATGAATTTGTACCCACATATTTTTGTTGTTGTTGTTTTTTGCAAAATCTTGTTATTGTTAGTTTAGCTTTGTGCTATTATAACATTTTTTGCTGTTGTTTTTAGGTTACTTTTATTATTTTTAAAATTTTTTATTAGCTCTTATTTTAGTTGCTATTGTTGTACCCAATTTCACATGTTGCGAATTTCAAATTGCTCATATGCAATAAAAAAAAATTAAAAATTTGATTATAAAAATAGCAAATTTTAATGCGGTAATTTTACCGGAAAATTTATTGCGCCGGCTGTGACCGTTGCGTTTGTTTTTTCCTGCTCTCGCTGTGATCGGATATCTTTATTACAGCAAATTTAAATTTTTTTTTTCATTTTCGGCCTGCAATTTGATTCATTAAAATTTGTGTCGCATTTGATGTGGAGCATAAAAGAGCGTGTGATATTTAGCGTTTGCATTTTTTAACGTTCGATTTAATTGAAAATCGCTTTTAAAATTTTATTGAGCTAAAATATTTAATTCAGTTTCAATTATGGTGAATTTCATAGCAAAAAAATTTATTACAAAGAAATTACTTTGTTTACGAACCACTTAAATTCCATATTGATTGCAGTAAACTGAGCTAATAACACCAGAGCAGAGCGGGCAGCGTGTTTTCCGTTAATTTAAGCTGCAGCAAACTTACAGTAACAGATTTTCAAGAAATTTGAAAGAAACATTTTTTTTAAGAGTTGGCTAAGAGGGTTAACGCTTACAAATTTCTAAGTTAATCTAACTTCTAAATAATATGGTTTTAAAATAACTATCAAAAGGTTGTACTATCATAGGCGAAGTCTGCAAAATTTCAATTAAATTTTGTCGTTTTAATTGAGAAAGGGTGACGAACCCCTTTTCACCCCGACCCACTCAACCTCTGCCTACGTCCATGAGCTTATTAAATTATTTTATGCCCATCGGGTCTTGTGAAAGGTTTTCTTTAATGCAAACGTGCCACCACAGCTGCCCCTCTACCCCCTCGAAACTACAAATATTCTCAAAACCCAAGAGTAGCACCTGCAGAAACCAATAAAGGTAGGAGAGCACCCTAGTGACGTTGGAAGTAGTTAAGTAGTCTGCCTGGTTTCGTTCGTTGTTTATAATTTACCCGAGTCTTCACTTTCTTGCAACCGTCAAAACGCATGGATATGTAACCAATAATCAAGAAGAAGAAACAGCAAAAGAAAAACAGATGTTCAAACCCAACGCACTCATAACATGTCAATGAACTTTTAACCTAAATCAAGCATTTCTTGAAATTTCTAATTCTTCACACTTCTATTGTGAAGTATCCTTTTTTTTAAATTTTTTATTAACCCACAATATGCCAATGTATCGTTTTTTATCAACACAATTAATGTATTTTGCATTCATTACAAATTTGCAATGCATTGTAATTACAACAATTTTCTTATTGTTTACATAACAATTTTATAATCCTAATTTGTTTTTGGTGCTACTTCTTCTTTACATAGCAATTTTTTTTTTTCAACAAAATAAAAATTATTATCTCACTTTGAAAGTGGCGAATTTGAACGTATGTGAATACATTAGATGGTATAAAAAAAAGAGCTTCCTGCACGCGTGGCAGTTTCGGAAAAAAATTTGTATAGTAAGAAAAAAAGTCCGGCAACCCTTTTTCAAATTTCAATCTACGGCATTTGAGGTAATAATTTAGTCTCGCGGAAAAAAATTGTGTAAGAAACTTTAAAAGAACTTAAGTACAATTTTCCACAGATCTTTGGAGAATATTTATAGCTGCCTGGTTTTTTTTCGAAACAAAATCTGGTAACTCTTTTTCTTATTTTAATTTTCTGCTATGGTAGCACAATTTTTATGTCGGGACGAAAATTTGTATTAGGAAATCTTATGGAACTTACGTAGAATATTTTATAAACCTTTCGGAGCTTTCTGTAGCTGTGTGGGTACTTTTTTCGGAAAGAAAAAATCTGGTAACGCTGTTTAAAATTTCAAATCACGGTACTTGCAGTACCAAGTTTGTCTCGGAGGTAAAATTTGTAAGACAAAATTGAAGACTTAAGTAGAATATTTCAGACACCTTTGGGGACTTTCTATAGCTACCGGGCTGATATTTTGGGAAAAGAAAAAGTTTGGTAACCCTGTTTCAAATTTTGAGTCGGCATTTATAGCATAAAGTTCGTCTGGTGAAAAAAATTTCTTTAAAAAATTTAATGGAACTATAGTATAATATTCCCCACACCTTTGGGATTTTCTCTGGCTGCGTGGGGTCTTTTTGGAAAAGAAAAAAATCTGATAACTCCATTCCAAACTTCATTTTTTGGCATTTTTAGTATAAAGTTTGTTTGTATTATAATGTTTAGTAGAACTTAAATAAGATAATCCAGATATCGTTGAGGATTTTTTGTGACTATCTGGCTCTATTTCTATTTCAGAACAGTAAAAATCTGGTAACACTGTTTCGCATTTCAATTCTCGGTATTTGTAGCACCAAGTTTGTCTCGAGCGGACAATTTATTTTACAAAATCGAATAGAACTTAAGTATAATATTCCACAGATCTTTGGGATCTTCTACATCTGTATGGTGCCTTTTTGGTAAAAGAAAAAATCTGGTAACCCCTTTTAAAATTAAAATATTAGGCACTTTTAGAACCAAGCTTTTCTCGAGAGAAATTTTGTATTACGTATTGTATGAGATATTTGGGGGTTTTATATAGATGTATGTTCCTTATTCGGAACAGAAAACATCTGGTAACCCTGGTTCAAACTTCAATTCTCGACATTTGCAGTACGAAGTTTGTCTCGAGGAGACACTTTGTATTACAAAATTTGAAGACTTTAAGTAGAATATTCCGGATATCTTTTGGGAAAAGAAAAAAAGTCTGGCAACCCTTTTTAATATTTCAATTAGGCTTTTCTAGCAACAAGTTTGTCTCGAGCAGAAAATTTGTTTTACAAAATTTAGTAGAACTTATGTAGAATATTCCAGAGATCTTTGGGTATTTTCTATATCTATCTGACTCCTTTTTTGGAAAAGGAAAAAAGTCTGGTAACCCTTTTTCCAAATTTCAATATTGTATTTATAGCGTCAAGTTTGTCATGGGGCGAAAATTTGTGTTATTAAAGTTTAATAGAACTTAAGTAGAATATTCCGGAGATGGTTGGGGGTTTTCTACACCTCTCTGGCTCCCGTTTAGTCTTGGAATAGGTTGGAGTCGTCCAATTTAAGCTCCTTAGTCTATTCCAAGCATATGGAAACATCAGATCCTTATATAAATCTGAAGTAGGATTTCTGCAGCGCTGCTATCGGCCCATTGTAAAGCCAAGTCTACTGAAAGGGTTCTCGGTTCAATTGTCCAAGTCGGGTTGAAAAATGTTGGGACCTCAGCATGAAGTGCCTTTTTTCTGCTGGTGGCCTTCCAGCTTAGCTTTCAATAAGTCCTGTAAGTGACTGTCAGGAGGACCTCGACAGCATTGGCCGTACAATCGACACATCAGGGAGTAGTCGGAGGAAAGACGCTTTTTGGAAGCGAGTGCACAGAAATTAGGTAGTGTTCAAAGGCTTAGTGTGAGATCAAAATATATTTGAAAAATGTCCTATAAATGAATTTTAAAAAACACCCTATCTCAATACAATTTCAGCTGAAATAGAGCGTTCTTAAAAAATATTTTCAAATGTCGTGCACTTCCACTTAGCCCTCTAGGTGTTTTCTCGGCACGGTCTAATGTACATATAATTTGCAATTGTATTAGTGATAGTATTGCTTTTCATTAACCGCTTGATTGTTGTTGTTATTTGTTGTTGGCGATGTTGTAACTTACAATTTTCATTTCGATTGTGCAGAGACAGTGAAAAAGTGCAACAAAAACAACAACAACCAGCAATTGCATAGTCACCACAAACTGCATTTTTCCACGTAATCTTGCACATTCAAATTGTTGTTGTTTTATTACTTTTGTGCTGGCTGTTAGTAGCTTTGTTAGTTGGGTATTTGTTTGTTGTTGTTTCTATTGCTTTTTGGCTTTGCAATTTGATTGCAATTGCAAGCATGCACTCAAATTGTAGTTGCTATTATGTTATTATTGTTTGTTTTTCTTTTCTTCTTTGGTTGTTGGTTTGGCATGTGGTTTAACTTCATCTTCCAATCATTGTTGTTGTTGTTGGTTGTTGCTGTTGTTTGTTGCTTGTTGCTTTTCTAGGTTTCCTGGCTGGTGTTGATTGGCTTTTCGCCATTGTTGTTGTTGTGATTATTATGAAGCAATTGTTGCTTTCGTTTTCATTTGTTGTGTCTTTATTGCTTCTTTTTTGTTGTTGTAATTCCTTTATGTCTTTTGGCGTCAGTGGGTAAATGTTACGCAATTTTCTAGTTTTTACTTTTTTTGCTTTGCGATGTTTTTTTTTTGTTGCAGACTGTCTTCATGCTTTTTAGCTAGATCAGCGTAGTTGGAATGTATAGTGGGTCTTTTTTAGCTTGTTGGGGCTTCCATTGATTACAGACACTGAACTTTAATGTGATTTTGGTTTCGGGAACTCATCAGGTTGTCATTATTTTTGACAGTAATTTATTTATCTTTCATGCTTTGGGGTCTTTTCTGGAATGCAGAAGATCTTTGTCATGGACTAGAATCTCTATCCCAAGAGGTCTTAGTTACATCAATCTAGTTATGCTTATTTCTTTGAGGTCTTGCCAAGAATTTAGGAGATCTGAATCGTCGAGTAGGATCTCTATCTGAAGGGCTCAAGGTAGTGTCAGTGGAATATCAGGGAACGGCCAGCCTTAATGCAACTTATGTTCCCGACATGCACAGCAATTCTTACCTAACATCCATCTTAACCTAGCCTAACTCTACTCAACTTTACCTCTCTTAAATTTACCTGCGAACTTTCGAATGACGAAGTTCACGGTAGAAGTTTTTGTTGAATTTCATAGTTTGTGGAGTGGTTGATGTCGGGGTCTATGTGAAACTCTTGTTGTTGTAACGTCATAATACCCTGCCTAGTTGTTGTGCCTAGTCGATGTACACAGTAAATTATTCATATAGAAATCAGAGCAGTAGTAGGGGACGTGATATTTCAAAGGTTTCGGACAAAAGTTATATTGAAGTTCGGTCAGATTGTTTCATGGAGCATACAGAGGATCTACATTCGATATGTGGGCCAGAAAAACGGGTGTCTCACTGTTACGGTTTCACTCTTGCGATACAAGGTGATTAAGCAAGAATTACGGAGTTCGCCGTAGACGAGTTGGTGTAGGAAGTATTTAGCTCTTTGAGGAGACCAAGAAGGTTCTGCCGGTACACATTTCGCTTAGACGTCTGATGGATGTATTGAGCGAGCTAGGTTTCGTGTTCATGAAGATATCTCCTTAACTATCTGGGGCTCAATTTTGTGTCAAGAATATCTCATTTTGGGAGCCCTGCAATTTAAGTAAGTCATCAACTCTTCATCAGGTTCCTCTGAGCAACATAAAGGTCCTTTGTCATACCAAATCAAATTACGATTAAGTTACAACGATATGAAACCCGGTAAGACTAACATCTACTGCAAGCAAGAACCCTTATAGAACCGAGGACGAAGTTCCTACTCACAGCTCGAGCAAAAGCTTGTCAGCTAAACATGAATTGACTCAATGATTACACCTTTGCCAGCCAACATTGGCTTAGCTGGCTCTTCAACATCAGACTGCTGATACCCATTGGGACTACAAATTCCTTAAAACCCGCCACATGCGGCACACAAATCCCCAATCGAGTCAACAGTTCGGCGCAACAATTGTTCGGGATAGTGCTATGCTCCAGGGACCAGATGATGCTTATTTTAAAAAAGCTTGAGGCTATATAGATAGTGACTGCACGCTGCTGGAGCTTAAAGCCATAAAAGCCGCTTGACTGTTCCCACTAAATATCCAATTTATTAACCGTTAAGTGAATAGCATCAGTGTATATCTGATTGCTGCGTATCCCTCACTCTCAATCTAACTCCTCCTTCAAGTGAAGGGGTTCTTTACCAAATTTTAGATTTTTCCGTATAAGGGGCGTGGCAACACCCACTATATAGATCAATAAAACCTTGTAAGCTGAATTTATTTAGTCTTTAAATGAGCTTCTCTTGTATAAATCGGAAACGAATTCACTGACTTAGATGAAATTTGTTTTGTATACAGTGCTTCTACACCTATATACGTTGCCACTAAGTATGTTTTTACAAAGTTGCCACTTATTAATTTTTTTTTTAAATTTAGTAAGTTAAGGTAATTAAAAGAAAAATTATTCAAAAAAATAAAAAAATTTTAGTAGGTTTAAAAACTTTTCGCAGGGTTGCCACCTATCTGACATATTGGTTTAAATGCGTTTTTAAATGCCTATATAGATGCCAAACGAAACGTAGTTTACGTCGTATTTCAACCAAAATATTTTAAATAAGGGTTACAACCTAGGGTTGCCACTAAAATTTTTCCGCAGGGTTACCACCTATCTGATATTTTTTTTTTAAATACAATTAGAAATGCATGGATGTCAAACGAAACGTAGCTTACGTCGTGTTTCAACAAAAATATTTTAAACAAGAATTTAAACCTAGGGTTGCCACCTAATATTATTATGTATATTTCTTTTGCATATCCGCCGTATTTCAAAAACTACTTGGCAAAATTCAGTGAAGTTTTGTCTGTAAGTTGTCTCCTACAATCTAAGATATCTTTGTTAATATTTCTCACATCGGATGTTTTTATGGCGTTGCCAGATAACTGAAATTAAAAAAAAAAAATCAACTGAGATATACCAAAATGGATATCAAAGACAAGCGACTTTACATCGCATTTCGACAAAAAAATCTAGGTAGGGTTACCACCTATAGCACCTGCTTTATTCTATTATGTGCACATATTTTTTCCATATCCTCTATTATCTCGAAAACATACACTAAAACTAAAGTCCCATGCGCAGCCGTACAGATGGACAAAACAGCCAAGGCCACAGCGAGCACAAAAGTACTTTCTTGATTAGCTTTTATCCCCGTCTTTTGTTAATTTAAGTACTCCCATACGAATTTTTGTCACGTTTTGCGCGCTTTCACGTCATCTTTGTTTTGCATTTGAATGGGAATACGAGTCATTATTACTTTTCGTTTGACATTAAACTATTTTGTTGTTACTTATTTTGGACATATTTTCTTAGTTTTACGTAAGGCTCACATTGAACTTAACAAAAACTTTTTACATTAAACAAACAAAGGCTTTTAACTATTTATGACTTTGTAATTGTATTTGGTTTTTTTGTTTTTTTTGTCTCTGAGATGTGCCTTGCATGCTGAGTACTCGATAATTGCCCAAAGCAAATAAAACGTTTATAATAAAGTGTAAATATTTCTTTAACAATTCACATTTAGATTTAGATGGGTGTGCACTTATGGTGCAGTTAAGTGTTTATGTGCGAATTGGCAATGAAGAAGGTTTCGTATGCTTTTTCGTTTTTGTATTTTTTTTTTTGATGTTATCTTTAAATTTCACTTTCACCTTTTGTGGAACCGGCAGCCAGCTATTCAATAGGGTAATCAACGCTATGGCCTCTTTGACATTTTAATAGCGGAAAAAATTTGGCAAGAAATGAATTGTGCAGTTTAGAGAGGGTGCGGAGTTTGCTGATTGAGAAAATTTACTTTTTATTATTAAGTTATTAAGGCCATTGGCAAGTCAAAACAAAAGTGTTTACAGTTCGCGGAATTTTGTTTTGAATGACAATAGACACTTTAGGAAATATTGTTTGGAGATACCTTAGTCGGGTTCTTTTTCGACTCACTCTCTAACCTAAATATCCTAAGTGAAAGCACTTGAAATCCTGAATTCTACTCATGCTCATGCAAATGGCACAAATAGTTTTCTAGAGAAGAATAAATTTAAAAGAATTAGGTGGCAACCATAAGTGTTAATCCTACTTAGTAATAATTTCCTTGAAATGCAACCATATTAGTTTGATACCCATATTGGCGTATCGCATTTAACTTTCAAAATTTTCAAATAGGTGGCAACCTTTGAAAGAAATCCAATGTGGCAATACGTGAGTATTAAAACTTGAAATGTTACCTATTACCTGTACACAAAAGTTCATACAAAAGAGTCAATTCGTTTTTGGTATAATAGCGAACATGCAAAAAATAATTAAATTACAATAAGGTGGCAACACTAGTCGTTAACACTACCTATATATATTAAATGATATCAACATGGTGTAAAGAAGTTCTCGTTTTTTACCCATATTGGCATATCACACTTCATTTTAAATAAAATCAACAAGGTGGCAGCCCTGAAAATATTATTAGTGTCAACATTTAAGTAATTTAGCTTGAAATTAAGCACGTTCAAATTTATGTATATATAAGATATTGAAAAAGTGATTCAAATGAAGCGAGATAGTAGCCGATATGAAAAAATCAATATAATAGAATTAGGTGGCAACGCAAGTTGGTAATCACTGTTGAAAATATTTTTGTTGAAATATGGAGTTTATATATATGGAAAGCTTTATTTGATACCTATATTGCGGATCTTACTTAGTTTTTTTTAAACAGGCGGAAACCTTGTAAAAGCATACTCAGTGGCAACACTAAGGTATAAAGTTTTAGAATGAAGTACACTAAATTTCATACAAATTAAGCTCGTTTAAAGTTATAAGATTGTTGGGCCAACACAATTGATTGGTTAGACTATGAATTTTTTAGTCCACATGCGCTGAGGCGCCTAATCAGCTTCATTAATAAAAAGTGAGTTCTTTATCCACAGGTTAATAGGTAGAGTAATGTCAACCTGAGGGATTTTAAATGGATAAGCTGGTACGCACTTGTGTCATTTTAAATATACTAAGAGAGCTCACATTTGCAAAAGACTAGCTGCTTCGGAGTTTTGGTCAAGCCAACCCTTGGTATCACAACAAGCCCCCTATTCGAGCTAAGTTTGTAGGAAGAATTTTATAGCCCGCCTGAGGGTTACGGGGTTATAATATGACCGAGGTAGGTATGTCTGTCGTAAGAGATTGATCTATGGATATGATGACAACATTCTTCTTAGTTACGGAAGGAGGGGGTGAGCTCACCTATAAGGTTCCAATGGTAATACCAAATCGCTTCTGCGACATGTACCGCAAGGAAGTACCGGAGCATACCATGTTCATGTGGTACAAAGAACTGTCCCTTTCGACAACATTGCCCACAACTTTCGGGGAGTTTTGTTGTCGCTAAAATCAACAACAACAACAATTTTTAATTTTAGACCAATCCTACTAAGACTCTAAATGGGATTAGTAACGGTTTGAAAGAACGTGTGCACACAAAGTCGAGACCCTTTCTGACTTTATCGTTCTGCTTTATTGAAATAAACTCTGGCTACCCTTTGTCGTACCCGGTTTACTGGACCAAGGCGTATTATTTCAGGATGCCCCAAACTCAAATTTTGCTTTCCAGGTTGTTTATCAGAATAATGGGTGTATTAACGACAATATTTCGCCTTATAATTCGAATGAGAGGCTAAGTACTAAGTTGTGGGCGTATCAAGTCTAAATTCCAATAAGCTAAACTCCTAAAGGGGGATGGGGCTACTTTGTCTTCAGTTCCTACTAACTCCATTGATCCTACCCTGGTTCATTTGCTTTACAAAAGCTCCAACTGAACTCTTCTCATTGTAAAAACTTGTAAATATTTCTTCTCACTCTACTTTTGAGGACAATGTAGAAAACGTTTTATGAAGCGTACTTAATAGCTCATTTGTTTGTGCTTGTGAAACCAGCTGTTCAAGCCGTTCAATCGAAAGTGCAAGCGTGCAGTATTGCTTTTGTTATTAAAATGAATATTAGGGTGGTGATAATTTGGGTGCCGGAAAAATAGCTCACAATCATAGGGAGGAGAAAACTCAAAAGTTTATAGGATCTGAAGATGATTTAAGTTAAACGCGGAAAATTTCTGGTGTAGTTACCTTAAGCTAGTTATCATAATATAGAACCTCTAAATCTTATTCATTAGCCGAGAAATGTCAGTTTTCGTAACTTTTTTAGTATAATAATATTTCCATAAGAAATCCCTCACAAGATCAAAATTTTAATAATTGCCACCCTAATGTGCCCATATACTATATTTGTACGTTTAATCCCGGTTATTGAACTTTACTATACAGCAACAATATTTCTTTTAGGGTTGAACTCCATTTAAAAAGCTCGCATATCTGTCAGCATATGTCTGTATGTAAGTGTGTTTGTATGTGTGTATTTGACTCTTTTCTACACATTTTACAGTTATTATTTGTATTTTCGCATGCGGGTGTAATTGTAGTAATTGTTGCGTTGTCACGTTGCCACGAATTTAGGTGAAAGATATAAAATTAAATTATTGCTTTTTTTGAGCAGGGATCGAAAAGCTTAGATATATTCCAAAATTTTTTTTTTCAATAGTCATATGGAAATAATTATAAAAATTTGTTTATTTGATATTAAAACACAGCAAATATGCTCTCCTTATCTGAAGAAACTTTAATTCCTTTTTAAAACACAGCAAATAGGCACTAAAATTTTAATATTATTTTCTTACTAAAAAATCAAAGGTAAAATTTGAATTTTATTATACCTTTCATGAACATGAAATGGTATTATAACTTTGGTCCGATGCTTGTAAGTATGAGAAGAAGAAGAGATAGAAATAAGTATACCGAAATGATCAGTGCGATGAGCTGAGTCGATTTAGCCATGTCCGTCTGTCCGTCTGTCCGTCTGTCTGTTTGTACGCAATCGGGAATCTAAATGCGTATTCATGAAAGATATAAAGTCTTCGGCACAGTCGAAGACAGCCCTTTCCTTACTTGTTTTTAATTCAAGAATAAAACTTGAAATTTTACTAATTTTTTTAATCGAGAATTAAATTAATTTTAACTTATTTTTTTTCATTACAAATAAAAGTTGAAATATGACTTTCAGTTTTTGAGTCAAAACTGAAGCTTGAAAATTTGAAATTTTACTTAGTCTTTTAATCGAAAATAAAACTAATTTTAACAAATTTTTTTCATCAAAAATTAAAGTAGAAATATAACTTTCAGTTTTTGAGTCAAACTCAATTTTGAAATTTGACTTCTATTATTCAAGTCAAAACCAAGTTTGGAAATTTTACTTTTATATATTAAGTCAAAATTTAAAGATGAAATTTGACTTCTTTTTAAGTAAAAAATAAATAAATAAAAATAAAAAAAAATTAAGGTCAAAAAAATTTAAATTTGTTTTCTATAATTTAAGTCAAAAATTAAAGTTGAAATATGACTTTCAGTTTATAAGTCAAAACTATATTAGAAAATCTGACTTCTATAATTCAAGCAGACCTGTTAAATAATGATTACTAATCGTAATGATATATTAATTGAAAAATAATAAAAGCAAACATGAGTTTTCCGATTATTAAAAAAAATCAAAAAAAAAAAGTTGTTTCGATTACTTTTGATTTTTTTTTCATTATTTTTTTTTTATTTTTTTTAGTATTGTTGTAAAGCATATAAATATACACATAAACAATACTGAAAAAACCAAAAATAATCAAAAAAAAATTTAAAATAATCAAAAATAATCAAAAATAGTCAAAAGTAATCAAAACAACTTTTTGGATTATTTTTGATTTTTTTTTTTATAATTTAAAATTTTTTTTTTGATAATTTTTAATTTTTTTTTCATCCTAATCAATTAATAATTCCCTTTTCTTGAAAACCAATTAAAATAATCATTATCAATTAAAAAAACTGTCTAATTAATTGATCACTAATTACGAAGCAATTTTAACAGGTCTTAATTTAAGTCACAAGTAAAAGTTGAAATTTTACTGCTATTAATTAAGTGAAAAATAAAATAAAAAATAAAAGGTAAAGTTAAAAGTTAAGATTTTTAGGCAAAAATATTTTGAAATCTGACTTCTATTATTCAAAAATAAAAATTTTATTTGACTTCTGCTAATCAAGTCAAAAATTTAATTTAAATTATGAGTTTTGGTTTTTGAGTCAAAAAATATTTATTTATTTCATTTAGATATAAGTTTTGATCTTTCTAATAAAAGTCATTACCGTTTCAGTCCCTGTTTCTAAGTACTCGCACTGGGTGCATGAGGATTGTATTTATCTTAGTTGTTGTTGTAGAGAAATCTCTCTCTATTAAAAAATCAGAAGGTTACACTATCGAGCCAGTGCTTTTTGTTGCTGTTATAACAAAAATATAGTACTCGAAAGTTGGAGAGTTACATTCCTTGGTCGCACATACGACTAGGCCGCCCAGTACTTAGACTAGAGAGTGCTGAGAACAGGGTGTACAGAACAAGTTGTGGTATCACCATATAGCAGAAAGCTGTATGAAAAAACTCTTCCATGAATAAAAGCACCTTGATAGGGTGTTGCTACATTCATCTGCAGTTGCTTGTGGACTCCTTGTCATACAAGTTGTCTTTCTTACGTTTTGAGACTCACTGTAAGGCGCTCAGTATTACACTCATCCAATAGATTGGAACACTACAGAGTGACTCATGATTGCATTGTTTAGAAAATGTTTGCAATTGAGATGTTTCCTTATAAGGAAAGCTGATAATGGGGAGGATCTCTACCACATTTTCATTCCCAGCAATTCAGGCTACGATCGATAAAACCTGCTGTCTCAGGTGTTGATTCTAACCTCTCAAAAATTATGAGGACTAGATTTGTAATGGATGCTCCTATAAGCAGGGTGAAGTACTCCTGCACCCACAACTGCTGCACCTAAAACAATTCAGTAACCAGCTATAAATAAAACTCAATATCAATTCGTCTTTCTACTCCTCCTCTTCCACCCCCCAACAAAGTTGCTTAAGACTCCAAGCCCTAATGTGAACTTTTCAACTCACTTTTTTACTTAATTACACGCCAAAGTTGCATAAAGCTTTTGGTAACCCCACAACAAGCGCTTCCTTAATACCTTAAGCCTTCTTGCAGAGAAGCAGCGCGCATACAATAAATGCCCATAAACGGCTGACTATTAAGTCAAATTGGGTTAATCGCCGATGACCGAACGGTCGTATTTCCTGACCCTGCATGCGAACGATTATATAATTTATAAAGCGCCCTAGACGACGACCACCCAAATAGCTAACAAAAAATCAGAGACGTCCGCTTTGGCTGAAAGTACTTCTATTTGAATGCACTTCTTGCGCGCGCGTTGCAAGACTGAAAATTCAATGAAAGACAGGGTGGGCAAGAGAACGCAGCGGATGAGTAAGCACAACGACAAGGCGAGCTCAACGATGGATTGCAAATCCAATTGAGCATGTGGGATGCACAGTGCATAAATCAGTTGCCTAAAAAGTTTGACGATTCTCTTGCTATTGCACTTCATTTTCTTTGATTTTATTGGACTGATGAATGTTTCCATTATTTTTTCAATTTTTACATGGCTTTACGGCGAACTCGCGTCGAACGCTTTGGTGCCGACACGATTTGCAGAGGATTGAAATTGAAAATGTTCGTATGGTAGTGAAGAAAAGAGGGTAGAGAAGAAGAACTTGCACAAAAAGGGGAAAAAAATATTCTGCCGATGAAGAGAAGAAGAGTTCAAAATTGGATGAAGGGAATAGTATTCGTGGTATGGTGGAAAATACAAGCTGCTCGTGCATGAGCTCTGCTAGAAATGTTGCAAATGGTGAAAAAGTGTGAGGGGTCTGTAAGTGCTATGGTTGGTGAATGAAAATGCACTGCTACCCTACTGTGCTGGCGCGCTATCAAGCAGCTGCTCAAGGCGCCCGGAAATATGTGGCGGTTAGGTGGGATGCAGACGTTGTTTGTCGGTTTATTGCTTGCGCCAAACAACGCTACCTTTCACTGTTTCCTTCAACCTATGGCATAGATCTTGCGCCCCTCTGCATTGCACACACTTAACCATTGCCTAAGGCTGCAACTCCATCCAAAACTCCAACAACAAATTCAGTTTGAACTTATTATGTCATACAAGGAAGCAAGGCACAAACGTTGTTGCAAAACTTGTTCAGTGTTTGAAGTACACTGGGCGGTCGAGGTGTGACGTAGCGGTAGCAGCAAAGACATGTTTGAAAACCGTCACAACAACAACAACTAAAACTCTTAACAGCCAGCTGTTACAAACTAAAACCACCAAGCACTCGCTTCTCAGCCATGCAAACCGTCTGCTGTGTTACTGCCTTCCTTCTTCAACTGCACTGCACTTTAGCTGCGCGCGTCGTCAGTCAGCTTTGGTTAGCTTGAAATTGTATGCGAATTTCGATTGTGTAACAGTAAATTGATGAGTTGCAATGTAACAAAATTTTCATGGCGCAGATGATACTTCTTTGTGCACTTTTTATTGTTGCAAACATTAGGACGCCCATGAATGAGCCGAGTTGTAATAATTTATATTCTCTGTTCACGGTATTTATGTCTGCTAATTAAAAACTTTTATGGTAATAATTTTATTGATTTGTATGTTAATCAAAATTAAAAGTTAGGCAATATATGAGGCAAGAATTTAAGTAGTGAACACTTTACCTTTGGAGGTTGCCAGAAAGGGCTTTGTTCAGCTGTTTGAAGGTTAAGCGTTTCAAAACAAACAAATTAATCAAATATCACCAATAAAATAATTTCGAATTTATGAACATAAACTTCGAAAACTTTCGAGCAGCAACTTCGAAAACTCGAACACCAACTTCGAAAATTTTGAACATGAAGTTCTATGTTTTCAAAATTTTAAAACTAATTTCGGATGTTTTGTTACTCAAAATACCCGGTAAAAAATCGGTAATAATACAAAGCTAAGTTTAATATAAATTTAAATACATACATATGTACTACCGTGTTTTCGAACTTTGCATTTGGAAATGGAAGTCAAAGGCAACAAAGTAGCAATTCACGTAAAGTACCCAAATTTCGAGAACTAAAAAGGGAGGACAATTAAAAAAAAAAATCAAACCAAGTTAATGGAATTCAAGTTTTCGAACATTAACTTCGAAAGCTTCGAATATGAAATTGATTACTTTTGTACTTTTGAAATTTCAAACACTTGTTGTGGAAGGTTGTGGAAACTGAATACACATAAAAGTACATGTGTTTTTTCGAACTTTGATTTTAAAATTAGCATTCCAACGTACCGTTTAATAAAAAGTGCTGTAAATTCCAATTTTGGAACTATAATTTCGAGTATTAAAAAACGAGATTTTTCATTCCCTTCAAAACAAAAAAAAACCACACAATTAAGTAACTTAAGTGAACTTCGAATTTTCGAATACTAACTTCGATAGTTTTGAAAATTAAATCGCACGCTTTTCAACTCCGTTGAAATTTCAAACGCTGATTTCTAAGGTTTTTGAAAATTAAAATACACACTATTTGGTAATAATAACCAGCAAAATTTAAAATGGGAGAAAATTCCCCTTTTTGGAAATTTGATTTTGAAATTAAGTTTTAATATTTACAAAAACAGTAATGTGCATGACTAAGTTAAAATTTTGACAATAAAAATGGCAAGATTTTCCTACCCTCAAAAAAAAAAAAAATTTTACGAAGTTAATGGGCTTCGAATTTTCGAACATTCACTTCTAGAGATTCGCGAAATCATTTTGTGCTTTGCTTTTAAAACACTTTTCGTTGAAAAAAAACATACATAAACTTGAAATCAAGTTAAACGCGTATTTTCGAATTTTAATTTTCGAATTTTAATTTTCGAATTTTAATTTTCGAATTTTAATTTTCGAAAATAAAATTTCCCATTCTTCAGCAATGTAGCGCTAAACTGAGGGTCATGTAAATTTTAATTTTCAAACAAAATTTCAAATTAGTGTACTTCGAATTTTCGAACATTAATTTCGAAAATCAAATTGTGCGCTTTTCTATATTTTAAAATTTCAAACACTGATTTGGAAAGTTGTCGAAAGTGAAATATTTACTATTTCGTTCACAATATACAGCTAAACGTGAAATAACGGTAACTACGCATTTTCGAACATTGATTTTAAGATTGAAAGTACTCTACGTTTCCTGTACAAAAGCAACAATGTAGCACTGCAAGAAAAGTGTTGTTAGCTCGAATTTTCGAACAAAAATTTGGAGCCTTAAAAAGAAGGGAAAAGCAGAAAAAAAGCAATTAAATCAAATTCGAATTTTCGAAAATGAAATTTCCAATTTTTTTAACAATGTAGCATGTAGTAGGGTCATGTAAATGTGAATTTTCGAACAAAATTTCAAGTTAGTGTACTTCGAAGTTTCGAACATTAATTTCGAAAATGAAATTGGGATATAATATCCAGTTAAACATGAAATGAAGGGCCTCGAACATTGATTTTGAGATTGAAAGTACTTTAGGTTTCCGGTACAAAAGCTACAATATGGCAGTGAATGAAAAGTGCTGATGGCTCGAACAAAATTGCTGAACAAAAATTTGGAGCTTTCAAAAGGATAAAATGGCAGAAAAATGCAATGAAATCAAATTCGAATGCATGGAACACATCCCGCACTTGAGTTTAAGAGTTCGCCAAGTACTTGGAAACTCCTGATATGAAAGCTCACTGTTTATAGTCTTACCACTAAGGCTACTATGCTTTCGTTAGTTTTCGTACTTGATGGGACCCCGAAATATCTTCATATTTCTTCAAGGCTTGTAAGCTCGCCATTTGGAGCTGGCCCAGACAGCCGTCAGTGTTTATTATTAATTTTTTCCTTAAACTACTTTCAAGCCTGCATAAGCTCACCTGCAATAATTTTCCTTCCTCAAGAAGACTTAGGCTTATATGTCTGAGCAAGTGAACTAAAACTCAATGATCTCCGCATCTAAAGCCAAAAGCCCTCGCGGGCTTGCGGCTTGCTAATACTTGAATCTTAATCTCAAATGACGTGCTCGAAGGCCCAACACATCTGACACTCACTTGACATAACAATTAAGTTCGAAAAAAAGAGGACAATTTTTCCATTAAAAAAAGGTATGTGAAAAAATATTTAACACTTTTTTCTACTTTTTTTAGCAGCAAAAACTGCAGAAAGTTCATCTGAGCTCATATACCGAAAAGGTCAACGGATAAGGTCTTTTACATAAAAAGCAACCAAAGCTTTGCTAACCAATAGAGAAACCACAAAGACTGCAATGGCTCTAAGTCAACGTCAAACAAAAGTGTGTTACATAACAACCAAAATGCAAGACCAAGTCAAAAACAATGAAACAAAAATCTTACAGGATGGAAGGATGGTTGTTGTTGTTTATTTTAGTAAGCTTGTAATAGCACGTCAAACAAGCGTTTGGAGCTCGCAAAAAAAAATGCTAAAGTTGCTGATTAAATCAAATTAATACCGACTCCAATTGAAGTGCAAGCGTGAAGGCGCAATGGGGCAAAGCCAAAAGCAAAATAAAGAAAAAAAACTGAAAATAAGAAAATACAAAATACAACAACAACAATGCAAGGAGTTATGCTGCCACATTTATAGCTGCCATGAACGCCGTACACGTAATAGCGCCGCCACATTTGCAGAACAAGTTTTTCTAGCGTTACAATTTTCCAGACTTTTCCGCGTTGATTATAAAACCAAATGACAAAAGCAACTACAAGCGACTACATAAAAAAAAACAACAACAAAATAAATGAATTGTGCAGAAACGAGCTCAAATTAAAATGAAACCGAGAGCGACTACGAAGCATACACATAAAGAGTGGGAGGGGGGAGGGGGTTAGTGGAGCCGCATCGCCTTTTTGCAACTTTTTAATTGTTGCTATTGCTTTGAGCGCGCTTCAGACAAAACCCACTATATGAAGCGACTTGATTGCGACCCTACTTCTGGATCATTAATGTCAAGCACCCATCCGAACTTCGAAGGTTCACTGCTCATCTAAAATAAGGCAGGCTTACAAAGTAAATTATCTTGTTTGATCCTTGTTTTTTTTAGATAGGTGGCAACTCCGTAAAAACAACCCAATCCGAGCGTTTAAGTAGGAGAGCTTAGCTTGCAGCAGATAACTTAACAGATTAAGAAATATTTTTATTTAAATATCTCATTTCATTTCATAGAAATATTATATAGGTGGCAACAATATGAAACATGCATATTGACAACACAAAATTTTATCCAAACAGGTGGCAACGCAAGGCCATAACCCTCCCTAGAAATATTTTTGTTCAAGGACGACGTAAAATACCTCTCGCTTGATATATTATTTTAATTAATTTTTGTTAAATTCAAATTAGGTGGCAACTTTATAAAACATCCTGAACGGCAATACCTAAATAAAAAGTTTCACAATATAGTACGCTATCGATATACTATATTAATTAAGCACTTCCCAACTAATTACTATACGCCGATCTCAGCTTATAATTCACCATTCAGCTCATCGCATGCATCGAGAGACTTCAGAAAAGGGAAGTCTGTTGGATCGCTGCTAGATGAATTTTTGGATCTAAGTAAGAGGAAAAAGTATGAAGAAGTAATTTATGGGTATACGGTAGCTCACTTAGGACAGATTGAATAGAATGAGTGGAGAACGAAGGACAGTGGCACCGAATTTTCAATCTACACTGGCATCTAAAAAATGACTAGAGAACTGTAGCCGGGTTATGGTGAAATATGAATTGACCTCAATCGAAGTTTACGCTATATTAAGAGGAGATACACTTTTGCAAGAGTTCCAGCCAGGAAGAATCTTTGTCGGTTGAGCCAGGCCAGCTGAGCGGCTTTGGTCGGTGTTTCCCCGGAGTCTCTTTGCCAAAAGCCGTGAATTAACCAAAGAAAAGTTTCAGAAAAAGATGACTTTTTATAAAATCCAAGGTAGGCTCCATCTTATTCCGCTCAGTACAAGTACTTGAGGCGCTCGCCAGGCTTAAAACCTCAGAGTGAAAAGTGATAAAGTCGCGTCCTGGTTGGCGCTCTAAGAGCATCTCAGTGTTTCCCGCTGCTGTGCTCTCTGGTCAGATAGCTAGAGAACTTCCCGATAAATATTTGTGAGTCAGTTATCTCTACACACTACTGACACAAAGAGAGTATAGAGGTCTGAAGACTTATAAGCGCTCTCTGCAGGAGTTTTCAGACAGAGGATCAGAGAGAGAAATCGATTTATAACTTATTTGTATGTATAGGAAATTCATTTCCTACCC
Source organism: Merzomyia westermanni (assembly GCA_949987695.1). Taxonomy (NCBI): domain Eukaryota; kingdom Metazoa; phylum Arthropoda; class Insecta; order Diptera; family Tephritidae; genus Merzomyia; species Merzomyia westermanni. The sequence continues at coordinate 147,127,823 of OX465290.1, forward strand.
AAAGTCATAGAAGAAAGCTACTGTACTAGGATGGATTAAGTAAGAAATACTTGGTTCGATGAATAACTCCCACACGGGGCTAATTCCGCGAATTCACAAATGTCCAAAATCGAAAGAGTGTGGGATCCCATGCTGGATGACGTAACCTAACCTAGCCTTAACTACAGAAATATATGTTAATTCCCCAACATCCCCTCTCCGGTTAGGATAAATAAAATATACCAAGGTGCCAAGGTATGCCAGTCGCGAGATTCGAAAAAAATCGACATCCAAAGTATTCAACGAAGTCCAACAAATCTGTCCGGATGCAGATAGTGCTACAACCCACGAGTTTAGCGTATCCATTCGAGCAAATCACTGTCCGGAGAGCCAGATTTCGGACCGTGTTTTTACTATTAGAGACAGCAACAACATTATCTTTGACCCCCCAGTTGTTACGCCCCTGGAAAGCGACTACCGCACGTAATGTCGAACAACGCAAAAAACAACAACAAAAAGTGAAAGATCGCGCTTGTTGCATGCCACATGTTGAATGCGAAAATGAACAATCGAAAAGAGAAAAAGTTGCAAAGCAGGAAAATTAAAAAAGAAAAATGGGTATCTTGGTTGTTAGGTCGCGCGTCGGTCTGTTGTACGCGCCAACTAACTGGCTTAACTCACGATCAGTCAGCGCCTAATACACCGCGTTTGCTTTGCTGTTTGCACATTGTTTTTGTTGTAATGTACAAGATCAGCAAACAAAAAATGTGCGCGACAAAGCATAGAAAAGTCGTCGCTTACATAATAATGACGCGCAACTGAAAGTGGGTCTCAATGTTGTTGCCACAAAGCGCATTAGAGCAACATAATAAAGTTGTAAATTGAGGCATTGTTACGGGGAATGCGCGCTGCTGTTGTTGTTGTTGCCTGACTAGTTGTACGCTATGGCGCAACATGCAACATTGGCGAAAAAGCGAAAGTGAAACAAGTAAGGAAGTCTGAGTTCGGGTGGAACCGCACATTATATACCTAGTAGTGATCTATTATGGCATACCAATTTACGCAGGTCTATTTTAATACATTTCAGCTCGTATTATAAAGCCAGCTGATTGTTTTCAATAAAAACACTTATGTCATGAGTTTTGACGGGTAAATTAATTTAAAAAAATATATATATACATGTATGGCGCGATAAACAACATGTATATCATCATAAACCTCCTGAGAGATTTTTGCGACGAGCTTCCCTTCCAATTTAAATTTTTTCCTACAAATTGGCGGGACCTACAGGTTTTTGCCGATTGCGAACGGCATCTACAAAAGAGAAGAATTTTTGCTGAGATGCCTTCCATGGCAGAGACACTCGGAGAGTTTACCAAACCACTGCCGACGGGCGACCCCGTTTTGAAAAACTTTTTCAAACCACTTTTGATGTTACCTGTCCCAGGACTCGACAGACAGACAGACGGACGGAGAGACGGGCATTGCTAAATCGTCTCAGCTTATCGTCCTTATAATTTCAGTTTACTTATTGAAGGGCCCATCTCTTCTTCTTCTTCTCATACTAACAAACATTACATGTTCGTGAAAGGTATAAAAATCAAAAAAGATATATAACTTCGCTATTGCAGTGGGGTATTAACAACTTGCCCGGATATTTTACTCGTGCGTTATGCGATTTGCTTAATTATTAGCAGGAGTATACTACATACTATTAGGAAGTAGATGACCAATCTTGATTGAAATATCTTGTTGAAATTATAAGCAATCGCCTTTGAAAATACCAGAATTTGTATGCTGAAAAGTGGGCGGCGCCACGCCTACTTGCTCAAACTCCACAACGGGTTTTTGCAGTCGTGTTTTGCTTAAAAAGCTTATTATGTGTGCAAGACCTTATTGATATGGCTTGCCTGGTTAGAGAAATATGGCGTTTTACATTTACATTACAAACAAATTTTTCAGAAGTATGTTAAAAAACTGGGCGTGGCCGTTGGCAGATTTCGCTTATTTTTACAACAAACATTTATATGTGCAACATTTTCGCCAAATATCGTTTCCATAAATCAATCAATGTCGGAGTAATGGCATAAAAAGTTTTGTGAAAGAATCCACTATAAAAGGGGCGGGGCAACGCCCGTTTTCAAAATTTTATATTTTTCGACTTTCTTCGTTTACGGACACCTTGAAAGTGAAATATATATGAGAGAAAGCTATTGTAGGAAAAGTTATTGCCTATTAAATATATCTATGATTCTTTTCAAAATCTTTCGTATAAAAGTGGTCGTGTTTCTTAACCGATTTCACCCATTTTTTTCCGGAACATACCTTGTATTAGTGTAAATGTGTGTGCTAAATTGCATTTCGATATCTTGAACAGTTTGTGATTTATGATTAATAATATTTCTAAATTTGACTTAATCAAAACTGGGCGGTGCCACGCCCATTTTCAAAAATTTCGTGTCTGCCTTAACATTAATGTACACACCAAATTTAATCCTTATAAGTGTATTATGTACTGAATAAGCACTTTTTTTTTATTTTCGAAAACATTCTATATATAAAAAGTAGGCGTGGCTACATCCGATTTTGCACATTTTAAATAGCGCTCGGAGATGAACCGAGCCAAGGAACCTGCATACCAAATTAAATTCATTAAGATATCTGAAAATTTACTCAAGTTATCGTGCTAACACACGGACGGACGGATATGGCTTAATCAATTTCTTTTTTCCTTCTGAACATTTTGATATACTCGTATATAACTCAATATCTATCTCGATCCGTTTATGCCGTTACATACCACCATTACACGACTAAAGTTAATATACCTTGTGTGCGTAGCACTACTAGTTATAAAAATTACTTAAGATTAGAAGGAAAAAAGAAAACGCAAGGCTTGAGAGTAGCAGTATTGAGCTTTGATAGCGCAAAAGCTTAATTAAGGTGGGCGCGTGGTGGAGGAGTGTGAGGCGCGCGTGGCGTAATAAAGTTATGCAGCATAGGGGCTAAAGTTGCAAATGCATGCGTAAAGTGGGGCGCACTTTCGGCAGCTGCAGTGCGTCTCAAATTGCAAAATACTAGAAAGTTGCACCACTTTTTTTGCACTTGCACCTTTTAAGCTTTATTAGATTATATGGGGCTGCAATTGTTGCATGATCAGTCGCGTTTTTTACATCACGCAACTTTTTTTTTTCTTTTCTAACCGCGCCTGCAGTGCATCTCATTTGCAATGCAGCTGCTATGCTTGCAACACTCACCAGCTCCTCTTCTCGCGCTTCTAATTTCTCGCTGCAACCTTAGTAATTGCACTTTCTTTGCTCCACTGCAAGTAAACCTTACACTCATCTACTTCGTTGCAAACATGTCAATTGAGTTTTTGCATTTTTTGCACAACAAATCTTTTCTTTGTTGCACTTTTTTCATTCAATTCACTATTGTTTCGATTACGTCGATTGCTATCTGTGGGTTGTGTAATTTTATTGTTTTAAACTTTATTTAGTTACAGCTATACATGAAATGCTGTTAGATAACTCTTCGCTTTTTTTTTGCTAAGGTTTCTGAGAGCTTTTTGCAAGCTTTTATCTGCACCCACAATTTTCATTCATTTCTTTTGCGTTACATTTATGCTTCCTGACTTTTAACACCTAAACTCCTGCATTATAATTTCATCATTAAAAAATTAAGCGACTGATTCCATCCTAGGTAGCCTAAATTTTCACAGCCCAGTGCTCAGCCCAGCTAAAGCTCCAATCTTACAACTTTAAACGAGCTTTTTTGTATATCCACAACTATCTCGAAAACGGCTCAACTGATTTGGTTGAAGTTTAATACATAGATAGTATACTAAATTTTTGGACTTTCTTTCTAAGCGTTTCCACTAGTTCAATTTCAACCAGGTTGCCACATATTTGAAATTTAGTAAAAATTATGCGAGGCGTGCCAATATTGGTACGAAACGACAGACTTTACCATTATATTCCAAAAATTAGAACTTCAATTCGGGATATCGGGTTAACTACTAGCGTTGCCATCTTTTTAAAAAAAATCTTAAAATTAATTATGGCAATATGGGTAACAAAAGAAAGCTAAATTACGCCGCATTTCAAAAAAATTTATATAAGTAAGTTTACTAAGCAGTGTTGCCACCTTATCCTATTATTTTAATTTTCTTTATATTCGGTGTTATATAATAAACGACTTGACCCACTTCAATGCACATTTTAACACAGCTAATATGCGTCATTGCAAGCTCTTCGACTAAGGCGTTGCCAACTCGGATACTTTAACAGGGTTGCCACGGACAACGATTTTTTTCTTTTAATTAAGTGCAATATGCTAACATGGGTATCCAAACAAAGGTATTACACGTAGTATTTTAAAAAAATATATTTCTAAACAGAGCTACCATCTGGGGTTGCCACTTAATCTTATTTTTTATTTATTCCCATATTCGCTATTATTTCGAAAATAACCTGATCTACTTTAATAAACTTTTAAATATATTTAACCTCCTAAATTGCAAGATCTCTCACTTAAGTTTTGCCACTTGGGAAATTTTTACAATGTTGCCACCTTTGGGTTTGTATTTAAATGAAATGAGATATGCAAGAAGAGTTATCAAATGGGATTAAATATCTAGGCTTACGGGATCGCTTCACTTGGACTCAAAGTTTTTCACGAAAGATCACAAAAGTAAGGATGCAGAGGATTACATACAAAGCCTATAGCCCATCAGAACTCTTGCTTAAGAGATAGTCATACTTACTTCTATGCAAAAACAACAAAACCAACAAACTCTTCTTCGTTACCTTCATACAACTCCCAAGCCCAGCAGCGCAGACAAGATGTTAGCTGCTGGCGTTACAGTTAACAACCCACACGAAGCAGACGGCGTTACGAAATCGGTCAATCTTGAGCCAGGCCAAGCACAATATTGCTGCTTAAAAACTCTATCTAATGTGCATTTAAAAATATATTTATAAAAAATGAAATAAAAAGAAGAGTTTACAAGAGAAAAAACAAGTAGTAAAAATAGAAACCACAAACCATGAAAGCCGCAAGTTAACGTGAAACAAAGAAAGAAGAAAAATGTAGGAAAATCAAACAAAAACCAAGTAATGAATGATAGAGAATTCATGACGATCATCGTCGTTGAACGTGAAAAGCGAAAAAGTTTGCAAAGGAGGCCAACAACAACAACAGATTTAATGAGTTAACAACAAATGATAGAGCAAAACTAGTAATATATGAAACCAACATGGATGGGGACGGCGGGAGTTTATGATGAGGTGGGATTAATAGCGCTAAAGACAGACGCAGCTGGCTGGACGCGAATAGCCAAAGCCCCATATACTTATATATATGCCTGTATGCTTGTATGCGGTTTGCTATTTGCTGGAGTGCATTTCAAGTGAAGCTCCAGCAACGGGCGCCGAAGTGGAGCTGCAAGCTTTTGCGGCATTTCAAGTGGTTTTTGACACAAATTTACTTTGTAAGCATGCAAGTTGGTTTGTATGTATGAAGTTAGTTATATCATTCATATATTTATGTAGCTATGTAAGCCACTTTTTATTGAAGAAAACTGCATTTCGAGCTTTGAAACACTGATAGCAACAGACAGCAAATAGCGAAAGAGTGTACTATTCCCTGCAGCAGTGATGACATGGCATGAGGGTGGGACGCATGTGAGGAGGCTAAAGAGAATAGAATAAAAAGGGAATGGAGAAAAAGGAGACGGGAAAGAAAGAGAAAGGGGGAATGAAAATGAAATGTTATCGCAACCTGAGAGTGTCTAGCACTGTCACTGTGTACGAAATGATGAGAGTGACTGTAACTCTGACTAGCTAAAAGCAATCAATTAAATCACGATGACGGTGGGCGGAGCGGCGACAGTGATGGGAGCTGTAACTATGAAAGAAAAGACAGTGACAGTGATCGGCAGAAACAGCAAAACAGTGACAGGGACAATAACTCGGAGGGTGAGCAGGAATGTGACTATGAACGAAATGATGACGAGCCGAACGATGACGGGAACTTCGAGAGTGGCCGCTGCGACTATGACAGTGACGGGAACTTCGACAGTGAGCGGTGCTGTGATGATAGAACGGCACTAACCGATAACAGTGACCTTAACCCTCATAGTTAGGCCGTTGTGACAATGAACGAAACGGTCCCTGACAGTGACTGGAGCTGTGACTATGAAGCGAAGGATGTCAGTGTCCGGGGCTGTGACTATGAAGCAAAGGATGTCAGCGACCGGGAGTATAGCTATGAACGGAAGGAAGACAGTGATAGTAACTGTGCCAATGAACAGAGAGGCAACATATAATGGAAATATAACATTGGCCCGAATGCCAGTTACAACGAACGGAACACTGCTTAGTTTTCAAGATGTTTTCAGTTATTGAAATGGAAACGACTAAGGTTATGGCTTGAGTTGACGCTTAAGCTGAGTTTACCGTTAAGATTATGTTAAGAGCTTCTTTTAAGGCTACAGTTCAGTTGATGGTTACGGGCATGGTTATTTTTATGGTCAGAATTTCTGCTAGAGTGATAGTTATGTTTACGGATAAGGTTTTCTTCTAAGGTTACGGTTAAGTTTATGGTTACGGAATGGTTACTTATATGGTCATAATTTCTGTTAGGGAGATAGTTACGTTTATGGTTACGATTAAGGTTAAGGTTAGGGGGTTCTATGGTTACGGTTAAGTTTACGGCTACGGTTAAGGTTGTGATTGGAGTTTTTCCAAGGTTGCGAATATGGTTAGAGCTATGGTTTCGGTAAATGTTGCCATTACGATTACTATGAAGCTAGTGATATTTAATTGAAAAATACCCATCTAAGGCTACTTCCCAAGGTATTTGAACACTAATTCGAGTAAAGTGTATATGTCAGTTGGTATGACACTTATTTGCAAATCAAAAAATATTTCTTATAAAGATTAAGCTAATGCTCACAATCTTCCTACAGTATCTACCAAAATTTTTTCTTATAATTTTTTATTTTAAAATTTTACTTCATTTTATGTGACCCACACTAATGTGAATGCATTTGCAGCCGTAATTTGGCAAGTCGTTGTTAATAGATATCTGCTGTGCTTCTATGTGTGTGAGTGTATGCGAAAACCACTTCAATTGCGATTACGTAAGCCATGTGCAGCGAAATTGCAAACGCTTTCCGGCAACAACAATATAAATGTAATTTTTTTTTTTCATTTCGGCGACTTCTATTTGCTAACTTCACTTTTTCATGCTACCTACTTTTTCTTTAATTTTTCGCTGCATTTTGTTTTTTGCAATTTTATTATAGCAAATGATTACAGTTTTTGAATTTTCTGTGCCAGCAGTGTAGGTTGGCGGTGTGGCATGTTGCACAATACTTGCAGCTGAATGAGCCAATGAAAGGCTTTGCTGGCTGTCTGACGATCTGCCTGTAGGTGCCGTTATAACAGCGAAAATATAATAGTTGCTATAGAAATGAAAATGAAATGGGAAAACGAAAATGAAAATAAAAGAAAATGCACATGGCTATCGTGAATTATGTGGCATGTTGCATGCAGCTTGACATGGCACATTTTGGAGTTCAACTGGGCCAGAAATGGCGATTTGGGAACAATTTTTTTTTTTTTTTTGATTTTGCCAAATAATTTTATATTTTGTTGTTTTTGTTGCATGGAGCACAACATTTTCCGGCATATTGTGCACATGTATGCGGCTACTTGTGTGTATGTGTGTCATGTCATGCTACATGAACGTGCTTAAATTTTTGGGGTCTCGTAGCAGCATTTCATTTGACATTTAGTGAATGTCTTTCATTTGCACGTAATTTTCAAAGTTTTGAAGTTTGCCGAAACTACAACAGTATTCTTGTTGCTTTTTCTATTTTTTTCCTATTTTTCTTTTCACGTTTATCTTTCAATATTATAAGAAAGCGCTTACTTTCCGTAGAAAATGTACTGTGAGTTTAAGGTAGCGAAATTAGAAGGTATATTAAAAGAGCTATGCGTTCTAAGATTAGGGTATACTGGTAAATTTTTGGAGAGGACTCGTCGATTAGATTTCTACCAAAGGAAAGTGAACTTCACGATCTAAGACACGAGATTCAGATCAAGGCAGACAGATGGAAATGGAGATTAAGCTGAAGATGAAGATATGGAGATGCAGATAGAGAGGGATGTGGAGATGAAAACAAGGATGACGATCTAGATAGAGTTAAATGCTGAGCTGAAAATGGCAATATATGCTTTTGAAAAGTTTTAGAAGGCAGTTGGAGTTGAAGATGCAGTTCGAAATTAAGATAAAGGCGTTCAATATAATAGCAGTGAAATTAAATCGGATAGCGTGCGACGAATAAAAAGAAACTGTTTTTTTTTTTTATTTAAATATAGCGAATTCCATATTTAAAATATAGCGAATTCCATACACGGAAACCACATAAAAAGAAATTTCAAAGTTTTCACAAAGTTCAGGAAAGTTAATTAAACTTTTAAAAATTTACATCCAAATTTCAATATTTTTGTGAAGAATTTTTAGAAAATGTTTGTGAATTTTATAGCTCGTTCAATTTTAGCATAATAATCTGCACGTTAGAAGTACCTCAAAATTTTCCCTGAACTTTTAGAATTTTTTTGTCAAGGATGTTGGGTATTTTTTTTCATGCAAAATTAAATTTTCTTCATGCGTTCTATAGAAGAAATCACCAAATACTCTTAACGGAAAAAATTTTGAAAATTCAGAGAAATTTTTGAGCGAGTTCTAAATTGCAAAATTTGAAATTTACTAGAAATTCTGCCAAAAAATTTGAAAATTTTGATGTTCATTTCTTAAAGTTTAATTAACTTTCCTGAACTTTGTGTAAGCTTTGAAATTTCTTTTTATGTTGTTTCTGTTATAGAACTCGGTCTATTTTAAATGGAAATTATATAAACCATAGCTTCTTCTTATTTTGGCGAACGATATCTAATTTAATTCCACTGCTTTTATATTGAAGACAGCTGTAGATGCAGGTTGGGATTCACATAATATATTACGAAAACTTGTTCAGCTGAAATTGTTATTTTCATTTCATATAAAAATATAGTTAGCTATTTTATAAAAATCTTTTGCATCAGTGTTGCCAATCTTATGCAAAGATTCAAAACGTCCTGGAAATTTAAAAAAAAAACAAAAGTGAGAATTTTCAAATTTGAGTTCAGAATTTCAAAATGATTTTAGAGTATGCAGTTTTGTAACGCACTAAATTCTAATCTTATAAAGTGAAAGTCGCCAGACTCTTAAAAATGTTATTGATTTTTGGCAATTTTTTTTTTCGAACAAATAGAGTAACTATGACAAGCTTGTACTGCCGGAAAAAATACTAAATGAAATAAAATTAAAACGAGAATTTTTTATAATGAGCAGATAAATTAAAAAGGGAAAATATTTAAACGGTATGAACAAAAAAATTAAAATAATAAAAATAGAATTACAAAATAAAAAAAATTATTGACACGAAAACCATTAAGAAAATGTTGGTACAGCCTTGTCTGTATATTCAAAAGTCGAGCCACAACAGATTTTTAAATTCGAATATCAAATATGTGTAATATTTATATAGCAACAAAAATTTTTAAAATTTCAAAAAAAAACCACGAACTTTAATAAAATGAAACGATTTATAGAACTCACAAAAGAAAATCGCGTGAATTTCCATTTCAGAAGCTATTTTGAAACGCACGATTTTCAGAACCCGGCTGATAAATAGAGTTTGATATAGTGGAGTACCAATTTTAAATTAAACTGGTTACTAAATATTTTCATTTAATAGAGAAATTGCAGCCCAAACTTTGAGTCAGTAAAATACACCAAGATTTTATAAAAAAACCCGAAAAAATGCAGCCAAAAATTAGCTTGACAATTGACAGAAAATATTAATATAAGGTGAATATATAAATACTAATCCGACAAATATATATTATATATGAAAAACAATAATTTTTGTTGTTGTAATTTATATATATATGGCCTAGAGCTCGATACAATTTCTGAATAAATATTTTTCTTTAAATCGTACTCACTTAATGTTGTTTTTGTTGCTGAAGGTGCTGAAGAGACTGGTTGGCATTCCTGAAATGAGAAAATGAGAAATAAAGTTAATTATTTTCTAAGTTTGACGAGCTCAAAAGCGGTTGATAATAACTTATTATTATTTTTTATTTTAATGGAAAAACTGAAAAAGCAACAAACATATACAGACTATAGTTATAGTACTATTTCAAAAACAATAAGGATGTTTCGTCACACTAATTCGTTTTGCTATTTAAGAAGATCGTAAAAGGAATTGCACAAAATATGCTTATAATTTTTTTTTTTTTAATTTTTTTGTTTCCATTACACTAGCACCAAAAAAAAATTTCCCGTGATCAAAATTTAGTAATTTTGTGTTTGATGCAACTCCACTAAAAAGTTAAAGATTTAAAAAAACGGTAAAATATTCAAAAATTTCCCTTTTGAAAATTTCAGGATATCTTTAGATGCATCACAGTAAACGGACTGCTGGAAATCCTGGCGGGGGAGGGGGGGCTAAAGTCACAGCGTATGCGGACGACCTTGCGGTGGCTGTGAGTGGTAAATATCCACAAACGCTCTGTGACATTATGCAGAGCAACCTTAGACTAGTCGAAAGGTGGACCGGGAGTAAAGGTTTGGGTGTTAGCCTGACCAAAACAGAGCTGGTACTGTTCACTAGGAAATACAAAATCCCGGTGCTACAGCTACCAGCTATAGGTAATACGACCCTTAAACTTGGTGACTCCGCTAAATACCTGGGGGTTATCATTGATAAAAAGCTCATGTGGAAAGAAAATATCCAGGAGCGCGCTAAAAAGGCACTAGAGACCCTATACTCTTGTAGGGATGCCATCGGGCAAAAATGGGGACTGCCCCCTAAAATCACACTTTGGCTCTATACCGCTGTGGTAAGACCTATTCTCTTGTATGGAGTAATTGTCTGGTGGACGGGTCTGGATAAGGGCTCTAACAGTACCGTTATTCAAAGAGTACAGAGAAGTGCCCTTATATGTGTTAGCGAAGCGCTACGCAGAACAGCGGCAGACGCACTGAATGCAATTCTGAACATTCTGCCGATTTACTTATGCGGTAAACTTTTTGCGGCATGCTCCGCTTTGCGACTGAGGTGTCTACCAGGATGGAAGTCCCTTTGTGAAGGTCACCCATCCATCCTTAACAATCTCCCCGCGTATAGTTCGGACTACTGTACTCCGAAGTACTGTTTCGAGACGAAATTTCAAATCACAATTCCGGAAGGAGAATACTGGGACACTGCACCTCCCCAAGACAACGGTTCAATCCATATATACACAGACGGCTCGAAACTTGATGAAAAGGTTGGAGGAGGGGTGTACGCTCCCCAGCTGATTCTTAATCTTAGTTTTAGATTGCCTAACCACTGTCGTGTTTTTCAGGCGGAAGTGGCTGCTATACAGGAAGCTGTGCAATTTCTGAAGACAGTGGACATCAATAATGGTGATGTTTATATCTTCTCTGATAGCCAAGCAGCTCTCGGGGCGCTGGGGCATATACATGTAATTCCAGGACTGTGGAGGGCTGCCTCAAATCTCTCAACGAGATGGCTGAGCAACTCTCGATTCACATGGTATGGGTGCCTGGACACTGTGACATACCGGGTAACGAGACGGCAGATGAGCTTGCTAGAGGGGGCATATCCGCTTCACTTTCGCAGTCCTGGAAGGGTTTAGGCATGCCGCTCGCGACCAGTTAGCTCTTAACGAGGCATAAGTTCCTCCAACAAGCAAGTTATAGATGGGACAAGATCAGTACTTGCAGTCATGCAAAGATGGTGGGCCAGAGATCATAGCGAGTAGATCGGAGGACCCTCTCAAACTCAGAAGGGAGGACCCTCTCAAACTCAGAAGGGAGGAACTCTCGCTACTGATGGGACTTATAACGGGGCATATAGGTCTAGGCAGGCATGCGGAAAGGTTGGGTATTCCCTCTAATGACTTCTGCAGAAGCTGTAGAAATGAGGAGGAGCCTGAAACGGTGAGGCATCTCCTATGTGAAATTCCCGCGCTGTGGGGCATTAGGTTAAAATATCTGGGGTCCGGTATTTTCTATCATCTCGGCGAATTATCATTAATTAAGCCAAAGGACATTCTGCGTTTCACGGAATCCACAAAATGGTTCGAGTAGGGGTTTTTTAAGGTGCAAGCGGTCTTCGTTGTCGCTAGCGCCGTAACCGTGGCGCTGGACGGCTGTTCCGGCCGGCCTTATGGAGGTCAATGTAAACGCGTTTGTGTCATGTTATGGCAAGTATAATCGATTGCATTGATTTTCATAGGTTTGATTAGGGCAGCTGTTTGGCTGTTGGCGTTGTGGGTATGGCGTTGGCGCTGACGGAGATTGCTTCTACCTTTAGATCCATGGGGTATCACAACGGGACCTCCGGGGCCTATGTGCGCTAGTTCGTTTACTAGCAGCCACTGCAACCTACCTACTTACCTAGATGCATCAGAGGTATAATACAAAGAAATTTAAATAACAAATTTAATGGCAACCTTTAATTTTTTCGTTTGCTGGTTTGAGCTGCTTCGGCCGTTTGTTGTTAAATGACCACAAACATTTTTTTTACATTTTCTTCATACACGTTTCGGCGTCTTCTTGGGGGAAATATGTATTTTTTATTTAAAACAACTAAATGAATTACAATAAATTTTATATATTAACTTGCATTAAATATGAACTTCTAAAAATTTTTTCGAGCTTGAAAAATCTACATTTTTCTAAAATTAGAAATTGAATTTTTTTTTTTTGTATGCCTGTAAGTGACCCTTCCGACAAACATTAATTTTTTAACTACATCAGCTTCCGCAATATTGAAATAATAAAGTTTACAAAACAAAAAAAATATTTTTTTTAATTTAAATTTTGAACTTTTGAAACTTAAGAAAAAAAATTTTTTTAAATTTAAATTTTGAATTTTTGTAACTTTAGAAACAAATTATTTTTTTAATCCCCAACACTGAGTTTAGCAAACTCTTCACCTAATTTCATTAAATCGAAAGGGGCCGATTTCAACTATGTGTCTTGAAAAGACACAAAAACACCCTTCTAGAAATATCACGATATCTTCAGATATTTCAGAGGTAGGATACAAAACAATTGTAATTCAAAATTTAAAGGCAACCTTTCAATTTTTCAAGTTTGAAAAATCAAGATTTTTCTAAAATTCGAAATTGAAAGTTTTTATTTCAAAATATTTTTTTTATACCTGTAAGTAACCCCTTTGAATAAAGTTTAGCTTTTAAACTATAGTAGTTGCCACAATATTTGAAAAAAAGAAACCAGAAAAACGGAAAAAAATTTTATTTTTAACTTTCATAACTTTTCAAAAAAAAATTTTTAATTTTTTTCTTCGACAGAACTTAGTTTTATGATAAATGGAAACTCTTGGGCAAATTTCATCTTGGCTCAAATCAATCTAAAGGGTTCGATTCCAACCATGTGACGATTGGAGATTAAAAGACTCATATACATAAATGTAAATAGTTCAAAGGTGAGCTTGATTTTCCTCAGTTTCAGGCCAGTAAACGGGCTAAAAATTGAATTTTATACTTTCACATTTAAAAAAATTTTTTAACAATAGTTTCGTCTGCACTTCTTCATTTCGAATAAAGGTAGTAGACTGCGCCAAAAAAAATTTTTTTTTTTTTTCGAAAAATATATTGATATTATTAATTTTTAAATCGAAAAAAACTGCAAAAATTGCAGACTTTAATATTCATTGTTCGTGGACTATCAGTGCTTGATAAGACATTTCCAAACTTATTAAATTTTTGCTTTAAAACTAACAGCAGTCAAAATTTAATATTTACTCCAACTGCAAATGCCTTAGCACTTTCAATTTTAACATGCCTATTGACTGTGTTATGCAACAAAAACTACTCAAACAACGGCAAAGAGCTGCAAATTTTGAAGAAGGCAGCGCAGGGGCAAAAGCTAACTCGATTTCTATACCAAACATTTTACTTTTACTCTCAAAGCTTTCGAAAAACTCTCGCTTGTCTACAGAACTGCATTAAAAGTATTTATTTCTCGAAAACTCAAACTCCTCTACACTGTACAAAAATTGGGCTTAGATTTTAAGCCATTCATAAGTTTTGGATATTTTGGAAACTTGTTTGAAGTGTTTTCCAAACCTTTCAATTTTCTAGAAGGGATTTGATTTTGTTTTGGTGAAATTTGTTAGACATTTTTGGCTTAGAATTAAAAAATTTTCATCACTCATTTTCTGAATTGTTTTTTAATTTTAAACCAAATTTGATTGGGTCATATAGATAAATAAATGGAGCGACTCCGAACGGCGTCGGCAAAGCAGATTAATTTTTTGCTGCGAACCCTTTCATGGCAGAAATATACTCGGAGAGTTTGGCAAACCACTGCCGAGGGGCGACCCCGTTTTGAAAAAACTTTTTCAAACCATATATGTATTCCAAAAAGTTACAAATTTAGGCGCAAATTTTTAACCACGTACTGAAATAAAGTTGATGTGAAAAATGTTACTCATACCACACGTACTACACAGTTCCTATACAATTTATTTCAGCTGGCTTGGGGTTACTCAGTGCTCAGCTCACTACTGTCGTCTTTAGATACATCGTTGTGTTATTGTACCTTTTTAGTTGAATAATGCACGTCACCAATATTCATATGCAATCACACATACACATGCACACACACACTTATGCACAGCTCTGCCGCATTACACCGGTGCATAAACGACCTCATACAGGTCTTTGACCCAATCAATAACAGTGAGAGTTGCAAAAAACTAAAAGAAATATACAAACAAAATGCAAGGCAGCGTGTGCTCGCTGTCGACTGCTGAGTATGAAAAATGCAGTGCAAATACAATGTAAAAAAAATTTTGCTGAGCGCAAATTTAAACAAATGCAAGAAAAGCTAAAAAGAGTTACAAAAGCTCGCGTTGAACATAGCTCTCATTTATTCGATATGTGCATATGATGTCGTGAGCGTACTTCTGCACAGTTATGTTCTGAGATTTTATACGTAGTTGCGATTAAGAGTTTAAGCTCTTCTTTATGAAAGTACGAAGATATTCCCTTTCTAGTTTTATAAGGTTTTAACTTAAAAAATTTAATTTCGAAGTACTCTCAAGTCATTTAGGAATGAATCTAGTTCTCAGCGCTTATCTATACAAAAATTTAAGAAGTATGACTGGCATACTTTATAACGTGATGGTCAAAATCCAGCTAGCGCCATACTATTTATGCCCGATTTTTTTTGTAACCGTTTAGCGAGTTATGTATGAATAAAATAACAAAAATTGTCAAAATATTAAATTTTTATTGAAAATCGAATATGACCTCGTCGTTTTTGAGATAGCGATGAAAATAGTGAGCGCTCATAATTTTACTGCTTGCTTATTTTGTTGTTCAATTAAATTCAAACAGTTTTTTAAGCGTGCAGAAAAAAAATTTAGCTATCATAGAAATGACAATTAAAAACGCTTACCTGCTGTAAAATCTGATCAAAATATTTTTATATACATATTTAAAAAATATTTTTACTAAATACATACGTCTTTCCATGTCAAATTGTCACATAGTTGGAATCGACGCCTTCCGATTTGAATCAAGTTTGGTGAATTTGGTTTTCATAAAACAAAGTTCTGATAAAGAAAAAACAAAATTAAAAATTTAAATTTTTTTTTTTTTCAAAAGCTATGCAATTTCAAAATTTCACTATTTTCCTTTTTTCCTGTTTTGTAAGTTTATTCTTTCAATATCAAAAAAAAAATATTTTGAAACAAAAACTTGGTTTCTTATTTCAGAAAATTTTTTATTTTGCAAAATCGAAAATATTAAAGTTCAACATTTAAGTTTTATACTCAAACTTTTTTATATTATACCTTTAATATGCCTTAAAATATCCTATAATTTTCAGTATAGTAAAATTTTTTTTTTTCGAAAATATGAATTTTTTTATTTTTTTACATTTTTTTTACTTTCTAGTTGAGTTTAATTAGCTAAACCCAAAATTACTTATTTTTGGTTCCTGGAAATTTTATTTGGTGCTTTTGAAATTTAAAAAGAAAAATGTAAAAACAAATTTAAAACAAAGCAAAAATATTTTTCTACGTAAGTTAAAAACATAAATTTCCTTTCAAAAAAATTCTAAATTTTCAAAAAAAAGTTTTATTTTTTTTTATATAAAATGATAATAAATAAAATATAAATAAAAGGAAACAAATTGTTTGGTCGAAAATCGAGAAATGTAGGTAAATATAAGGAAAGTTGTTGGTTTCTTTCTCTTTTTAATTTTATAAAATATTTTTTATTTATTTTATAAAAGCATAATAATACAAATTATTATACAAACTAAAAATAAAATATATTTATGTATATCTAAGGGTGGGCTTAAAAAATGTTATGTTTAGTAATTTTAATTTCCGAGAAAATGTTATATTAAATACATAATATTTTTTTTGTCGAAAATCGATAGTTGTAGGGAGCGATCGATAAAGCTTTCTAAAATATATTTTATTTATAAACGTGGTTTAAAAAAAAAGATGTTTGACAAAAAATTTGAAAAACTAATCTTTGTTAAAAAAAAATTGTATGGTTTTTAATTGCGATTTTAATGTATTAGATTTTGGTTAATTTTAATTGAAAAGCCAAAAATATTTTTAATAAATTTTTTTCTTTTTTTTTTGAATAAATACAAACTAGTTCCAAATGAAACAAATTTTTTGGCGCAAAAGACTAAAATACACTGAAAAATTGGAGAATGGGATTGTTTTCAATTAAGATTTAAAATTTTTCTTAATTTCAAATTAAAAAACTTAAACCCTTTTTTTTAATAAATTTTTTTATTTTTTTTAATAAATACAAAATAATTCCAAAGGAAACCTATTTTTCGGTGCAATTTTCGTAAAAAAAAACTTTTAAAATTTTTTATTTGGGATTTTAATGTTTAAGATTTTTGTTAATTTTAATTAAAAACCGAAAAATTTTTAATTAGAATTTTTTTTTTAATAAATAAAACTAGTTCCAAATGAAATAAAAAAAAACTAAGAAACACTGAAAAATTGGAGAACGCAATTGTTTTCAATTAAGATTTAAAATTTTTCTTAATTTCAAATTAAAAAACTTAAACCCCTTTTTTTAATATATATATTTTTTTTTTTTTTGAATAAATACAAAATAATTCGAAAGGAAACCAATTTTTTGGTGCAAAATGCTGCAAATTTTAAAAATGAATTTTCGTATAAAACTTTTTTATGGTTTTTAATTGTGATTTTGATGTTTTACATTTTTGTTAATTTTAACAAAAACCGAAAAATTTTTTAATACAATTTTTTTTTTTTTAATAAATACAAACTAGCTGCAAATGACATAAAAAAGACTAAAAAAACACTTAAAAATTGGGAATGCGATTGTTTTCAATTAAGGTTTAAAATTTTTCAAATTTTTCTTAATTTCAAATTAAAAAACTTAAACCCTTTTTTTAATAATTTTTTTTTTGAATAAATACAAAATAATTAAATTTTGGGAAACCAATTTTTTGGTGCAAAAGAGTATAAAACACTCAAAAATTGGGATATGCGATTTTTGCATCTTCTTTCTTTATGCTGCAAAAGAAAGTACTTTATTTTTTTTTTTTTCATTAAAATAAAAATATTATGGAATAAAAATTATCAACGACCTGTATTGAGCTCATGAGTCTTACAGAACATTTAAAATAAACAGAGCTTAAAAATATTTAATGTTTTGTTCGTTTACTTAAATTACAAAAAATAGTAAGAAAAAATTGTTTTATTTTATCAGCTCCAGAGGGAACATCCGTTATATTCTTCTTCATCTTCTTCACCTTCAAGTTTATTAGCCAGGACAAAAGATTTCTTGTGCTTCTGTGCATGAAACTTTTTACTTTTCTTATCGAAGGGATATCGTTTAGGTCACTTTGAAATATATTTCTCTTCTGATATTCACTTGTAGAAGCAGCAAAGTTGATGCATAAAAGAACTTCGCTATGTTTCCACACTTTTCAGTAGATATTTACTTTCTAGAACTCTTTTAATTTTTTTATATTATTCGCCATATACTAATTTAGTTACATACCTAGTTATATAAGCACATAGCGAGTACATATTTCTTTCAACATTGCATTGCAACAATAAATTTAACATGCAACTAGAAAATGCACACTCACACACACACACACATTTTTAAATACTCTAATGCATAACTTTGTGCGTTAGTCCCGGTTGTTGAGGCATTATAAAAATAGATACTGAAATTAGGTCGGAAAGGCAATGGCAAACGACAATAAAAAACGAAAAGAACATAAACGTAAAAGAACCAAAACCAAACATAAAAGCAATAAATATAAACAGAAAACAACAACAAGCATGATAATGATTGCAGGCAGCTGTGATTTGTTTTAGTTTTGTTTATTTCTTTCTTCTTTTTTTGCAGAGGCAAAGCGCAAAGTTTAGAGCATTAAAATGTAAAGTTTTGAAGTATGCGCAGTAGGCCCAGTAGGAAATGCTTTTTAAAAAAGGTAAGGAGCAAATATTTTTTAAAGCATTATGTTTAAAAAACTATGCTTAGCAGCAATAAAAATGGGTTCCTCGTTTTACTTTTGATATACCCGGCCTCTAAGTTTCGGATTCGACCAAATTGTGGACCAGGGTGACCTAAAATATGTTGGTACAATATGGGTATCAAACGAAACTAGTGCTGCGATGCGGCGAAGCGTGGCCGGGTCTTCTAGTTTTGTTTTATATTTCTAAAGGATTTAAATTTGATTTGAATTTATCTGGTTTCATCCAGTGTTTAGTAAGCTTCCTCAATAAATTGGATCTAGAATGAAATAAATCTGCACACAGGGCGTATACGTAACAATTTTTTCGCTAAATCAGATAACGATACACATAAGAGGTTTGATGGAAAAAATTCATAATCGATAAATGTGATACGAATTAAATAGAAAGGAGAAAAATGTAAATTGCACCAATAACCGATAAAAAACTACGCAAACCGATGAAATTAATAAAATAGGCCTGAAATTTTTAAACTTATTATAACCGATAGAAGTCTGCAGATACCGATTATATTTATAATCGATAAACGTTTTCAGATATCGGTTAAAACAAGAAATGTCTAAAGATAGCCCAACCGAAGTTTGTAAAAGGTGATAATATTCTTTAAATTAAATGCGTTGAGAAAAAATTAATAGATGAAATAAAAGTTAAAATAGTGGCAATAGTTCGCTAGTTAATCGATAAAACCGATTATTATCGGATAAACATTTTAGAATTAAAAAGGAAGGAAAGTGCCAAATGGTTATCTAAACTTGGGATGATTTATAAAATCGCTAGATATACTTAAATCCAAACAAGAAAACTCAGGCCAAACCGAAAAAATTGCTAACAATCGATAAACAAATGTATACAAATCGATATTTTAGGAATTTTCTAAAATTGGTAAAGTGGCAAAATCAAAAAAAGATGAAAGAAAATAAGGCTCAACTATATAATCGATATGAATCGCTATAAAAATAGATGAAAATCTAGTCAAATCAATACCAATCTATAATCAACGGTAACTGTGGTGATAAATTTAAGTATAATAATAATCGTTAAAAAATGTAAAATGTTATTAAAGTGGAAATATTTTTATAAGTTTTTTTTAGTTTAAATCGATAACTAACAATTTGTATGGATTTAGACAAATTACACTGGTTTACAGCCAAAATGCACCAGAGACGCCATAGTGAAATTCCTATGTAAAATCACCTCCTAATTCCGAAAACCAAGGTTATTTTTACTTGAATGGTACCGTTTTTGAGATATTTACGATTTACCGTTATTTCAAAAAACAAAAAAGATGGCTCCACTTAATCGTGTATATCTCAAGAACAAACTGAGCTCTTCCAAAACGGTTTGAAAAATTTGAAAGCTTATAAAATTTACTATAATCAGTACATGCAACACTTTTTGCTAGGTCCTGCAGATTCAAACATATTGAACAATCATTACGGATTTTTTAAATTTTTTTGTAAAAATATAAAAAAATTTGTACTTTGCGAGGAAGCATCTCGAAAACTTTTTGTTTTTTTGCAGATATTTTTTCCCTCCTCTAAGCTCTGTTTTATTACAAAAAAAATAAGCTATCAGTGAGCAAAATCGATGAACTAATACAAAAGTTATAAGCATTCAAGTAAATATATCCATTTAATACTTAAGTACCCTACAAATAATAGCATATGTACATATGGTTCTGTCTTAACTCTATGATCTTATTTTATAATTGAAAAAGTTATGTGTCTTGTTTTGACGCTTATTTAGATTAGGATCGGTTTCTCTTATGAGAAACCAACAGTAGTCGCCCATCATAGCGACATCCCAGAATCCTTGATACCGACTTTCAATCACTTTCATTTGCTGGTGAAACCTTTCGCCATGCTCGTCACTTTCGTCGCCAAGATTTTGCGGGAAAAAATTTAAGTGGGAGTGTAAGAAATGAATTTTTAAAGACATATTTACTCCTGAAAGAAAATAAAAAAGTAAATTAGATAAATACATAAGTGACACATTAGTATATAATTTTCTTAGGCTGGATTTATCTTTCAATTCAGAACAAATTTTTTGTTTATATTTTTCCCGTTCTTGTTTGTTCGGAACTGGACGATGAATTCAGATTTATGGCTATATATTCTCATGTAAATTTATGTAATATATAATTTATTATAATATGTTTTTTTATTTACCCATTTCCGCATAGTTTTTGATTAAGTCGTTCACTATCATCTCGTAGTTAGGACTTTTGTGTTTGCCTAAAAAAGAAGTAACGACCTTTTCAAAAGAATCCCACGCTGCTGCCTCCACTGGTGACAATAGTTCTTTGAAATGGTTATTGGTCATCATTTTCCTTATTTGCGGTCCCACAAAAATCCCTTCCTTTATTTTTGCTTCTGAAATCTCTGGGAAGATTGTCTTCAAATCATGAAAAGCTTCGCCTTCTTTGTCCAAAGCCTTCACAAAGTTTTTGATAAGGCCGAGCTTGATGTGGAGCGGAGGTAGAATTATTTTTTCCTTCTTTATAAGTGGAGAGTATTTTATGTTATCTACCCCAACTTGAAACTCGATTCGTTCTGGCCAATCCTTTATGATGTAGTGGTCTTGACGAGCTCGGCTATCCCATTTGCATAGAAAGAAACAGTATTTTGTGTATCCACTTGTAGACCACATAGCATTCCAACGACTTTAAGATCGGCACATATTTTCCAATCATGTTCTTCGTATTTGATTAACTTGAGCAATTTTTGCATTATCTCATATGTTTCCTTCGTATTTACTGCATGCGCGATCGGGATAGATGGCTTTTGGTTGCCAATATGCAATAATACGGCCTTTAAACTTAATTTATTGCCGTCTATGAACAATCGCCACTCTTTTGAATCATATGGTTCACCAAATTGTTTGAATAGACCAGCAATGTCTTTGCAGTAACAAACACTGTCCTCCTTCGTATAGTACTTGGAAAATTCTTCGTGACGAGTTCTATAATATGTTACCTTAACATCGGATGAAACAAATTTAAATTGTTGCATTCGAGAGGCGTGTAGTTCGGCCTTTTCCTTTGACAATTCCAAATCCCTTATCCAATCATTGAGTTGTGCTTGTGACAAAGAATTTCTTTCGTTTTCCGTTTGAAATTCAGTACAACATGATGCCGCGTAATCAGATACTACTGTTGACAATGAAACTGGAGCCGGAACTAAAGTTAAATTTGATTCTGGCAATGTCGCTTCTGTTGAAATTAGTTCTGGTAATGACACTGTAGATACGCTCGCATAGGTTACTTTTCTGGACTTTCCAACCCCAAGTACTTTTGTAGTACAAATATAGCAGTCCGTTGAATGGCAAGTTGGTTCCCTCCACTTCATTGGTGTAATAAATTTCACACGTCGCCTAAATAGATAGTTTCAGGAATTAGTCAGCTATGCATTAAAAGGGAACAAATTCCTAATTTTTACAACGTACCTTTTTGTTCCGGTTTCCGAAGAAATCAATTCGACTCGGCATGTGGTGCACACAGTGTTCGGTGTCCATGGTTTTTAGGCTCAATTCCAAAACACTTATAGTATGTAACTTTCAAAGGATTTGAAAACACACGTCTCATACTTTTAACAATAAATTGACCGCAGATGAAACAGAACATATCTGGATCATTTGTACACTCAAACTCTCGCGCCCTTTTATTCATTTTTTATTTTAAGTAAATGACGGGTTATAAACTGCAATTATAAACTGAACAGTATCCGGCGAGCCTTGCAGATATTATGAAGGAACAAGGCGCATGTACTCTTATTTATACTTAGATCCAGTAAAGATTCAAGCCTACCTAAACAAAAAGGTTCCCTAGTTCTACAAAGAAAACACTACCTGCCTCAAAAATATGCTCTTGTTTAAAATGTACCTAGGTTTGAGAAAACGACACTAACAGCTTTTTGTATCTAATAACTTTTCGAAAATCTACCTGCTAACTAACTAATATACGAATACTAACACATATGTACCAGTAGGGTACTTAAGCATTAAATGGATATATTTACTTGAATGCTTATAACTTTTGTATTAGTTCATCGATTTTGTTCACTGATAGCTTATTTTTTTTGTAATAAAACAGAGCTTAGAGGGGGGAAAAAATATCTGCAAAAAAACAAAAAGTTTTCGAGATGCTTCCTCGCAAAGTACAAATTTTTTTATATATTTACAAAAAAATTTAAAAAATCCGTAATGATTGTTCAATATGTTTGAATCTGCAGGACCTAGCAAAAAGTGTTGTATGTACTGATTATAGTAAATTTTATAAGCTTTCAAATTTTTCAAACCGTTTTGGAAGAGCTCAGTTTGTTCTTGAGATATACACGATTAAGTGGAGCCATCTTTTTTGTTTTTTGAAATAACGGTAAATCGTAAATATCTCAAAAACGGTACCATTCAAGTAAAAATAACCTTGGTTTTCGGAATTAGGAGGTGATTTTACATAGGAATTTCACTATGGCGTCTCTGGTGCAGAAAAAAAGTTGGAATTTGTGATCCAGTGTTATTAGAGTTTGTTTAGACAAATTATTAGAGTTTGTTTAAGAACTCTAATAATTTGTCTAAATCCATACAAATTGTTAGTTATCGATTTAAACTAAAAAAAACTTATAAAAATATTTCCACTTTAATAACATTTTACATTTTTTAACGATTATTATTATACTTAAATTTATCACCACAGTTACCGTTGATTATAGATTGGTATTGATTTGACTAGATTTTCAGACAAATTATTAGAGTTTGTTTAAGAACTCTAATAATTTGTCTAAATCCATACAAATTGTAAGTTATCGATTTAAACTAAAAAAAACTTATAAAAACAAAAAAAAAAAACAGTCACTAAAATCAATAAAAAAATATTATATAATTAGAAACTTTGAAACAAATCGATATTACTCTAGAAATCGATCAAATTTAAAAGATGGATGAAATTGTAAAAATCGAAAAATTTTTTAATATAGATTTATTTGTCAAGATCTATAAACTAAAATAAATCTATAAAAAGTGATGAACAATATTTAAGGTTTTTTAGAATGTAGTAGATGAAATTATAAAAATCGATAAATGTATAAGTATCGATTAATTTGTCAAAGCCTTTAAATTTAAATAAATCTAAGAAAACAGATAACAAATATACAAGATTAGTAAGAATTTAAAAGAAATCCAAGCAGTTAGTTTCTTCAAGACCTCTTTTAAATTATGATATTTTAGGAATTTCTAGGAAAATTTATTAAGCGATAAAAAAATTGTTTTGTGACAATAAATAGACCGAACAAATTAAATAATCTATATAAATCTCAAAGAGGTATACAAATCTATAAAAATCATTACAAAGCTTGTAAAAATAAAATCAAATTTATAATCGATTCAAAATGAAACGATATTGAAGTTGAAACTAATTTCTAAAACTTATCTAAAAATGTAGTAAATCCATAATCTCGATCTCGATAAAATCGATTAAATTTTAAAAATCGACAAAATTTTGAAAATCGATCAATTATTTAAAATCGATTTATCCGTCCAAATCTCAGAGTATAAAAACAATTCTATGAAAATGGAAAAAAAGTATTCAAGATCAGTTAGAATTCCCGAACGCTTAATCTTCAAGACACAACAAGCCGATATTTTAAGAATTTCTAAAAAAAAAAAATTTATAAAAATTTAAAATTTTAGGTGACAATAAATAGGCCGTACAAATTAAAAAATCTATAAGAATCGATAAGCGTTTAAAAAAGCGCATGCTAACCTTTAATGATCAGTAAAAATAATCGAGAGGAATCGATACCAAAATCGATAATAATTCAAAATATTCATGCTAACTACTTAATAAACCGTACAAATAATCGATAGGAATCGACACCAAAATTGATAATGATTAAAAAAAATGCATGCTAACCTTTATTGCTCGGTACAAATAGTCGATAAGAATTAAAAAAAATGCATGCTAACTTTTAATGATCGGTAAAAATAATCGATAGGCATAGACACCAAAATCGATACAAATTTTAAAAAGCCATACTAATCTTTTATAAACAGTACAAATAATATATAGGTATCGATAGCACTATCGATAGTAATTAAAACAAATGCATACCAACTTTTAATGATCCGTGCATATAATCGATAGGTATCGACACCAAAATCGATAAGAATTAAACAAATTCATGCTAACCTTTAATGATCGGTACAAATAATCGATAGGAATCGACACCAAAATCGATAAGGATTAAAAAAATGCATGCTGATCTTCAAAAATCGGTTAAAGGCTTGCAGAATAAACACGAGCTTACTATCGATATACAACATAAAACGCAATTAAAGTTAGAAGAAAGTGCTCAAATTGAAAAAAATACTCTTAAAATTTACTCAAATCTATAAAAGTTAATATTTATTTAAAACCAAAAAATGTTTTATGTATACACCGATGAGAATATTTGAAATTTATGAAAAATCGATAGTTTTTTAAAAATCGATAAATTAATAAAAATCGATCAATTAATAAAAGTCGATAAATTTTTTTAAATAATATTCTATTCCGGTATTGTATTTAATCCCAATTGGGATCAAAATGTGATAACTTTGACTGTGGCATATTATCCATTGAAGTGGGAGTCTGGAAAAAAAGCTTTCAATTATTTTAAGAACCACCCTAATGTATACTTTATAATACACATTGCCTCCTCCATGTCCCTTTGTCACATACAAACTAATACAATATTGTTTATAGACATAAATCCCTCAGTCTGACATTCCAACAAATCAAGTGTCACTGATAAGCTTGTGCGCTACACGAAAATTAGGGCAAGCAGAGCTCTGGCAGAATAAAAAAGATAATTGCCATTAAACTAACTAAACTCCACATACGATAGAAGTCAAGTGTGCATCTAAGAAAAATGCATAAACACACACACACTAGCACCCGCACGCAAGTTTGCAGCTAACGCAGCAAATTTCTTTGAAGCTCTCTTAAGCACCTAAGAAATAGCTGCATATGCAAGCCGCTAGGTTCTTGTCTGAAAACGAGATAAGGCAAAGACGACACAAATATTTTCTTTTTTTTTTTAAATTTATTTATTTATTTTATTTAATTTTTGTATTATTTTCTCTAGTACATACTTATATATAGAGTGTAAACGACAAAAGGCTTTTAAATCAAAGTAGGCAGTGGTTGGAAGAGGGCAGTCTAACGCTGCTGCGTGAGCTGCAGTGAGTCGACTGCTGTTGTAGTGGCGGTGTGTGAGTACCTACTCAGAAGCGTATATTGTGTCAATCTTAGCTGCGGTGGCCTAAGTAAGTTGTCAAATGCTTGCTCCGTGTGTCGTCAACTTGGCCATTCGTCGTCGTCTTTCACTCCAATGGCTGCCTGGCTCATAGCGCTTCGTTTTTTTTTTTTTCATTATGCATGCGGTACAGTTGCATACTAAAGCACAGTTATGTATCTATGTTTGTATAGCACTTTTTAATGGAACTAATTGCCAACATTGCAATTCGCCTTCACCTCCAACAAAAAAAAGCCTATCAAATATATTTATACTACTTTGTCGTTAGATTTGTTCTAGTTGTTGTTATCGCATATTGTTATTTGCCGTTGCCTAGAACTCGGCGCATAATTGAAGTTGAACGTTTAGCCCGCCATAGAAATGCGTAAGTAAAATGGAAAAGTTACCCCGGCGGAAATTTAAATGAAACAAAAAAACAATTTTTTTTGTGAGAAAATTTGCTCAAGGATCTTTTATGCGTTTCACCGTTAACTCGACCTCAGCGCCAACTATCGTATTGTGGCTCCAAGTAATAAACTCATCGTTCACATTGCTTTGCGATCGGCTTGTGCTCTTTGTTTTAGAACTTTTTTTTTTAATTTTTTCAAGTTTATGACCGCTTTGTTCTACAACCTTATTTCAAAATTGAAACCGCAACTGTAAACCTAACTGTGAGGCGCTGAAATTTAATATAAATAAAGCAATCAGAGCCGTTTAACCCCGGTTTCCTTGACCCCATTGAAATTGCTCGGTTTTCCGCCGCTTAAAACAATTGAACTCAATCCCACAACTACGCCACAACCGTTTAAGGCTACCTAAATTGTCAAAACCGAATATTTTTGTTCTAAAATCGAAATTCTAACCGTTAACATTTTTTCAAAACAGAAATTATAATCGTTAACACATTGCAAACTGTTACATATTCCAAACCTGGGTCCCTAGCAGTATTGGAATAATTAAGAAGAATTAAAATGAAATAATTTTTAAGAATGAAACAAATATTGAGCTCGAATTTGGAATAATTTTTTTGTAACGACCCCAAAACCGGAACTGAAAAACATACAAAAGCAGCATACTTTGATAGAACGCCTTTGAAAATCCGAAACCAAAAAAAGGAATAATTTCGTAGAATGAAACAAATAAAGAAATACTCAGAAACCCTAAATCAAAACTCGAAAAATTTTAACTCGAAATTTTTATACCCGAAACAAAAACTTCACAATACAAAGCCAGAAAATGTACCACAGGCCCGAAACCGAACCCAGCCCGAATAATTTAGAACAGCGAAACACTCGATAAAAACCGAAACCAACACACAAAATAAGACCGAAACCAAAATTGGAACATTTGGAAAATAATTAAAAAGAACGAAGCCCATCCGAAATCGACACGTTTTTTGAAAAGCAATGCGACTATTTTGAAGAGCAAAACGAAACACACAAAATAAAACCGAAACCAAAATTGGAACATTTGGAAAACCCGAAGACAAATTAGAAAATAATTAAAAAGAACGAAGCCACATCCGAAATCGACACATTTTTTGAAAAGCAATGCGATTATTTTGAAGAGCAAAACGAAACACACAAAATAAAACCGAAACCAAAATTGGAACATTTGGAAGCCCCGAAGAAATATTACTAAATTATTTAAAAGAACGAAACCAAACCCGAAACCAAAACATTAACTGGAAACGGAATAATTTCGAAGAACGAAACCAATACAGAAACACTTTGCAACTACTAAAACGCAGTACAAGTTAAAAAACCTAAACCCGAGCAGAGCCACACTATACAAAACCGAAGCTCGGGTGAAATTTTGAAACTGGTTGTTAATTATTTTGGAATATATAATAAAAAAAAATTTTGACGCTCTACTATAGCTACCTGAGTTTATGATATTTCAAAAGCATTCCACTGCATTCTATTCTGAAAATGCGAGTGATGTTTCAATTTAAAATTATGAAAAGTTATTTTTTATAACTATAAAACTCGAAAAGCAAAAATATAATTTTTCAAAAACATTTTTTTAATTTTACTAAAAAAGTGACTTATTTTTCTCATTTAAAACCCCTAAAAAAATCGTATTTCAAATCCAAGTTTTGAAAACTTTACTGAATAGTGAGACTTCAAGCTAAAATTCTAATTATGTAGTTTTTGTTTAATTAATTTTGAGTTAAGAACCTATAAGTATAAGAAAAATTATGTTTTACAAAAACGTTTTTCAAACACACATGTTTTCTAAAAACTGAGATTTCAAGTTTTAATTTTAGCATTAATTTAGTAAAACCCTTCTTAAAACAAAAAAAAGTATGTTTTTCAAAAACTTTTTTCAAAACTAATTTTTGAAAATTTTATTTAAACTAGATCTTAGTTAAAATTGTATTTTTTTTTTATTATTAGAATATATCTCTAAAAATGTAGAAAAATCATGTTTTTTAAATATGTTTTGAAATTTTTTTTAAAACTTACATCTTTGTTTTGTATTTTTCCAATTTTAAATGGCTAAAACTAAAAGAAAAATTTATTTTTAATTCACAGTTTTGAAAATTTTACTAAAGAGTGAGATTTCAAGCTCAAACTCTATTAATGTAGTTTTTGTTTTTTTTTTAATTTTTAACTAAAAACCTGTAAGTATAACAAAAATTATGTTTCATAGAAACTTTTTCCAAATACCTAGTAACAATTTTTTTAAAAACTGAGATTTCAAGTTAAAATTATATTCGGTGTAGTTTTATTATTAATTAAAAAAAAAAACCTAAAAAGAAGAAAAAATGTTTTTCAAAAACTTTTTTCAATACTCATTTTTGAAAATTTAATTAAAAATTGTGATCTAAGTTAAAATTGAATTTTTTTTTTTTTTATTCGAATATATCTCTACACACAGAAAAATCCTGTTTTTCAAAAATGTTTTTTAATTGTAAGTTTTGAAAATTTTTT
Source organism: Merzomyia westermanni (assembly GCA_949987695.1). NCBI lineage: Eukaryota > Metazoa > Arthropoda > Insecta > Diptera > Tephritidae > Merzomyia > Merzomyia westermanni. The sequence goes on from OX465290.1 coordinate 147,156,652, forward strand.
TAAAACTGAAATTTCAAGAAAAATTTTTGTTTCATTTTGTTTTTATGATTAAAAAACGCTAAGCAAGAAAAACTATATATTTTTTTAAACGTTTTCAATACTCAGTTTCAAGATTTTTAATAATATGTGATTTTTCTGGGAAATATTATAGATTTAAAAGTTTTTCGATTAGCGCTAAACCTAGCCTTTGCTGTGATATTTGTTTTTGAGACAAGTTTCGCCGAAATGTGTCATAATGCGGCTTTGCTAATATTTCCCTTTTTATTTGCAATTCCAAATCCAACTCACGGTTTTTAAAAATTCTTAAGGAAATGTGTATTTTCATACAAATCTGCGTTATATAAAACTAGATATCAAAACATTTGTACTTAAAAACGCTTTGGAAAACATAAAAAAAAATTTTATTTTAAGAAAAAATTGCAGCCGATTTTTTTTCATAAGCACCTAGCGACTTATAAATAAAAGCAAAATACATTTTTTTTGTAGAAATTTGAAAATTTTTTTTTAATCAAACAAGAATATGTCGCTTGCGAAAACGCAACCAAAATTGCAGACGCTTTTATTTTTTTCTGCTTGATTATTTTTTTGTTGCTTCCAATTCAAACATTTTTTTAAGCGCGCGGAATTTTATCTAGCAACGAAAAGACGAATAAAAAACGGACCATGAGGTAAAATTTCATAACTTCGAAAAAATAATGTATAGTGATTACCCAACAAGCAAATGGGACGTAAAGTTATTTTTATAAAATAAATATTAAGCACACAAAACGTTGGGGGTTCGCTTACAAATTGATTGTAAGCAAGCGTTATATAATGGAAATGTTTGGATGATAAAAAGCTTAACCTATAAAAAATTTAAAAGAAATCTACTTATAACTGTAATTTTTTAATATAAATAATATTGAAATATTTTAAATTATTGTATACTTAATTGATTAATAATCGCATAGTTTAAATAAATTATTATTTTCAAAAATACATTAATGTTGCAATCTTTACCAATTTTTAACAAATTGGGAAGTCTATTAAGATACAAACTCTGTTTGAAAATAATTTTAAACATTTTGTGCTGAAAAAAAATCGTCAAAAATATTTTTTTTTTAATTTTTTGCAAGCATTTGCATTTCACTTTTAAAGTTAATTGATTTATGAAAATTCGTGCTTGATATTTATAAAAAGTTTACTTTAACCCTTCAAACAAATTGAAAAGTCTAAACGCTTATAACACACTTATATTATGCTTAAAACACTCACAGAAATGCTTGTTGGGAAGTAATTAAGTAAAAATAAATGTTGTGTTTATAAAACTCGCTATGTCTTAAATCATTGAAACGCATAAAGCGTGTAAGTAGAAAATATCACTAAAGAATTTTCTTTCCGACGAAATTTATATTCGCCTATAAAAATGTGCGCACTGCTTACGCACACTTTGACTTCGTTCTACGTTTTTGTTGCGAAAGCGAATGCGTTTTGTTGTTGGTAAGTTAGAAAAAAATTAAGTGAAGTAAAGCAAAAAGGCGCGCAAAATAGAGTAAAAAAAGAGGAATGCATTTGAAAGTGCAAGAAATGCACATTGTTAGTTTATTTGAGCATAGTAGTTTGTCTATTGCAGGGCGCCAGAATAATTATTAGAAGAAAAAATCTTTTTGGTTTTTGACTAAGAGGGGCCTACCTATTATAAATATGTAGCAGGTCATAGTCTCTACATTGCAAGAAAAATTGATAGGAGGCTCATTTTTAAGCCAGTAGAAAGCGAATCAAGAGTTTTAAAATTTTTTTTCTGTATGTCTGTATGTTGTGCGCGCATCACCCAAAAACAGCTTAATACAATTAAATGCAGCTTTCATCGTTGCATTACTAGATGTCGTACTTAAAATTAATGATATCCCTTATTTCGATCACTTTACCGGTTTAAGAGTAATCGACCAATATGTGGACCAGGGTGACCCAAAATATGTTAGAACAATATGGGTGTCAAACGAAAGCTGCTAATAAGCGCTACAATGAGCAAAGTGATTAAGTTCTATATATTCCAAGGCGGCGTGGCCAGAGTTCAAATCAGAAAATAAAAATCTTCCACTGAAAAAATGTATTTATTTATTTTTAAGCTATAAAGTTTATTCTCTGAGATTTTTCGAATCGATGTATTTATTTCTCTTCCCCTTTATAACAGTTAGAAAATCACCATTTTAGAGTTGAAGTGCTAAAAAACCTAGTTTTCCTTCTGAAATCTATTTCCCCCTTCAATACCGTCTATTTTAAGACGTTTTAGATTGATCGAGTGTTATCCGGGAGCTCTGTTGCATACATACATATTTGTATACTTCAACGCTACATTGTAAATAAAATGAAACAGAAATGGGTTAAAAGTTTATGGCAGCTGTTGACTTGCGTTTGATGTTATGAATGCATGCGCCTGTTTTTAGAGTTTAGCGGGATAGTCGGGCCTGCCTGCTGGGCTTTGCGCTAGCATATTCTTGAGGTAAAGGCCTGTATCAACAAATTAGCAAACATAAATATGCACTTACATATGTATATATATGAGAAGGTTTATATTTTTAAAATAAATATGTACTTAAGAAATTCTGTGTTATAAGTATGTACATTAGGGGGTCCTTAAAATCAAATGAGCTGCTTTTTTAGGCTCACTCCTTTAATGTGTAATAATCGGTATTCAAAAAGTTTATTTTCCCGTTTTGGTTCCCATTTGGAGATGGTTATGGTGTGTCGCACAGGAGTTAAAGTTCCGAGTATTCTATGAACACTCAAATAAAAAAAGTTTAACTAATACCCTAAATCGCTAGAATTTTGGTCCAAGCTATCCGATATAAATTTTTCTCTCGATTGGAGAATTAAGGATTTTTTTTTAGACCCTCAAGAAATCCGAAGTAGAAATTTCCCATGTATTTTTAAGGACCACCCTAATGCACACAAGTGAGCTACGTTTGTATGTAAGTCCATATCTTTAAGTGTTGTTGTTTACTTTGAAAGCAATTAGTGTGTAAATATAGGAAGTCATGTCACGCCCTGGAGGCACTCAATTTATGCGGGTGTTCGAAATAGAAAAGGCGCTTCAGTCTCATCCAGCTTTGGCTCAGTAGAGACATTCCCTTCTAATGCAAGGAAGATGGTGGCTTATTCTCTTGAAGAGCTCCAATTTGTATTGGTTGATGGATCTGGACGTATTCATTAAACGCTCAAGTCCCTTAAATGCACAGGATATCCCCCAAAGTCTAGCTCATCTCTTAATTATTTCTTCACAAATCGATACCGCTACCTTAAGTGGTTGTTGCTGTAAACCCTTCAAAGCCTAAAGGGTTTCACTTGCTCTCCTCATCAATTATAGTTGCTTAGAACGGCCGAAGTAGCTTTTTTATAAAGGCTCTGTCGTTGGCTCTGCTCAGCCTGACGGGGCTATTAAAGAAGCATACGTGGAGAAAACTTTGCAAAAAATGAGTCCCACTAGCATATCTTAGCTTGTCATCTAGTACAAATCACTCTTAAATCCGTCTGCTATCTAATCTTCAGCAAAAAACAACAAGCCCAACATTTATTCTAAGCCTTTATGCTCTAAAGCCATTCAGAGTTCTTTAACTTGAAAACAAAGGTCTCTCATTCTAAAATGCCCATCAGTGAAATAACTCCACTCCACATAATAAGTTGCATTAGCTAAATCAACAAAGCAGCAATAAATAAATACTTAGACGCTGACAGATTGCAGCTGCTCCATTTTCATTCGCACTATTGACCGTTAGTGGGTGCTGCACTGTGGGGTAGTTTGAAGAAACTTGTCTCAAAAATAAAATATCTTGGCAACGTATAGAGCTAAGGCAGACGAACAAAGAAGTCTTAATAAAACTGCAATACCTTACAGTATGCGAAAAATTAAAGTAAATTTTCAAAACTGTGTATATTTTTTAAAAACTTCATGCTTCAAAAATCAGAAAAAAACATCTCAAAATATTTTTCAAATATTTTAGCTGATTATCAAAACTTGTTTTTAAGCTCAAATAGTTTTAAATAGATAAAAAATTTTTTTGAAAATTTCAAAACTTGGTATTGTAATTTTTTTTTTTTAAATAGCATTATTTTCCTTCTTTTACTTGTAAAAATAAAAACAAACTTGTAAAAATAAAAACAAACATAATTTTAGCTTGAAATACTGAAGTCAAAACAAGAAAATTAGGAAAATAAAAATAAAATATTGAAAGTAGTTTAAAAAATCTAATATATATAAAAAAAAAACAATACTTTGTATTGTAAAAGATTTTTTATTAAATATTTTTCTTTTTGTCTACGCTTTTTAATAGCAGAAAGAAACCCAAATTCTACTTCAAAATCAAATTTCTTTTTCAAACACACAAAAAAAAAAAGTTTTTTAAAATACAAATGCCTTTCAAAATGGCTTTAGCAGAATATCAGGCAATCACAACAGTTTGGAAATCCAAATAACTTCCAAAATGCGAAAGAGATTAGTAAAACTTTCTAAATGAAGTATTGAATGAAGTTTTTAAAAAAAATTTTCCCAAAAATTATTTTATTTTGAAAATATCCCTCTCTTATAGCTCAATATTAAAAAAAATTTTAAACCGTTTTTCAAACATTTCATAAGGTATTCAAAAATAGTTTTAAAGCTCAGATATTTCAAAATACAAACAAAATAGTTTGTCTAAGTTTAAGGCAATCGAAATAGTTTTGAAGCTCAAACACTTTCCAAACTGCGAAATAGATTAGTAAAAATTTCTAAATGGAGAATTGAAAAAAGTTTTTAAAAAAAATTTTCCTAGCAACTATTTCATCATGAATACCTTAATTTCTTATATTTTTTGACATGCTCAATATTAAAAAACTTTTAAACCGTTTTTCAAACATTTCATAAGCTATTCAAAAATAGTTTTAAAGCTCAGATATTTTAAAATACAAACAAAATAAATTGTCTAAGTTTCAGGCAATCGAAATAGTTTTGAAGCTCAAACACTTTCCAAACTGCGAAATAGATTGAGAAAAATTTCTAAATGGAGAATTGAAAAAAGTTTTTGAAAAAAATTTTCCTAACAACTTTTTAATCATGAAACCCTTAATTTCTTACATCTTTTGACATGCTCAATTTTAGAAAAAATTTTAAACCGTTTTCCAAACATTTCATAAGCTATTCAAAAATAGTTTTAAAACTCAGATATTTCAAAATACAAAATATATTATATCTATGGATCAGACAATCAAAATAGTTTTGAAGCTCAAACACCTTTCAAAATGATAAACATTTTAGTAAAAATTTCAAAATCGTGTATTGAAAAATGTTTTTGAAATATATGTTTCGAAAAACTACTACTTTATGAGAAAATAAATTTTTCTTATAGCTTTGAATACTGAAAAAAATTTCAAACCAATTTTTAAAACTTTTATCAGTTACTCAAAAATAGTTTTAAAACTATAATGGACAACAGCAAAGAATAATTATTTAATAATCAAAACAGTTTTTAAACTTACATGGCGTCGAAAGCGCCTAAAATACTAGTAAATATTTCAAAATTTAGTATTGAAAAACGTTTTTGATAAATATTTTGACAAACATTACGGTTTTATATTCAAACCCCCAATTTCTTATAGCTTTTGATATGCTCAGTTAGAAAATTAAAAAAGATTTTAAACCGTTTTTGCAACATCTCATGAGGTACTTGAAATTTTTTTAAAATTCAAATATTTCAAAGTTCTAAAAAACTAAGTTATCAGAATAACAGGTTAACAAAATAGTTTTGTAACTCAAACAAATTAAAACATGTGAAAAATATTTGAAAAAATTTCAAAACTTTTTGAGAAGTATTTTTGAAAAAATTATTTTATCTTCAAAATCCTTTTTTTATATATATAACTCAATTCGAAAACCTAAAAAACGTTTTAAGAAGTTCCAAAGATCCCAAAAGCACAGTTCAAAACTTTTTCCAAACATTTTAGATACTTTTCAAAGATGCGGTTTAGTTTAGAAAAGAACATGCCTCCTTGACATGGTGGCGCATACTAAAAAAGTTTGAAAAATATTTTGAAAAAAGTTTTGAAATATATTTGTGGCTTTTTAAACATCTGACACAAACATATATACTTTTTTTAACATTCGGAGTTAGTACCTCAAAATCTATGAGGATACAAGAAGAACTAATGTTTGGTTTTTTTCGAAAACTTTTTCAATCAACAATTTTGAAGTTTTTGCTAATGCACATTGTATTTTTGCGTATTGGCATAAACTGCAGCTTGCAATACATTTTTAAGTGCCTTTCTAAGTTCTTCATTCTATGCACTTCGTTTTGAGCCAAGTTTATGCAAAATACCTCACAGTGCACCGTTACTGGTCACTGCACTGAAAATCAGTGCTGAGAACGAGTAACTGAGTAAACATAAATAACAAAACGAAGCAAAAAAATTAAAAAAACAACTTCTTTGCAAAAAAAAAAATCTATAAATTCTAAGCAGGAAAGAAAATAATAAAGCCAATTCATTTAGTTACATAAGAGGAAGAAGAAGACTTTGTAGTATTTGCTAAATAAATATAGAACGACTGACTTGTGTACTAAGCGACTATGCTACAGTTATCATACGACCGATGTGATCGCTATATAATAGAAAGTATGTAGAAAAATTCTTGAACACCCACTTAGCTGAACGGATCAGATTAGTTCAAGTTGATGAGCTGATAGCGAGGCGTACTTTGAATTAGTAAAAGAAATTGATAGAAGTTCATTGCGGAACCCGTATCAGTCAATAGGCATGAAGCACTTGATAATGGAATTCTAAACAGAATCATGATAACAAAGGTCTTGATTGTGCAATAGTGAGAAAATCAGAGAAAAAGAAGTTTCGCAGAAGAGCTGGTAAGATTTAAATGTGTACACATTGAGTATATTCAAAGTGATCGATTGATGGGCCACTAAAACCAGGAAAGCCGCCGAACCAAGGTGAATCATATCGTCCGATATCTCTCCTTTCGCCGGTTCCGAAGTTATTGGAAACCACTCCGCCCCCGTATTACACAGCAAACCTGCACTTGGCCAGACACCAACATGGCTTCCGGAAGACACACAGCACAACATCGGTTAGAATGCTGTAAGGACGCAAATAAATCATGGTCTCAACCAACATCCTACAAACCATAGGACGGCGCGCTTGGCACTTGACCTCTCGAAAGCCTTCGACATGGTCTATGACGCCAAGCTTCTAAGAGATCTGGAAGAAAAATCGCTCTCTGCCGGCCTAAAAAGGTGGAGCGCTAACTAGTTCAATGACCGGCAGGCATCAGTTAAGTTTAGGAACATGTAATCTGGACCATGAAGAATAGGGGGGGTCTATTCCCCCTTTTTTTAATTTCTATATTTCGAGGCTTCTTCCCCCACCAGAGGGAGTCTCCATTGTATCCTATGCTGACGACTGAACGATTTTGGCTTCGGGTAAGGGCCCCTCCGTTGACGCACTCTGTACCTCCGAGACCTTTCCAGCTTCTTAACTGTGCCACATCTGACCCTGTATCTCACTAAATCGATGGCGACTCTTTTTACGACGTGGAATGCGCAGATGGGACAACAATTAAACGTCCATGTAGATGGAGTACCTCTACCTACTGTCAACCACCCTAAAATCCTGGGTGTGACGACGACAACAGCATCACTCTCGCTAGTTGGTATGACCCCTCATGATACCAAACATCTCTTTTCCTGTTCAATTAAACCTACCGTTCTAACACCAATATCACTCTGGTTCAGCCCTGTTGAAACTGCGCGTTTCCTTGGACTCCCGTGAGAAGAGCTTGATGACGATTGTCAGAGTGATCGTTCCCATTAGGCAGGGTGAAGCACTGTTAATAACAACAACACCAACCGCACTACTAAGGTCCTAACATTATTGACTATAAAAGTTAGCTGAGGAACTCAGGTTTCCTTGTAGCCGAAGTTTGAAACTGTACTCCAGTGATATTAGAGTGGATTAGCTGAAATTGGTATAAAAGGTTTTAACAATTAAAAAAAAATTTAGTATGCCTTTGAAGTTATGTAACTAGATTTTTTCTTTTAACTACAGTGACTCTCAAAAATAATCAGTTTTTATACATAAAACAGAAAATAAAATTAAAAAGTTCCACTGAGTTAATTTAACCCACACTGAGCCCCTCTTATCCACAAATATTTACGCGCCCTTAGTCTCTTGATCACTTTTGCCACTCACTGTATGCTACAGTATTAAAATTTTTAAATTTTTCCTACTCCAAATGGGCGTTTGTCACGCATAGCTGAATAACGGTCAGTAGGGAAAAATGATATATCGTTTGCATGATGTGACATGTAATAAACATTTACGACAAACGATCTATCATGTTTTTTAAGCAGTGGAAAAATGTGCAAACAAGAAATTTTAATTAAAAAAAATATGGTAGTAAAACAAAAATGAAAAAAATTAATAATTTTAAAGTTAATTATTTGTGTTGAAATGCCAACAATGTAGAAAGGAAAAAAAATATTAAAAAAAAAAATTACAAAAACATGTTTGCCGAGAAGCCAAAAATATTTAATTTTTATTTCATTAATTAAGGCGGCGCAGTTGTAAATATACGCACATCAAACTCAAAACAAGCGACTACGACTAGTGCTGGGTGATGTGGCATTGCGTTGCGGTGTTGATTCATTTATTTTTCATAGCGTCAACGCAACATAGTAACGCAATCTAACGCAATAAGTCAATAGCTCAGTAAATCCAAGTGACTGTTTTGCAGATACTGAAGTACCAGCAAAGCCAATTAAGCTAATTGTTTAGAGCTAGTGAGGCACATTTGCTACACAAGTCTGTAAACAAGAATAGTACCAGCCCAGTGAAATTAATACCGAGTTGTTCCGAAGTGTGAAGCACACCTAAGATCGACTTCGTGCGCGCCTACTTTGCGTAATATACAGCGAAAGCAAGGTGACAGAGAGTCTTCCTAAATAGATGGTTTGGAAGGACTGCCTCACTGCCAACGTGGATTTGTAAGAGAACACGTCGCAATAGGCGAAAAACCAAATCTGACTGACGCAGTGCGAAAAGCTCAGGCAATCGTAAAAATGCGTTATACTTTCTATAACGCCGTGTACCTCGCACAAAGACGACGAGGATTAGAGCAGATTTTTGATTAGGGTGGGTTGAATATATTTTTATTTTGCTAAGGATGAGGGTAGATTTGCGCTTAACAAAAAATAGAAATGAAATAACTAAAAAATATATTTTGGTATTTCATTTTACATACTTTTGTAAGTTTGGCGAGCTCAATTTCCCCCCCTCTCCCCCCCCCCTTTTTTTTTTGTAATTAATATTTTTTTGATTTTTTTACAATTTTGGGCCAGAAAAAAATTTTTTTTTTAAGTAAAAATTCAAAATTTAAATATATATAAATAACACGGAAGTGTTGATATGTAAAAAAGCTCTTCTGTATCTAAACTGTTCTATGAACACGCCTAAAAATATTCCACTTTCCTTGAGTTGACATATAAAATATATGTACCAAAGAATGTATAAAAAAGGAATAAAGCAAATGACACATTAGAGGAAAAATGCATCGTGACGCTACAGAGCATCATAGCTTAGTTGTTAGAGTACTCTAACAGCGACTTTGGTGCAGACACTTGGGTTCGTATCCCAGTATCCGAAAAGGGGTCTGATGAGAGGTTGGGCACTTCGAAACATGTCATCCCATACCATCGCTGTGCATAACGTTGTAATTTTTCCTCTAATATCAATTAACAAACAAACATAAAAAAAAATTCGAGCTTTGCTCCAACAACAATCACCATAAAAAATTTTTCGTTGGAAAGTAAAAAATCAAAAATTTAAATAAAATTTTATTTCGGCAATTTTTCGAAATTTTTATGATTTTGATTAAAACAAAATTTTTCGTTACAAAGGTATAAATCAAAAATTTAAATAAAATTTCTTTTGTACAAATTTTCGATAATTTTATGATTTTACATAAAAAAAAATGTTCAATCAAAAAGTTAAAAATCCAAAACTTAAATAAAATTTTGGTATTACAATTTTTCGATATTCTTATGATATTGAATAAAAAAAAAATTTTCGATCAAAAAGTTAAAAATCAAAAATTTTAATAAAATTTTGTTTGTACAATATTTTGATACTATGTGATTTTGGATTAAAACAAATTTTTCGTTGAAAAGTTAAAAATAAAAGATTTGAACAAAATTTTGTTTGTACAATTTTTCGAAATATTTGTGATCTTGGATCAAAAAAAATTTTCGTTGAAAAGTTATAAATCGAAAATTTAATAAAATTTCTTTTGCACAATTTTTCGATATTTTTATGATCTTGAATCAAAAAAAAAATTTTCATTTGTAAAAAAAAAGAAAAACTTTTAATAAAATTTTATTCCTGCAATTTTTCCAAATTTTTTACCAGTTTGAATGGAAAAAACACGAAAAACCAAAGTGCAATATATTTTCTTTTGTTCAATTTTCGATATTTTTATATTTTTGGATCAAAAAAAAAAAATATTTCCTTTAAGATAATTCATTTATTTAAATATTAAGTGACCTTCTTTAAAGTTTTAAGTAATATCTTAAATTTTTTTAATTCAACTTTGTATAAAGTATAAAATTAATCTCCACTTAAAGCCACAAAATAAAAAATTTATTTATTTGCAACCCACCCTACCGTTGATGACCTATAGCAAGACAGCGTAATTTATAACACGTGTGACGTAGCAGCGACAAATTGACTTGGCACTGATATATCCAGCTTTGAAGCTTTCCAGCGCATTTACGCCATTGTAGTAACGCATAAAAAATTGTGGCATCACCCAGGGCTTATTATGGCCAATGAAAGTGAAATATACCACAGTTAGCGAAAAAAGCATAGAGAGGCAAGGCATGACAGTTATAAAATAGGTTGTAGACAAAGGCACGGCTAAACCAATTGCGTGCGCATGCGTAGCGATGGTCTTCATTTTTATGCTCTTTTTCTACTGCTTCCTATTGTTTTTGTTACCTTAACTAGGCGCATGGGCTCATAAGTGACAAGCGAAAGCCATTGTTAAAGTTCCGGCGGCAGAAAAAAATTATTGGGTAACTGTGTAAATTTAAGAAGGGCGATGTGTTGTGTTTATATCTATTTTCAATAATTTTTTTTTTTTTCATTTAATTTTTTTTTCTAAAATTTGTTTTTCCCCCATTTTTTGTACTTCTTTCTCTGCGTTGTTGTTTTTTATTGCCGTGTGTGTGGAACGGAAGAGCCGTTTCTATTACAACGGCCTGATATAAGTTTGCCAAACGAAGCGTGCTCCATGACGCGAGCTTTTTGCGTAGACCTTCAACGATGGCATTAACCTTTTCCCAGGCCGTGGCGCATGCTCTTCGTTCAGTGCGTTTGAAATGGCTTGTCGCTCTATGCAAATAGACAGCAATTGGTTGCTTGGACTTTGCTTTTTTTGTTTGTGTAAAAGTTACTAAATTTGGAAGTTAAAATTGGGCGCATTCGTTTTGAAATAAAGTTCAGGGTAACCGAGGTGTGAAAATGATATAGCTGAAAAGTCAGATAAAAAGATTGATTGACGGAAATTTTGTAGTGAAGAAAGGGTTACACGGAAATGGAATAGTGAAGCTGGTAGTGTGCACATGTGAGTCTAAACCAAACCTTCAGCTGCATTTCCCTTTATTTTGTTTACAACTACAGGGTGGCGCAAAAGTAATCCTCCTATCAGAAAATGCTATAATATAATAATTGCGATTGGCCCCTAAAGTCAGTTCTGTTTTGACATTTGTGTAGTAAACACATGCGAAATACACGTTAATAAACAATGTTACGCTACACTGCTCCAGAACGCGGAATATTGCTGACTATTTATTTGACCAATAATCGGTCGGTCAAAAACGGTTACTGTGAATGGTGAGCGCTACAGAGCAATGATCAACGAGTTCTTTTTGCCGCAACTTGATGAATTGGGATTGGAAAACATGTGGTTCCAACAAGACGGTGCAACAGCACACACTGCACGTGCCACAACCGATATGCTGAACATCGGAAGCTTACTTTTGCGCCACCTTGTACGCTTAAAGAGACATAAGCACCTATGATTACTTTCGCAGCTGCAGCTAAATTAAAGAGGAGGCAAGTGGTCAAAGTTTAGTATGTCAATATCTCGGCCAACCTTTTCCCAATGCTCTTACAGATAAATATAGACATAGAAACGAGAGGCGATAGCTCCAAACAGTGACTTCTCGAATTGATTCGATCCATTATACTTTTCATATGCAATGGACCCACTTGTGTTCTATAGTATTCGACTATGTCGGTCGTTCTAGGTAGGAGTTCTTGACTGGTAGGGGGACATTTCCTTAGCTTTAACTCACTTACTTGTTGCTCCAACACTTTTGTTTTAGGAGAAAGCCCTTATCTGCAGCGGAATATATCGTAGGCTGAGTGGAAGATCACAATGTCTCGACTACGGACTATAAACCTTCAAGGATGGAGGCAGTCGAGGTTAGCTTCTGCGGGTTAGGGATGTAAAATGTGCCCGAGGTGGGCATACCGGTCGTAAGAGGCGACTAATATCCTCAAAGGGTAATGACGTACAGCTCGATGGTTGATCTACGGATATGATGCCTCTCATTACCCATCTTATCCTTCCTTAAGGAGGGGTGACATGACCTAGAAGGACCCACTGGGCATACCAAATCCCTACCACGACAGTCGGCCAGTACCCCCGTAGGCGCACATAACTTAATATAGCAAAGCAATCTTCTCTAAAAGCCAGGTGGCTCTTCTAGCTCTCTCGCCAGCAAGGATGACTTAAAGTCTGGTCGATCAATACAGAAGTTGGTAAGACGCATATGTGGGTGCCTAGCAGGGAAAGTAGATAGTCAATGAGCTGGATCTGTGTAGATCGGCTCTTGATGTCTCAGAAGTGAATGAGGTTCTTACATCCTTGGGACGTTCTCTGCGGTCGCATGTGTATCTTAGCACCGGTTTGGGTGGCTGGTAGATGGAAGCGATTGCGGACTTATAGAGTCTCTGTGGCTCTCCTACACATATTTTAACTCTTCTGGAAGTTGAATAAAATAACATATGCAGACTAATTGCGACACTGGACTATTGGGGCTCATGCAGCACGGATGGTTCTAGTGCAAAAAACCTCTTCATTTGGATGCAATTTGTCAGCGGCAGGAGAAACGGTGGAGGGCCTGCTATGCGATGGTCTGGATGATGTTTATAGTGCAGACCTGTTAAATTTGATTAGTAATCAATTTATTAAACGGTTTTCTTAATGGGTAATTATTATTTTAACTGTTTTTCAGGAAAAGGCAATTATTAATTGATTACCATTAGACAAAATCAAAAAAAGTCAAAAATAATCTAAAGTAATCAAAACAACTTATTTTTGATTATTTTTAATTTTTTAAAATTTTTTTTTGTTTATTTGATTATATTTGATAATTTTTGATTTTTTCAGTATTGTTGATATGTACATAAACTACTTTTTTTGATTACTTAAAATTTTATTTTTTTTTTTTAATAATCGTAAAAAATAATGATTTTTTTTGATTATTTTTTTAATTAATAGGAAAATAATCACTAAAAATTTAAAGTAATGGTAATCAATCATTAAATGAGAATCTCATGAAAGTAATTAATCAAACCGGTAATCATGACAATAAGTAAGAACTATTTAGCAGGTCTCTTATATTGAGCATAAGTCGCTGAGATGGATTTTATCTTGCAATAAGGCTAGGAGGACCCCTCTTGATTTACTTAGAAATAAAAAGTGCCTGAGTGATCCAACGCTGACACACCTTCTAGCGGGCATTACTAAGGATAAATGTGTCTTAGTGGACCCAATGACTACAGACTGCAGGGGAGCATAGAAATCGCGTATTACCTGCAGCGCGCCACGGGATTTTGCTTTGTACCGTGGATCCAGATGATGCTTATTCTAAAACAGCTTTTGTGCAATGGGAGAAGAGGTCACACATTTCCAAACCACCCTCCACATCACCACTGTGGTACCAATGAATATCAGCTTATCCCCTACCTCCATGACGCCTTTCGCTGCGAATACACTACAATGATCAGCAAGTTGAGCTGGTGACTTATGTCAAGCTTTAGACAGAAAACTCCAACCTTCCTTTCCAACTTCGATCCTTTTACTTTAATATACATTTGTCCTATTTGAAGGTGTGATGCTACCCAGATTTGCTAGTATTCATCAATATGGTCCCTGCATTTCATGCATCTTCACTCAGTGAGCTTACATAGATATTTGCTACATAAAATACCACACCGATTACATTTAACTAAAGGCGCCATTTTCTAGAGTTTCCGGTAAACCGAATGTAGCCGCATGCACATTATATTCCCGCCTTCCCACCTCGTGCCAGCGCACCACCTAGAACTATAGAACTTTCATTTGTATGCTCCGCTTTCAACCAGTTCCCTGCTTATCCCACTTTAAGCGTCAAATACAACCAACAATAAATATTCAGTTGCAGCTACCCTCACGCCTGACTGCACAACTGCTCAACTGTCGATTGCACGGCGAAAGTTTAATGGGACTATGACCGCTTAAATAGCTTGTACGAGTGGTGTGCAACTCACAGAGACAGCACTCAAGCACGTCGAGGCAGATAGAACACAGAGAAGAGCATAGAATGCGCGTAGAATGGAATGAATAAAAAAAAAAAACAAAAAAACAAAAAGCAGGAAAAACAAAAAAAAAGTGTCTCATAAAAATGTACGAACATGCATATTAATGAAGGCTGTTTTGTGGATTGTTGTTGGGTTTGTTATAGCTCTTGAAGCGCATGAAAGTCATGCCGACAATGCGTGGCGCTTGTTTACTGTGCCACACGCCCAGTGATCGTTATGCATAAAAGGGAAATGGAAAATTATGAAAAAAGTCTGGAATATAGTTCTGTGAAAGCGCTGCTGATGGTTAATGAGGTTATGTTGTAAAAACAGAGATGAAGAGATGCAGTCGCGGGCTTTTGTAATTCAAAGTAATTTATAAAGATTTCAATATGATAAATTCAAAGGGGTATGAATTGGAAGGCGGCGAAATTTTGCACGAATTAAAGCTTGGCTTTGTCTACAGCAGGCTGAGGGACGTGCTGACATGTTCAGCACATCTCAGTGTTTGACTCTGTCGAGATGCGGATGCGATGATCGCATAGAAACTATCGGAGTTTATATAAACGACCCAGGTAACTCAGCACTACCATCCCTGCAAAAAATCGTGCGACTGATCTCTAAAGAGAGTGATCCGCGATCAATACTTTTCGTCTACAGTGGGCTACAATTGATAACCACTATTCCGTGAAGGCATAGTTGGGGTAAGTCGATTTTAATTTCTGTAGCCTACTTTTAGGTGTTGAAGTAAACTTGTCCCACACTACCCGTTTGGGCATGAAAGGGACCAATTAGTCTCTTCATAGGATATGCTCAAACCAAAGGGATCACTTCAACCCATACCAAGAGATCAAAATTGGTATTGGTCACATGCTCCTTTGCTACTCATCCCGGATTCATCTAATAGCTTTTTGCAGGGATGTTTCGGTAATTTGCCTAGGGAAATCGAATAGCACGCTATAGAAGCTTTCTTTGAACGGCAGAGATTATGTTAAAGAGAGAATCATCCACACAGCGCTGGGAGCTGTAGATTCCCAATGCAGTCCTTATAAACTTAGCCACCTAACAGCCTTCGAATAAGAATTTTTACTGGCACTTAGGCTGAGATGTTCGAATGCATACCAAAGCACCCGAGTCGTCTCTTTTAGTAATAACTCCAGCTGCAATTTCGAACTTAGTCGCGGCCCTTTTCCTATGCTACCGCGTTCGGTTGTCGGTGAGAAACCCATCTGGGGCGAAGCTTCTTTTTTCATTCGCATAACATGACTAAGTCAGTAGAGCTGTTGGCCTTTACATGTCCTTAGATGCTCGTCATCGGAATTGCCTCAAGCACCATAAATCTTCCCGATAACATTTCTCTCGAATACTCCACAGGCAATATAATCTTCATAGCACCATCTATGATTTCTAGTCGTATTTTTTGGTATAATTATCGGCTGTCTTGTCTTCTGCCAGTATCTGAATGTGACAATACGAGTTTTTTTATTGGGGTATGCTATAGTATCTACAGAACAGATTTGACGGAGGAGAATTGATGAAGACAAAGATTCTGTTGTGTTGTCGGAAAGGTAACAGGTCGGCCAAAACTACTTGTTGAGCATATTGTTTTGACAGGCATACCCAGCGGCGGATTTTTAAGCCTACGATTGATCATAAGGTGAGCACGTCGGATCTTGGAGTTTGTCTATCGATCATCAGCGAGCACAAGCTACTGCTGAAATCTGGATCACGTAAATACTTGACGAATCTACTAGTGCCACTTCTGCGTACACAGTTTACAGGTTTCAGGGACTAGAAACCAAAGAAGTTTCAAAGCCGCAGGTCTTTTTAAGACTAACCTGAAACCAAACTTGCAAAAAGATAATAGTAGAAGGTTTAAAAAATTATTCGTGGCGAATCTCCTACTTCACCGAAAACTGGTATACTTAAATAAAAGTAGTAATGAAGCGATTAAGAATTATATTATGACTATAAGCTGGCTGCTAACTGAATGAAATGCTGTTGTACGAACGCTTGTTTTCCCTATATGCAATATGTTTCTGGTGTTTGCCGCTTATTACAGTGGAAGCGAATGTACCAAGCACGTAGGAAAAATGACTACATTAAAAGCAATAAAACATTTCTTGGAGGTTTACACTCAGAAATTAGCTCTTTTCGGAGCCCAAAAGGAGCGAATCATTCTACGTGAGCACCATAAAAGGAGCCATAAAAACGAATCCAAAATGACTCCAAATCCAATGATTTTGGAGCATTTTATGACTCTTTTTAAATGAACTTTGTGGCTCTTTTTTGGAGCCCTTTATTGATGCTTTTCTGAAGCTTTTTTTTTTGTATTTTTGACTCTTTTTGGAGCACTTTATTGATGCTTTTTTGAAATTTCTTTTTATGTGGTTTCTGTTATGGAATTCGTTTTTTTTTAATGAAAATTATTAAAATCACCACTTTTTCTTTTTTTAAATGTTGTCGAACGATATCAAATTTAGTTTCGCTACTATTATATTGAACACAACTGTACATGATCTCTTATGAAAAAAAATTTCACTTAAAAAGTGAAGAGCTACAAATATTTTAATTTACAGTTTTAATCGAAACATTCCACAAATTTAATGCACTTTTGCTTTTTTCTTTCTATTTACGTGATTCCCTCAAATTCCAACAGCAAAACTAATTAATTAATTAAATAATTACAACATCAACTAGGAAAAACAAAAACATGAATTAGTCAAAAGCAACAAGTGAAGTGCATATGCCGTGCATAATTTTTGTGCAATGCGGAGTGAAGGGACAGCCACTTGGGAGGGAAAACAGTGAATAAACAGAGAAGCTAGTTGAAGTGGCGTGAAAAAATTTGCATTAAAAAATATTTGCAAAAATTAACACCAACCGACAAAAAAGCATTGGATTGCAAGGCTGGGATAAGCGGTACACCCAATTTGCCATGGAGCGAGGACATGCGCAAATCGATGTTGGAGCTAGTGAGGTTGCCTGGGTGTAGCTGAACGATGCATTCTATTTTGAAGAAACTTGTCGCATGTTGTAGCTAGGGGACCTATGTCTCAAAGTGATTATTATTTCCAAAGGGTGATGTCAATATATGCTTTAGAGACGAAGCTTTGGAGTGAGTAATATTCATCTTTGTTTAAAAAGTGCGAGCGCTGAACATATCTTTGCAAAGAGCTGTGGAAATATGATGGGAATTGGAGCAAAAGTAATATCGAAACAAATACCTCATAAGACAGAGGAACACTAGCTCATGGGCTTGACTCACCGAAGAGGGGTATTTTTTGAAAAATCCGGTCTTCGACAGCATAAGATATCGTTGATGAACTTCCAAGCAAGGTAGGTCTAAGCAAATTCTGTCGGACTTTCGTATTGTTAGGCCCGATACCAATGAGTATGGAGGCCTGTGAAAGATGAGAATGCAGTACATAGCTTGTGGAAAAGTTAATGAAGTATGGCTGAAACGCGATCAGAAATGATCTCGGAACAAATATCTTCTAAGAAGGAAGGACACCAGAGCGAGCGAGTGTGAACAATCATAAGAGAAGGTAGACCAGCGTAGCTTGAAGTTCGTTTCGTCTATGTGACATATTACCTATCTAGGACCCTACTCAAGCAACTAGTATGCTTATGCCAGCGCCTAAGACCTTGTGGCTAAGAACAACTGCAACTAGGCGCAACGCCACAGGCAGCTTGAACGTAAGACGTACGGGCAGAGTAGGCTAGCGTCTTCTTACATCGGATGAACAGAGTAACTGGTGCTGTTACTGCGCTTCCAATGGAGAACTTGAAGCTTCAGAGTTGGACTTTTGGCGTAATGGTGCGTAAAAGTGACTACAAATCTGAAAGGCGTGCCCATCAGACTATAAGAGTTGAACAGAAATGATGAGTTGCTACTAACGCGGTTCTAATATCTCCAAGATCATGTACGAGGTTATGAGGTTTTCAAAATTGCTCTTGTCTCTAAAAAGGGAGGACTGCAGGCTCGCCATAGACATACTTACAGTTCTTCGTGTGCATATTAAAATCTCGTCAATATAATAAATGTAGACGGTGCGAGCATGTTAGCAGATCTCGAAGCAGCAAGAAGACTAGGTCCTAGAAATTTTATATTATTCGACAAAGGGCAGTGTAAGTCTATAAAGTATCCTGGTTCTTGGTAGGATTTTCAAAACTGTTCAAACAAACTTCTGGTAGTACTATGGACCAGACCTGTTAAATAATGATTTCTAATTGTAATGATTACTGGTTTGACTAATTATTTTCTTGAATATGCATTTAATAATTGACTGCCATTACTTAAATTTTTTAATGATTATTCTCCACATAATTAAAAAAATAACCAAAAAAATCATGATTTTTTACGATTATTAAAAAGAAAACAAGTAAGGAAAGGGCTGTCTTCGATTGTGCCGAAGACTGTAAAACCTGCGTGAATAACAAACTCTACAAAACTGTTAGTTTAAAGATACATAGCCCACACCTCATTTATCGGAACAATCGATTGTATGTGATCTATATGGTATGTTGGCCCGACCTCGCTGATCTTCACTACACACATTACATATTTAATATGTACTAAACCTGCAAAATTTTACGTTCCTAGCTTATTAAGTTCAATAGTTATAGGTCAAACCCCGTTTATCGGAACAATCTATTGTATGGTAGCTATGCGTTGTATTGCTCCGATCTTGCTGGTTCCGACAAATGATTAATGCTCTACAAAATTGCGGCCCTATACCAAATTTCGCTCAGATATCTCTAAAACTGAGGGACTAGTTTGTGTTCAAACAGACAGACGGACAGACGGACATGGCTAAATCAACTCAGCTCTTCCCCCTGATCATTTCGGTATGCTTATTGGTGGGTCTATCTCTTCTTCTTCTCATACTTACAAACATCGGATCAAATTTATAATACCATTTCATGTTCATAAAAGGTATAACAACTGTTGCGATTACTTTCGATTATTTTTGATTTTTCTTTGATTATTATTAAAAGCGCATTAATATACACATCAACCATGCTGAAAAAAATCTGAAATAATCCCAAAGAAATCAAAAATAATCAGATCAAAATAACTACAAAAATTTAAATAATCAAAAATAACCAAAAGTAATCAAAACAACTTTTTGATTATTTTTTATTTTTTTATACCTAGTAGTGCTACGCACACAAGGTATACTCGTATTAACTTTAGTCGCCTAACGGCAGTACGTAACGGCATAAACGGATCGAGATAGATATAGACTTATACATATCAAAATGTTCAGGACGAAAAGAGAACTTGAGTAAATTTTGAGATATCTTAATGAAATTTGGTATGCGGGTTCCTTGGCAGTCATCTCCGAACGCTATTTAAAATGGGCGAAATCGGACGATAGCCACGCCCACTTTTTATGTATAGAATATTTTCGAAAACACAAAAAAAGTGATAACTCGGTACGTAATACACTTCTTTTCTCTTTATGGCGCGATATACAACAGGTATATCATCATAAACCTCCTAAGAGATTTTTGCGCCAAGCTTCTCTTCCAATTTGTGGTGTGCCGATTTGAATTTTCCCTACAAATTGGTGGGACCTACAGTTTTTTGCCGACTCCGAACGGCATCTACAAAGGAGACGAATTTTTGCTGAGAAGCCTGTCAGGGCAGAAATACACTCGGAGAGTTTGCCAAACCACTGCCGAGGGGCGACCCCGTTTTGAAAAACTTTTTTCAAATCACTTTTGATGTTACCTGTACCAGGGCTCGAACCATGGACCTTCGGTGTGGTAGGCCGGCAACACTACCTCCACACCACGGCGGCCGCCACGTAATACACCTATAAGGATAAAATTTGGTGACTACATTGAGATTGAGGCATAAAATACATTTTTCAAGAGATTGTTAAAATGGGGGTGGCCCCGCCCACTTTTGATTGAGTCAAATTTAGAAGTCATATTAATCATAAATCAAAAACCGTTCAAGATATCGAAACGAAATTCAGCACGCAGGTTTTCAGGTATGCAAGGAATGTTCCAGGAAAAAATGGGCGGGATCGGTTAAGGTCTACGCCCACTTTTATATCAAAGATTTTAAAGAGGCTCGTAGATATATTAAATAAGCAATAACTTTGCGTAAAATAGCTTTACATCATTTATATTTCACTTTTAAAGTTTCCGTAAACAAAGAAATCCAAAAACTTAAAATTTTCGAAAATGGGCGTTGCCCCGCCGTTTTTATAGCGGACTATTCCACAAAACTTTTTATGCCATAACTTCACCAAAAATTGAGTTCTCGAAACGAAACTTGGTGATAATGTTCTATATATAAAGGTAACTGTTTGCTGTAAAAATGGGCGAAATCGGTTAATGTCCACGCCCAGTTTTTAACATAGTTCTGAAAAATTTTTTTGTAAAATTTAAAAAGTGATATTTCTACAGCTAAGCAAGTTATATCAATCAGATTTTGCACTTTTGCACACATAATAAGCTTTTTAAAAAAACTCGGTCGCAGTGAAATTTTGTCAATTTTGAAGAAGTAGGCGTGGCGTGGTCCACTTTTCAGCATAAAATTTCTGCTATTTTCAAAGGCAATCGCTTATAATTCGATTTTGATATTTCAATAAAAATTGGTCAGATGCTTCTCAGTAGTATGTATTATACTCCTGCCAAAAATTAGCCAAATCGGGAAACACACAAGCGAAATATTCGGGCACGTAGTTAGTAGCCCACTGCAATAGCGAAGTTATATATCTTTGTTGATTTTCATACCTTTCATAAACATAAAATGTATGTACGTATGAGAAGAAAGAGATAGTCCCATCAAGTGACTAGTGACTAAGACTTCCTTACTTGTTTTTTATTTTTATTTTTTTATTTTTTATTTTTTTTTCTAATCGTAATCAATTTATAATTGCCTTTACTTGAAAAACAATTAAAAAAAGCCTTCTAATTAATTGATTACTAACTACTAATCAAATTTAACAGCTCTGATATGGCCATATTCAGTCTGTGAGGGGTCTTCAGAGAGAGGCCAAACCAACCTTACCTAACATATGATTCATTGAGCTTTCAAATTTTTTCTTTAGTGTCCAGATGAAACCTTCGCTGGATACTAATGAGGGCTAAGCCATTCAGTCTTGCTTCACCAGTCGAGTTCAGTCAATAAGTGCGAAAAAGAGCTCTCTGGAGTACATGTAACGATAAGCAACATTGCATACATGCTTAGTTAATGGAAAATGTTTGGAAAAAGTTGACTTCGACACTTATTCAGAGCTTCCAGTGCAATTGTTGGACCACGCTAGACATCCAAAAGGCTTCATTTCCTCTTCCCTAAAGAGAATTCTATAGCAATATCTTGCTTTTTATAGGAGTCGATGAGTGTCGTGGGGTTCAAAACACCTTTAACCCCCCTAAATACGTCGCTGATCACTGCTGCTCTTTTTATCAGGCCAACCGACAAGTTGATATTGGGGCCCGCTAACAAGTTTAGTAATGACCCTAACAAAGTTATTGCTCATGTCTGTAATCCCATAATTGGAGTCAGTACATGGTACGTTGAGTATTTGTGCGACTCGCTCCAGAAGTTGACAAATCCATCATCTTAGCAGATGACAAGTATCAGCAAACAAATTTGAAAAGAAAACCGACCTTAGTCTTCTCGGTGTTATGGCCCGCAAACTGATTATTGTTATGGCAGCAGCCACGTCAGTCAGAACTGGCCACGATATGCCATCATTTGGCTTACTGGGCATGCTTTCCAAGCAAGAAAAGTGCAAGCAAGCGCGAGCATGCAACCAACGTACAAAGTTGCAGTGGCAGTAGTGTCCCTTTTCGCCGCAACCAAGAGTGAAGTTGAGCGCCGCAAACGGTAATTAGTTGCATGATAGCAAAAGCATGCATGCAAAAATTAACAACAACAGCAACACCTCTAAAGCGCAACAAATAAATATAAAATGCTACAAGTTTTATGCAACAGTTTCACAGTCATAGTCACAGTCATGTTGGATCATATTTATGAAACGAGTATTAATGGCTTAAGATTTTGCAAGAAAACAAATAGAATGCGATATCCATGGTAGTTTGTTAGTTCGTGTGAATGTGCTGGATGACTGTGGCACCAAGCAATAAGCCCAACCGCCCCGCCACATGTGGCAAATTGCACTTAAGCACTACTTTGTAGTTTTATATACCCAGTTGCGCGTTGCATATGGGATGTGCGAGAGTTGATATGCTAATTCAACATCGACTGGACTCTGTAAAACTGTTTGTCGGCCTTTCCCCGCATCTCACTGTATATTCTTCCTGTGTGTGTCCGTATTATCTGCCGTAAAGCCCGGCTGTCCACTTATGCGCTTGTAAAAGCATTCTGCGGAAACGATTGGTTTCACCCTTCACCTTCAGTTCGTGGATTTTAGTCGTCCCTACCGACAGGCATACCTTATCTATTGCATATTTTAGACGTTTCACTCGATGGGAGCTTTAGACCTTCCATGCGCTCAGCTTTACTTAATTTCTTTCGTTTGTCTGTTGATTTGTTTTTGTTGTTGTAGCAATGCTTCACTCTGTCAATCATTCATTTAATTCCTTCATTCTGCTCATCCCTCTGTCCATTTTGTGTTATTCTCAGCCGTCCATCTTTGCTTTTTTTAAAGCTTCAACTACTCGCCCGTTTCTCCACCTCTCCCATTCCGTCATCTTTGCTTTAGTGTGACCTTTTCTCTGCCGTTAAGCTAGTCCAATCTTCGACCTATCTGAGGGCTCCAAAAATGTATTTCCTAACTGTTCGTACATCTTTTTGCTTTTGTGTTCCTAACCGTACATCCTTTGAACTTTTCGTCCAACTTTCTTTCCGCTCTAAATCTTCATATGTACATCCATATTTTACACACCCATCCTGCCACCTCGTCCACTCTTATCTTCACATTTTTCTGTCCAGGTGGATAGCTTTCTGTTCATCCTTTGATCTTCCTCACAAGTAAGTTCTGCCCATTCATGTAAATGCCCTGTCCTTTTATTTAATTTTAAGCTCTGTCCGTTTAGTCCTCTTCTCCTTTCAGCTCTCCTCTACTTTCAGCCCGTTCGTATGCCCGTTCAATTGCCTACTCAAGTAGCCAGCCGTGTCTTTTTTTTTTGATTTTCTATCCGTTGACCAGTTCTTTGTCTTCCCTGCCAACCCACCGCAGTCCTGAGAAGATAACAGTTTCATAATAGTTAGACCGTCTTTCAATCTCTGTATACCTTCGTGGGTTCATGTTGATTTCATCCCTTTACTGACTAGATTGTTTCCTTCCGTCGTACTTTCTATATATCTAGTAGAAAAAGGTCTAGAATGATTTGCAGATCTTCGTTTGGCATAGTTATTAGAGCTCCGTCTCTGCTAATCATGCTAGACCTGTAAACTTTCAATAACAAATTCAAGGGCAAAGCCCAGAGAGCAGGCCACCATACGATGACCCCATATAGCAGTATGGGCTTTATCAGTATCCATTTGCACATAATAGGGCTACGACCCCATTTCCTGCCTATGGCCCTTTTGCGAGTGTATAATGCAATACACTTCCGTTACTTCACTTTTCTAGTCCCTCCTTCCATCGGCCAGTTCTTTCTTTCTTATGCTAGTCCTTTCCCGTAGCTTTCGCTTTCCCACCCTTCCCTTCCCTTCAATCGGCGTGGCACATCTAAATATTCCACCATCCTTTAGTCTGCATAAAAGCGTATATTTCAGTCCGTCCATCCCTCTAACCATCGGTCATGAAGACATCAGAGCATAACTGCTCTCTAGGAGACCAACTTTAACCTCAATTAAAGAAACCTCATTTCCCAAAACTCTTGTTTTTTTGCAAGTGACAACTGGCTATATAATTTTCCTTTACATTCGAGCTTAGACTTTCTTTTTGTTTTTCCTTTCGGTTTGTGAAACTAATAAAAAATATTATAGTTTCGAAGAAAAAGGTGTCGCCGCTGCCGCTTGCTGTTGCTACCGCTTGGTGATGACTAAAAAAAACTAGGAAAATTACAATGAGCTTACTACTGGTTATTACGTCACACACATTATAATATCATAAAATGATACTCGTCTATAAAAACAAAATGATTTTAGTGTTATGTCATTATCGGTTGGCTATAAAACCGCGAGTCAAAGAGGGAAGGGTTTGCTAATTACAACATACGAGGAAAAGTAATGTGATTACTTGACGATCGGGTTGTGAATAATGAGAAATCTCTGTTTGTGTGGTTTTAGCGTGTTGAATTTTATGTTGATTAATAAAAGACAAATTTGATTCTGAAGATAATAAGGAGATCTCGAGCTTGCAAGCTTAGATCGTGGCGCTAGGATTGCTGTAATTAGAGCTCGGGAATCATTGGAATTTATTTCGAACTTTTTTGAACTGTTTTCAGATTCGCTCTGAACTGTTGGTAATTTCTAAGCTTTTTTATACTATTAGGTGGCAACCCTCGGGGGTAACCTCAGCTTAAAATATTTTTATTGAGAGACGATGTCAAATATTTTTCGTTTGATACCCATATCGACATATCTCCTTGAATTAAAAAAAAAAGTTATATAGGTGGCAACCCTTTAAAAACATTATAAGTGGCAGCACTTTTGTAGCATAGCTCAATATACTGCCACCCTCTTATGAGACTGTGTTCAGTGAATCCAGAGTCAAGTTGAGTGCCAACTCATCCTAACATACTTCCTAGTAGGACCAACAGTTTTTCGGCCAAAGAAGAGTCAGACGGATAGAGCTGAATAAAGACAGAGTTCAATTATAGGGTCATGTTAACAGTTGAGCGGGCTATTTCCAGGAATGAATTGTTGCTTACACGGAAATCGCGCTGCCAACAAATTGGCGAGGAGTGCCACTGAGCTGATGCGGGAAGGCCAATTAAAAGTAATTGCTCCTCCTCTCGCCAATGCAATGGGTTGTGCCGGTCTTCAAAGAAACGCGAATGCGAGACAGACATTGGAAGGCACATGTGAAGTGTCCAAGCGAACTGAACACCCCCTTAATGAGAATCGAGCCAGGTCCATAGTTAATTTTGATAGTCTCTCCCTAGCTCTCCCTAGGTGCACTGATTGGAATATTAACGAGGTATTGGCTATTGGAAGTATACGGTGAGCGCATGGGAAAAACCAGTGACTTCTGTCGCAGATATGGGAACGAGGGCGATGTAGAAAGTGTTGAACACTTCCGCTGCAGATGCCCCGCTGTACTAAGCAGAAGGGTAACCACCATAACCTAACATACCCTAACCTACCACCTCCATATTGCATACTTCCTAGCAGTAATAGTGGGAAAGTGGATGATCGATTGTTCGTGCGAATTGTTGGGGCACGCCTAAAAAGGACCAATGCTAATCCCATCAGAATACTGACTTCTTGTTTCCATTGTTATAGAAACACTTCATTCTGGCTAGGCTGCCGCTACCAAGCAAGAACTAACTACGAGATCATCGAACGGTAGGCCGAAGAAAAGTTCTTTTTCAATAGGATTGGACTATAGGGATACTTGGTTTCGTTCGGGTACTCTTAGTATGGTGCAATGCAATACATAGAGTATATCAGGGTTTAGTCTCGATATCGAAGAGATCAACCTATTAGAGTTGCAGCTGGGCCTGAAGTAATGCATAGTCCGTCATACCTGCCTAAAAGGCCTAACCAGCAGTATTGACGAGTTTGGCTAAAAGTACGGAGCTAAAATGAAGTTTCATACAAAACTTTTGGTATCGGTAGTGTGTTTTCCAATTGATTGAAAAAGGTCTTTCAATGCAACTTTCGAAGTTTCTTTTGAGCTCCACTTTACCTATCGGTTTATAAAAACGCTTTGTGAAACTTATTTTTAGTAATTTCTAAATATTTTTTGGGTATTTTTTTATTTTAGCCCAACAACTTTGCGGTGACCTTCCTTTCACAGAGTTGTGTGCAGCTCAAATTTCCGCATTCAATTTCTCCCAAACAAAATTATCTTTGTCTTTGCTTCGGTTTCTTTTCACGCATCAATTCCGTAAATCTTTCGAAATTCTTCAAAATTATACCAGTTTAAAGCACTATCATACAAACTTATGCCTGTATGTCGCTGTGAATGTAAGTACGTTCATCTGCGCATGCGTAGCTACACAACAGCTTGGCATAAAAAGTCAATGCCCGCTTAATATTTTATGCCCTTCCTGCAATGCTCTTCGACCTTCCTCTGCAACTTCAAATCCAGTTTTTGGTTTGGTAACAAAAGTATTGAAGTTCTGTGTTGTTGTTGTTGCTATTCTAAGTAACGAAATTTAATTTTATATATAGACGCTACTGCACTTTCTTTTATGCGTGGCTAGTGCCACCAATTGACTGAGGTAATTAAAAAAAGTTCGTTATTTATTTCTTTTTAACCTTTTGTGGGCTCTTTTAGACAGCTTTTGAGAGTAACGTGGCGCAGGTTTCAAGTTTAATGAATATACAAGAGGTTTAGGCCTAATATTTAAGCTGCTTACAGGGCTGACTTAGAAACGCATACGTTTGATTCGACACTTTACCCTTCTTAGGCTAAAAGCTCTACTCAGAACGTTCACATTACCATTTTTATCACGCGATATGATCTCTTGCTACTCCACGGTTGATGGAAGCTCATCCTATTTCAGAATATTTTTCAGGAACGCTCTATCTCAGAATTTATTACAAAAACGATCCATCTCAGCTAAACATTTATGAATTCACATTGACATGAATTGACATGACGGAGTTGTGATATATCAATCCTTACATCGATCTGATAATTCGTATATTAGATCTGATGTGATCTTAGTATGGTATCGTGTGCTATGCACATGACCAAAAAATATTTAAAGTCTCATAAATCTATGCGATGTCACCTGACATAGATCCCCTCAGATGTGATAGAAATTGGATATATCAATTGATGCAGCGATCTAATAACTAGTCATAGTAATATTAGTTCTGATGTGATGCTGGCTTGATATCATATCAAATCATATGTTCAGAAAACTATTAAGGTTTAATTACTGCTCACGATGTGACTTGGAAATTATGCGCTCAGATAAAATCGAATACGAAGCGGTGTACTTATATTTGACCTAACCAACTTTGGTATAGACTATTTTGTGCCAATAACACATCCCATGTGATTTGATGTAAGCGCGTGCGATGTGAAATAATGTGATGCTGCTTAGTGCTAACATTAATATATAATCAGATATGGTATAATTGCTATTTAGTGATATTATATCAGTCGATACATTGATCTGATCTTAAGAGATTTCATCCTGTTCGCCTGCCATCGTTTAATTTCTTGTGTATTTAACAAGGGTCATATCACTTCATATGATGTTACCATCACAGCAGATCAAACACCAAGTCAAAACATAAAAATCGCTAGCGCAAAAAATTCGATGTGATGTTTTTATGACTTTGGTTGATCTAACAGATTTGGTTGGTTTTAATCTGTCAAAGCCAATTACCAGCATCAAATGCAATTCGAGACCCAAAATGACAATGTGATATTGAAATGTGATACGGTGGGATCTGATAATACCACCCTTTATGTGAACTGTTATGATGTTATAGTATATGAAATAATATGGCCAGATACGATATAATTTATGTCATATGATATCAATGCATACATGGAACTAATATTATTAAATTTTATCAGTTTTGGCTGTGACCTAACTAGTTTGATATGATATCATGTGATACAATAAATATACAATTAGGATAGAACTACGTAGCGTAAATTATCTAATGTAACCCGATCTTATTTGGTATGATATGACTTTATTTGATCTGATAAGGTTTTATTATAGGTTAAGAACTTATATGTCCAGATGTGATATAATTTATATTGTGTGATATGATGTCAATAAATATTTACATACATGGACTTCTTATTGCTAGATATTATCATATTTCATATCACATCATATGATAGCACAAACATAAGTCAAAAATCATTATTTTAGTATATAACTTTAATCGCTTTGTCGATGCTTGACGTGGTGTGACTGATACCATTGTATTGATATCATATGATATAATTATTGCAATACATATGGCACAAAGTCATAACTTAAAAATCATTGCATGACAACGCTTGACTTAAGAATAAACTACGTGGTGACCTTATTTGGCATGATCTGACTCTATTTAATCTGTTATGGTGTTATGGGCTACAAAATCACGTGCTTTAATTCAAATCGTGTGATATGATATCACCCGATACACCAATGTGATCTCATTATTTTCAGACATTTCCATCAATCTACCAAATTTGATAAAGTTGTAACAAAACGGCAAATAGCAAATCGGTAAACCGGTCTATGTCGATATACATATGTATGCAACAATAAAAATTATATTACAACATGTCAAAGGTCAACATAATTTACTTTTTATTTGAAAATTTTACTTTTTACATCTCGTTAATTATTATTTTGTATGGTAGTACATAACTTTGTTGTTGTAATTTTTGTTTGCGTTTTCCTTTTCTTTCTTTGTATATATTTAATTTTTTTTTTTTATTATTTCTTATGCATTTCATTAGCCGAAATGAAAAATAAACTTGAACTTGCCAGTTCACTTTTACTTTGGACGTGCCGCTTCCAGTTTCAAGCGTCGCGACAAGGGCTTCAGCTTTGTTAAGTTGATTACGAAAGTAGTGAATAACTAAGCAAGCATTTTTTGGTAATGTTCATTAAAAATAAAACAACAAAAAGTTATGTACGGTTTCGAGTTGAAGGGCACACGCAGGCGTAAACGACATAACGCAGCTTACCAAAACTCTTAGCTTTGGTTTTTGTTGTTTCGCATGTTTGGTAGCTTTTAGTTTTGTTATATTACCTTTTATTGCTTTACACGATTTCACTTTATGCCCTTTTTCAGCTCTCTTTTGCTGGTCATTGATCATGAAAAGTGTTAATTTAAATTTCAAGTTTAGTGAAATTTTTATTTAGGGGCCACAAGTTTAAAGGGGAAGCAGTAAAGAAACAAAATTAGAGGTTGAAGAAGTGATAGAAAAAGGCGAAAATAAATAAATAACCTGCTCAGACGATTTAGTGGTGGAAGGTTATGAAACAAGCTTCTTCTATCGCGTGTGGGACTTACTCAGTATGCGTGCTCCAGGGCAGGGCACGTACTTGTTGTGGTGGAATTGAGTCAGGTTAGGTAAGAGTTTAACCTTTTTTAATATCCAGCTCGATGTAGAAACAAAGCGATTCATGATTTTCAGGGAAGGACGCTCTTTTCCAGGTATTTCGAGTGGTTAGATGTTAATAAGAGGCTCACTGACCGAGTACTGACGGCGTCAAATTTTTTGTCAAATTCTCCCCTCAATTTCTTCTTGTATTGCTTGTGCAAATTTTGTTGTTGTTATTTTCTTTCCCATAAATAATAATGTTATTTTTGTTTATTTATGACATTTGTTACTTTACGCCATAAATATTAAAACAACAACTATTTTGCAGTTGCTTTTATAATAACAATTCGCTGTCACTTCTTCTCTTTTAATGTTTACCAGTTTCTATAATTACTACGACCATAACCTTAAAATAATGTACACTTAAGCATAACAAATTGTTGAATTTATTTCGTAAGCAATTAAAAGAGTTGAAAGAGCGAAACGAAAAGTCTGCATGAAAGTGAGATGCTTACAACGGAAACAAGCAAACAAATCAACAAATACTTTTCTGAGCAACCCTGCAAGTACTTTCTTGAAAATATCCTCACAAAACATGGGCTCTTTTAAATCGAGGGTTGAGTGCAAGCTCACTCTGTTTCAACATTTAATTCAAAAACACCTTACCGCAGCTGGAAATATATTGAATTTTATTTGAGATAAAGTAGTTTACAAAACTTATTCCAACCAAGGGCCTGCTAAGAAAAATGCTGAAACTCATTGCATGACATGGCTTGAGTTAAGCAGATGGGGTATTCTATGATTTGAACTGATCAAGGTGATACGTGTTGAGCTTATTTGGCATGATATGACTCTATTTAATCTGTTATGGTTTTATGGGTTATGAAATCACATGCTATAATTCAAATCATGTGATATGATATCACGCGATGCAATGATGTGATCTGATTATTTTTAGACATTCACGTCAATGTATCAAATTTGGTGAAGTTGTAACAAAACGGCAAATAACAAATCGGTAAACCGGTCTATGTCGAAAAATGCCACATTTGTATACTCAAGTGGGCTCGAGGATGATGTGGGCGCGGCACCTCCCATACAAAGCAGATTTTCCGAAACGCATATCTCTGGGAATTGGTTTATCTCTAACACTTATAGAAAAATAGGAAATAGGTACGAAGGGGTGTGGCACCTTCCATAGAAATTGCATTTTTAAATTTTATTAACAACGGCAGTATATCTCTACATATAATAAAATTTTAAAAGGTCGACGTCTGTACATTGCAGATATCTAAGAAAAATTTATAGTGGAGATCATTATTAAGCTAGTGGAATCCAAACTAATTGCTTTTAGAATTTTTATCTGTCTGTCTGTATGTTTGTGCACGCATCACCCAAAAACTGCTGAATGGAATTGAATAAAACTTTCATCATTGCATTACTGGACGTAATAAATAGAAATTGCAGATATCCCTTTTTTTGATTACCCGGCTAATTTCGTAGATATCGAGCAATATGTGGAACAAGCTGACCCAAAATGTGTTAGTACAATATGGGTATCAGACGAAAGGTGCTAATGAGTGCTGCAATAAACGATTTGAATAAGTTCCATGTCTAAACGGGTTTTAGAGATGGGATGATTAATATCGGACACTCTGGTCGGGTCTTCTAGTTAGTAATAACAACTAATATTGAATTTACTGATCCCATTATGGTGGGTTTTTTTCAGTGCTATATAAATACTTATTCAGGCAATAGACAGCCACCCCTTTCTTGCGAAATATTTGTCAGAATGCTTACTTTCCTTTAGAGTTCGAACTTAAGTTGCTAAAACCAAAATTTTTAGCGCTGTCATTTAGTTTGGCGGAGATATACCCCTTGGGCTGCAATGCTTTTTTCCTAAGCTGTTTTGTGATATCTAGGAAATACTACTGGTGTGAAAGATCTTACTAAGATCAAGTTCACGTCGAACCGGGATCTTAGTCTGGAATACTGCTCAAACCTTACCTTAATGATGCTCGTAGTGAATCCTCAACTACTATTGGGGTGTGGACTCTGTTTAGATAGTTCCCCTTTCGTTATCAACGGACATATCTCACCTACAAAGCTTTTTCACTCTTCAATAGCACCAAAATACACTTGAAATTTCCGCTTTATAGTTTTCACCTAAAAACGACCACACCTATTATTAGTATTTTTTTTTTTTTTTTTAATCCACAAATTTACAACTTTAGATAAATACCTAGTACCAACACAAAAAATTTCTAATAATCATTCTGACATTTCCGTCTCTTTTCAGGCACCACACCGTCCTACATATGAAAGTCAAACATATCAATCATGATGTAGTCGGATAATGCTCTAGCCGTGTGAAGGGCCAACAGCAAAAACAAATAAAATGTTTTTTATGCATAAAAATTTTATGAAAAATAAATAAAAAAACGTATCAACAACAATAGTAACACATTATGATCGTGATGTACAACAATGATCATGATCTAGACTAATCTGGCAGGCTACATGAGCGCTTAAGTATTGAGCTTTTCGAAAAAAAAAATATGTTTTGAAAAAATTTGTGTTGCTACTAAGCTTTATTGCTACACACCCTTTGGTCATTTCTCTTAACAGCTAATTTCCAAATATGTTTTTCTGCATTTGTTTTCCTCTGCTTAGTTCAATGCTTCACTTTTACAACACGCATTTTATCTTCTACGGACCACTCACTAGGGAGGTGAATAATTATTGCATTTTCATTTTAATCGATTATTTTCTTATTGCCCATTTTTTAATCGATTTTATTAGTATTAAATATTTTTGTATTGAAGTTCTATATTTTTTCAATTATTGCGAGCTCAAGACCAGTGATAGTAATTGTTATTCAATTATTATTGTTGATTTTTAAGGGAAGTAGTTTTTTGGCATATTTTGATTCAAAATTTAAAAAAGAACAATCTATATTTTCTCTCATTATTTCCTTATTTAAGACATTTTTCTTTAACTCAATGTTTAAGAAAGAATTTATTGTGAAAATAAAAACAATAATAATTTTCATAAAAATTCAAAAAGTGAAAAATTATTATTCTTTGGTTGTGCATAAATAAACGATTTTTTCTTTGATCGATTATATTTTTAATAATCGATTTTTTAATCGACTTTTATATTGGCAACCATCGATTTTTCATTAATCGACTATAACAGTTACACATTTAAATCGATTCTTATTGAAGTTTTCTTTTACATTTGGTACAAAGTTTTGAAAAAGCAATGTTTTCCTTTTTAATTTCAACATTCAACAACTAACGTTTTATATACTACCTACTTTAATCGCTTTTTTTTACTTCGATTCTTTTCAAATGTCAGGAAATTTTCAAACAAATAATTATTTACTTGAAGTTTTTCTTTAGACCAGCAAAGTTTAAGGATACAGTTATTATATTTTTTAGTTTAAAGTAGGGTTGTGAACAGATAATCGATTATTTTTAGAAATCGTTTATTTTTAGTCATCGACTTCTTATCGAATTTTATAATAGACGTGATTTCATTAATCGATTATAAAAATCACTCATTTTAAAACGGTTATTATTCAAGTTTCTTGATATGTTTTGATTAAAAAATACTATATTTTCGTTTTAAGTTGTGATATACACCAATTATCGTTTTATTTAGTACTTCAACTAATCGGTTATTATCGGTTAGATAGCTGAAAAAACTGGCGGCCGCCGTGGTGTGGAGGTAGTGTTGCCGGCCTACCACACCGAAGGTCCATGGTTCGAGCCCTGGTACAGGTAACATCAAAAGTGATTTGAAAAAAGTTTTTCAAAACGGGGTCGCCCCTCGGCAGTGGTTTGGCAAACTCTCCGAGTGTATTTCTGCCATGACAGGCTTCTCAGCAAAAATTGTCTCCTTTGTAGATGCCGTTCGGAGTCGGCAAAAAACTGTAGGTCCCACCAATTTGTAGGGAAAATTCAAATCGGCACACCACAAATTGGAAGAGAAGCTTGGCGCAAAAATCTCTTAGGAGGTTTATGATGATATACCTGTTGTATATCGCGCCATAAAGAGAAAGAGAGCTGAAAAAATTATTTTTTTATTTTATTTTTTCTTTAACTCAAAGTTTGAGGAAAATTTTTCTGTTTTTTTTAGTTTTCAGTGGGGATGTGAATAAATAATCAAGTTTTAATTTAATCGATTAATTTTCACAATCGTTTTTTCAACGATTTTATTAATCGATTTCTAAAATTTTTAACACATTTTAATTCGATTTTGTATGAAAGTTGTGTTATATGTTGTTTGATTCAAAGTTTGAAAAAAGCTTGAATAGCTTTTGGTATGATTTTTTTAATCTTTTTATTTATTTAAATTATTTTTACATTAAAAAAAAATATTTAAAAGTATTGAAAATTTGTCTGTGAGTAATTCGAATCTGAGCTACTAAAATGTGAAAATTGTCCATTTTGTTATTTTTTTATATTTATTATCTGAAATGATTTTCAATTTAATTAATTATTCATAATGTATTTTTACAAATACATCGAATAGGCATCTTTCGCATAAAAAATTGAAGCGTGAACAAAAATCGATTCTTTTATTTAAAAATCGATTTTTCGCAAATCGATATATTTTTAAACAAAAAAGTCGCTAATGGAGTAATCGATTTTTCCGACTCGCGGTACATCCCTATCATCCAGTCGGCAGCTAGTGTTTATTATATATATTCTTCACTAATTCACTTGCTCTTCACACTTACTTCTCTCAACGTATTTTTTATATTATTTTATTTTCAACAAAAGTACTCCTCATACGACAGACAGAGTTCGATATTTTCTTTGTGAAAAATGTATTAGTCTCTAACTAAAGAAATCCATTATTGTTTAATCAATTTTTCCAACTCGCGTTGACATCCCTACCACCCGCTCATAGCGTACTTTTTATACCTTTCATGAACATGAAATAGTATTATAACTTTGGTCCGATGTTTGTAAGTATGAGAAGAAGAAGAGATAAACCCACCAATAAGCCTACCGAAATGATCAGTGCGATGAGCTGAGTCGATTTAGCCATTTCCGTCTGTCCGTCTGTATGTTTGTACGCAAACTAGTCCCTCAGTTTTTGAGATATCTTGATGAAATTTGGTATGCGGCCGCCATTTTCCATGAGATTAATCATTTGTCGGAATCAGCAAGATCGGAGCAATACAACGCATAGCTCCCATGCAATCGATAGTTTCGATAAATGGGTTTTGGGCTATAAATTTTGCAATTAAAAAGCTAGGAAGATAAAACTTTGCAGTTTTGGTACTTTGTATACATGTTATTTGTGTAGTGAAAATCAGCCAGATCGGACCAACGGAACATATAGCTCCCATACAATCGATTGTTCCGATAAATGGGTTTTGGGCTATAAATTTTGCAATTAAAAAGCTAGGAACGTAAAATTTTGCAGGTTTGGTACATATTATATATGTTATGTGTGTAGTGAAAATCAGCTAGATCGGACCAACATAACATATAGCTTTCATACAATCGATTGTTCCTATAAATGGGGTTTGGGCTATGTATCTTTAAATTATCCGTTTGGCCGAGTTTGTACTAATTGTAAGTAGGGATCGGACACTTAAACCGTCATGAAAGGTATAAAGTCTTCGGCACAGTCGAAGACAGCCCTTTCCTTACTTGTTATTAAGCTTATTATATCCAAATTCCGAACTGGTTACACTTGTTCTCCATCCTCCCCTAGCCGCAACTTTTTTCTTTTTATTTCTTTTTATTTTCAACACAAATTCTCTGCTCCTCACTTTCATATCTCAATTGCTTTCAACTGTTTCAACTTTTCAAAATTTCTTTTAGTGTCTTTTGTGTTTGATTTTAATTTTTATTCACATCAGTTTTGGTCTGCTTTTTACTTTTTGTTCTTGTATTTCATTTGCGTGCTGCTGCTTGTTTTCGTTGTTGTTTATTTGTTGCGCTCGTCGTTCATTTTCGTGCTTTTGTTTTTTTTATATATAAACAGCTACACAAGCTTACATACTCATTTCATTTTATTCAAACATACAAATTTACACATTCAACGTGGTTGTCGTTTATGAAATTGGGTCAGCCATTGAACCCGTTGCTACTTCGTTGGCGTTTAACTGTGAAGCTCTGTTGCTATTGTTGTTTCAGCTGTTGTTATGCTATTTGCTGTCGTATGTATGTAGTTGTTGCTTCGATTATTATAGAGTTGCCGCTCTAATGAAATTTTGTGGTGGATTTTTGTAGTCTCAAACTAGTCCAAAGCAGACCAAAAAAAAGAGCGTCCATTTTACTGGTTTTTATTAAGTGAAAATAACTTAAATGCCTACGAGCAAGTAGGATACGTTTTACTGAGATTGTTTCAACTGTGAACACTCCAGTATGCTCCAAAAATTTTCGGTGTTTTTGTTTAAGATTTAGTCTTTTTCGGTATAGTTTTTAGATGAGTTAGGAAATTCTGCTGCTGCCGGGTTTTGTGTTGGTTTTAGTTCAGGGCAATGAGCTTGCTTTGAACTCAGGCATCCGATTTTCCGATACTCAGCTCCCCCCTTATGTTGTGACTCCAATTCAATAATATCAGAAGTAGAGTACCGTATTTCACTAAGCTGCCAACTGGTACAAGAGTCTGAACGAATTTCTGCTAATTTCTCAGTCGGTCCTGACCCTCTGCAAGTTCTGTTCGCTACTAAAACATTGCTACGAAGCTTTTGTTATACAACAGCAGCGCCGAAGTCATCCTCCAACTGTATTTTCCGTTTTCATCGCCTTCCGAAAAGTTGGGAGACTACATCTAATTGAAATTGTCCATCAATTGTATTGGATCGTGTGAAAATTTTGACAAAGTCCAACCAAACTTTTGCTGATGGAAGTATACTGTTTCGCAGCGCTTTTGGCTGATGATACTGGAGCTCTTAGAAGCCGTTAGTGAACTTAATACTACCTTTTTTTCTCTATGGCAATCCTAACAAGTTTGGTGATGCGTTGATTTGGAAGCAGGTCGCTTTAGTACTCCCAAAATTAAATTGAGACCGAGTCTCCCCATAAGACAATCTTAAAACGGACGCTTCGTATCTCGTTCTAAAGTATCGGACATCGATAATAACTCATCAACAACCAGCACTACTCTCAAACCAAACCTGTTAAATTTGACGAGTAATTAGTAATCAATTAATGGTAATGCTTATTTTAATTGTTTTTCAAGAAAAGGCAATTATTAACTGATTACGATTAGAAAAAATTAAAAAACCAAAATAATCAAAATCGTAATGACTACCGGTTTGATTAACTATTTTCTTGAGAATCCATTTAAAGATTGATTACCATGACTTTAAATTTTTAACCATTATTTTCCAATTGATTAAAAAAATAATCCAAAAAAACATTACTTTTTACGGCTATTAAAAAAAGCAAAAAATAGTCAAAAATAGTTAGTCAAAAAAAGTAATTTTGATTACTTTTGGTTATTTTGAACAAATTTTTTATTTTTTTTTTCTTTTTTTTTTTTTGATTGTTTTTAATATTTTTCAGTATTGTTGATGTGTATGTTTATGTGCTTCTACAACAATACTGGAAAAAATCAAAAATTATTAAAAAAAAAAATTTAAATAATCATAAGTAATCAACACAAACTTTTTTTTTTTGAATTTTTTGGATTTTTTTGCTTATTTTATTTTTCTTAATAGTCGTAAAAAAATTATGATTATTTCTTTAATTCATTGGAAAATAATAATTAAAAATTAAAAGTAATGGTAATCAATCATTAAATGGATTCTCAAGAAAATAGTTAAACCAACTGGTAGTCATTACGATTAGTAATCATTATTTAACAGATCTGTCTCATACTAAACAAAAGAAAAGATGGATCGAAGAGTGACTCTCATCTCGCTCGCCATGTAAAAGTAAATACTTGAAAACATTTCTTATGTATTGGGTTAGGCGAGAACTGTAACCAAATAGTTAAGCTCTAGACTAGTTCTGAAGTAGTCGACATTTTTGCGGGAACATAGTACTTGCATGCTGCATACAGCGCTGCTGTCACCGATATCGCCATAGTTCGATAGGGCTTGCGTTCACGGTTGCCATATTGTTCCGTTTTATCCAAATTTGGTCCATTATTGTACGTTTGGTCTGTTTGTTCCTTTTTTTACCTTTCATAAGCATGAAATGGTATAATAATTTTGGTTCAATGTTTAAAAGTATGAGAAGAAGAAGAGTATGCCAAAATTATCGATCCAATGAGCTGCGTCGATATCCGTCCGTCCGTCTGATTGAACTCAAACTAGTTCCGGGCTTTAAGAGATAGCTGGCTAGAATTTGTCCCGACATTCCAAACTTTAGCTCGGTACTGAAGCTCATTTATCACTGGAAGTACACCAAAGAGCAGCAGCTTTTAAAGACGAAAGGTTCCACTGCGAACATAAGACAACCAAATATTTAACAATAAATAAAGTAGCCAACAAATTTACGATTTCGCTAATGAAGATGATAATAGAATCCCATTCCTACAAGACAGCTAAAATAGAAAACATCAGACTGAAGACTAATAAAAATGTTTCTTGAAGAAACTTATTGGCTAATTACATACACACCGCAACTGTAATTTGCGAAACAAATTTAGGAAAAACCCTCTGCGAAATAAAGCCGTTGTTATGAGCATTAGGGTGTTCGTCATTTTCTATGTAAGTTTTTTCTAGCTTCATTTCTGATATAAAATTTTGACGCGGTATAGGTAGCTAGCTCGTTTAATCGAATAGTCGCTTGAAACTTAAAAAAAAAAACATTTAAAACATTTTCAAACAACAAATCGGAACGGTATTGGCGTGTCAATTAGTTGGAGAATCATAAAAGCACGAATTCCAAGAAAAGTCTAATTAAAAATGCTGAAACTAGAAATAAATTGGAAAAGTATGACTATATTGCGCCTTCCATAATTTTTAAAAGCATAAAACCTTGAGATGGTATCAAAAATACTTCTTTTAAAAATCATGCACACCCTAATGCACCTGTTAGCCAAATATTTGCAAGTTAAATTAACACGTTACATATCTCTATACAAACACACATACTCACGTATCAAAGAACATGAACGTGTGAAACCCTCAAGCTGTTGATAATAAACTTTATTACCATTTTTAAAGCTGTAATTTTGTAATAAACCAATTATCTGCTAGCGAATCCCTTTTATTATCATCAGCTTTTTGGCTGCCGCACTGAATGCTAAGTTACTCTCTTGGTAACGGTTGAATGGCTAATGAATGAGTTACTTTCAGCGTGTTTTAGAAATACTGTCATAAGCTTTTGTATTTGTATTTCTTAAATTAATAATTTTTTTGTTTTTTTTTATCTGGTCAAATGTACATATAATTTTATCACTTTATTTAATTATTGTTTTTCAATACCAACAATTTTTTGTTATTTAATTATAATTTTTTTTCTACCTATATTCTCCCTCAAAGTTAAATTTCTTTTTTTTTTCTTTATTCTAAATTCTTTTGTAATATTTTTACTTATATTTTATTTAAAAAATTAGATTGCATTTTTTTATATAGTTTTAATTGCTTTTTTTTATACCAACAATTTTTTTTGTTGATTTACGGCCTGTACATTTGCAAGTATTCATGAAACGAGCTCAAGGCCAAGAATGATAATTTTTCACTTTTTTAATTTTTATGAAAATTATTATTGTTTTTTATTTTTTTAATAATCATTTTTTAATTAATTATTAAAAGTTGTTCTAAGTCTAGCTTAGCAGCTTCCGAAATGGATCTATAAGAAAAGCTATGTCAGTTGTCTCTAAAAAATTTTCCTACGAGTATTCTATTCAATTAAAACAACTTTTAATAATTAATATAAAAATGATTATTACAAAAAAAAAAACAATAATAGTTTTCATAAAAATTAAA
Organism: Merzomyia westermanni; assembly: GCA_949987695.1. NCBI lineage: Eukaryota > Metazoa > Arthropoda > Insecta > Diptera > Tephritidae > Merzomyia > Merzomyia westermanni. The sequence continues at coordinate 147,196,333 of OX465290.1, forward strand.
AAAAGTGGAAAATTATTATTCTTGGCCTTAAGCTCGTTTCATGAATATTGTTTTAATTAAATTACATATTTTTACTTTACTTGATTTTTTTTGTAATTATAATTGTAATTTAATTAAATGGTATTTTTACTTTGTTTGATTGGACAATTTGTGTTTCTGATTTTACATTAACTCATATTTTTTACTTTATTGCATTTGATTTAATTTTTCTACTTTTACATTCAAATCTTAAGTTTTTTTAATTTTCTTATTTCATTAATTATTATTTTTTATTTTTGTGTGTTATACTGCATTGTTTACTATAATTTTTTTAGTAACTTTAAATTTTTTAATTCTTTGTAATTGCCGTTATTATAAATCATATTTATTATATTTTACTTTTTATTTTATTTGAGTTTATTTCCTATCTTTTTTCATGAAAAATTTTACTTTTTATTCAAGTTTAGTATTATGTGTGCATATTTAATTAACTTATATTTTCGATATGTATATTTAATTTAAGATTATTTATTAATTTATTTATTCATTATTTATTATTTTTATTTTTTTTACATTTGTATTTATTTTTTATTAAGATTAAACAAAAAAATTTTATTTTTATTGGAGTTGTGTTTATATTTATTTAACTAAATTTTTTTGGTAATTTATTTAATTTTTTTCATTTGAATTATTTTTAATTTTAAATATTTTTTTTCTTTTAATTGGTTTTTAAATTATATTCTATTTTATTTTTTTTATTTAATATCTTTTATTTTTTTTACATTTGTATTTATTTTTTATTAAGATAAAAAAAAATTTTATTTTTATTGGAGTTGTGTTTATATTTATTTAACTAAATTTTTTAGGTAATTTATTTAATTTTTTTCATTTGAATTATTTTTAATTTTAAATGTTTTTTTTTCTTTTAATTGGTTTTTAAATTATATTTTAAATTTTGCTCTTAATATTTAATAGCATAATTCTTTTTCAGAATTTTCTTTCGTTAGTTTTTCAATTTGTTTTCGCTTTCTTTCAATTGTTTTAAATGATACTATTATATTTAACTTTATTTCACTTTATATTACTTGATTTCATCTATTTTTATATTAAAATTTTTGTTTTTAATTTTTAAATATTGTTTGTATATTTTATTTAAAGTTTTTATTTAACTTTTTTATATTTTATATCTCTCTCTATCTCTATGGCGCGATATACAACAGGTATATCATCATAAACCTCCTAAGAGATTTTTGCGCCAAGCTTCTCTTCCAATTTGTGGTGTGCCGATTTGAATTTTCCCTACAAATTGGTGGGACCTACAGTTTTTTGCCGACTCCGAACGGCATCTACAAAGGAGCCGAATTTTTGCTGAGAAGCCTGTCATGGCAGAATTTATATAATTTATATAAATTAAGTATTTTTTGTTTGCATTATTTCTATGTTTATTTAACTGGAATCTTTTGTTTATTTAATTTCCTTTATTTTATTTTATTTCATTTTTTTTTATTTTTTTTATTATTTTTCGTTTCATCGATTTTATTTTATTTTATTTTTTTTATTTTATTTTACTTTATTTAACTTAATTAAATTTTTTTTTATTCTATTTTATGTTATGTTGATTTATTTTATTTTATTTTTATTTATTTTATTTTATTTCATTTTCTTTATTTATGTTTCAGTAGAATTCAATGTCATTATATTTATTTTAGTCAAATTTTATAATTTCTTTTAGTCTTATTATAATTTTTAGTTAGAAATATTTTACTTTAAGTTTTTATTATAATGTTATTTTATTCCATACCTTTTTTTCTAATATTTTAATTCGTTTGATTTTGCTTCAATTATTTTAAATTACATGTTATAAAATATTTTATTTTAATTACTTTTTATTATTTTTGCACTTAAACTTTCATTTTTTATATTTATTTTAATATATTTTTATATTTAAATAAATTTTTTGTAATACATAATTTTTTTTTTTGTTGCAGGTAAAATTTTTTTAAACTTTTTTATAATATTAATTGACTTTTTTTCATTCAAATTTTTATTCTTTTATTTTTTTAAACTTTTTATAATATTAATTAACTTTTTTCATTCAAATTTAAATTTTTGAATTTTGTTTTACTTAAATTTTTTAAATTATATTTATTATATGTTGCTTTGTTTTATTTCGTTTATTTAAAATATTATTTTTTGTATATGTATTTTATTTTATTTTACCGTATTTCATTTCATTTTGTTTATTTATTTGTTTTTTATCTTTCTTAAACTTTCTTGTAATTTTGATTTTTTTATTATTTTCTTATTCAAATTTTAATTTTTTAATTTTGTTGTTTTCTTTTTAAATTTTTTAAGTGCCATTTATTATATTTTGCTTTCTTTTTTATTTATTTAAAATTTAAATTTTTTTTCAGGAATTAAAAAAAAATTTGTTTATTTAAATTTTTTTATTTCAATAAATTTTTTTAATTTGTTTAATTTTTTAAATATTTTTTTCGCGCTTTAAGCAATTTTATTCGATTGTTTTGTTCTCTTTCTGCCGCTTTGCTGAGTGATCTATATGCAATATGGAACCGGGTCTTCTGTATTTGAGTGATTTACTTTGTTACGAACTCACGTTATTCTCTTCGTCTATGTAACGAAGCTATCAAATTGTTTTTGCTGGTTTTGTCATTACATGAGAGTTTATTGAACTTTCGTTTTCATTACAACACAACGTGACAGCGTCATTTTCGCTGGCTCTAACAGTTTTTTCTGTAACTTGTATTGCGTGGAAGTTGCTTCGTATATTTTTATTTTATTTTTTTTGTCTTCTTTCGTCGTTTCTGCTATTTTTGTAATAATTGGAGATACAATGTTGCATTTGTGGTTATTTTTGCTTTTGTTTAACCACTTTTCTTAAATTTTTGCAATTTGAGTTTGGCGTTTGCCACTCGGTCAGCAAGTCAATGTTGCACTAAAGCATGCTAACGGGTGTGTCAGCGTATAGCCAAGAGTGCGCATATCAGATTTTATTTCCTGGTTTTCAGGCAATAGCGTGATGTTATACTTTTCCTTTACATTGTATGGTTACCTTTATAACCAGAGTATTGCATAATATATTGATTGTTACCAAAGCGGTGAAGCGTTTAAAAAAAATTCATGCAGTTTCCGATTTTATTTCGAGAGTTAAATTGGACCGTCATTCTTCCTAATTTTTTTAGGTTATGCTGTCAATGGCAACCCATGCTTGAATAAAAAATTATATTTCAAAATTACAACAGATTTATTTTAGAAAAGGTTTCGAGACTCCTTTCACTTCCATTTGGACCAACTGCCTACCTTCTTCTCAGAACGTATGTGTTCTGAGTATAGTCCGGTGCAACGCCTCTTCATATTCGTCGCAGATTTGTTCAAAGTCTGACCATTGTTGTAATTTCGGGAACAAGAAGAACAAAACCAAATATTTTTTTTGATTCCATCAATAACTGGGTGTCATGGAGTTCTAATTTTAAAAGACATTTCCTTTATAGTCCATTGAAAATTCTTTGTCCGAAGCGTGAAAGAAATTATGATATTTCGTTGCATGGAATTATTGATGCTTTTGAGTGTCGAGGTGCTTCACATGCATTACATACTTTCTGATTCTATTTCTGATTAAAAATTCCTAACCCTTATACTTATACATATTTGTTTTTCAAAAATCAGAGGTGTTTTATAAGTCTCACAAGTAATTTACTGTTCTTAAAAAAGGCATTTAAAAGAGTGCGTCTGAAGCAGCTGCAGTTTGGAGGTGTCATTTAATTATAGAGTTTGAACGTTTTAGTGCTCAGAAAAAAATTATAAAACAATTTGTAACTTGAAAAACAACGCCTTCTTTGTATTGACGCATCATACTTTTATATTAAAACTAGCTCTGTTGAGATTTAATTTCGTCTTCTTTTTTTAATTTGGATTAGGTTCTATCTACTTTTGCATGAGGAAACCGCTTCCTACGTTGAACTTTTTCTTTTTGTCAGATCTCGGAAATAACTCTTACCTCTTTAGTTGCGCCTACTGATGTTTAACAAGCGTGACTAAGATATTTTCCAAACGTTTTCTCACGCCTTTTTAATTTTTTTAGCTTACAAGCTTTTCTTAGCATTGAGATTTCATTTCAACGCTAACAAGTAACAACTTTGTTTTTTCAATTTCTATCAGCTTAGCACATATATTTACAGTTATGTACGAGCAGAGTCTCCTATGTATACAGCTTCATATATTTTCTCCTCTTTTTTTCTTATTCCTAAGCAACTCTATATCGCCACTGTCAGGTTGCTTGTTGTTCAGGAGCCCAGAAAATTGGCAATGTACCAAGTAAGCCAACTCATTTAACGGTCAACACATATGTGTTTACATATGTACACATATGCAGCTATACAATGAATGAATACGTGTGAAATTAAAAGCAAGTCATATGTCTAAATTTATAACTTCACATACAACCCGGTATTGCATTTGTCTACACCTATTGCGCGCACATATATATTCTCACACATAATTTTCCTGCTATTCACATTTCTGCACATCGTTTACTTTTTCTAATTGCAGATCGCTATTATTTTACTCCACTTTTTCCTTTCAATTTCTAGTGCTCGCTTGCACTTCCTTGATTTTTTCAATGTATTCATGAATAGCAAAGTTTCATAGCAATAAAGCTAGACATTACCTCATCCTTTATGACTTGATTTTTATGCAACACACTACTTTCTTTTATATTTTCCCGTACCTTACCTTTTCTAACTTTTCCACTTCTTTTCATTTTCTAAAGTTTTTTTCTTTCTTCTTTTTTTCAATTCCACTCATTCACTTTTCATTTAACGACCATCGCGCTGACAGCCTTCAGTGTTCTAGTCAGGGCATTGGCACACTTTCGAGGTTGTTTCGCTGCATTGCATTTGCCTACCTACTCATTGGCTACCTCAGCCCATCTAGCATTTAATGCAGTATACCATCAAGCCCTTCTATTGCTGGCATTTAGCTGTGTTATAATTTTAGACCAAATAAGTGGTTTATTTGTGGAACATTTTGCAATATATGTAAAAGTGAGGCTAGATTGAACAAAAGCTTTTCTTGCGGACTTCCATGGTAGGAGTAAGAGGTTTTCAATAAAAAAAAGAGTTTATATTACAAAAAACCTTTCTTTTAATACTGCAAATCTCTCTCTTATATTCTAAACATCGACAAATTAAATAGGGCATATCTAATGTTTTGGAATCATGTACTTACCGTTGCATCGGCTGAACTTCCTTTGCTGAAATTAGAAAAAAATATATAAAGACCATGTTGGAAGTTTTTTAGGCTTAATTTTATATAAAAAGCAGATTCGAAAAGAAATAAAATATAATCTTAATATATAAAAATATTTTGTGCCTAAGTCCGTTTTCACTTAACTCCTTCTTAACGCATTGAACGATATTAATGAAACTTTTTTAGTATACTCAAGTGGGCTCGAGGTTGGTTTAGATTCACAATCCGGACCACTGGATGATGTGGCCGTGGCACCTCCCATGCAAACCAGATTTTCAGAACCGCTTATCTCTGGAAGTATTTAATATAGGATATTGAAAATCGACAAGGAGCTTAATAAGATCAATCTCTAACACGTTAAAGAAAAAATGGGAGGAAGAGAGGAGTGGGCGTGGCACCTTCGATACAAATGAGATTTTCCGTACTGCATATCTCTGAAAGTATTTATGGTAGAATATTGAATATTGCTAAGGAGCTAAATGAGTCAAAGCTCTAACAGTTCCAGATAAAAGGGGTGGAAGAGGGAAGTGGGCGTAGCACCTCCCATACAAATGGAAATTTTCTTAGTGGATATCGCCGGAAGTATTTATGGTAGCATATTGGAAATTGGTGGGGAGTTAAAAGAGATCAATCTCTAGCACTTCAAGAAAGAAAATTAGGAAGGGAGAAGTGGGCGTGGCACCTCCCTGTAAAGATTTTTTATATGAAGGAGAAGAGCGGGAGTAAAAACAGTAAGGGTAGTGATCTGAATAACGAGAGGGAGGGATAGCCAATATTTCTAGATCCATTCAGGTCAATTTCTGGGCTGGACAAAGTATGCTGGGACCTCTATTATGAATATCAAACCTTTTAGTAAATATCTAAGTTTAATTTTATATATAAAACACACAAAATAATTATAACCCACTTAAGCCTCCGCAATTTTCAACCGATTTAATTGGTTTTTTTTTAAGGGAGATGAGTTAAGAGAATGCTCTACTAGAAGTAATAGGAAAGGTTCTTTTGTACGATGAGCTCTATTTCGAGTAAAGAGCTTGCGAAAAATTGAGCTTTTACACATTCTCTAGACACAAAATTATACCCTTAGCGGTGGTTTAATAGCCTAGCAAAATTTTGAACTATAAGAGTTGTAATAAGATAAGGGAGAGAGCTCGAGGATATATTTTTGGACCAAAACTCCCTTGCAGTCAATTACAGTTCGTTGATATTTTTTTATATAGCTTGCTTAACCCGCCAAACTCATCACCCACAAATACTTTGTTGACCCAATCAGGCTCTCACCTGAATTCACTGATAAAATATAAATGTATTAATTGGATTTTGAATCATTTGGGCCTGAAAATCGATTCAAGAAAAGGCTTCAGACCGCACCGGAGTTGATTATCTACAATTAACTAAAACCGAAATTAGCTTCAGTTGAGATATACTTTTCGCAGGAGGTCTAAAAATAAACTCCTTCCATCTACAACTCAAATTATATCCAAGCTGGACTATGAGTTCTACATCTTAAACATACATACATTTATAGGTCAACTACCCTTAATAGCTGTTTGTTTAAAAGTCTAAACGATTTTGACCTTGCAACAAAGCGCGCCACCTGACTCTATCCTTTGCCAGCTGACGCCAATTATAAACACCAAGAGATCGCAGATCGTTCTGCACTTGGTCTTTCCAAAAGAGTGGGGGCCTCTCTCTTCCTCTGCTTCCATAGATGGTTTCCGAAAAGAATACCTTCCGTGCCAGAGCATCTTCTTCCATTTGCATTACATGGCCAAGCCAATGTAGCCGCCGGGTTTTAATTCGTTGGACAATGTCGATGTTGGCGTAGAGCTCACGGTCATAATGTAAAGGTCCATAAATCCTTCGAAGAACCTTTCTCTCGAAAGTGCCAAGTGCCGACTCATCTGCGTCTGTCATCGTCCATGCGTCTTTATCATATTGTTGAACTTAGCGGCATATAGGCAGCTTCTTATGGCGCTGTCGAAGGCGGATTTAAAATCAGCGAAGAGGTGATGCGTGTCGATTCTTTTCACGCGGGTTTTTTCCAAGATTTGGCGCTTAGTGAAAATCTGGTCGATGGTAGTTGGTGTGTCAACGGTCGCACAATATGCTTGATAGGACCTTATATCCAATATTACGGAGGCTGATACCGCTATAATTATTGCAGATTGTAGGATCTCCTTTCTTATGTGTCGGAGGACCTCGAATCCGGCGTACACCTAAAACGCTTGCCGTCCGTCTATCACAACGTGGTCGATCTGGTTGCTTGCTTTTCAATCAGCGAACAGCCACGTAGCCTGATGTATCTTCTTGTGCATAAACCTAGTGCTGGATATGACCATGTTTCGGGCACCGGCAAAGTCGATCAACCTGTGTCTTTTTGATAAAGTCTCATCGTCGAGACTAAATTGTCCGACTCTTGTTCCAAACACAACTTCTTTGTCCATCCTGCGGTCAAAGTTGCTCATCAAAACTTTGATATCATGCCGAGGACAGCGCTCATATGTGCTTTTTAAGCGCTCGTAAAATGCGTCCTTTCCTACGTCATTCTTATCCTACGTCGGTTCGTGGGCCCAGATGAATGGCATTTTGAAAAATGTTGCCTTTATACGGATCACAGTGAGACGCTCGTCCACAGGTGTGCATGACAGTACTTGTTTGCAAAGTCTCTCCCCCACCATAAATCCGACAACGAAACTGCGATGGTTTGCATAGCCACTAAAGAAAATACCGCAAGGTGTAATGGTCTGCCCCGTCCAGCGCATATCTTTAATGGCGGTTATGTCAGCTTTTACGCTTAGGAGGACATCAAGCGGACGTTGCAGGTGCATGCCCTTAATTCATAAGCCTTAAAACGTTTGCCGTGGTAGTCATCAAAATTGGGTTGTCTCATTATCCGAGGCTTTGTTTCCTTATAATCAATTAAATCTGCCAAGACCGAACATGAACATCGGATGTGTGCTGTTCAGCTCAGTGGGAATGAATATTCTCTATCAGAGAAAATGGCAGCAACAAAAAGCCAGGAGCGCCAGTGAACAAAAGAATATTAAAAAGAACTTGATATCGACTTCAACCCATTAGTATCCTTAGTTAAAGCAAAGCAAAATCAAAAGTCAACCTACTTAAAATTAGATTCTCTTATTGCGAACTTTTCTCTCACGGCTTTATCACAATTTTTTTTTTTTTTTTGACAGGCTCTTCTAGAGATGAACAGCGAGAGTTTACTTACAAAAAATTCCAGTCATACTTCAAGAGAAGCTCAACCTTATAACCAATTTATACTGATCTAAAATGCTTGATTTTATACCAGTAATTCGAATGTGTTCACATCAGGTTAGAATAGGATCGTTACTTTGTTATGAAGTATCAATCAAACAAGTTTGACTCGTTCGAAAAAAACTTTCATGAAATCATCGCATTTGCTGTGTAATTTGGTTTGAATGCGTGATTTTGTGAATGCGACTTTTATGAGGAAATGTGGCGCATTCGGACCTTTTCTATGAAAATCACGCATTGTTATTATTATTATTGCATTATTATTAAACATTTCCATATTTAATTGCACAATGCCTAGGCAACTCGGCAACTCAGACCTACCGCAATATGCCTCATGTTGAGTTAGTAACAGAATAAATAACAACAAAAATCTTAGCACCCATCATAAGTTAGATATTTGCAAAAGCCATGACAGCGCCAGTTCAAATGTGCAAAACAACAAAACAAAAGCAAAAACAACAATACAAAAACAAAAGCAAAAATAGCAAAAACAAAGCTCTAAATAATTCTCGCCTTCATATTCACCGATTTTGCGCGACAAAAACGCGCATGCAGAAATAATCGCACACACCTACACACACACACACCCGAGCACCTCTCATGCACCCGACCACCTCTCATGCAACCGAGCACACACTCATGCACCGCAATGACTACAAAAACACCAAAAATAAGAACTACGTAGAGTGCATTAGAAAAGCCAACAAAAGCCGGTGCAAGGCTGCGATGTCAGTGACCGAACAAAACGACTGCCTTGGTGTGCCAATAGCAAACAGCGCACAGCACATGGCAGTCGATAGCCGAGACGCGCGTTGCGACGTGACCAATGCGGTTGGTCGGTGGTGGTCTGACGTACATGTGCACAGACATACATACAAACATGTAAGAGCAGATACCATAAATGGTGTGCGGCAACGCATCGAAAGGACGTGAGCACAAGGCAAGGCTGAGAGGTGTTTGAGAGTATGGTGAGAACATGGAGGGTGTGTTCGTATGTTTTTGTGGGAATTCGCAATAAGTCGTAAATATGCTGAAGGTGTAGATAAGTGGTGTAAGCGCTTGTGCAGTCTGCAAGTATGTTCATGATTCATGAATTAACTAGTGGAAATTAGATGAATGTGCTTAGTTGTTTGCAGTGGTAAATATTCGCATGCAACAAAGAACAGTTAGAGAAAGGCTGTGTGTTTAAGTGGGAAGCTAGTATTGTGTGATTAAATTGAGTATGTATTCTAATTGAGGTTTGTCTCTATGACACACTTGCTCCACAACTCCGTGTCATGCGTGTGTCGTCCGATTTACCTGTTCGAGCATAGATCCAAGAAGACAATCACTGCCCTATGTGCGTACGGAAAATATAGGGCTTGAACCCCCGAGTTATGCACTGGCTGTTCACCGCGGTAGTAAGACCCATCCTCTTCTATGGTGTTGCTGTGTGGTGGCCCGCGCTCCAGCGAAGCAACAATATTGGCAGGATGAGTAGAGTACAGCGATCGTTGACGATGCTTATAACGGGGGCACTTCCATCAACACCCACAAAAGCTTTGAAGGTTGTGCTTTACCTACTTCCGGTTGACCTGTATGGAAAACTCCAAGCAAGCTATAGCGCAGTCCGACTGAAAGCCGTTCAGCGCGGGAGTGACACCATATTTGTACATGCAAGCATCCTGTGGACCATACCCATAAATCTGAAGGTAGTGGATTACACTTCCTCCTATAAGCCAAACACCAAGTTCTCTACCAGAATCTTTAAGAGGCACGTGTATATTCTCAAACCACAGTCAATCTACATTTTGACGGATGGCTCAAAGCTCAACGGCAAGGAGGACAGCGGCGTCTACTGGGAGAATCCTCTTTAGGCATTAGACTGCCAACCACTGCAGCGTATTCCTGGCTGTACATCAGTGTCAATATACTGCGACAATAAAGCAGCGATCAAATCTGCTGACGAGTTGGCAAGGAAGGCCACAGGGCATCCGGAGGTGAACCAAATAAAGAGCATTGCCCACTCTTGCCACGACTAAGCTCTGGCTTCTACGCGAGTTCGAGAAAAAAATCTAATTCTAGATGGAGACTGGATACCACATGTGAGGTGTCCAGGCAAACGTGGCCCCGCATCTGTGGGCAACGGACCGAGTCCGTACTCAGCATCAAACGACTCTCCCTAGGCCCCTTGATTGGGGTACTCACAGGACATACTTGGGGTACTTGGGAATACATCACGAGGGTCCCTTTAAATGACTTCTGTCGCAGCTGTAGGGGCGATGAGGAAATATAAAGTGTTAAACACTTCTATTGCAGTTGCCCCGCACTGGCTAGGACAAGCTTTGAGTGCCTAAACAAGTGCTTATTTACTAGTTCAGTGCATCTAGGCTCTGGCGCAATCGGAGACATTCTGCGTTTTGCCAAGCGTACAGGATGGTTCAACTTCCTTCCTGTATTGGGGAGTATGGGACTTAACTCTTATTCAGTGGTATCACAATGGGCCATTCGACCTAAGTGTTCCTCTTGGCTGTGCAGAGAGGGGGTCACCTTAACCTAACCTATCTTTCTCTGTTTTTCTGGGCTTAAATTATATGGTTACCCTTGACATTGTTGTTGTAAAAGAACAACTCCCGGTTAACAGGGTTGTACTGGATTAACAACCTTAGTGGGCTAAAACCCTAGCCATACCGGTACGCTAAACTGGCTGACTTCTCGTAATAGCTTTCTTGCTAAGAGACCACCCGAGCTTGTTAAGTGCTATGTCATCTACATGTCTTATCTATTCCACTTGGATTCTCAGGTTATAGTACGAGAGGGATCCAGGTACAAAAACACCATGTCCCAAACACAGGTTAGCTGAGTTCAACCATCCCAGCTCGCAAGCTTATTTTTGGGTCCTATTCCTTACGATTGAACTCGCCTGAGATGGTAAGAAAGCACCTGATCTTGTTGGCCCTTCTTTTGAAAAAATACCAAATTCCGGAGACCAGATTGTCAATTCCTATGGCCCCTCTAGTCAAAAATATTTGCACTTGTCTCTTTCGGACTTTCGTTACATCCAAGTTCAACAAGCATTTGAGTTCTCTCACGCACACACCAAGCCAAGTGAGACAGCCACATCTCCCAATCCCTGCCGAATGAAAATTTATTCGCACAAGCACCTGCTCCGTTGGTGCTATAAAGAGAACTCAAGGCAGAGCGATCAGCTCGAAAAGGAGAAGATAAGAACCAGCTTGATTTAGAACGACGTTAGCCTAAGTAAGCGCTAGAAAACTCAATTAATAACAACAGCAAAAAACATTTCTATGTAAGTCGAAAACAACAACAAATATGCTTGGTCTCACCAACAAATGCTTGGCGACATCTAAAAATACAACAACAAGCATCCAAGGGCGTTTGTTGCCATTTGAACGTGCTTGCGAGTATGTCAAACGCTTGAGTTGTTGTTATTATTGTTTTTTGTTTCTCATTTTTTGGTGCACGTTGCAACCATAGCACCGTAGTACAATGTTGCTACACACTGTCAACACCAATATGCCAATGGTCACAGGGTGATGGCAAAGACAATTTAAATAGTTACAACGGGCATCTATGGGAACAACAACAAATAAGAACAACAAAAAATATGCTAATAGAATTCAAATCGAAGGCAACTTGCAACGTGAATAACGAAGAGTCAGAAACAAACAACAGCCATGCCACATTGTTGCATGCAGTTGAGACAGTGGCAACAGCAGGCCTTGCACTGCAACTAACAACAACAGCTAGTACAAAGAACAACAACAAGAAGCAATAATGTTTCACGCTTTGCCAAACCAATTTATGCGCAATAAACGTGATTTTGTTAGACTGGCTTTTCTTAAACAAACTACCGTATTACCATAACGTGGCAAACTGCATACATACTTACATACATGCAGCAAAGAAGTTTTTAGGTTTTTTTTTTGTTTTGCATTGAAATGTTCTTATGACTTTATATCTACGTATATATTCAGCTAGCACCTACTTCTCTACGTCTTGTTTGTGGTTAATTGTAACTTGTTTATTGTACAAATTTGTTGTTCTGATTTCTATCTCACACCTGAACTTCAGGCCAATATGCAACGCCACCGTGAAGTTTGAAGGACGCGCATATGTTTGTGTTTTTAGCTTTTCAATTCGCTTCTCAATATTTTTTGCATCGGTGACCTCTATCGCCGTTCTAAAGTTTAGCTTTGCTTGATTTGTTAGCAGCGCTTTTGCTATTATAAAGTCAAGTACTTGTTGCAAGTGCTTTTCGGCAGCTAAAATTTTTGTGTTTCCACAATATGTTCTGGAGTTATAGAGAAATTTGATATAACGTTTCTTACAAGGTCACAACGGAAATTGAAATATTCAATACATCGCACGCTTTCTACAATCGGCTTATTTTATTGCTTTTTTTAAAAGCAGCTGGTAAGCGTATAAATAAACTTTTCCCAATTAGGGTATTCGTTTCTTTTAATTTATCAGTCTATCAGAATTTTCATCAAGCTAAGCAATTTTCAACTATCACCGCTCTAAATTTTAGTTACTCTCGATTCTGTAGCTGCTCAATTATTATGCCAAAATCAAATTATTGTTGTAATTGATTTTTGCAACTAAAATTTTTATGTTAGTGCAATATGTTCTAAAGATATAAGAGACATGCTTATACAATGTATGATATATATCATGGCCTCATCGGAAGTCGTTGTATTAGATATTACTTACACTTTTCAGAATCTACTTGTATTCTATTCTATTGCTTAAACATAACGAAAAAGAATCAAAGCGTGTTTCCCAGAAACGTGTAGGTTTTGTTTTCAAGTTTTGGTTGTTCGGAATTTTCGCATCTATCAAAGCAATCGCACTTCTCAAATAGCGGCGTTCTAAATTTTAGTCTCATTTGATTTACAAACAGAACTATTCTTACTGCAAAGCTTAACTTTTTTTTTAGCTGCTGTGTTGCAGAAACCTATTTTCTATTAGAACAATGTATTATAAAGATATCGGGGTTCACATCAAAAAGTTTTGCTGTTTAATATCACTCTTTCTCAGAATCGGCTAAAGAGATAACAGAACGTTTGTGTCTAGCTTTGTTTGGATATTAGATTTTTAAAATATTAATTAGATCCAAAATCTTCAGTATAATAGCACTTCTTGAGTCCTTTCGGGTATTGAAATAACAATAATTTAGACTACGAATATCTGTTCTGATAAAGACATTTAAAGGCTTGTTTATTATGAACAACCAACTCTAGTATGCAAAGCCTCTAATAGCAAGTCCTCTATTGAAGCCAAGTGATATTGGTCACCAAGGAATGTTTCTCCAAAAGCTAAGAAAAATTAAAGACTATAAACCATCGACATGAACGTCCAACTGGAAAGTTTCTGCAGATGAGCCGAATTCAGTATTGGATTCACTACAAATTTAAGTTTTAAATGAATAACTGAGATCTTCAGTAGTTTGACATGTAAAGCAGCTAACTTCAAGATCGGGTTAATTCAAAACAGTGTAGCACTGGATCCATAGAACACTCCATCCAAACGAATGCTCTCCAGTAGTTTTCGTGGCGATGCCTATTCTAAGGAATTTTTTTATTGTAGATTAGTTTCGTTTTATTTGAGTTGAGGAACTAGGTTCTACCGCAGCAAACTCTACATAATTTTGAACTGCATTGTTCGGCAGAAGTTTGAGCTTTGGGGAATAGGTATTCTGAAGCATCCAGCTAGGCTTTGATGCTGATATTTACACTGAGGAAAGTGTAGAGATAAGAGCTGGTGAGCTGGTATAGCAAAGCATATAGCTCTGAGGTCTGCGAATGGTAGCTTTCTGACTAAAATACTGCATTTCTGAAGTTGACTTGGTTGGACGGGATGTCAAAGATTAATTATTCACAGGTCCACACTAGCTGTGTACAGGCATTAAATACTTGGTGCTATTATACAAAACATATGTGACTTTGTTCTAACCCCCCGCACCATGAGATTTAAATGGAATTAAAAAAAATTTAATTTTTTCGGATTTTTTTTTATAATTTTTATTTTTCGTACAAACAACGTTTTCTCCCTTTTTAACCCTTAGCATTGCTATAAATAGTCAATGTTTCCATTATATCCACAGCTGTCACATTTGACAACAACTGTCAATATCTGAGCGCACCATTGCACCTTCACATACAGCACAGCTGGCAACTATATCAATATGTTTTGAATGCTTTCTATATAAAGAGCAGACTGAGCAAAAAAAACTATTACAGAAAAATCTATTTGTTGACTGCGACAGCAGCGCACTCACTGTCATAACACAGAAATGTCATCCACTGCGAAGCTGTCAGCCGCTGCAGCTGCCCTTCAGTTTACCTTAACATCCAACTCTTTTGGTATCTATTTATTTATTAAAGCTTGCGTATAACGCCACAGCGCGCGCGCCATTGTCAGCAAATGACAGCTCATTTGTCTGTCAAAGTAAAATGCAACACTGCTTGCTTGTTTGTTTGCGCAACTGACAAAGTGACAGTTGTGGCGGTGAATGACTTCTTCCCAGTTGTAGCTGAAGCTGACAAGTCAATGATGTCTGTGTGGGTGGATGAGTGAGCGGAGAAAGATTAAGATGGATGAAAATATTTTTAGATTTAGAGAAATATTTAGAATTCTCTATAGTTTCTTTAATGGACTGTTCGAAATGTTGGAGTAATTTAGAAGCAAAGAAAAAAAATTAGAAAAAGCTAAGCGGAAAGAAAATTCTTTCGGGCACGAAAGCAGGCTCAACAATAATAAACAAAATACACAATAGACAAAAAAAAATGTACAAAATTGCAGTTAAGCAATAGCAGCAACAATTGTAAAAAAAAAATAAAAAATGCACAAACAAAACATTGACGCTACAACAACAAGCCAGCCAACCAACAGCCAGCACCACAGTCGCATATTCTATATAAACAAAAAGTTTTGAAAGCATGTAAAAGTAGGTGAAAGGTTGAAGAACTGCCGTGATAAAAGTTACAACACCAACACCAGCACAGCACCGCTACCCACAGCAAGCGCACACACTTTAGCAGACACATTAGCTAACAAACCACACAAGCCGATTGCGCAAACAAATGAAGCAGCCAGAAGATACTGTCTACACCCGTCCACGGCATACGAACCGCAGTCACAATTACAAATGGGCTGAGGAAAGAGAAAGAGCAACAATAGAGCTACGCGCATATGTCCCGTGTGGCTCACTGAGCCCTTTGTGGTGTAAAATGCTGCGAAAATTTTTTTTTTGGAATCTTGGAATAACGATACTACGAGATCGGAGCTTTGAACGATTGTAGTTCCGGACTTCAAAGAATATCAAAGAAGCTATATTATACATTTTGAGAGGAAGGCGCTGCTGGGCAGACTTTTTGTACTCAAAAGTGTACTGCGCCACGCCTATTTTCACAAAATCCAAAAGATGTATTTGAGGTCCAGTTTTGCTTCGAAAGCTCATGACGTTTGTGGAATGTTATTAATATTACTTGCACAGTTACAGAAATATCGCATTTTAAATTTGACAAAAAAGTTTCTTAGAGCTAAATTAAAAAAGTGGGCGTGAGCCTTCACCGATTTCTCCCATTTTCACAATAAATAGTTTAAACCAATATTTTCGCCAAATTTCATTACGAGAAATTCAACTTTTTTCGAGTTATGGTATTACAAACTTTATGAAATACTCCACTAAAAAGGGGAGGAGCCACGCCCAGTTTTTGAAAATTTGTATGTTTAGAATTTCTTCGCGCACGAACTATTTGGCAGTGAATCTATTTCAGTCATAAAGTTATTTGTCGCAGGAATATTTCCGCCTATATTCCTCTATGATCCTTTTAAAAATCTTGCTTATAAAAAAGGGGCGTGGTCTTTGACCGATTTCGACCACTTTTCTTCGATACCTTTCCTGTAAACATTTCAACCTGTGCACCGCATTTTGTTATGATATCTTAAACGGTTGATGATTTATAATTAATAACTTTTTTTTAATATGAACTTAATAAAAAGTGGGCGGTACCACACCTATTTTTCAAAATTTTTATTTTTGGTATTTTTGACCATGCGAACACTTTGGAAATGAAAACGAATGGATATAAAGTTATTTTTCGCAGAAATATTGCCTATTTTATGTGACTATGGTCCGTTTAAAAATCTTTTATATAAAAAGGGGGCCTGGTCATGGGCCAATTTTGTCCACTTTTGTCCGGAGTATTGCTTGTAATAAGCGTAATCTGAGTGCCGATTTTTTTTAATATATTTTTGATTTATGATTAATAATATTTGCAAAACCAACTTTATCACAGATAGGCGGTGCCACGCCCACTTTGAAAAATGTATAAAAAAATTGTTTAGATTGCATCTATCCACCAAATATGGTCGTTTGAGTTGTATTACCTACTGAATAACGATTTTTTTTTTTTGCATTTTCTAAATTATTCGATTTATTAAAAGTGGGCGTGGTTATATTTTGATTTCGGACTTTATAAATAAGCCAACGAATTTGCACACCACATTCCAAAAAATATCTCATATTTGCTCAACTATTACACCCAATAGTCCATGCGTGTGAATCAGTGGCGTAGCCAAGATTTCGGGAAGGGGGGATGAAAAAATGTTTAAATCGAAATCTGAAATTTGAGACATTTTTAAAAATGTACGCAAAATTCGCAAAGATTCAAAGCAATTTTAACAAAGTCCTAAATTTTCTTCCGAATTTTTGGAATTTTTTGGAGCATGCAGTTTTGTAAATTCACTGAATCTGAAGGTGACGCATTTGCTGATTTCTGGCAAAAATTTACGGACCCTTACGCGTTGCCGACGGCGATTACCAAAGAAGATTTAATGATGAGCTGTATGATCTATAGGCAGACACCGACAAATACCAACGAATTAAAACCCAACGTCTTAATTGGCTAAGACATGTTGTGCGATTGAATGAGAAAGAGGGAGACCACCACTTCGATGAAAGCACAAATACTCGTACGTCGTAACTCCAGTTGTAAGTCTTTTGCGAAATCCACTACAAGCGCTAAAGCCTATCTTTATTTGTTAAAGTTTAATACACAAAAGCAGAAAGCATAATGTTAACAAAGATGCCAAAAGGCTGCGTTTATTATTTTAAAAAAAATATTTTTAATGTTGACCTAAGAATTTTATAACACTAAAAATAAATAAGAAAATTATGAATCAGATGCATCAAATGGTATTGTTATTCAATCGAAGGTAAAAAATAGTAGTTCACTGACGAAAGGGGGGATATATCCCCCAATCCGCCCCCCTGGCTACGCCCCTAGTGTGAATCATGAAGGAGTCATCGATTGTTCAACTCTTCAGCAAGGTAACAAAGCATTTTAAAATCATTTTATGTAACCTGAGCAACAGACCTGTTAAATAATGATTACTTATCGTAATGATTACCGGTTTGATTAATTTTTTTCTTGAGAATCCATTTAGTGATTGATTACCATTAATTTAAATTTTTAATGATTATTTTCCAATTAATTACCAAAAAAATTATTGAAAAAATCAAAAATAATCAAAAAAAAAAAAGTTGTTTGGATTACTTTTAAATATTTTGGATTTTTTTACTTTTTTCAGTTTTGCTGTAGAAGCACTTAAATATACACATCAACAATACTGGAAAAAATCAAAAATAATCAGACATGTGCTGCAATTCACTTTCGAGTGAAATTGTGTGTTGTGTCTATGTAAATTTGCCGGTTAATGGCAGCGAAATCGCGTGAAAGTGAAATGCAACACATGCCTGATAATTAAAAAAATCAAAAGTAATCAAAACAACTTTGTCTTTTCTATTTTTTTTCTATCTTTTCCTTGATTTTTTTTTTACTTTTTTCATCAACAATACTGAAAAAAATCAAAAAGGAAATTTAAAAATAAAAAATAATCAAAAAAAAAACAAAAATAATCAAAATTAATCAAAACAACTTTTTAGTTACTTTTGATTTTTTTTGAATTATTTTTGATTATTTCTTATTTTTTGTTTATTTTTTGTAATCGTGATCGATTAAGCCTTTTCTTGAAAAACAATTAAAATAATCATTACCAATTAAAAAACCGTCTAATTATTTCATTACTAATTACTAATCAAATTTTACGGTTCTGCTCAGCAACATGCAAAATTGACCTACTGAGCAGATGAATCATGTAGGCAACAACAACAAACCCGAAAATAATTAACAACAAAACTTTGATATGCTCAATTGTTGTTGTGTACGCATAATTTATTGTCTCTTCGAAATACTGTTGACACTTTTATCATCATCTTGGCTCCACTTTCAGTTTCTATACTCTTCTTCTTGAATGGCTTTTAAGTTGACATAGTCTTTGCATATTCTGCTGTGCTGTTCCATGCCTTTGACTTCGATTGATATTTTTATTAGCTTTTAAATGTGCTGTGTTCACGAGTGCTTCCCCTCGGCATATGAGTACGAGACCCAGCAAACATTTTGTAGCTCGTTCGGCGATTTTTCACATGCTGAAATGATTTGCTATCCAAACAGCATTTTGAAACAGAAGTGAGCATTGATAGGATTTTTAAGTGAATTGTGATAGCAAACGGAAGAGTTTTATATTAATCAACGTTGCGGAAATGAGTTAAGTCAGAGATTACGGTTTCTGTTATCGGTTTTGGGGTGAGTCAGAAACGAGTCGCATTTTTATTGTGAAAAAGCACTGGCTTCAAACGTTCTACAAAACGTTCTAACTATTTGCCCATGTGGAAAGCCACAGAAAATTCTCAATATGCTGGATTGCTATTCGCATCTGTGGATGGTTATTTGACGATAGTTTTTCTACGCTTTAAAAGTGTGACGCGTTCCACACTCAAAGAGATAGAAAAAACTTTTTATATTGGTGCCAACCAGGTTTAGCAGTTAGTTGCAGATTTCCTTAATTTTGGTTACGACTTTATCGATTTTATTAAATTTTCATCGATAGTTTTTAACGTTTATCGATTATTGAAAGTCTATTTAGTAATATTCTACCAATTTTTGTTAACTTCGTTCAATTTAAGTACATTTTATATTCACATTTTATCGATTATTATTCACATTTTCTCTCTCTATGGCGCGATATACAACAGGTATATCATCATAAACCTCCTAAGAGATTTTTGCGCCAAGCTTCTCTTCCAATTTGTGGTGTGCCGATTTGAATTTTCCCTACACATTGGTGGGACCTACAGTTTTTTGCCGACTCCGAACGGCATCTACAAAGGAGACGAATTTTTGCTGAGAAGCCTGCCATGGCAGAAATACACTCGGAGAGTTTGCCAAACCACTGCCGAGGGGCGACCCCGTTTTGAAAAACTTTTTTCAAATCACTTTTGATGTTACCTGTACCAGGGCTCGAACCATGGACCTTCGGTGTGGTAGGCCGGCAACACTACCTTCACACCACGGCGGCCGCCACATTTTATCGATTATTAAATCCAATAACTGTTTTTTTATCGATACGATTTTATTGAATTTTCATAGATAATTTTTAACGTTTATTGATTATTGCTAGTCTATTTAGTATTATTCTACCAATTTTTGTTGACTTTGTTGAATTTAAGTACATTTTTCATTCCATTTTTATCGATTATTTTTCGCATTTTATCGATTATTAAATTTTTTTTAGATTTTAACTTTGTTTTTTTATCGATACGAGTCTATTTATTAACATTCTATAAATCAATCGATTTAACTAAATTTTAGTCTATCCTTTTTATCGATATATTATCGAATTTTTTAAAGCGATAAATCTTGAAAAATTTCATTTATTTTTAACGGTGTTTATAAAATCTTATGCATTTTTTGATCTCAGGCATTTTCTTGTTTTCTTATTGATTTTCTTACATTCTTGTGTATCCGTAACCTAACCGGATTCGTTTATTTTTATCGATTGTTATGTGCACATTTTATCGATTACTAAGTTATCGATTTTTAAATTCGATAATTGACTTTATTTATTTGATTTTATATCGATTAATAAGTTCGATAGTTGATTATCTATTGGTATACGTATATTTGTTAAAATTCTACCAATCATTCGAATTGGTTAAATTTTAGAACATTTCTAGCATTTGTAACGATATATCATCGAATGTTTTGAGGCGATAAACCGTGTAAACATTGTTCCTCACCAATTGGGTTTTCATCGGCTTTTACACATCTTTATGCTTTTTTGGATCGCAAGCGTTTTCTTTTGTATCCTTAAGCTGCTTCGCTTCCTTAATAATTCCAAATCGATTTGTTTTATTTTACCAATTATTGTAGATTTTATGAAATATTTCGACGAGAAAAACTTTGTAGAGTTAGCGTGCTCCTAACGATTACCCTTAACGATTTTTTATAAAATTTTCTACTTCCAAAGAATTTGAATCTTCTAATTGTGGATTTTCAGCAATCGATTATTTTTAATTTTATCGATTTTTTTTACATTTTTCACATAAATATTCCACATATTTATCGACGTCGAAACGTTGCCTTTTTTATTTTTTATACTTTTCATCGATATTCAGTTATTTCGATACATTGTGTTTACTTTCATCGCTGCAAATAATTATTTTTGTATTTTGTCAGCTTTGATCGGTCTTAATACATTACTATAGTTTAAACACATTAACGAATGTTACCCTGATTATATGTATGCCCGCCGATAATTTTTCTGTTTATCGATTTTTATAACTTTTCCGATTTCGAGAGAAGTTCTTGGTTCCATTTTGAACTAACTCCGCCCATATTGATTTTAGTATTTTTCAATATTTTGTAAATTTGTATCTATTTTCGTTTAAGTGTCGATTTAATCGTTCTGTTGAAGTATTTTGATTTAGTAAATAAATAGCTCATAGTTCTCATAGTTTTTTATCGATTATTTAAATCAAAAATATTGCTAGCGTATTTCTAATCTATTTTTATCTACTCATGCCGACTGCTACAATTAATTAGTAGTTCTATCGCTTTTTATCGATCTTTTTTGTCAGCATTATTGTGTATAAAGTCTATTATCGCTTTCTTAATGATTAAACTTCACAAATAATCTTTGTGGACTCTATTCTTCACAGTTTATTAGCATTCAACGCGAAATCGATATATTCTAAAATGAGCTCAAGGAAGTCTACGGTGAGACTCCTCTATGTTTCTAAATGCTTACTGGGTATAAGTGCATATAGATATGAATAACATACATATTTATATCTATGCTTGCGTTAAAGAGTTGCTTTTTGTTGTATGTAGATATGGAATTTTCCGTTGGAAAATATTAACACAGTTTTCGTAATGCCCACCAAAAAAAAGTGGGACACCACAAACAAATTAAAAGGTGAGTACTATTCAAGTGATAAAAAAAGAAAATGTAAGAAGTTTTAAATGTTGAAGCATTTATGAAGATTTAAATAGTTCTAAACAGTTTTTCAAAAAAGCGATGTGAGAAATTTTGTATGCTCAAAAATAGTTCAGTACAACGATTTTTCTTTTGTAGCGATTTCTTTAAAGTTTTGCTGATTTGCATCTATTTCATCTATTCTCATAAGTTTCTTCATAATTTAATTCCAACTTTATGCCTTTTTATACTCTATCGATTATTTATCGATTATTATTTTGTGTCAATATAGTCGGGACATGTCTACACTACATATTTTAAACGACTTTTGTACATATCCTTTTTTAATGATTTGATATCGAAAATGTTATATCGATAAATTGACTAGATTTGCCATATTTATTCTGACTTATTTTGAATTTATTAAAAAGAAAAATAAAGTCTCTAATCTAGTTAATCGGTTCGTATTGCTTTTCTTTTTCTAAGATCAAATTCTTCACATTCACCCGATTTTTTTAATTTTAATTGGTTTTAATAATCGCCAGCAATTCCCCATCGAAAATAACGAAGCGATGAAATTAGCTGATTTTTATGCGCCTTTTCAAATTTCTCCGACTATTAACTCGCCTTAATTTTACAAGTGGACAACGATTTAAATTTATCGAAGTTTTCAAATTTAATCGATAACATTAAACTATTAAGATCCAAAATATCGATTTCTTTTATTATTGATTTTCAACATTTTTACTTTATTATCAAAATTTTCATATTTTCCATGCTTTCCTTATTTAGGTTATAAGTCTATTTTATTGCATTTTAACGAATTAATCAATTTTTATTGGTTGGTTTGCTTTTATCGAAGCCTGACATTGATCTATAAATATTTATCGATTTTTTTTGTTTAATTTTTTATTCTAAATTTTATCGACTCGACGTCATTTTAATGGATTTATAGCTGTTATTGGCTGTTAGAGATTCTTATTGTTTTACCGATTTATATAAGTTTTACCTGATTATTTGGCTAGAACCGACTTTTATCGACATCTGTCGATTGAAATAAATATGTGCCATTTCTACCATTTTTTTATTTTTTTTTTATCGTTTACTGAGAACTTTCGATTTTGAAACCTTGATCGATTTAAATAAACATCTCTAGATTTTGGGCTTCTGTATCGTGTTTAGTGATTATTAGCGGTTACCAATTTTTATCTGCATGTAACGATTCTAAACGATTGTGGTCGATTTCGAATGGATTTTTTTTTTCAAAGATGCCGTTAGATTTCTCAGCTTTTATATTAATTTTTTAAGATGCGTATATGTTTTATCGGTTTTCATCAGTTTTTATATGGTATTTGGCTTTAAGTGACTGCGGACGTTTATCGATTTAAATAAATGCGTTTCGCTTTTTATCATTATTTTTAATTTTCGTCAACTATTAAATACCTTACATCTTTAGACAAGCGACACATTCATCCCAATCTAGTATAATACCCTTTTTGATATTTAATCTCGATTCTCTCAGACTTGGATGTCCTGATTTTTATATCCTTTTTTATCGATTATTTAATGCTTTAAATTTTTATAGATTTTTTCATGTTCTAACGATTCTGTTAGATCTTCATTTCCGGATTATTATAATAATCTTTCCTTTTTATCGATTATTTGATACTTAAATATATTTTTAAATATTTTTTCAAGTTTCATCGATTTTAATACATTCTTACAAGTGTTATCGATTTTTAAAAATATTTCTAATTTTTATCGACTATTAAATATTCAATCTATTTAAATAGACTAGACGCATTCATCCTAATCTGTTATAATAGACCTTTTGATATTTAGTCGATTCTGTTAGAATTTGGTGTCCCGATTTTTATATCATTTTTATCGATTATTTAATGCTTTACATTTTTATAGATTTTTTCATGTTCTAACGATTCTGTTAGATCTTCATGTCCGGATTATTATAATAATCTTTCCTTTTTATCGATTATTTGATACTTAAATATATTTTTAAATATTTTTTCAAGTTTCATCGATTTTAATACATTCTTACAAGTGTTATCGATTTTTAAAAATATTTCTAATTTTTATCGACTATTAAATATTCAATCTATTTAAATAGACTAGACGCATTCATCCTAATCTGTTATAATAGACCTTTTGATATTTAGTCGATTCTGTTAGAATTTGGTGTCCCGATTTTTATATCATTTTTATCGATTATTTAATGCTTTAAATTTTTATCGATTTTTTCATGTTCTAACGATTCTGTTAGATCTTCATGTCCGGATTATTATAATAATCTTTCCTTTTTATCGATTATTTGATACTTAAATATATTTTTAAATATTTTTTTAAATTTCATCGATTTTAATAGATCTTCATGTCCAAATTTTTTTAATAATTTTATCGATTTTTTAATTTATTGAAGTTTGGCATTTTGATTAATTTTTACTAATTATTATATTTCAAGCAACATCTACTAACTTTTATCGATTTAAATAATTGGGATCACAATATTTATATTTATGATCCGTTTTTATCGATAACTATGTTACGTACGTATTTACTAATATTTTTTTGAGTGTAGCTCTTTCTAGATTTCACACAGTTGCCGCTTTTTATCCAAAGTTCAATAATAAATTGTTTTCGTCGCAAAATCGGTCACTTGACCGCATTTCGGGGTTGAATTTAATTTCAAGTTGTCAGCACAATGCAAATGTCAAGTTTTGTAATTAATGAAAAAAGAAGGGAGCTCAAATATATATATATATATATATATATTTTCGTATGCATTTCTGTATTGCAAAACAAAAAAAATGCAACCTTGCACCGAGCTAAAGCTTAAGAACGAAAAAAATAGAATGGCGCCTAAACAAAACTGTCATATGCTTTTGTTTTTTTTGTTTATTTATAGTGAAAATAGGGCATGATTTCCAAAAAAAAGGTTTCTTCCAATTAAAAATTTTTTTCTGGCCCAATTTGATGTAAAAACGCCTAAACAAGAAGCTCAGCGAAATTCAAGCGCTAAACGAGGTGAAGGCAATATTGGCGTACAGGTCAATGAGAGCCCACGGTGGCAACATATATATAAATAAATAATGGCATTCAAGGAGGGCAACCGATTCGAAAAACCCCTTTTGTTTTCGGTTTTGTTAAGTATTTTTTTCGTTCTTCCGAAGTAAGATTAAGTTCCTTTATGGGGTTTTTCCTAGAAAGGATGGTATATTTAATTTAATTTAATTAAAAAAGAACTTTTTATATTCGGCATGAGACGCGCGATCCTTAAATTGGTGCTATGTGACTTAGATAATAAATTGACAGAAATTGTAATTGAGCTCAAAACTCTCACCGAAAGTACTGACTAACAAGCTGGTCTATTAGCCAGTCCTATCAAAATGCTAAAAGCGTAAACCATAGGAGATCATGTTTACTAGTTTCAAACAGACCTGTTAAATAATGATTACTAATCGTAATAATTAACGGTTTAATTAAATATTTTCTTGAGAATCCGTTTTTAATGATTATTTTCCAATAAGTAAAAAAAATTGTCTAAAAAAGTCATGATTTTTTACGATTATTAAAAAAAATTCAAAATAATCAAAAAAAAAAGTTGTTTTGATTACTTTCGATTATTTTTGATTACTTTGGATTATTTTTAATATTTTTTTTATTAGTTTCCGATATTTCAGTATTGTTGTAGAAGTACATAAATATGCACATCAACACTGAAAAAAATCAAAAAAAAATTTCAAATAATCGAAAGTAATCAAAAATAATCAAAAAAACGTTTATGTTTATTTTTAATTTTTTTATTAATCGTAAAAAATCATGATTTTTTTTGATTTTTTCTAATCGTAATCAATTAATAATTGCCTTTTTTGAAAAACAATTAAAATAATCATTACCAATTAAAAAAGCCGTATAATTAATGGATGGCTAATTACTTATCAAATTTAATAGGTCCGGTTTCAAAGCATTTATTTTTCCTGCAGGGTGTGAACTCTTTTCACACAATCACACTCATGTAGATACTTACACCCAAAATTTGCTTAGAAATAAAAAAGAAAGAAAAAATAATAAACAAATAAAAAGTGTGATGTCTGTCCTAAAATTGGGTTAATTCCGCATAATTGTCAGTGAAAATTAAAACGGAAATCACAACAAAATTAGAATAATACCTTCACTCGTCAAATTTTTGCTGATTTCAAAAAAAAATTATAAATCTAAAATTTGTGCATGAGTTATAGAAATCGCAAGCTATTCAGAGATTCTAACATATAGCACATCCAGATCTAAAATTGGAAATGGATCTATAAGAAAAGCTATGGCGGTTGTCTCTAAACTTTTACTATTCTATTCTAATAAAAACTTTTAATAATTAAAAATAATTTATTAAAAAGAAATAAAAACAATAATAATTTTCATAAATAAAAAGAAAAGTTATTTTTATTGGCCTTGAGCTCGTTTATAGTCTGGTACTTTTAAAAATAATGTGTTTTTCTTCGTACGTCCGTGAAGAGTAGTTGTGGTTCAGTGTTATGGAGAGTGATGGTAGTTCCGAGTAAACATCTAGAGGTGCGCGAACACCCCAACAATATCGCTCTCTTTCGCGAATGCGTGGAATTTTTAATAATTACAGAAATAGAGGAGGCTAAAGGGAAACCACTCGGTCAGGTGATCCCTCAAGTTGACAACGTCTGACCACCAATTGAAATTTTCTTATAAATTTTCATATAATTATCGATTAATTTATCGATTTTATTCTATATTTGCATCTCTTATTTAAATATATTTGATTTCATATTAAACTTGGTTTTGGCCTCTTAAAATTTTGATTATATTGTGTTTCAATAAAAAAAATTTCAATTATTTTATCATTTTATTGTTATCGATGAATTTATCGATTGCATTCGATATATAAAAGCGATGCAATTCTTTGATTTGGTTTCGCATTTAACACCTTTTCAGCCTTTCAAGTTTTGTTTCATTCCATAAATTTCGTTGCATTTCATAAAGGTCGCTTGCTTCAAATTTATCGATTTCATTAATTTTTTTAATTTCTGAGCTTACCCTCCTATTTCATTTTCGCTTCGGTCTGATTGTTTTTAATTTTTCTCCGCTGTACTGATTTAATTTGACTTTAATCGAATCTGCGCGAATTCAATCATTTTATTGCATTCCAATCTAGTCTTATCGATCATTATTAATTTATCGATTTTATTTCGATTATTCATCCATTTTTATTTCATACTTTTTTTTTAATCCTTCTTGTATTTTACTAATTTATCGACTTTTCATCAATTCTATATGTTTTTGAAATTATTCTCGATTTTCACGGATGTCCAACTGCTTGTATTTTACTAATTTATCGACTTTTCATCAATTCTATTTGTTTTTGAAGCTATTATCGATTTTC
This sequence comes from Merzomyia westermanni, assembly GCA_949987695.1. Taxonomy (NCBI): domain Eukaryota; kingdom Metazoa; phylum Arthropoda; class Insecta; order Diptera; family Tephritidae; genus Merzomyia; species Merzomyia westermanni. The sequence goes on from OX465290.1 coordinate 147,223,601, forward strand.
ATTGATGTCCAACTGCTTGTATTTTACTAATTTGTAGACTTTTTCTCGATTTTCAAATCCCTTGAGACCATAATATATGTAAGTTAATTTGTTTCAATTTATTTTACATATTTCTTTCGATTCCATAAATCTTTTTTCCAAAATTTCTATAATTATCGATTGCAAATTTATCGATTTTGTCAACTTTCTCCGTCCGAACTTCATAGCCCCTCATGTTTTTTTATATTTTCCAAATGTTCTTCTGAGTATTTGCTTCTTTTTGCCACTGTTTTGAAGATGCTCATACTCAGGGACTATTATCGATTTCCCCTTTTTTTAATCGATTTTCGCAGTTTTTTGAAATTTTTTTATTTTTTCATTATTTCATCAATCATCGATTTTTAAAGATTTTTTTATAAACTATGTTGTAAAGCTCAATATTTTCAGTTTTTTCACTTTTAACGATTTTAGTGATTCACCATCAAAAATAATCGATAAATAAACATTCTTGGCAATTATTTTAGGAGTTTTTAGAGTGTTATTCAATTATCATCGATAGTAAGTTTATGTAAATTCTTAGCAGTATGTATCGATTTTAATCGATTATTAGTTCGTTTAGATTCTGATTATTAGTATCGATGTTTATCGATTACTCTCGAAGTCATTGAATATATCTGAAACATGTAGTGTCGAGTATTTTGCATTATAATTGCTATTTATCTGATAGTTTTTGATTCTATTTGCATTTCTTAAAGGTTCTTATTAATTCTTGTAGCGACAACGTCGCAGCTGCTGTTCAGGGGTGGGTAATCGAATAACAGAATCGCCGACTAAGGTAAGTGAATAGTAAGACGCCGGCAAATATCGAAATAGAACCAGAAAAGAAACCGTATTTTGCAAAACTTTGCACAGCTTTTTATCTACGCAAAAGGTAAATAAAAATGTTTTCTTTTTCAGGAAAAAAACAAAAAGTAGAAAAACCAAAAAAAAAACCAAATAAAAATCGCTCAACCGACTTTGGTGATTTCAAGCTGATAGCAGTCGCAGGTTTGTCCTTGAAATTATCGCGAAATTAGACGCAAAATTTTATTAAGTAGCACAAGAAATATGAAAGTAACAACAAATTTGGGAAGAGCTAAATTAGCGCTAAACTAGGGATGTAACAAGACTTCGGCCTACATGTTATCGGATTTTTGATTTATTCAAAATACTGATTTTGATTGCGAAGCCGATTCATTCGTATTGGAGCAAATGCTTAAAATAAAATAACTCCGATAACAGCACTACACATGTGGAAATATGAAATTAATCGATTTGATCCATTTACTATCGCACTGCTTGCTCTATGTTCATTATTGTTAATTTGTTTCGATACTAATAAGTTTTTTTTATCGATTGACTATCGGAATGGTTCGTAAAATAACTTAAACAATTTTGATGTATTTTCCATTTGCTGGAAAAAAGTTTAATACATTTCATCGATTTACGCCACCTTCTGGCGGATTTTATCGTTGGTTAGGTTGAGTGGATTTTTATCGACTATTGTATGAAACTTGTATTTCGATTTTTCATTCGTAAAACTTTTATCTTCTTTTGTAGAAATTATTTTTTAATTTTCTCTATTTTGCCACTTCTTCCGACATTTTTCAATTCATATTCAAATATATTTATTCTTAGAGACATTTTTATCGATTAACTATATCGTTTTTTTTTCATAAAACCCATTTTATAATTTTTGTTTACTCATATCGATTCTTTCTTTTTATTGGGTTTCATAAACCTATTTATTTAGCTAGCTATCACGATTTCTTTGTTTTCTTTTGTTGTATTTTTGTTATAATTTATTTATTATTGCTATAATTTGTTTTACAGAACTTGATCTATTTTTCAAATGTAATCGATTGCTATGAATTTCCGCATTGAGTTTCTCGCATTTTATCGATTATTTATTTGCGTTCTATTTTATCGCTTTGTAACGCTCTTTTCTCGATAATTAACAAGTGATTCATATTTTATAGCTTTTATTAGACTTTTTTTTAAACTTTTTAGATTTTCAAATTGATGTACTCTTTTCGATTATTATCGGCTTTTTTAGCTCTTCGTCAATTATATGTGCAAATCTTGTTATCGATTTTTATTATCAAATCTTATTAAACGATTCATATTGTATTCATTCTATTAGATTTTGTTCGGCTTTAGTTTGTATCTTTCTTACCCAGTTTCATCATATTTATCGACTGTTTTTATCGATTATTATAAAATGTGTTGTATCATATTCAGTTGTCTGACTTTAGTTTGTGGCAAAATTTATCGGATGGTTTTTCTTTTCAATTGCTGACAAATTTTTGTCATTTTACATTTGTTGACTTTATCGACTTTTTTAACGTCGGTTTTTATCGTTATACTGTCAAAAATTTGTGAGACCTTACCCAATATTATCTATAATTACCGATTATTTTCTAATTTGATAGATTTTTACAAAATTGCAGTTCTTTTAGCAATAAATTGCTCAGATCTTGTTGATGCATTATTGTGTCTCCTGTTATCGATTAATATTTTCATTCATCGAAATTTATCGATAATTATGGCATTTTATCAAATTGTATAAATATTGTTGTGGCCATTTCAGCATTAAATTGCTTAGCTCTTGTTGATTACTTACTGTGTTTACTGTTAGCGATTATTATTTTCATGCATCGATATATATCGATAGTTATCGAATTACTTAGACGTCAGAAATAGCAAATAAATCGTGCCAATCGAAGCAAATAATTCGAACTCATACATAAAAATATAAAAGACCCGTTGCCAACTTCGGTTCCGTCAAACTCACTTTCGCAGCATCCCTATTGTGCATAGGTAAAGTAATGAGAAAACAAATGCCGGCTGAAGAAATTGGTACAAAAACAATTTTAGGTATTACTTGTTTATCTATAAACATTCAAGCTATATAAATTATACTTGTTGCTTTTTTTTATAATTTTGCTGATACGTTCGTCAGCTAAATTAGGTCAGCTATATGTATGTAAATACGTGTGTGCGTTCTACTTTTTTATTTATTGCTTTTGTTGCGAATTAGTGCGAATTTATTAGTAAATAAATAAACCAATTTTTTTTTTTTTTTTGCATTTAAATTTTTTTTTTTTTCGGAGACGCATTATTAGCAATGAAAATACGTTTTCATTATCAAAGTGCGACCGCGAAAAATTTTTTGGGGTTTTTTTTTATAAAATGAAGCGCAAAGAAATTAAATGAAATTTTTATTGTAGTATGTTGTTGCTTTTTTTAGCAAAGCCACAAATATTAATAAGCACAAGAGTGACGCAGAGGAAAGCAAAGAATAGTTGATAAGCGCGCTGATCTGGAACAAAAAAGGGGGTGCACGTCTCTCTCTGTGTATAATTTGGTTTTTATTGTGTTTCAATAAATGTTCTTTAAATTGTTTAATGATTTAATTTTTCTCGGCTTTTTATCGATTTTATTCTATATGCATCTCTTATTTGAATTGATTTGATATTCAACCTCATTATTGGCCTCTAAGAAATTTGATTTTATTGTGTTAAAAGTGCACTTTAAATTCTTTATTCATTTTATTCCTATCGATAAATTTATCGATTTTACTCTATATTTTCAACTCTTATTTAATTTAGTTTCATATTCTCGTTCTCGTTTCTATAAATGTGGTTTTATTGTGTTTCAATCAAAAAAAAAGTTGTAATTACTCAATCATTTTATTTCTTTTGCCTAATTTATCGATTTTATTCGATATTTTAATCTCGTGTTTGATTTGGTTTCATATTTAATCTCGTTTCAGCCTCTAAAATTTTTATTTTATTGTGTTTCAACTGGAATTTTTTTTTCAATTCTCCAATCATTTTATTGTTATCAATTAATTTATCGATTTGTTTCGATGTTTAAATCTCTTATTTGATTAGGTTTCATATTAAACTTCGTTTTGACTTGAACACACTTTAATTTTATTGTGTCTCAATTGCAATTTGTTTTTGTAATTTTTCAATTATTTTACTTCTATCGACTAATTTATCGATTTTACTCGATATTTTAATCTCTTATTTGATTTAGATTCATATTTTACCTCGTTTCAGCCTCTAAAAATTTTGATTTTATTGTGTTTTTATTGGAATTTTTTTTAGTTCTGTAACCATTTTATTGTTATCGATTAATTTATCTATTTTATTCGATATTTCATATTTGACTTAGTATTGGGAGCTATAAATTTGCAGGTTATTGTGCTTAAATTTCATTTTGAATTTTTTAATAATTTTATTGTTATATATATATTATGTTGCCGCTTTTATTTGATTTCACTTCATATTTAACTTCGTTTTCGCCTCTATAAATGTGGTTTTATTGTGTTTCAATAACCAAATTTTTAAATTCTTCGATCATTTTATTCCTATCGATTAATTTATCGATTTTATTTGATATTTCAATCTCTTATTTGATTTAGTTTCATATTTAACCTTGTTTTAGCGTCTAAAAAATTTTATTTGATTGTGTTTCAATTGGAATTTTTTTTTTAATTCTCTAATCATTTTATTGTTATCTATTAATTTATCGATTTTATTCGATAAGTCATATTTAACTTAGTTTTGGGCGCTATAAATTTGCATGTTATTGTGTTTAAATTGCATTTTAAATTCTCTAATCACTTTATTGCTATCGATTAATTTGTCGATTTCATTCGATTTGCATCTCTTATTTGATTTTCTTTCATATATAACTTAGTTTAGGCCTGAATAAGTTTAGATTTTATGCATTTTTTTTAATTCTTTCATTATTTTATTCCTATCGATTAATTATCGATTGTACTCGATATTTTAATCTCTTATTTGATTTATGTTCATATTCAACTTAGTTTTGGTCTCTATAAATTTCGACATTATTGTTTTCAATTGCAAATTTTTTTTAATTCCTTAATCATTTGATTGTTATCGATTAATTTATCGATTTCATGCATTATAAAACAGGAGTGCAATACTTTGATTTGGTTTCATATTTAACTTCTTTTCGGCCTTTCAATAGCTGTTTCATTCCCTTGGTTATATTGCATTCGATTGGTCTCGTTTGATTGTAATTTATCGATTTTATTTGTTTATTAATTTCTTATCCTACTTTCCTGTATTATTTTTACTTCGTTAATTGGCAGTTTAAATTTTACTTCGCTGTATTCATTAAATTACAAGTTAATCGAATCTTAGCGATTTCAATCATTAACGATATTATAATGCAGACTTATCGACTTTTTATTTATTTTATCGAATTTATTCAATTTATCAACGTTTTTCCCCAATAGTCATTGTTTTTGTCTTTGTAAATATTTCATTTTAATCATTTGTCTCAAATTTTTTTGGTAAAACAACTTAGTACAACAACCATTCCCTCTTGTATTTTACTAATTTATCGATTTTTTCTAGATTCTAAAATTTTTTTGAGACCATTATCGATTTCCATTAATTTGTCTGCTTCCAAACCAATTATTTTTTATCTCGATACTCGCTCCTTTAAAGAAGCTTATACATATTACTGCCGATTGTAGCAATTTACTATAGAAAGCATTGGCGTTATCGATTCGAATTTATCGATTTTTCCAATAGAACTAATCGATCTTCGTAGCTTCTTATGCATTCGTATATATTCCAAAGGGCTTCTGTGCATTTCGAACCTTGTTTTTTTATTAAGTGACTATTCGATAAAGTTATCGGTTTTTCCGTTTTGATATATTGACTTTTAGTTCTCGATTTTAGTTCATTTTTATCGACTATTACCGATAGTTTTATTTTTATCGGTTATTATCGATAAGTGCAGATTATTATCGAATCTTCACATTTTTTGCGCTCACTCATATAAAAATTAAGATATCAACATAGTTTCATTATAGATATGTTTTCTCTACCACCCAAACAAAATGTCAACTAAATAAACCAGTGACAAAGTTCAATAACTGATTTCTGACATTAGTGAAATTTTTGCGTATAAATTTCACTTTTAATTTGAGCTAAAAAAATGGGAGCTTTGTGCTTACGCTGACAGCATTTGTTGAAAGCTTTTGACTGATTTGCTCAAGGGTTTTGAATACACAACAAAAACGAACTTAACAATAAAGCAATACAATTAGTTGTGGGCGTGTAAATGCACGATTCAACAAGGCATACCTATAACAAAACTATATATATACAAAAATTGAGCTATGAAATTTTAAACATTTTGCGCTGATTGACTGTGTCGAAGTATCGATATGAATAGACTAAATCGCTGGCAGCTGGTACCTTTGTACCTTTGAACTCTGTTAACACTGAATTTGGGCGTTTTGAATGACAGCAGATGCATGATTTATGATAAAAACAGTTTATATTGGCAAAAGCGCTACATAGCTGGTGGTAGGGTAGGGGTATGGTGACCATATTTTTGATAAAAAAAAATTGATATAAATTTATTTATTGAATTTGCTTTTAACAGTGCGGGGGTTACCCGCAGTATTAATTTTGATGATCAATTAATACAAGTGTTAATGTTTTTTTTTTTTGCATTTACATACGGTGACCATCCTGCATCTACACACTTGTCCTTTTCAATGCATGTCTGTAATACGACATAGAACAGATTATAAATACAATATTGGGCAAGTGCCAACTGTCGAATATTTGTTTCACCTATGGTGACCATTCGTCCTTTTTTTGGTTATGGCATTTTCAACGGCATAAAAGGACTGATAGTCGCTGTAAATATAGGTAAATACGTGAGTGTATTTCTGTATGAGAAACTTGTTATTTTTTTTTATCTGGAAGCTAAGTATAATTCTAATTTTATAAAAACGGGAAATTTGTAAAATTTATTTTTAAAAAAATTTTAGACCAAGAATCCTGAAATTTATAACAGCAAACAAAACAAAAAAACAAAATTGCAAATGTATTCCCTTACTAAAAAATGTAAATCATATGGTTCAATAAAGTGTAGATGGTCACCTTAGAAAAAATTCACACTTTATTCCAAAGAAAAGGCGTTCAAGGACACAAATGTCAAATATAGGACTGATGGTCATTTTAGATATAGAAAAAAAGTCGACATTCATTTAAAAAAAAATAAATCGGAAAAGTAGTAAATAAAGTATATATGGTCACCATAGTAATATTAAAATACCTAAGTGGCTATGTATCATTTGCATTGAACCTAGAGGCCGATACATCATACTAAAAACTATTTTATAAAAACTAGAAAATTTAAGAAATTTATTTTTAAAAAAATCCGACTAAGATTTATGACTTATTTAATTAAAAGAAAACTCCAGAAATAAATAACAAATGTAGTATGTTACTAAAAAAAATATATTATAGGCAAAATGATTGAATAAACGACGCATGGTCACCATAGCTATTGGAAAAAAGCGACAATTATTAAAAAATGACAATAAAGCAGCGAATATATATATATATATATATATATATATATATATCACTTTAAGCATAGAAAAAAGTAATGGCTTATTAAAAAAACACAGTAATTAAAGCAGAAAATTCTTAAGTAAAGGACATATGGTCACCGTAAAAGCATACATACATTGTACGAAAAATTTGTAATTTTTTTGTCTAAGATATGTATCATTTAAATCAAAAATCGAAAAGCATTTATAAAAAAAAAATTTAACAAATGATTCCTAACGGCTTAAGTTACGATATATCCATTAAACTAAGAGTGAGCATCAGAAAGAAATGCAAGGAAGAACTGTACAAGCAGAGAGGCGTCGATCTTTATTTAAAAAATATATAAATTACAAAAATGTTAAATAAAGCACATGCGGTCACCGTAAGTATAAGAAAATATGTGTAATGTATTTTAAAAAATTAATGGTTACAGTAGTTGAAGAGAATCCGTTCTTTATTTAAAAATAGATCATAAATCACAAAGTGTCAAATAAAGGACATATGCTCACCATAGGTATAAAAAAGCATCCCTTTGTAAAAAAAAATATTTAAGAACCAAAGTATAAGAGACATACTAAAAATTAAATTTGGTAAAATAAAGTTCATATGGTCACCGTATTTCTAAGAAAAAACTAGCCTTTATTAAAAAAGTGGAACATAAGGCAAAAAGTGTCGAATATAGAGCATATGGTTACTAGATATAAGAAAAAAACCGTTCTTTATTTGAATATAAAGAGATCATGAAGGACAAGAGTGTTTAAAAATTACATATGGTCACCGTATATACATATATATGTTCTACCAAAGTTTTATTTTTAATTTTACGCTAAGAAGCTAGGCAACATATTTATTGTAACTAGCAAAACAGAAAAACAAAAGTTTCCAAAATAATCAAGCCTGAAAATCCTGCAGAATTTTAACTATGTTTAGTCCCTTAAACTAATCAATGACCCCTATCTATCATCACCAGCTACTATTATCAATCAGCTTCCATGTAAATCGCTCAATTAACATTTGTACTCGTAGCTCAATCGCCCACACAACTCACCGAAATTGAATAAGTGAAAGTTAGTTTTTGTTTATGTGCGAAAAACCTGTTGTTTGCAATTGTTTTATATGTGTTTTTGTATTTGTTTTTGCTTTACAAATTCGGTTTACAAAATTTAGTGTTTTTTGTTTTTTTTTTTTTTTTGCCAAAAATTGTTTTTGTTATTGCTTTTTTTTTATACTCGGCTTAGCCCAACAGCTTACTCTTATTTTATCGGTCCAAAGTAAAATTTGATATTTATATTTAAAGTAAAAAAAATTGATAAAATCTAAAATTTTTTTTAATGTTTTTAGTAAAAAGTAAACCCAAAAAAATATAATTTTGTTTTATTGCCATTTATTTTTTAGTCAAAAGTTGATAAAAAAAACTTTTAAAATCTTAAAAATAATTGCTTAAATATTTCACCTTTTTTAATTAAAAAATGAAATTTAAATTTGGTTTTTATTTTTTAAGTTTACTTTGATTTTATCAATCAAAAATAAGGCTTAACATTTTATTTCATTAAATAAAAAAAGTGAAAAAAATTTCTTTCAATGTTTAAGTAAAAAAAAAAAGTTTTAAAAATCTTGTTCTGGAGCTTTTCGGTCCGTTTTTCTTTTAAAAAATAAATGTTTACTTTGTTGTTCTACGCGTTTTAATGTTCTCATTCGAGTTTTTATGTCAAAAATTTGAAAAAAAATTTTATATGAAGTTTTATGCCAAAATTAAAAGGTAAAAATTTATTTCTGATGTTAAAAGTAAAATAAAAAATGTTTAAATTTCAAAAATAATTTTAAAATTTTAAGCCAAAAATATAAGTTTAAAAAAAATTTGTTCAGTTTTTTACCGCAAAAATTTTTAAATTTGCTAATGTAATTTTGGAAAAACTGGAATTTTTTTTAATTTAAAAGTAGAAGTTAAAATTTGATCTTTATTATTTAATTCTGATGTCAGTCAATGTGTAATTATTTGTAAGTCAAAAAAATTTATATTTAATTTTTTCATTAAAAATTTTTAAATGGCAAAAGGAATTTTTTAAAAACTGGACTTTTTTTAATGCAAAAGTAAAAGCTAAAATTTTTATTTCATTTTTTAAGTTTGAATTTTAGTTTATTTCATTTTATTTATTCAAGAATAAGAGTTATGTCAAAAATGAAAGAAAAACATATTCAAATTTAAAAATAAAATTGCTTAAAAATTTTATTTCATTTTTTAGGCTTACTTTTATTTTATCGGTCAAATTTAAAACTTTGAATTCAAAAATAAAAGGAAGACAATGTAAATCTAGAACAAAAGTTGACATTTTACTCTCATATTTTGAGTCCCAAATTAAGTCGTTTTGAAATTTATCTGTTAAGGCAACATGAAAATATCAAATTATAAAAGAAATTGCTAAAAACTTGATTTATATTATTTGGGCTTACTTTTATTATATTTCAAAAATAAAACTTAAAAATTTTTAGTTAAAAATAAAATTATTATTTAAAATAAAAGTAAAAAATTTTAACACAAAATTAAAAATTTTTAATTGGAGTTTTATATTTTAAGTCAAAAAAAATTAAAAATATTGAATTAAATTTCGAATTACAAATGAAAGTTAAGAACTTAGTCTTATCTACACTTATATTTTATATTAAAGTTAAAATTAACAAATGTTAAAATTTTAAAAATAATTGGAATTTTATTTTTTATTACAAAAATAAAAGTTAAAAATTTTAATTAGTTTCTTAAATTTTTTTATCAGTTAGAAGTAAAAATTTTTAATTTAATTTTTTCCGGTCTAATATAAAAATAAAAAAAATTTATTTTTTTTTTATTTAAAATTAAATTAAATTTAAAAAGTTACATATATTTTATTCAATAATAAAAGTTGAAACCTAATTTCAAAATTTTCATAATTGTTAAATTTTATTTTAAATTGCACTATTTACATATTTATTAAAACGGTAAGTTTCTAAGCAATTTTATTCGTCGCCAACACCGAAATGTACTTTTTTTCTCATTTGAGCACTTTTTAGTGTTACATTTGTTAAACCCTCACAAAGACTTTTTCGTTTGTGCGCGTTGGTTGCATGAATGACTTGGTAGACTTTTTGTTTCATTTTTTTTTTCATTCACATTTCTTTTGTGTGTTGTTTTATTTTTTTTATAACAATAATATCTAACCCTCGTTAGCGTGTCATTTTCGTATTCTGCTGCGGCATCATGAACTTTTACGGGTCTCTGACCCAAAAACCACGAAAAAGAGAGAACAAAAAATTGGTAACAATTTTCATTTTCTATTATCGTTATTATTCAGCACTTTTTTTAAGCACTTCAGCAGCTATTTTCGCCACAGTTTAATTTTTCAGTTTTGGTTTATTGCTGCTTATTGGGTGTTATGTTTAGTTGGGCGTAAGAATGTGCCAAAACCGGTGGTGAAAATGCCGGGATTTCCTACTAACAATTCAAGAATTTTCGGTGTTGAAAATGAGTGACTAAAAACTAAATATACAGGATGGCTGATGAATTTTGCTACATCAAGAAACTCAAATAATTTTTTTTCAGTGTATGGAATTCATTTTTCTCTTATTCATGTTAAAGCTCATTAAATTTTATTAAATATAGCTTAATTAATTTTAAAAATAATGGAATTTAAATGCCCCCCCTGCTCGTCGATGCATGTGCGGCATCTTACCAAAAAGTTGTTCATTACTGCTTGGAGAGTTGAGACAGGAATAGCCGCAATTGTTTCTCGAATGGATTGCCTTAGTTCATTCAAATTTGTTGGTTTTGCTTTGAAGACTTCCTGTTTGCAATAACCCCACAAGAAAAAGTCAGGTGCAGTAAGGTCAGGCGACCTGGGTGGCCAACGGAATGTGGAGTTTCTGGATATCAGCTTATTGGGAAATTTCGTCGCAATTCTGTCATAACAGGTTGGGCTATATGAGGAGCTGCACCATCTTGCTGAAACCACACAGAGTTGAAAGAAATTCTCATTCGGCGTAATTCTGGATAGAAAAACTCTCTCAACATGCTCAAGTAACGGTCTCCAGTAACCGTAACGGTGTGACCGTTTTCTTCGAAGAAGTAGGGCCCGACAATGCAGCGTGATGAAACTGCACACCACACTGTGACACGAAGTGGATGCAATTCCGTCTCATGGAGTATCTGTGGGTTGGAAGCACTCCATATTCGACAATTTTGTTTGTTTATGTTGCCGTTTAAATCGAAATGGGCCTCGTCAGACATGAAAAGACAGTTCAACATGTTTCCATCCTCTTCCACCATTTGAAGCATCTTCTGGCAAAATTCCAAGCGAATCGGCAAGTCTGCAGCGTTCAGTTTGTTGGCCATTTGAATTTTATATGGGAATAAGTCCAAATCTTTGTGCATAATTGACTGTAATGACTGTGTGCTTACACCCATTTGAGCAGATAAGCTTCTTGTCGAAACACGTGGATTGTTTTGTATGGCAGCAGCTACAGCAGCGATTGTTTCCTCCGTTCGAACTGAAGGGTTTCGATGGTAAGGTCTTCTGTTGACTGTCCCATGCTCGGCAAAATTGTTTACAAGTCTTATTATGGTCCATCTGCTCGGAGGATTGCCGCCAAACGTGCGCCTATACTCTCTTTGAACCGAAACTACGGACTCCAGTGCGTGATAGCGGCGGACAATCCAAATTCTTGTTTCAGTGTCCCAGTTATCCATTTTTGTTAAATGTAAAAGTCAATCTGCAAAATAAAAAAAAAATTACCCAGATTCATTAAATAGAAAAAAAGTTATTTAATTTTTTTTTGGTAGCGGCTTTCATCAGCCACCCTGTATGTGATTTATTTTTGAATATTATCTTTTTGTTTAACAATAAAATTTGTTTATTAATTTTTTTTTGTTGTTTCTTGTTACTTAAAGTAACACGAGCTCTACTAGCAACAAATAAAAAATGCTAGTCTAGAGGTTTATTTATTCTATATATATTCGCGGACACTGCAAAACTGCATAAGTGATATCTCAGTTTGGCTGTTTTTCAACTAAAAATTGCTTAATTTAAAAACGAATAATGACTTTATGGAAAAAGTATCCATCAATACCGATTCTTTTGATTATTTTGCAAACTAACATGTAGTTTTCTTGAGAATAAACGAATAGATCTTAATTGCAGGGGCCTATGAAATTTTAACACTAATGTAGCTCACGTGGTTTTTCTTACGCGGGTTTTGGGAAATTTTTCTTAAAAAATTAATAGTTAAAAAAAATCGCGCTCCTATTTGATTTGTCGTGGTGTGGTGGTAGTGTTGCCGGCCTACCACTACTAAATAAAAAACAAACAAAAAATTAGGAATCCAAATATGCATTATATATTTTAAGGTTATATAATTTCCTAATTTTAGTATTCGCTGATTTTATGGTACCTCAAGCAATTTCTTCAGTTGGAGAATAATTTATACCCAAATTCGGGCATAGCGAGATTATAATATCTGATCTCGAAAATATAGTGATTCTAAAACCATAGAAAAATGTCATCCCTAGTGCAACATTTATCGGCCAATTTTGCTAATAGTATTTTCTAACCGTCTTTTCAATACAAATAAGTTATGTTTACGGGCAGCCCTATTTCTTATTTAATTTACTTACTAATTTATGTATAGGTTTAGTGAGCGACATGAGCTTACCTTAAAGAAGAAGAGATAAATATTCATAAGTAAAAGAGAGAGAAAAATGCACATACAACAAAAAATTAATTAAAATATTTTTAAAAAACAAAAAAAAAAGAAGAATTTTAAAAATTAAAATTGTTTTTTGCATTAATAGGCTTTATTGATCTCTAAGCTGAGGAAACTGTTAAAAATTTTAGAGCGAACGGACGAAAACTGACTTGTTACTCAGATTCCAACAGTTCAAATACTTAACAGCGCTAACATCAACTCAATTGCTGTTAAAGTACTGTTTGCTGTGACTTTACATGCCGCTAATACAAAAATTTTTGCTCAGCCACTTACTTAGTATCCGACTACTTTAGCATTGTTTTTATTGTTCAACGAAACCCAGAGCTTTTTCTCCACTGCGCTCTATCAACAGCTAGACACCAACCCACCTGCCTCAAATACGCTCACAGCACACTCTTCGCATACAAATAATCTACCAACCTCACACGCATACAACTTTACACAAACTCAATGCGTGTGTGAGTGAGTGTACGCATTTACAGTCAACGCTCTTGCCATTGCTCTTGCTGTTGCTTTGCAATTGCCGCTGCCGCCACTGAAAGTATTTTTCGTTAGACAAACGGCAATGACAGTGTTCGGCGCGTAGTTTAAGTTTACTTTTGCTTAGTAGGTCAAATAAAATTCCGGCCAATGGCCTTTCGCTTTCGTTGTGTCGGTGTTGTCGTCGGCAAGCAAAACAACGACAACGAGAACAACCACGACGTTGATTAAAGCGATGATGATAATAACAACAGCAGCAACAACAGCCTAGCCGAGCAAGCAAGTAGGAAAGCCAACCGTGTTTATGACGACGCTGCTGCTAAATTTGGCGAAGTCTGAATAAACCAAATGCAACGAATGGCAAACGAATGCACGAATGTAGAGATAACGCATACGACAAAACAACAGCCTACAACAACAAAATAAACAGTGATTATTTTTGCGCTTTTTTACCTCATACGTGTATGAGTATTTATTGAACTGCTTGTTGTTATTATTATAATATTTTTTTACGTTTCAATTTCGTAATAGACGCAATTCGCTACTTTGTGCGTTTGTATGCTGCCTGCACTCACTGTAAAATTGAGTGGGTGAGGTGAATTCGTGTGCAGCAGTAGCGGCAACAACAATGCTAGGAGGAACTGATTTTAGTCGGTCATCAGACTTAATGATTAGTTAGGGTCAATGGTATAGGCAGATGTCACATTTATCAATGATTTTAAAGAAGAAATTTCCGGTAGGTGGTATACGAAGTGAAATATTAGGAAAACTTGAGCGTGGTTTGACCGTCCTGCCAACAAGTTTTTGAGGGTTCTCGAGGGGGTAGAGACTTGAGGAGCACAGACCGAAATTTTTACAGAGTTTGTGGAGGATAGGATAATCTTGCTATCGATTACCAAGCAACTGCTCTGTGAGAGTATTTTTGATTTTTTGAATAAATACATATTAGTTTCAACCGAAATTTTTTTTGGTAATATACAAAAATTATCGAATGTCAAACTTGGCGAATTCAAATAAGGTGAATTAAATTTTTTGATTTTTTTACTAAAATAACAGAACTAATACAAACAAATTGTTTAAGCTTCTGACTTTCCATTGGTTCTTTAAGGGGCACCGAGGATATCGAATAAATAATCGATTTTTACTTTGATACATTTTTGTTACTATCGATTTTTTTACCTATTTTATTAATGGTAAACATATATTTTAGTAAAAATCAGATTTGTAAAAAAGCAACTCATATTCGTTTTTTTTTTCACTACCCGAACCTAAATTGTTCTTCGAAGCTGAATCGATAAAGTTTTAAAACCACTCCTTTGGTTATTTTTTATATTTATGTATGTTCTTAAATGAGTTTCGCTTAAATTAATTTTTCATAATATATATCTAATAATACATCGATTACGCATTTTCATATAAAAAATCGATTGATGCACAAAACTCGATTATTTTCTATAAAAATCGATTATTTTCTAAAAAAATCCATTTATTCCTAAAGAAAAAAATCGATTATTTAGAAATCGACTTTTCCGCCTAGAAGTACAGGTTCTGTAATAACTTAAAAAATATATTTTTTTTTCTTTGACATTACACCACTTAATCAATTATGTATTTAAAAATCGTTTGGGTCACCTAAAAATGTTAAGTAAACATCGACATTTTAGAATATCGATAAATCTACGCAAACAATATCGTTAGTCGAATTATCAAAGCTGACGTTAGAGCAGCGTTTGTTGTTAGCAGATCCTAACCGAGCAATATAAATCAAATATTATCAAATCGGTATCGATAATCGATTTATGGGTAGTACCATTATACAAGCTACTCTAAACAGACAGAAAGGTGATAGTTTCTTTTGATGGATGATTTAGTGTTTTCCCCTAATTTCTTCGATCTCTGCCTTTTCCGTTTTTCTTTCTGCGAGCACACTTTAATTGCTATATATATTTACATATATGTGTAGCATCTACATAAATACCGTTTCTATCTATGTGCATGTCAATTTTCAATTTTTTGTTCACTCTTTTCTTTGTCTTGTTTATTTTATACTCCAGCTTGAGTGCGTAGAGCTTTTAGTAAATACCAAAAAAACTGAAAGTTGTTTTAGAGCTTTGAGCAGAGCGACAACTAGCCCTCTCACATCTCTCAAAACATATCAAACTCACCAACACAACTGCCTTCACAAACACATAAATGCACATAAGCTTTTTTTTTTTTTATCAACATTTGATCTTGTTAGTTGGAAGCATTGAATATACATACTAAAATGTTGCTGCAACATGTTGCTGAGGAAGTTATGACAATGAGACTCAAATACTATTGCAGCCATATATCAAATAGAAAGTATTGGGCAGCAAATTATTGAAAAGTTAGGCTAAGAAATTTGTAAAATTTTAGTATCAGGGAGCATTACGATTACAAGCTAATTCCCCTCGCTATCAGCCCAAACTCAACATTTTTTGATTACGATTGCAGCAATCATAAGATATGATAATATCGGGATTCGATAACCTCAATCAGCCAATATCGTGGCATAAAAAGTTTTAACTACGTTTACTATATCGTAATTTATTTTGTAATCGTACCGCCTATCGATTAGGCACATAATTCTTAGCGCCTAGATCTATTGAAAACCACTCCAGAGATTTTGTTCAAATTTTTTCATGGCATAAAAGTCTAAAAACAGACGTCATCTGCAAAATCTGTATAGAACTAAAGAAATTTGAAGATTCAATTATAAACGGTATAATATATAATAATCGGAAATTATTGATAATAATTTATATAGATCAAAATATCGGTAATGGTCGAACAATAATAAGCACATGGGTCCCGACTAAATATAGTTAAAAGTCACAAAAATTGATAAAACACCAACAGCTTGAAAGTTAACTGTAGACTAGATAAAAATCGAAAGTGATGGTATCTAAAATATGCTCGATAGCGAATCAGTAAATGGTATAAGAGTGAATTAAATTGTATGAAATACGATAACTTGGCTAATAACTACCAAAAGAGGATGCAAGGCGATATTAAGCAACACAAAATAGTTCTGCGAGTATTTTCGATAAATTTAAAAGTAATCGATAAACAATAAAACTTATATAAACAAAAATCGATATAGACAATCGATTTACACTCGATAAAATATTAATGGAGGGAAAATAATAATCGATACAAGTCGCAAAAAAATTAACTCACAACTAATCGTAATAAAAGTTGATATACATTTATGCATAGTCGATAAATATCGATATATTGTGATCAAAATCGACACAAGCTAATAATCTATTTATTGTGATAAAAATCGACAGAATCTAATAATCAATAAACATTAATGAATGCAGATAAAAATTGATATTGACTAAAAATCGATAAAATTCGATACACACTGAAAATAATTGGCATAAACTAATAAGAGATAAAAATAGTAGAACCGATATTCAATAAACGTTGATACTATTACCGATAAAATTTGGTACACACTAATCGAAACTCAATCATCAGTACCGATATTCGATAAACGTTGATATTATTACCGATAAATTTTGGCATACACTAATAATCGATACACAATGATCGGAGCCGATATTTCATAAACGTTGATACTATTACCGATAACATTTGGCACACAATAATCGAAACTCAATGATCAGAACCGATATTCGATAAACGTGGATACTATTACCGATAAAATTTGGCATATACTAATAATCGAAACTCATTGATCAGAACCGATATTCGATAAACGTTGATACTATTACCGATAAGATTTGGCACACACTAATCGAAACTCAGTGATCAGAACTTAAATTTGATAAACGTTGATACTATTACCGATAACATTTGGCACACAATAATCGAAACTCAATGATCAGAACCGATATTCGATAAACGTTGATACTATTACCGATAAAATTTGGCATATACTAATAATCGAAACTCATTGATCAGAACCGACATTCGATAAACGTTGATACTATTACCGATAAGATTTAGCACACACTAATCGAAACTCAATGATCAGAACTTAAATTCGATAAACATTGATACTATCACCGATAACATTTGGCACACACTAATCGAAACTCAGTGATCACAACCGATATTCGATAAACATTGATACTATTACCGATAAAAGGAATAGACTAATAATCGATACACAATGATAAAAACTGATAAAATTTGGCATACGTAATATACAATGACAAAACCCGAAATAAATTAGTAGTCGATAACCATCGATAGAGAATCGTTATAAGCAAAAAATCTATATAAAGATATATTATATTGATCAAAATCTTCATAAAGCAAAAAGACTATCCAATTTTTTAAATTTTTAATCCTTTTCCTTTTATTTGCGTTATCACCACAATTAATTAAAATAACAACGTGGGAAAAAGTAAAAAATTATATTTTCGTTGCCATGGGGTATGAGTAATATATTTTACTTACAGTAATTCCCGCTAAAAAAGTTACTCATACGCCAGAGCGTACATAATATTGAAAGCAAAGTAATTGACCGTCCAACATGGGAATGTTAGAATATCAACTTCCATGACCCCGGTGGCGGTGCTGAGATTTGTTTGAAACATACAAATAAGGTCACCACTGTAGGTCAACTCTGTTTGAAATGCAAGTTTCCTAGGACCCCCTTTAGAAGGTATAGATGGTAGCTCCACGACTGGGCGTGTCAATGAAGTCAGAGTTATTGCCGACAGATGGAAGGTCAATAAACTCGTTCATCTGTAATTTATTTGAAATATCACTTATTTGAATAGATGGGCTTAGAATGGGCGCTAGATTCCAGCTTTTCTAAGTAGTGGAATTTTATGTTTCAGCTAATTGGGTGGAATTGTCTATAAGACATAGACTAATGCACTCTTGCTCTAATATTAAATAATTTTATATAACTGACAGTCATTTTGTTTCAGAAAATATTTTCACGAAGCCGCGGTTCTAATAGACTTTACTCTAGTACTATTCATTCCGCCACCCGAGCAGTCCACTCCCTCCATCTATGTCTACTAATTCAGGACTCTTTCAAGGAACTCTCGATTTCCAAAAAGTCGAAACTATAAGCTTTTCTTTCGCCTGCTAAAAGGACAAGCCGGCTTAGACTCTTATTCGCCCAATCACTAACACTTCTCCTGCTTTGGATTTCTACTCCCATCGTTACAACTCATCAAACGCCATTAAATATGCAACATAAAACAATATTTATCCTACATAACGATAGAACCACTAGACTGAAGAGCACTACAAAACCTACTTTATTTTTTCCAAAGCTCTCGTCAGCCCTACGTTATCCCGCTTCCTTCAACTTTACGCGCATTCAAGCATTTTTCTTTTTTTCTTAAAAACAAAAAGCTTGGCGACTGGGATGTGCAAACAAACCTCTTTTGGTTGTGTTACACAAACTCCAGCAGCACAGCCACATTTGCCTACTCGCATAGCAAACGCACAGGAGCCCTACAATGAACCAAAAGTGTGCCAACAACCTCCATGGCCGTTGCCATAGCATCTCTTCGCCTCTGTCAGCGTCAACTCCGCCTGTCACGCCTACACTGTCGACAATTTGCTTGCTAAGGTTTCCGTGCATAGCTGCTGACTGATATTTAAGGTTTTGTTGTTGTGCTTGCTACTGCATTAATTGTGTGCCCCTCAACTTCGTCCAGCCCGCGCAAACATGCGGAAATACAATCGACAGTACATGAACCTCAACAAGCAATGCCACTGGCTGCAATTCGGCTCAGCTCGCCGTCGTGTTAGTCTTGACTGCTTGTTTGTTTGATTTGTTGACTTTACTGAAGCACAACTTTTCACTGAGCGCCATGCAGAGTAAAAAGCTGCTATTCCAACGCCTTCAATACCCATTTTGCTTGTAATCCCAACACGAAATGTATTCTCGCTCACCAAACGTTGCACCTTCTTTGGTACTTTTATTACTTCTTCCTTTAATCTTAACTTTCAATTCACGCTTCTACACTAATTTCTCCCCTCTCTCCTTAGACTAACATTTATACGCTTCACTTAACGCCTGTTTATCTTCCTGCTCCAAATCAAAGCCATTGCCTTTCATTCGCTTGTTCGAAGCGTTCGCTGTGTTGCTTGTTTCGCTCTGTGTGCCAACTTTCGGCATATTTTTCTTAATTTCTCTTTCCTCTTCATGTCGTCCTTGCTATCCCATGCTATTCTGTGGCGCCTTTAATTACTTAGCTCAGCTTTTGTTTTTGGTCCCATTCAACTTTGTTCAACGAAACGTCTGCTTTTTGCCCACATTGTGTGAATTTTCTCAGCGCTCATTCCATTGCAATTTGCTATTCGCTGGACGGCTTTTATTCTCCTTCATAGACGTTTTTTGAAGTCTTACACGTCGACGTTTGCCCTACACAAGCAAAAGCTTTTTTTCCGCCCCTTTGCTCCTTGACAATAGCTTTTCGCATTCTTTTTTTTCAAACTGCGGCACTGAATTTCTCTGATTCCCGCATTCCTACTCTTTCAAATATTTTTTTCTTTTTGCTCTTTTGTTTATTACTTTTCGGTTGTTTGATATTTATAATAAATTTTTTTTTTTTTTTTTTTTTTTTTCTACCACTTCAAACTCATTTCTGTTTTCCGATTTTTTCCGCAACTTTTTTTCATTACGTTTTTTCATTTTCAATTTTATAAGCCAAGTGAAAAGTTTCTTTGAGACGTGCTACTGTGCAGCTTTGCGGTGTTCTCGCCATTCAGCGATTTCCTTTGGTACTGTTTTGTGCCCTATTTTTTTTTTTTTTTTGAATTTGCAAATGAAAGAGCTATGGTGTGAGAAAGAGATGGCGTCAATATGTGTAAATGTAAAAACCTATACAATTACACACAACGTCAGACGGAGTAGAGGCATAGAAACAGTGGGTCAGGTCAACCAAATTTTGTGCTCAAACTGTTGAAAGAAATTCGTACGGTTCGACCTTGCTTTCCGCTCTTCTATTCGCAGTACTCCTTCCTCTCCTTCTGGGCCTTCCTCATTCTTTTGCTTTTTCTTCCTCCCATTTTTCTTCTTCTTCTACTTCTTCTCCAGCCTTTCTGACTTTCATGCCTCTTTTCCTTCTGCCTCCTTTCTCATTTTCATTCTGCTCCTCCTTTATCTTGTCATTCTTCTTCTTAGCTCTTCTGATACATTTTCCTTATTTTCTTTTTCTGCTTCTTCTGATTATCCTTCTTCCTCCTTCTCCTTCTTCTTCCCTTCTCCTTTTATCCTTATCCTTAACCTTTTACTTATCCTTATCCTTAATCTTTGCCTTATCCTTATCCTTATCCTTAACGTGATCCTCAACCTTATCCTTATCTTTATTATCCCACCGTACCTAAACTGTTTAAATCGATCTCAGGCATGTTGAGGTCGCGCCAGCTGAGAATAGACATACACAACTGCTACTAAATGTTAACGCACATGTCTATGAGTTCACTATAAGCCTATTATATGTATGCATGTCTGTGCATGCATGTTTACCGCGGCTTGCAGAAAATTAACCCAGTTTCCGTGAGGAATTTTTTTTTTGCAAATTTTTTCATGCGAACTTTCAATGCAATATTTTTTCGTCTATTTACTTTGGTCATATTTTACATAAGCTCATACATATTTACATGCAATGCACAAACATTTGTTTGCATATATGTATGTTTATAGTTAGACGATGCTTATAAAGTCAAGCACAAAAGGAACTACTAAAAAAAAAGAAGAAAAAGCATTGCATAATTTTAGGAGCTGAACAGGCGTTGTTGGAAGTTGTTAAAGGGAAATGCTTGTGAAGCAATATGCTGAAGTATGAGTGATTATTGTTGTAGTAGTTGTGTACATGTATGCATGTTTATACATGTTTCTACATACAAATATGTATATGCCGTTGCTTTTTATAGAGTTTTTATGCGAGCTTTTGTTTTAAGTTTTTTTTTTTTAAGTTACTTTCAACGTCAATGCAAATAGGCAGGAAATAGTATATTAAGTTATACACTTGTATGTATATATATATATGTAGAGTACATAAACCAACTACATGCTTTCATAAACACATAGTTTACATTTATTCTTGCTTCATTTTTTTGCAGCCTTGCCCCCATACAAACATATTCCCTCATTTCAATTTTCCAGCCTTTTCCTTAGCAACAATCCTAACCGCGATATGTGATATGCAACAAAAAAATCTCAGTCAAGTTTTGTTGCATACAGCCAGGCGCGGCAAAATGAAATGTGGCACAATGCCCTCTAGACTGTTGACTCGCGCAAGTCGATGACAGACAGCCACAATGAGAGATATGGCGCTAATGGAGCTTTCAACTTTTTAACTTACTAGAAGCTGAGGTAGATGATGGGTAAGAAGAGACGTGAGAAGCTGAGTGAGTGAAAGCAGTACTCAGAGTGAGTAATTGGTTTGTGTAGACCTTATTAATACCATTCTCTAGCTACTGGCTTCCATCATTTAAGGGTACATGATTCGTTTCTGATAAAAACCTACTTTGGTTTCCCAGCACCTGAGCCTCGTTATGCGTGTGATTTTTTGTTGTCTTAAGGAACCACCATGTTTTGACATGTTTCCAGCTTTATTCGCTACGTTTAGTCGTCCCGAGCGACCATGTCCATGTTTATACTTAGTTCAAAATAGTTCAACCGATGGCTTCATCATTTGTATCGATTTTCCACAAGTAACTTGAGGGGAAAGTTTGGAAAGTTGACAGTCGCCGTCCTGCAAAAAGTCTTGGGTGAATCCGGCATTAGTCAGAGCGGATCATGCATGTCATGACAGTTTCGATCTCTTCCTAGCCTGAGCGGTTCCCTTTTGTTTGAGCATGTATGAAGGACCCAACTGTTAACTCTCTGCCCCTATAAGTATGCTTCACAAATCCAAATTACAACCCCATCTTTAGA
This sequence comes from Merzomyia westermanni, assembly GCA_949987695.1. Lineage (NCBI taxonomy): Eukaryota > Metazoa > Arthropoda > Insecta > Diptera > Tephritidae > Merzomyia > Merzomyia westermanni. The sequence continues at coordinate 147,246,143 of OX465290.1, forward strand.
TGAAAGGGCTCAATCGCGACTAATACCAGTGCTGATCTCTATAATTGGGGTTTAACTGATTCCTTTTAATTGAGTATGTCCTATAAAGAGACTAACTTTGCTCTTTTTTGCCTTGGCGGATACTGACGGACATGTCTACTTGTGTTCCGCTAAGGGTACGTCGGACAAGTTAACTTTCTAAGCCTATAAGTAGACTACAGAAATTAAACTAACATATTCCAACCGTGCGGATCTAATTGGGTTCGCAGGCCACGCCCTTTAGAAATTTGTTGGACGATTTTGTGTATGGTACCTATCTGCTTACGACTTGTCTCAAAACGCCAGTCTTCACTTCTCTATTCATATCGTGAGTAGGTTGGCTTTGAACTTAGTCGGTAATACAGTCAGCTTCTGGTATTGAAGCAGTTCAGTTCAGTTTGTAGCGAAAATCTGCAATAGCATTTAAGTTGCTCTCAATCGACAGTCGAATTTCGGGTGCAGACTACAGAATTCCTATTAAAGCTCAATATATTAAAGCCCTTTAAACCGCAAGTGAAAACTAGACTCACAGACTAGCGTATAAGACTGAAACTATTTAGTCTTGACAGTCATTTTCACATTCAATCGAGGCTTGGATCCCGAAGATGGCTAAATTTCCTTTGAGCAGGACTCAGACAACCAATTCGTAGGGGGCAAAAACGACACAGGTACAAGAAGATCGACAGCCGCTAAGTCATGACGATCAACTGTAGCCAATAGAATATCATGGCTAGGTAACGTGGGAATACAAGCTTGAAGCAAGGGAACTTCTTGATTATTTTTGGGTAAATCGGTGGAGTTACTGCCTTTGGGTTTCTCGCTTCACCGACTACCTAAGTGGACAGAATGTACCGCTGCGAGATGTGAAAAAAGGCAGGATTCCGCTGTGCCCCTCAGCTCACTGATCATGTTTCAAAGTCCGAAGCTGGTACAGATCAGCCTTTTGGCGTGCGCTTGCGGAGGGGTTGTTGTTCAGACAAAGAGACGGTCTACTAGTGGGCTCACTTTAGTCTCATTACAGATGACTACCCCGTTTAATGTATCGAAGGGGGATCCTTCATACTCTGGCCTCGGCTTTATTGCATACTGGCTATTTGTCTACTTCATGGTTCCACTTGTATATACATAAAGGGGTTATATTGTTCGTTGTACAGTGAGCGCCTCTGCAGTCCAACTGTGTCAAACTTAGGTGAAACCCCCGCCAATCTAGCCTACATATGTACTTGAAAAGCAAGTCAACTACAGGTCATTAGCTCATCACACTTGAAGCAATATAAGCTACCCACTCTTCTAGACAGGGCAGAGTGCTTTCCCACTGCTTTCGGGTAGTCGTATTGAGGGAGACTCTAAAGGTCTTGGCATAAGTGGACTACGCTACAAATGCAGCGTCAAGCAACCATCTAAATGCCAGTGCATACTTTTAGGCGCTGTTGAGTGCTACCTAAAATCAAAAGTTCATCCAGGTTGCATATTAAAATAGCGTTGTGAATAAATAATCGGCTTTTACTTTAATCGATTATTTTAATAATATTTTTTATATTTCTTTAAATCAATTTTATTTATAGTAAACATCGATTTTTAATAAATATTTTATGACAATAACAGATTTAGAATTTATTTTTCTGCGCGATGGATGAAAAAATGCTGAAACTATGTTTACAATAAAGCTGAAAACGCATAGTTTTTTCTTCACTTTTTACTTCTATCCAATCTGTATTCTAGTCAAATGAATTAATTATTCATAATATAATTCGATTAAAGCACAAAGAATCGATGTATAAAAAAAATTGATTATTTTCCTAAAAACTCGTTTATTGAGTAATCGATTTTTTCGACTTGTGGTCACATCTCTAAGGTAAAGCAATGTCCTATCGTTGATTACGGCGCGTTCAAAAGTCTTCACTTTAAGCACACATATTTTTAATTTATTTTTCTGTGCGATGGATGAAGAAATGGCTAAAGCTATGTTCACACTACAGCTGAAAACACATAGTTTCGTCTGCACTTTTCACTTCTATCCAATCTGTATTCTAGTCAAATGAATTAATTATTCATAATATAATTCGATTAAAGCACAAAAAATCGATGTATGAACAAAAATCGATTACTTTCTTAAAAACTCGATTATTGAGTAATCGATTTTTTCGACTTGTGGTCACATTTCTAAAGTAAAGCAATGTCCTATCCTTGATTACGAAGCGTTTCAAAGTCCGCACTTTTTGGCACGCATACTATCATACACAAACACACACACACCAAATTATCTACTCAACTCTTTTATTATTCATAATTTCATGCGCTAAAGGATAATGACTTTAAGTGGGTTAGCAGGAAAGGAAAGTGGATATTTCATAAGGTTTGATGCATGAGCGAGTGTGTATGTGCGCAAATGTGAAAATAATTGCAGACAAATTGCAATAGTGGCAAGAAAGGAAGGTGAAATATAGCAAAGCAAAGCGAATAAATTGCTGCAATCGAAGGAATGAAAGTTGAAAGGTCGAAAAGACGAGCAAAGCAGCGTCACCGATGAGGAAATAAGGCCGTCAAAGGCTACATGGGTTGACCGCTGAACTTTGCAATTTTTTTTTTTTTCATTTCTTTTTTGTCTAAAACACAAAACATACTTAAAGTAATTTAATATGCAAAATATGCGAATTGAGGTTAAGGAGAATTTATTTATTGAAGCTCAAAGCAAAAGCAAGGCGGAGTGGTTTTTGGCGCGCTTAAATGAAGTAAAAAAGAGAAAAATAAAAAATAAAAAGCTAGAAACATAAACAAATTTCTAAGTGAAGCAAACGAAGAAAATGTCTAGCGCCTAAAAGTCGGCTGCATAAAAATTCAACGCTTAGGTATTTTTATTTTTTTTTTATCAAAATTAGTCTGGCTTGAAAGTATATGAATAATAGTGGGATATTTATGAATAGTAGTGAAAGCTTTGAAAAAAAACGACGTAAACCAAGCAAAATAAAAGCAAGAAAAAGTACCGAAATACGACAGTATTTTCTTCTTGGCTACAACCGTCGCCAATTGGAAATACTTAGGGAGGTACAATCATCCTCTCCCTGTTTTCCCTTCCAGTAATCATATGCTGGGTGTATATATTAATACCGTCTGGGCCGTATGTGTTTACAAGAGAAGGTGACAACCACCTATAAAAGCTTTTGGAAATAAAAACTTTCCTAAAAGAATAAATTGTCAACCCTACTCAAATATATTTAGGAACAGGGTTGAGTCACTTTGAATAAAAATTTGTTCAAATAACAAACAAAATTTTAATTCAATATACAATAAAAATTTGATTAAAAGCAGTCCCAAAATGGCCCCGAAAATAATATCGAAACAATATTGAAATTGTGCCGAAAAAGTCCTGTAGTGATATCAAACTAATCCCTAAATGGCCAATAAAGGTTACGAAAAATGTTTTGAAATTATCTCAAAAATAATCCCGAAATAGTCCTTGAAAGATCCCGAAATGATCTCGAAGACAATCCCGAAAAGTCCCAGATTGATCGCAAAATTTCTTGTCTTGAATACAAAAAGGTTCCTACATGGTGCCGAATAATACCAAGTAGCCCCGGCAAACGCTTTTCACGAAACAACTTCTTTGGCGAACTTGTATCAAAATATTTCTAATAACTATTCATTGGGGCTGGTTATTTAACAACTCTGTTACAAAAAAATATTTTTTGATATAACTTTTTGAAAAAAAAGACCTTAGACCGATTTATAAAAATCTTAGGGAGACGAAATTTTTGTAAAAAAAAATGTCATTAATATAAAATATTTGTAAAGAAAAATTTTTATCAGGCTTACACATAAATAAAAATTTTCTAACCCAACCAGGTGGCAGCACTGCCTCAACAATTTTTTTTTTTCATTTTTTTGTAAAAAATTTAATGGCCATACCCACTAAAATAACTTGTTGAGTTTGACTTTAAGGAAGAAATTTTTTGTCAACGCTTTGAAAATAAATTTTTCGAAAAAATTATTTGGCAACCCTTTTCTTTAGTATTCATTATTTGGACAATTTTTTTATATATATATTATATAAAAAAAAATTTCTCAGTCTTAAACACAAATATATTTGTTAACTTTTACAAATAAAATTTTTCAAACAAAACCAGCTGGCAACACTGCCTTAAATACTTTTTTCAATTTTTTTATAAAATATTTAATAATGGTCATCCCCAATAAATTAAATAAATGAGTTTGACTTTAAAGAAGCAATCTTTTTGTCAACGCTTTGAAAATAAACCCCTCCGAAAAATTATTTGCCAACTCTTTTCTTCAATACTGAATATTTAGACATTATATACATATATATTCTATAAAAAAATATTTCTCAACCTTACACCTAAATATATTTATTGATAACTTTTACAACAAAAATTTCAAAGAATCCCAGGTGGCAACACTGCCTTAAATATTTTATTTTTTATTTTTTTTATAAAATATTTAATAATGGGCATCCCAAATAAATTAAATTTTTGAGTTTGACTTTAAAGAAGCAATCTTTTTGTCAACGCTTTGAAAATAAATTTTTCGGAAAAATTATTTGGCAACTCTTTTCTTTAATATTCATTATTTGGACAATTTTGCTATATATACATTATATAAAAAAAAGTTTGTCAGTCTTACACACAAATATATTTATTGTTAACTTTCACAAATCAAATTTTTCAAACAAAACCAGGTGGTAACACTGCATCAAACATTTTTTCAGAAAAAAATTCAATTTATGGTCAGCCCCACTAAAATAAATTGGTAAGCACAACCTTACAGAAGCAATCTTTTTGTCCACGCTTTGAAAACAAATATTTCGGAAACATTATTTGAAACCTCTTTATTTTGAATATTTATGACATTTTTGCAGCCTTTCTACTAACACGTTTTTTTTTTTTGCAATAAAACTGATTTGGTAAATCTGTATAGAGTTATTTGCTATAAAGAAAATTTTGCCAACCATACATAAAAATATTTTTAGCGATAACTTTTATAAATAAAAATTTTTCAAATTAAAAAAGATGGCAAGGCTGCACACATTTTTTTGAATTAAATACTTAGTTAATCGTCAACTATACTCAAATAAATTTTCAAGTTTAACTTTAACGAAAAAAAATTTTTCGAGAGAATTCTTAAATAAATCTTGCGCGGAAAAATTATGTAGCAACTCTTTTATTCAAAATTTTAGAACTAAAGTTTTCCGGTAACACTTATCGATAGAGTTATTTGTTATAAACAAAATTTGTCAACCTTACATAAAAATAATTTTGGCAATAACTTCTATAAATAAAAGTTTTAAAATAGAAAAAGTGGTAACGCTGCATAAAAAATTATTGCATTAAAAATATAATTTATTTTCAACCCTCCCAAAATAAATTTGTGAGTATAACTGTAACGAAACAATCATTTTGGCGTCCGTTTGGAAATGAAAGTTTTTCGTAATAACTATATGGCAACTTTTTTTTTTTTGCAATACTTCATTGAAGATTTTCGTTTTAGAATTTTTTTAATTAAACTGCTTTGATAACTCGATATTATTGAAAATTGAACTAAGCAAAATTCAATATTAATTTCCCGCAATTCACGCATTTTTTTTTACAAAATTCCAATCATCCCTCACACTTTCCACATTTCTCATACTCTATAAAAGTGCTTTGCTATCTATCTATACCGCATACATTTCTCCTTTACCTAGTTAGCGTTCAATAACCTTTTCGCCTTCGATTCGATGGCGCATAGCCCAACACATGCGTCGCAATGTGGCATGCAACAATTTACGTATGCGAATTTATGCACGAATGAGCCACAAGAAAAATAGTCAAACACAACAAATCAACACGTAGAAGTACAAAAAAAATGTGTGTTGTTGTTTTTGCTATGATATTTTAAATATGCTAGCATGTTGTAAACATATGTTTATTACGCGTGTGCGTGTGTTGCGATGAAGTGCGGTGTAGTGTGTTTGTGTATGTGAAAATCAACTTGGCTTAGCAGGCGCACAGCAATGCAGAGAACGTTGATAAGTACGCGGAATCGCATGAATAGTAGTAGATTATGTGCATGTACAGCTGTGTTCGATAAAATAGTTGTGAATATAAAATGAATATGATTCGACGAAGATAAGAAGAAGCTGTGATTTCAATAATTTTCATTTAAAATATGGCGAATTCCTTATTAGAAACCACATACAAAAAAAATTTCAAAGTCTTCCTTTTTATTGTTGCTGTTTCCGACAGGGTAAGCATATGAGTTTTTCTGGAACGATTTTCCGTCATCCGTTGTCAATTTTGGTTTGGAGACAAACCGGTTTCGGCGTTGTGCTATCATCAGTGTCCTTCTTCGAACGAATAAACCAAAATGATGACGGAAAATCGTTCCAGAAAAACTCAAATTTCAAAGTCTACAGAAAGCTCAGGAAAGTTAATTGAACTTTTAAAAATTTAAATCAAAATTTCAATATTTTTGGGAAGAATTCTTCGAAAATTTAGCACAACAATGTGCAAGTTAGAAGCACCCCAAAATTTGCGCTGAATTTTTAGAGTTTTTTTTTGTGTCAAGAATGTTGGGTATTCTGTTTCATACCAAATTAATTTTTCTTCAGCGTTGTATGGAAGAAATCACTCAACACCCTTGACGAAAAAACTTCTGAAAATTTACGAAAATTTTTGGGCGAGTTCTTAACTGCACCATGTCATACTAAAATTGATTGGTCTACAAAACTGCGTACTCAAAAATTTTTTAGAAATTCTCCCCAAAAATATTGAAATTTTGATGAAAATTTTTAAAAGTTTAATTAACTTTCGTGGACTTTGCGTAAACTACTAAATTTCTTTTTATGTGGTTTCTGTTATGGAATTCGCTATATTTTAAATGAAAATTATTAAAAACACAGCTGCTTTTTATATCCTCGAACGTTATCCAATTGAATTTCACTACTATTATATTGCACTCAACTGTATATATGTAAACATATATTTCTATAGACGTGAGTATGTTTCATTTCAAATGTAGGCAAAAATAAGAAAGTAGGCGGCAGCTGAGCGAAGTGGTTTTATTTTTCTTTTTTGGATTTTTGAAGCATTTAGAGTTGCTACGTTCAATTGTAGAGAAGCACTTAGTTGTGGGGCGTGAAATTAAATTCAAAACAAAAGCATTCGAAATTAAAATTAAAGAACTGGCATAAGAATACCTTTACATTAATGGACTAAAAGTGGACAATTACTTTTTAAATTTTGAATTTGTAATTGATTGATAATAAAAGTCTTTAAGAGTACCCCTTTCTTTAAAATTTTTTTTGTCTCATATACCTTCTGAGTATGATTTAAGTTGTTTCATAAACACAACATCACTAAACAGCTAGCTCAGGCGCCACCTAGCGGATAATTTAAATTTGTTTTTTTTTTTTTCAATTTACGAGTATATTGCTTTATAATTGTTAACCAAGTTCCGCATTTCAAGCCTATGCCGAGTTGACTTCAAATAAATCTCAATATTCTCCAATTTTACAACAATTTTTTAAATAAAGGGTGGCTGATGAAAGCCGCTACCAAAAAAAAATTAAATAACTTTTTTTCTATTTAATGAATCTGGTTAATTTTTTTTTTATTTTGCAGATTGACTTTTACATTTAACAAAAATGGATAACTGGGACACTGAAACAAGAATTTGGATTGTCCGCCGCTATCACGCACTGGAGTCCGTAGTTTCGGTTCAAAGAGAGTATAGGCGCACGTTTGGCGGCAATCCTCCGAGCAGATGGACCATAATAAGACTTGTAAACAATTTTGCCGAGCATGGGGCAGTCAACAGAAGACCTTACCATCGAAACCCTTCAGTTCGAACGGAGGAAACAATCGCTGCTGTAGCTGCTGCCATACAAAACAATCCACGTGTTTCGACAAGAAGCTTATCTGCTCAAATGGGTGTAAGCAGACAGTCATTACAGTCAATTATGCACAAAGATTTGGACTTATTCCCATATAAAATTCAAATGGCCAACAAACTGAACGCTGCAGACTTGCCGATTCGCTTGGAATTTTGCCAGAAGATGCTTCAAATGGTGGAAGAGGATGGAAACATGTTGAACTGTCTTTTCATGTCTGACGAGGCCCATTTCGATTTAAACGGCAACATAAACAAACAAAATTGTCGAATATGGAGTGCTTCCAACCCACAGATACTCCATGAGACGGAATTGCATCCACTTCGTGTCACAGTGTGGTGTGCAGTTTCATCACGCTGCATTGTCGGGCCCTACTTCTTCGAAGAAAACGGTCACACCGTTACGGTTACTGGAGACCGTTACTTGAGCATGTTGAGAGAGTTTTTCTATCCAGAATTACGCCGAATGAGAATTTCTTTCAACTCTGTGTGGTTTCAGCAAGATGGTGCAGCTCCTCATATAGCCCAACCTGTTATGACAGAATTGCGACGAAATTTCCCAATAAGCTGATATCCAGAAACTCCACATTCCGTTGGCCACCCAGGTCGCCTGACCTTACTGCACCTGACTTTTTCTTGTGGGGTTATTGCAAACAGGAAGTCTTCAAAGCAAAACCAACAAATTTTAATGAACTAAGGCAATCCATTCGAGAAACAATTGCGGCTATTCCTGTCTCAACTCTCCAAGCAGTAATGAACAACTTTTTGGTAAGATGCCGCACATGCATCGACGAGCAGGGGGGGCATTTAAATTCCATTATTTTTAAAACTAATTAAGCTATATTTAATAAAATTTAATGAGCTTTAACATGAATAAAAGAAAAATGAATTCCATACACTGAAAAAAAAATTAGCGACATTTATCTCTTTCGTATAGCGGTTTTTTTTTACATTAAATTTTTAATTTTTTTTATTTTAATTTTTTCCATTTTCGTTTAGTTCTGAGATGAATTCAAAGTTTCAAACCCGTAGTAGTTAATTAATGGAAAAATTTTTCTATCCGTGAGGCACATAGCGGTATTTTTACTTAGTATTGCGCTCACTAATATGTTCTAAGCTCTGCTTCAAGATTCCGGTCTTTGACTCACCGGAAAATAATTAAAAATCGGAAGCAAGATTCCCCAATTTTGTGCACCTACAAGATTTTTTTTCTCTACAAGTTCTGTTAACCACATTCTAAAGTATATATTTCTAGATCACCTGGGCGTTGGCTATAAATCGCTCGTGATAAACATAATTTTTCATGAATTTTTAATACCTCGGTGCTTGCTTCAAGATAAAGTTTTTCTTTCGCAATCCATTGCGAGTGTTGTGAGCTATGTTCGACGTCTGCAGTCTGTAGTATCCCAGGAAATGTCACTTGCTCCACCTAGCGGATTTTCAGTGCCTCTTATTTGTTTGTATTCTGAACTAAGCTCAAAGCTTACCAGGAAGTTCCTTAAGCACCGATGACAAGATATAAAAATTTTGCAATATTTTTCTAGCCACACATGCTTTCATGGAATTCTATATAAAAATGTTAAAAAATGAGGGAGAAGTGGAAAGTGACGTGGCAGCCATACAGACTGAATTGTCCAAACTTCATATCTCTAGGAGTGCTCGCGCTAGTAAACCGAAGTTTGGTAAAAAATTGGAGAACTAGTTGATCTCCAACACTTCCAGAAAAATAGGAAATAGCAGAAAGGGGCGTGGCACCTCCCATAAAAATGGGATTTTTCAAATTTAATAGCTACAGAAGTAGCTCATATCATATCTCTACATATAATAAAATTGTAACAGGCCAATGTCTATTACATTGCAGACATTTGAGGAAAATGTATAGAATTGAGTCATTATCAAGCCAATAGATTTTAACATTTTTGTCTGTCTGTCTGTATGTTTGTGCGCGCATCACTCAAAACCTGACGTATATCATTGAAGGCCGCTTTCACCGTTGCATTGTTAGATGTTTAACCTATAATTTAAGATATTTTTTATTTCGATAACTCTAACGGTTTCGGAGTTAACGACCAATATTTGGATGTGATAAACTACCATATTTCAACTGGTTTCGGAGATGCAATTATTAATATCGGATTAAGGCTATTATAAGTTCTAAAACGCAGCGAAGGGTGTTGTTGTTGTGGTAACGACAAAAACACTCCCCGAAGGTTTTGGGGAGTGTTGTCGAATTAACAGTCCTTGGTCGGATTTGAACCCGGTACGCTCCGTTACTGCCCGACTGTCGTGGTAGCGATTTATGACCAGTGAAACCTGCTAGGTCATGTCACCCTTATAAGATGGGTAATGAGAGGTGAAAGGCACCGTAGATCAACCATCGAGTTGCACGTCATTACGTTTGTGCATATTAGTCGCCTCTTACGACCGGTATGCCTACCTCGGGCATATTCTAAGCCCCTAACCCGCAGGGGTTCAGCGAAGGGTGGCTAGGTCTGCTAGTTAAAACACTAAAATTTGGCAAACTGCTATAGAACATAAAGGGAAGGCAGGGTAAAAAGCAGCCGTGGCACCTAGATAAATGAAAGAAGGGGTAAACTAGTATTGCGTTTGTCTATAACTAGTTTTTTTGACTACAGGATGCTACATAATTCATTTGTTGCTTATACGCAGTGGCGCACTTTTGTACCAGCAAAAGCATAATGCATCCTGGCTAGCGCAATGAAGCAACAATATGTGTAAGTATGTCTGTGTTTACAGTTATACAAAATTTTGCGCAGTTTTTTCTTGCTTTTTAAATAATTTTTTTTTTTTGTAAGAAAAAAAATTTTTTTTTTTTTTAAGAAGAAAAAATAATTTTTTTTTTTCCTCGCACACTTCACTCTTTGCTTAACTCTCATTGCGCTGCTACATTTCATTTCATAAAATTATTTGAACAAATGAAACTGCTGCGGTCGCTCTTTTGGTTTGTCATGCCACCGCTGCTGTCGGTTCCCTAAACACATTCAACTCTTCGGCGCCTCTGCCGCCAACGCGCATTGCAATCGAGCGTTATATGGCCGCGACCAACAGTCAACAACCAAGCACCAAGTAGCAGAGTCATAGTCAGCATAATGCGTTTTTATGTGTGTATGTTCATAGCCTCAACCATTGCCGTTTGCCCGCTTTGCCATAGCCATAGCAATGACCCTTAATTGGGCCAACAACCACTTTAGAGTGCAGGCATGCAACTGCTCTGACGCCAACGTCGAGTTCGTTGCGTTCCTTTTGCTCAATACTCAGTTCTTTTCTAGTTTTGCTTTTTTTTTTCTTTTATAAAATTTTTTTTTTTTCTTGGCTTTTGTCATTGAGTAATGCAGCAACAACAATATGAATAGACTATATCTGAATAGGTACATATATCTATGTATTTCAGCATTAGAAGTTTACTTAAGTTCTTCGCTTTGCTTTCGAAATGAAAAAAAAAGTTCGGTAAAAATAAAAAATAAAAATATAAAATTCAAACAAATGTGTGGGCTTGCTCTACAGTTAAACTGTACTTTCCTAATACAAGCACTTGAATAGAAATGGAAACTTTTGTAATTAGAGAAACCAAATGTGAGAGTACTCCAAGGCTTGGTCTGAAACTACATCCGAGTTTGCATGTCCTAACATAAACACTCACATAGGTGCCCCTCCTCCTTTTCTCTTGACGTGCATTTTTCGGCAGTTGTTTGAGGGAAGTCGCATTTAATTCCTTACTGAATTTCAATGTTCTTACATAAATAGTTGGAAAAATATGTAATATGAAGGAATTTATTGGTATAGCGTTGCCAAGCCCCTCAATATATTGAAATAAACAGTAATATATTTTAATTTAGACCAACTTTTGAGTCGATAGTACAGTAGTATCGGAGTTCATCGAACACAAACTTTGTTGCATGAAAATTTTAAATAATGGAAGAAATTATTCAAAACAACGTTTTTTGAAATTTTTGTCCGTCTGCCTATATGTTTGTGCGCGCATCACTTAAAAACCGCTGCATAGAATTGAATGCAGTTTTCAGAAATGTAATGCAAGAGATTCAGCTTAAAGTTTAGAATACATTTTTTTGCACTGAAATGTTATCGTTGTATACAGTGGTGGCAATAAAAGTGGACTCAAAATATTTTTATACATTCGGTGAAATTTTAAAAGGGTGATGTCCATATAAGATAATATTTATTATGTGAGAATACAAATCTGTGATTTTTATTAAAGCAACAAAAGCCTGTCTCTCTGTAGCTATGTTTGTACGGGCATCACTAAATAACTGCTACACGGAATCGAATGACTTCTTCACCAACGTTTTATCTATGGTCTGTTTTGAAACATAGTATACATTTTTTAATTGTGCGAAATAAAATGTTTTTATTTGGGTGCGTGACAGTGGCTCGCACGGTCGCAGGCAACTAGTTTTCAATAAATTAGATTTTATCACTGATAAACAATTTTTCAAACTGAGAGAAACCTTTTACCGTAAGGAAGTAAAAAATGTTTTCTGAGGTTTTTAGATGGTTTACTCTAACCTGCTTCCGTTTCATGAATATGGCAACGGCGAACAGCGGCAGGTGAAGTAGCTGCGTTATATAGCTTACTCCCATGAGTCCAAGATGTTTTAGCATCCAATTGGAAATACAGGCCTGACCTATGACTTGATGACTATCTCAGTTGCTGTGGTGGTGTAGGCAAATTAGTTTAGGGAGCTGCCCCCCTGTAGATTCTAGTAAGCCTTCCCAATGAGCCTTATTAAATTCGGCGTTGCTATTGAGATAAGTGATGGTATGTGGACGACCCTATGCGGGTTTTAGAAATGGTTGTCAGCCTACGTATTTTATTGTATCTATCCTAGAATGGTGATATGGGGCAAGCTGGTGGGAGTGTCACCACTCACTGGCTTGAATTGAAGACTAGCTAGATTTTAGTGCCATGGGACATGAGACATGGGTTCCACTGCTGAGTATCATCCCTCTAGTAGTTGGTTGCGAGATTATTACCCTCGATGCATGAATTCAACCAATTGAGACAAGAAGTTGATATCGAACATAAAAGTCACCTCAAACAAAAAAAAAACTATTTACTACTGAATTTTTTTTACAAAATACTTTCAACATTTTCTTAAATCATACAGTTTTTGTTGTTATGTGGCGTCACTAAAAGCTAAAGTGCGACAGAAACGGCATGGAAAAGCCAGACATAGTTAATAGGAAAACAGTAACCATGATACGCTGCTGAACACATTGCGCCGCACTGTGGGTCATTTTGAAGACACTTGTCACAAAGTAAAATAATCGTGAAACTATTTAACTGACTTTTTCAAATTAAAGACCGATTTAGTAGATTTTACAATGTTATTTGAATATTATATTGAACGTTTTTTATAATTATTATTATTATGATTTATTAACATAATTAAATAAATTAACTAGTTATTGATTTTTTATACCAACAATTTTGTTGATTTACGGCCTGTACATTTTCAAGTATTCATGAAACGAGCTCAAGGCCAAGAATAATAGTTTTTCACTTTTTGAATTTTTATGAAAATTATTATTGTTTTTTTTTTTACTTATTAATAATCGTTTTTAATTAATTATTAAAAGTTTTTTGATTGAATAGAGTAGGATAAATTGTCTCTAAACATTTAAAATTAGTTATTATTAATTAATTAAAAACGCTTATTAATAAGTAAAAAAAAAACAATAATAATTTTCATAAAAATTCAAAAAGTGAAAAACTATTATTCTTGGCCTTGAGCTCGTTTCATGAATTCATAAATTAACTAGTAAAATAGACTAGTGAGCACTAGCTGCCAGCGCTTTCGGCTCTGAAAGTTTTTTATTCGTCATTTCAATGCTAGATAAAATATTTTCTACTTGCCTAAAAAAAAATAAAAAAACCATTTTTGTTTCTTATTTTATTCATAAGTCGCTAAGTGCTTGCGAAAAAAAAATCGCCTTTTGAGCCACTTTTTCTCACTAGGCCATTTGAACGGATATTCATTTTCCTGCTGCAATTCGCTTTTCTATTTTTATTTTTTTTTAATCTATAAAAAATGTGAATTTTCTATCAAGCCTGCGTGCTCCGATACTAGCAACTTTTGTTAACAGCCATATTACCCGGGGATCGCTTTGTTTGGCCCCGTTGAACCGCCGTATGGTGGTTTTAGTGGCCTTTTATGACGGGCATAACTTACCGCGGGTGTATTCTAAGGCACTAACCGACTGAGGATATAAAGTTTGGATGTCATCTTGCGCTTACTGTGAAAAACACCAGTTGTCCCTTTTAGGCTATTGGGGCACTACCGTCCCTCCAAGCCTCATTAAACTGAAACGCTGTGTTTGTTTGGTCTAAAGTAATATGTATACAATTACGAAGATCCAAGGTCTACTAGGCGCTCTAAGAGTCATTGGGTGTTCTGCCTAAAGACTCGATATTCTTTATCTTAAACCCATCCCTGCAGCTGAAGCAGAAGTAATTTGTAGGTAGTGTTCCATTAGCAATCCAACCAGCAACGGTTGAGGGACAAAGTTTTGTTTTCATTATTAATAGACCGGATCTGCCGGGTCAAACTACAAGTAAGCTCCTGTACCCATGTGAAATTTGCCTTGTAAATGAAGGTGCGCCTCGCGTCGATTGACTGAACTTTGATAGATCCGTAGCTCTTCTCACTGGATCAAGCTCCGGCGTCATTGTTCCAGGAATTTTTTTATATCCGGCAAACCATACAACCTCTGTTGTAGACTGACAACCCTCGATAAGGTGGTGTATAGTACTTTGATCACAGCTTTTGCTACAGAGAGTACAGAGTTTGTTAAGTGCTAAGCTTAGATTTCGAGGGATGAACACTAGGAAAAACAATCAGCACTACACTTAGATCGCTAATGAGCCCATTGTAATATCCTATTCGGTCTCTACCTACTTCTATGCTTAAGGCAGCGGTCGAAACAATTCGTGGAGTCAATGAAGTGCTTAGGAGGAGTGAAAAAAGCAGTGGAGTCGGGGTTAAGTTGCCTGACGATTTTCCATTCGTTTCTACCTGGGACTCTAGTTGAGAATTTTTTGTCAAAACATGACACCCGTGACCTATAACCTTGCTGCTGACAGCTTTCTGGATTTATAATTTTTGTGCGTTCGAATCTTAAAAATGTAAAGTTGGGGTCTACCTAGCGGCCCTGTAGCTGGCATAGGGCCGCCGAACGATGTGGAGAAAGTTCAATATGACTTTGATAAGTAGGGTGGATGAGAGAGCTTCTGTTAGTACTCAGCTTTGAAACATGTGAGTCTATACAATTGATGGAAAATATTTGAGCTTTCAAACTACTTTCCTTATCTGCTGTAGGCCTTACCATTGCGCAGATATTTAATTTTGACACAAATTTCTTCAAAATTGCCCCACAGTGCACCACAAAAAGGGCGCTAACAGACAAAAAAATTTAGGAAAAACAGCACAAAAAACATTTTACGAGAAGAAAAGTAACAATAAGCGAGCTTTGTAGGGCTACTTAAATATTTGTATGTCTGTTAGCTCGAAAAGTTGGCACAAACTTACCCCTTAAAATGGTCAGGCTGGTCAGTTTTTTGCTTCCTTTTGTTGTTGCTTCTGCAACTATACTGTGTATGAGAGTTCTTATAGTTGTTGTGGTTGTGATTGCAAGAAAAAATATTGCTCTTTCTGTTGTTACTGCTTGTAATGTTCTCCACGCAGTATTTTTCTATGCATTTGCTTGTTGTTTTTATTTTGAGCTCAAACGCTTTGTTCGCACTCACGGCTCCTCGCAACTCTGCCGTGCCATTGCAACGTTTTATAGGTTTTATTGTTGTTAGTGCAGTGTGAAATTGTGTCGTCACCCTCAACACTGCTGTGCGCCTATTTAATGTTGCTGTCGTTGAGCGATTTGTCGTTGACGCAAAGCTGCTAGAATTGATGTTGCCATGTATCTGGTGTGGTTGGTGTTGGCTAGTGATGTTGTTATGGCGCCTTTCTTGTTGTTGTTGTAAGTCGTATAAAAAGCTGTAAGTAGAGTTAATAATGGAGCACAATTAGAGAGATTTTAGAATGTAAAAAAAATAGTAGAGGTTAAGTTGTTGAGGTACGTAGGAGTCCCGAAGCTCGCTTTGAGCTTTGGACTACACCCTGAACGACTTTATTGGTGCCATTGCCGAAACATCATATGAAAAGTAAAGAAAACATGATGTGGATCCTAGTTAAGTCTACGGGCAGCGAAATAGCTGAGGTTTTAGATGTGTTACGAAACACCTTCCTTCCCTATGATTCCTCCCCTTTTCCATCTCCCTCATTTCAATTCCTTTTCGCATCTTTATTTTATTTATTTTTTCCCTTCCTTTACTCTTCTTTGTTCTCATTTTCCTTCCTTTCATTTCCTTTCCACGCACCTGGCTGGTGCCATTATCCTTTCCTTTCCTTTCATTTCCTTCGCCTTTTCACGACAGCAGGATCTAGGAGTCAGAACGACGCGATGTTCTTGGGCAAGATCAACCCTGTGTAAGGCGCCTTCTCTCAACCTACACCCGGCCAAAGATCTTTTTTGTAGCCGACAATCTTTCTCCTCTGAGCCAAATTCCATCTACCAAAACATTTTCCATCAAGCATTAGCATACCACAGGAGATGCGGCAAATAGTCAAGCAAGAATTGGATTGAGCAACCTGATTAGGTAAGCTCTAGACAGCCATGAAATCATCGTCCAACCCAACAAAATACACACAGCTGGTGCCATTAGGTTAGGTTAGGTACGGTGGCGGGTGCCCCAGGGGCGGCCCACCTGGTCACTTTTACTGTCCGTTGTGATACCATATTGGCTTACGGTGACCCGATACCGGATAAGGTTCAATTCGATCTCGGAGAGCTCCTCCGGATAGTCGAGTACGTCCCGA
This sequence comes from Merzomyia westermanni, assembly GCA_949987695.1. NCBI lineage: Eukaryota > Metazoa > Arthropoda > Insecta > Diptera > Tephritidae > Merzomyia > Merzomyia westermanni. The sequence continues at coordinate 147,262,957 of OX465290.1, forward strand.
CCAAAGTATTTACGCGGTGTCCTAGCAAAAGCTGGGCAGTTCAGCTTAAAGTGACTTGGTGATTCAACCTCGTCATCCTCCATGCAGCTGACACAGCTGGGATTTCCTAGGAGTTCATCCGTACCGCATGTACCACCATTGGATAGTGCCCCGTCAGCACTCCAATCACCATAGACAGATGTGTCTTGATAAATCTTAACAGTTCCGCCTACCAGTTGCAGTTTATTACTGGCCAGAGGGATATCGACAGCCGACAAAAGGTTGTGTCAGTCCAGCGCTTGCTTAGCTGATTCGGGGCCCACCTGTCCAGGAGCAGACTGCACGTATCCAACGTAAACTCATAAACCCTGTCTGTAGCCACCTGGGCTCGCACGGGCTCGCTCAGGTCAGGATATATGCCCAGATAATTTAAATCTTAAAATATTTCGATGCCACAGCTAGCGAGGTTAAGCACTTGGCAGCCCTAGATCGCACTGTGGCCAATCCTAGCGCTCTTATAGCCGCTTGGCTATCCGAGTAAACATTGAACTGCCTAACAGTAATAGGCCTGAAGCATTTTATCCACTGTATCCTTTATAACAGCCACCTCCGCCTGGAAGACACTGCAATGAACGAGCAGCCTAAATTTGTGGCTGATGCCCAGTTCTTCCTAGAAGACCCTGCCCCCGACCTTCGCGGACGGATCCAAGCTTGATGGATGCTGGTGTCATTACTTCGTAAACTGTTTTTCAACGGACCACCTATGCGCAATCTCCTTCTGCCGCCAATTCAACTATCAACCGAAGGAAACTGTTTAGTCTATAGAAGGATACGATGCGAGATGGGGAATATCATTGACGAAGCCACAACCGTCAAACCCGTAAACTGTTACGGATTACCCCGGTTAATACTCTATGGCTTGGCTCGGTGGGAGCATTACCTTACACTCGTAAAGCATCGAACACCGGTTCGTGCTAACATTAATCGGTGCGAATGCGATAGTTTGTGGGCCATGCTAGTGGCGCTCGACCTTTCAAAAGAAGACGACCCTAAATTGTACAATATTCTTTTCATTTATGAACTCGGTTACTGCCTTACAATCCTCTTTTGTCAAATAAGATTCATCTAGTGTACACTTACCTCCATATCAAAGGCCAATATATTCCAAAGCCAGTAAATGAAACACCCAACTCTAGCGCTCTTAAGTTCCGTTACTATTTCCCTTGACAACATGTTCAAATCAAACAGCCCGCTATGTTGTATTTCTGTGAAACGCGCCATCTAGCGACAAATAGCTGCACTAACCAACAACAAGCGCACAATCGCCGCTAGTCGCTTGAATGCAAGTGCCACAAATGTCAAAAAAGCAACGCAAATGCAGCAACACTGACAGCTACAACAAAAGTGCAGCGCACAACAAAAATTCACACAAAGAAAAGCGGCAACAAAACAGACAACATAAAATGAAAATGGCGCGAAAATCTGCCCAACAACGCTTTCCCCTTGCATTCGCATTCATTGCTGCGCGCCGTACAACCAAAATACAGCCATTTGTTATTTACAGAGGAAGTATTGCTGCATCATCGCAACGCTGCAGTGCCGTTTGAAATGCGTGTGTATTGAAGGAGTATAGAGATGTGTGTGCGAAACAGAGACAAGCAGGTAGGCTCGCTGAATTGTTAAATGGTGGCAGGAAAAGAAACAAAAAAAAAGCGTAAAGCAAGCGAATGCGGAAATGTTTTCATTGGCAACATGCACGCTCACACTGGTGGAGTGAGCAAAGCATTGTTATTGTACTCGTACCGAACGAAAGCTATGAGACGGGAAGAAGACGTTAAAGTGTTGAGGTTGTTGGCTTCAAACGTCTCGTGCGGTTGGGTGTTTTGGCTGAGTGCTTTGCAAACGCGTTCACTTTCAATTGCGAAGAGATGTTAATGGTTGTAAGAGCGCTGATTTGTTGGTGAAGAGTGTGTGTTTACGTAGTAAGAGAGTAGTAATAATTTTAGAGGAGATTATGAAAGAGTGCAGGCAAAAGAGAAATTAGTTATAGGTGTGACTCTTTGGTTGTGAAGAGCTAAATTCGATTTTTTGTAAAGATGAGTAGGTAGATAGGTAATAAAATATTAAGAGTATAAACGAAAAAAGAAGCGAAAGGTGGCTATGAAAACTTTTCACAAAATTTTATTAAAGTAATACATAGAACACATAATTTGGACAATAAACTAAATGAAAGCGGATAGCCACTCAATTTACTGCAAGGGTCCTAGTGTTGTTTTAGTTTCGAACATACATGAGTGATGAGGTCGGACTTCAGGCAATATTTTTTAGAACAATAACCATGAACCACGTCGTCCGTTTTTACAGAGTTCAAAACCCTAACTAGGTTATGTCAAGTAATAGCCGCATTGTTAGTGTAGTCTAGAGACCAGATACTGCCTAGAAAGATGCTTAACGAGCAGTTCATATAGGACTTCCATCCTAGGGATAGGTGAATGCGGACCACTTGCGTGAGAAGAGTAATCCACTCCGGCAACAAATAAAAAGTCCGTTTGAACCGACGTTGCACCGGCAGGCCATCGCCAAGAGTCCGTGATTTCCTACCTATTTCAAGGGAAGAGGCGAGTCTCGATACTGGAAACTGTATAAGGTTAACCACTTACGTATGAAATGACCACCTAATCACATAATCATGCACCCAAAATGCTACTGGTGCCCGGCCCATTGAAACATCACTTTTCCTGGATCAACCATTTGATGATCTCGATTGCGAACCATTTGATGATGTCCATTGCGATTCTTGTAGCAAAATGTCGGCTAAGTAAGCTTGAGTACTTCTAAAGCAACAACCACATGGGAAGCTATGCAGGCTCATCAGTTGTGAGCCCATAGCTGAGCCACAGATAAGCGTCATGGCTTTCTTCATGTTTGGAAAGATTGCTAATGGATTGAAGCGGTCTCGCCAGTATTACGGACTTCCAATTTCGCGCGATAGGGTATGGCACAAGCTCAGAAGGTCTAAAATCGATACTACATGCGTTTTCTCGTCCCTAGTCTTGGCACCTTAGAAGAGTGTTGTCAGCCTATGGCTTGTTCGGCTTACCCAAAGTTCACCTGCCTCAACTGACCCTAAACAGTCAAGATGCGGCTACGTGACCTATACTCCATTCGATATTATGTCTTTAATAGCTGCAACTTACAAGATTTTTTGTAAGCCCAGCGTTTACTTAGCTAACCAAGACCCACCTGCCTCCGCTAACTTAAAGACGCCAGCGGAGTCCTTTCGTTTCACTTATAAAGTTTCCTTTATGCAAACGATCTCCGCTACAAAAGTTGGTTAGAGTTCCAGAAGTTCTATTAATTCGTAAAAAGCAAACTTAATTTTTGCTTGGATAGGTAGCTCATACCAAGATATGGACCATGGAGTCATTTTATAAATACATTTTGCACCTTTTATTCGATTTTAATCTTGCTTTTTTTTAATTTTGTTGTGTTCAAATTTCGAGTATCTTTCAAATAAGTTCCCAAATTGGGATTTCTCTTCAGCAGTCGTTCCATCATTTAATTTTCTCTTTGACTTCCTCTCTCTTCTCTCTCATTTACTATGCTCTATCAGTCTCACCGCAAAGTGTTTGCTGCATTTGTTAGCTTCCTCAATGCGCCCATGCACCCTTCAATAATGTGCGAGTATTTGTGTTTGTAGTAGTGTCTCGTCTCGTCGCCAACGTTTTTAGGTCTTCCTGAGTTCGTTGTTCTATATGGGGCCGGTCGCTATTTGCAGCGTTGCATTTTCTGTGCCAATCGGTTTCATTAACCCCAACAACAATAGCAACAACATAACAAAACACAAGCAAGGTACTGCACAATAACAACAACAAAAATAGGAACAAAAAGTATACAATACAACAACAATCACAGCAAAGCGCACAGCAGTAATGAAAGAAATGTTGACGGGTCGTTCGCTGCAACGTCATCATCATCATCATCATCAACGTGGTTGGCCAACCTCAACTTAAAAGGTCAACAAAGAACGCATTGACAAAGAGGGCGCTCAATGGCTGTATATATGTAAGGAAAGTAGTATATGCATATGTATATGTATATATAATGCATGTAGGGAGAAGTATATATAGTTAATAGCCCCTTTAGTAAATAGTTGAGTTTTTTTTTTTTTTAGTTTTTGCAAACATTGCATTTTGTTGTTGTTGTAATTGTCGCCGTTTTGCAAGTCTTCGCTCGTCTGTTGGCCGCTTCATCATGTTGTTGTTGTTGTATTGAATGTCTGCTATTAGTTAGTACGCCGGTCTTTAACTACCTGTGGTTGGCAGCGACTTCCCTATTCGTAGCTTTTTTTTTTGTTGTTTAATTACTTTGGCTCTTTAATTGGATTTTGTTTACGTTTCGTGCAATTTTTCATTGTTGTTGTACCCAGCTGTACTCTTACACAGGGTATTATAATTTTTTTTGTATTCTTATTGTTGTTTTTGTATTCTTATTGTTGTTATTATTGTTATAAATCTTTTTGTGGCATGTCCAATAGCCTGTTGTATGGTTTATGAGCTCTTTAGTACTTGAAATTTACAGTTAAATCTTTAATTTTGAAATACTTATATAGGGGCATTGCATACTTTAAGGCGCATGGGGCTTTAAGTATCTGTCTTCTCGTATTTAAATATTAAAGCTTTTTTTGGAGTTTGCTAAGCTTGAAATTTTTTGCGTTAAAGAGGCGATATGTCAGCGTACTTCACGTTGGAGTTTCAAAGATAGGAAGCACCCATATTTATAGACTACCGGCTAAATCGGTACTCCATTAGATGGCGCACAGCATTCTTATAACAAACTAAGCCTAAAAAGCTCAGCGATAGTGAAGTCAGAACTTAATAGCTAGCTTTGTCAGGTCTTGTAGCACTTTGCCTCATTTGTTAACTGTCTAAATGAAAAGCTGACAAGCGAGGTGAGGTCGTACAAAGCATGAAGCGCCAAAGAGGCTAGAATCGAATTCTAGCCCAAAAGTCCAATAAGCGCATTTCTAATTTTCACAACTGCTTGCAAAAGATCATACAAAGTATAACTAGTGATGTTGCAGTTGTATTGACTAAGTTCAAAGATTCTGTTGGACATAGAACTTTTAAATTATCGGCCGTATTGTTGTCGTTGGGGCGAAGATAGGTTAGTACTTTGTACAGCGATATCAATTAAAAACAAATAAGGGTAGCGCTGCCTTCGGTTATGTCCAAAGTTCAATGCCTGACGCAATTACATATGAAGGCTTTCATCGGCCGATCCTTGTTTACACCAAGTGCAAACTGTACGGCATTTGACGTTATTTAAATGAGATGTTTATAGTCCAAACGCCGATGGGACTACTATGCATTCAAACAAACAGACGGACAGGGGAACGGACGGGCATGAATAAAATGACTCATGTCTACACACATCGGGCCAATGTTATGATACGACTTGATGTTTATTAAAGGCTGACCAATGGAACACTGTATGCTCTACAGCCCACCACTTCCCAAGCGGGCGCTACAGTTACTCAGCATTTTACCCTGGGACCCAACTAACACCTATTGAGAGATAGCTTGTGATAATGAAGCGAGAAAGAGGTCAGACTGTCTCAGACCAGCTTCGATCACACCACACTCGAGATCACAGCCTTGATAGCCATAGTGGCGCTGGATAACATCCCATCCACTTCAACTCTGTTTGCTGTCACTTCTATTTTGAAGACGCTAAAACGATAAGGCAGCTTGAGCTTGTGTCTTACAATAAACTTAAAATAAACTCTGGACAGAAAACTGCCTCCAAATTTCGATTAATGTGTGAACCACTTGACTAGCTCACTACTTCCCTCCGTGGAATGACGGTATTGAAACTAGCAAGAAGAGCAATTCCAGACACCGAGTAGTTTGTAGCGCACGGGATAGTATCGAAGCTGAAAAGAATACTTGTAGTTCACGAAGTTGTAGCCGGATCGCAAACCCTGATTGGGGCTTGAGGCGCTGCCGACTTGCACGCAACATACACAAAAGCTACGTATATTCAACATAACGCTTAAAGGCAAGGTGTATGTTGTATTCCGAGCGCCGTCGACTTTTGGCTAGAGGCTCCAGCTCTTGCCGATGGCTCACTGCAGTAGTACAAGGCAACCGGAGCTTGTCTGGAACATAACATTTTCAAGATAGCCGCCCATCTAGTATATTTCCAAGACATCGCACCCTATCAGACAGTACTATCGGCGGTACTACTGCAATTGAGGGTGGTGTGAGGGCAAAGCAAGGTTGACAGCCAGTCCACTATAGTCTGTCCATCTAGTCAAAGTGACGGGTAGTGATACAACAAAATGATTTTAAAACCCTAATTCTACTCGTAAATGTCCTGGCTGGCTGTAGATATGACAAGAAACTTCCTAGTACAGTAATAATCCACGAGACGATCTTGCTAAATGACCATAGGCTTTTCAAACGTTTATCGCCAAAGTCATGGACTTAAAAGCTTCTTCCAATGCTGGGACCACTTTCATATTGCTTCAGGATGACGGTTCATGTTTCTCATGAGCCTTAAGAGCCTTCGTTTCTACCTGCATTCAGGTACCGCTTTTTTGCTCCGAATGTGGTTTCTACGAAGTTGACGATTTATTTCCACACTTCTGGGCCGTCCAATATTTTTTCTGTGACGTTACGGACTGTGATTTGGCCGGCACTTTGCTCGAGCATTTGTCGCTCCAGCGTGTGTTCAACATTGTCTTTGTCTGCATCTCCATACACGCATTTCCGATTTACGACTTTTCCCATTCTACATAAGTTCGTCTTAAAGTCCCCGTACGCAGAGAACATTTGGGTAACGTAGTCTTTAACTTCGAAAGAGTCTCTAGTGCTCCATATCTTAACATCTCTGATAATTCTTGCTATCAAACTTTTCTCGGTGTTCACTTTCCCAGCGCGCTTGACAAAGTCTAAACTTTTCCTCGTGATTCGCTTGGCGAATGACTCTTATAGGGTATTCATCTATTTGCTTTTGTCATAGACTTCTTTTTGGCAGCGCCGCAAGGTCGATAGCGATCGATAGGCTACTGCAGAGCTGCTGCTCGTTTTGCAGATGGTATGCTTTTTCAGCGGTTCTTTATCTTAAGCCTGCCTACAGTAGAGTGGATAGGGTAATATCCATCAGCAGTTTTCGTTTGCTTTCTACAGTTCCTCCGATGTTTGTCTAATCTTACCTAAGCAGTTAACTACTTTATTTGATATTATAGCTACGAAGAGGTTTACGCAACCAATTTCTAGCGGTAGGTACTTTTTGGTTAGGAGTCTCAGCTCCGTTTTTGTAGGTCGAGTCACTTGTTTGTGCATATCATGACCTGAATGAGCTTCCTACGTACTTCTTTTGTACTCCGGTCAGTAATGACTGCTGAAATAGGGTATCATCGGGCTTTTCTAGATTAAATAGATCATCGCACAGATTTCAAAACCCAGATACGTCAACGAAAACCTTGAAAAAAATCAGTTTTTATTTATTTATTTTATTGAACCCGGAACTTAGCTCACGGCGTGCAAGTTCAAGTTGCGACTTTGAGTTTCCGCACATAAAACTTTCCGCAGACATAAACATTTCATAATGAAGCTTACATAAATCGGAAGTTGTCAACAGATCAGTGACCGCGCCTTAATGATTGATTTGTTTCAAAGGAAATAATTATGCAGCGAATATAAAGGAAGAAGAACAACAAGAAGAAGAAGCAGGAAAGCAATGTATATGTAAGCGCATGTATCTCTTTTTGTAATCCTACGACTGTAACTATTTCATAACAATCAAATAATTTTCCTGCCAGCGCGTGTTAAGGATAGACACCAGCAAGAGTGGGCACACCCAGCCACACCCACCCACTAAACACCCAAGCAATAAATGCCAAAAGCAAGTTGTGAATGCAAAAAAAAGCTGAGTCAGCAAAACAAAAAGAAAATATACATGCTAAACAGCAACAACAACAATACAAAACAACAACTAACAACAACAATTGTTGTTAATAATAATAACAACAAGTGCAATACAACAACAAGCAACAACAACTAAATAAAAGGGTGCACAAAGGCCAACGGCAGGATTACAATGCGGAAATCCGTAATGACAACAAAGCGCGCCAACAACAAACAAATAAGCAAGCAATAGCAACAAGCCAACCAACGAAACAACAACAAGTCAGTCAAACAACCAACAACAATCAACGACAACAGCCTACTGCTGTTGCTAGCAATCAAGCGACGTTGGGCTGGCATGCAACCGGCAACGAAAATAAATTTAAATATTTATAGCAACAAAAATAGGAAAAATATCAGTCGTCGCAACAACAATAGCAAACACAACAACAATAGCAAACACAACAACAACAGTGCTCGCACCCAAGCAACGTGTTGTGTTTAGACGCCATACTTGTCAAGCAAGTGCAGCACAAACGCCAACCAGTCATGACAGTCAGCCTGCAAACAACAAAAATAACAAAATGAAACAACAACCCACACAAACAGCGGTGTAGACAGATTTTTACTAAGAGAGGGGTGCGAGCGAGAAATGGGTTTTATAAAATGTTTGTGTCTTCAGCACAGGCGTAGTAAGATGTTTATTGTAGAATCAGTACATGTGAAGCTTGTTTGGTTTACATTTTCTTGTTCTTCTACTTCTTCTTCTTCTCGTTCTTCGTTCTCTTTCCCTGCGTAAATAAATTATATGAATAACAGACGCTTAATTTCCTAAACTTTTTTTTGCTAGTCCGCCGTTCTTACGGCCGCCCTGTGGTTATCTTTATAACTGACGCGTCCTTAGAAACAGTAGTTAAGTCATTCTTGAGCTGCTCGCAAGTGTCTAGGGTTTGGAAAAATTTTTTGAATTTTATTTTAACCGATTTTTTTGTTTTTATTGTCGTTAAGTGTAGTCAAATGTTGAAATTATTTATAATTATCAGAGTACACGGCGTCGCTTGGGTTGTTAATAGTTCATACATTCCTGTTACCCTAAATCAGCCTATACATCTCCCTCACCCAATTTCTATGCACCTCAAACTCCATCACAATCGTCTACGTCCACGCTCCTTGTCATCACATATTCATCTCCATACTTCCCTCTATCTTAACCTCCGTTTCCCGTACCCTATGCTTAGTTTCACATAAGTTTAGCTTAACTCTCCATATCTATCGGTATTTCCAGTAGAGTTTTCTCGAAATACTTCCCCCTCTCCATTTCCTTACCCGCAATTCCTCATCTGGATCTATAAGAAAATCTATGGCGGTTGTCTCTGAAATTTCCCTATCTCAGAATGAGTTTTAAGAACTCCCTATCTCAACGGAAATTCAGTTAAGTTAGAGCGTTTTTAAAACCAATTCCGATATAGGGCGTTCTTCCAGCCAATGCTGAATTGGAATGTTTTTGAAAAAATTGTTATGTGGCGATATTTTCAAAAATGTTTTGAAATAGCATAATCTTCCACTCAGTCGTCGATTTCATAATCCTTTACTTTCATAGTTTTCATCAGACCTGTTTAATGGAAATTCCTAATCGTAATGAGAATCCATTTATTGATTGATTACCATTACTTTAAATTTTCAATGATTATTTACCAAATAATTAAAAAAATAATCAAAAAAAATTGTTGTTTTTTACGATTATTAAAAAAATCAAGACAGTAATTTTGATTACTTAAGATAATTTTTGATTTTCTTAAAATTTTTTTTGAATTTTTGGATTATTTTTTATTTTAGTTTTATGTTTTTCTAATCGTAATCAATTAAAAATTGCCTTTTCTCGAAAAACAATTAAAATCATCATTACCAATTAAAAAAAAAGGCGTCCAATTAATTGATTACTAATTACTAATCAAATTTAACAGGTCTAGTTTCCATTGGAAGTTGGCCCAAATAGACTAGATGGTTAAGCGCCGAGAAGCATGAAAGGTATTTCAATGTGGGAATCATAGAATCATCGCCCAAAGAAAGTCCCAATCCTTTACCGTACTCACCGATGAGACACTTCCCCGTTATTGTTCCCACAAACAGGCCAAAGAAAAGTTCACTTAGATCTATCCCGAGGAGTGAGGTTTATAATTTACCTGTTCGAAGAATGTAGACTTATGTACCCATGCCTAGGGTTTAAAGTAACCTTAGAAGGGCAGGTGTGTCTAAATGATAGATACATCTCTGGAAAGGCTTAAATTTCCTCCAAACGAATAGCAATTGATATGAACAGCCGGAGCCCTATGCCATATCGGTAGTGTGGTGCATTCAATAAATACCCCTGAGGAAGTTATTTGTCTCTGGAGAGCTTTCTGTAAAGAGCGTCAAGATCCTACTGCATCCTCCGGTTGACAAGGAAATTAGACGAGCCACTAGGGAAGCGCACAAACATAAAAATAGCCAAGCGCCCATTGCCGTCACCACCACGGAGGTTCAGGAGGCCATACGGGGGCCTAAGGGTTCCAAATCGATCGGCTCGACGGTATATCCATGCTGATGTTAAAACAACTCGGCGAAGAGGCAGTAAGGTACCTCACAACTATCTTCAATCTCTCCATGACCACCTTTGTCATCCAGAAAAATGTAGACAGTCAAAGGTGGTGTCACTACTAAAGCCTGGCAAGCCGGCCAACAAGGGGGAGTCTTATCGACCGGTATCGCTCCTCTCGCCAGTAGTGAAGACCTTGGAGACAGTCCTGCTGCCTTACTACACCGCTGCCCTGCGACTAGCCGAACATCAGCATGGATTCCATAAAGTGCATAGCACTACCACCGCGCTAAACGCCATCACCTTTCAGATAGGTATCGGTCTCAACCAACATCGTCCAAATGACAGGACCGTGCTAGTCGAAAGCCTTCGACACGGTCAATCCTGCGCAACTCATTAACGACCTGGAAGACTCATCTCTCCACCCCGTTGGACCGCGAATTATCGTAGTGGTTGGCAGTCATCGGTTGAATTCAGAGGCGAACGATCAAAACCACGTATAATCAAACAAGGCGTGCCACAGGGTGGTATCCTATCCCCGCTTTCGTTTAATTACTACATATCGAGGATCTCCTCCCCACCAGAAGGTGTCTCGATCATCTCCTACTAGCACGATTCTGGCGACGGGCCCCTCCCTAGACGAGCTGCGCTCAAGAATAAACTCTTACCTCCCATCCTTGTCCGCTTTTTCGCTGAACGAAAACTGACATGGAATTTGACGTCTAAGTCGACGGCATCAAGCTTCCGACTGTCACACATCCCAAAATCTTAGGGGTCGCGTTTGATAACATGTTCAACTGCGGTGCTCATGTAGCCGCGATTGGAAAAGATAAAGAACGTACAAGGCAATTGTCCAGCCGGTTCTGAGCTACGCGACGCCTATATGGTCGCCGGGGCTAGCAGACACACACTGGTTGAAGTTGCAGGCCTGCCAAAACACCGCACTCAGAACTACCACGGGATGCATCCTTATATATCCTGAACATCATCAGGAGAATAAGAAGTCATCTCCGTAAGCACTATGATGAGATCCGGCATCATATTTTTTCGCCGTTTGATCCAAAGGTGCATCGCGGGTCCTCAAACTTATCCACACAGAGTCGGTAAACTCCTTTATCAGCTTTCGTCCGGTGAACGCCGTTTTACAGGCACAAGCTACACCTGTTGCCGAAGAGGAAGGCGAACTGCCTAGGGAGATAAGGGTCATGCTGGCCCAACTTCGTTCTGGATACTGTAACAGGTTAAACTCTTACCTATCCACACTGAACCCTGATATTCCAAATGTCTGGCCGACATGCGGCGTGTGTCCCCATGACACTAACCATCTGTTCATCTGCTAAACTGAAAATATTCTTCTAACAGCAATATCACTTTGGTCCAACCCTGTTGAAGCCGCGAGGTTCCGGGTACTCCCGTTAGAAGATTTTGATGACAATGTAGCGTAAGGGAAATTGTCGGTACAACAACAACAACAACAGCGTCAAGACCCCAGCCATCGGTCGTGGATATTGCGGAATTGAGAGCAGTGGATCGGTTTCTCAAGAGCTTAACATTTTGTTAATGTGCGAATCCAATTTCCCTTCAAGTTGGAACTACTTCACCCTCGTTAAGCCGCCTTCAAGTGGCTCCGACAAGCCGCGAATAGTCTGCTTTGTGCATACCTATGGAGTACTAGAGGTTTAAGTTTGATCATAGAGCTTCGCATAACTGAGAGTTTTGTAGGGGTTTGGATTGCTTCTCTGACCCCAGCAGTCCTTGTACCATTTCTAGCATTGACGTGGAAACTTTATACAAGATTCCTAAGTTGAAAGGTACTTCATAAAGACATTAACAAGCCAAGCTGCCGAGTAGTTCCGCCAGGTTAAATTATTCTGTCGTAAGATCGAGATATTGTATTTAGTTGCTCTAATATATTATATTATTTCTAAAATTAACAACTACATAACCGCTTCTGGTTGCCATTCCAGCAGCACCCCTCTAAACATTTCTTCAGTCTCTAGTGGTACAGCGACCCCACTTTTGGCCCCCCTGTCAAGCCATGCACACTGCTGGTGCCAACAAATGACAACAATTAGACACAATGCTTGCTGGCTTGTTTGCTTTGTTGGCGGCGCATGCTCCCCAGGGAGCACAAGTATTACAAAGAGGAAGACAACCTTCAGGTTGATAGCAATTGAGAGAATGCTACAACGTGGAGCGCAGGCAGAATAAGAGCGCTTTGGTAAACAAGTGAACGAGTTAAGGGTTGCCAAGTTATTAAATGGAAACAGAAATTATTTATTTTCTAAGTGGAAGTGATGCCAATGTGTTGGAATTGTTTAAGATGTCTGGCACTGTGAGAAGTGCTGGATGTATCAAAAATAGTATGCACTCTAAGCATCCTTGCCTGGTGTCAAAGTTATGTAAAAAGCAAAAGTGGTGACTTAAAAGTAAAGAAATTTACTAACGCTATGGGACCAACGAAGCCTAATGCTTCTGAGATTGTCAGACACATATTTAGGTTCTTGGTCAACGAAATCGATCGGTATCACCCAGTGCTGTATTCAGTAATTATGGAAAGGGTGAAGCTTTTGAAATCCACTAGGTTCTGAAGTATTCACATAACTTGTAATGGGCCCAAGTCGTGCTTAAGATTTACTAGAAGTTTATATATTGGAATCAATTCTCTGCACTAGAAGTCGGTTTTCTGGTATAAAATAACAGTTCGACGGCTCAGTAAGAGATCATCCGATTTAAATAAAAATTTTTTTATTAAAACACCCAACTTTAGTAGTTTTATCAAAAAATGCCTTAGCTCAACTGAATATGTAGAGATATTTAGTTCGAATTAGGGATTTTGAAATAAAGCTTAGATAAAGTATTTTTCAAACTAATTCCGAGATAGAGCTTTTATTGATCTAATTCTGAAAAAAACGACGTTTTTGAAAAAATTCTGATATATAGCGTTTTTTTTTTGTTTTTTTTTTAAATAGAAAGATCTTCCACTCAGCCGTAAATTTTTATAAGTAATATCATGATATGAGGTGGCTAATCTTAAAAGCTAATGCTTAAAATGTTGGTTGTAAAAAACGTTTTCATCTTGTTTTTCTAACCGTTTCTTTAATAATTTTTGATATCGAATTCGGATTCAGCATTCAATAAGATTCTGTATTTATCTCTTTGCAATATTGATTTTTTCGGTTTTACCAAAGTAAAAACCTAAGATCAGAAAACCATACCAATGTTTGGAGCTTGACTACTCTAGAATGGTCCAAATGATGAATATTTTTACCCAAAACTTTTTTGTAGGGAATTTTATTTCATACAAAACTATATGCAGTTAAATTTTTTTACTTAAGTGGCTTGGAAGTTGTTTAAGCGACATGAGCTGTAGTCGTTTCTTTCGTTTATTTCATTTGCATTGCATGCAATTCGCAATCAGCTTATGAAATATTTCAAAGATATAGTTTATGCTTTGCAATACCAAATCGGGGTTTTCACAGCGAAAATGAGGAAGCCAATCCCGTGCAATGCCTCAGAGCCAATAGTGCTCGCCTCCAATTAATACAGACAAGGTGTAAATCAAATAGTTATAATAAAAACAAATAATTTACTCAAAGGTTGTCCCCTATGCAACATGTGCGCCGCACCCCCCGTTCTACTCCCTGAACAAATAATAAAATAATATGCAATAAATAAACTTAAAAAAACTACTCGTCCTTCGTAAAGCTTAGACAGAAGTTTTAAAGCAAAAATTGAAACAATCACAAAAAATTAATATTAAGGTCTGAAAATTTCATAGTATTTTTTTTTTTTTTTTTGGCATTTCAAATAAAAAAAAAGGTCAACATAAATTAAAAAAAAAAATGTTGGCCCAGTTTAACGTGGAAAAAAATAATGATGGACCGTTCTAAAGGAAATAGCAGTATAACTTAAAAAGAAATGTTTTTGGCTTACTCTAATGTGATTATAATCAAGTCTTTCCTCCAGATTACGATTAAATCGAATCGCGTAATCTCTTTCGGTAAATCTAACCATATTTCGGCTTATTTGATTGGAAACTTCATTTTTTTTTTAATTCTTTTTTTTTAAACAAAATTTGTAATTTAATATTTTTGTGCGGGTGTAATCAGTAAAAACTTTAAAAACAGGTTATGTCAATATATATATATTTTTTTTTTTTTAAGTTATCAAGCATTTCGCTTAATTAAGTAATATGTATTTAATATTTATTGTAACTAATTGTTTGGCCTTGCAGCTAATCATTCGATACATTAATTGATTAATAATTCATGTTTGCCACCGCTAAGCATATGCCGATCTTAACCGCCCATGAAATTCCAACAAAATGTCATTCTTGAAATTGCGCCAAATGTCGAAGACCTTTTCGTAATTTCCTTTGGAATTTTCCAAAATTAATTTGGCAACCCTTTTTCATTCAAACTAACGACAGACTGTTACTCTTTTGCACTCGCTCTCCTCTTATAAAAATTCCTATAGGCCTGCATATTGCTCCTACAGCCCGCTAAGGTGCTAACAACATACCGATAGGCACCCAGGCGGCAGTAGCAGCCACAACAGAGTTAAAGCACAACAAAAACAGTCAATACATATACTTTAAGGGCCAACGAACGTACGAATACTAACAAGTAGACAAACTTACAAATGAGACAAACACGATATGGAACTCCGTGAGCGCACAGCCAAACACACGAGCTTATATATATGTATATGCAGAATATATATATAAAAATAGATTTTTCTCGGTATATGGGATAACGACCATCAACGACCCCGGCAAAGCGACGGCGACGACACAATGATGAAGTTTTTGCGTGAAAGAAGTAAGAAGAAGCATAAGAAATATTGTTGGAGCTGATGAGCTTATGTATGTAGTACATCGTACTTTTGTTTGGTAGGATGAAGCTGACGTACTGAAGGAATGTACGCGTAGTAAGTATGTGTAGTTGGTGAATGAGGGCGTTTGGCTAGGCTGTATAATACAATCGAATGTAATAATGAACACAAGGTAGATGATAATGATGATGACGTTGTATGACTACGAGACGATTCATTTTCATTTAAAATAAACGCGAAGTTTGTACACTCAACTCATTTGAGTGCTTCGTTTGAATGGTTGGCTGGCCGATGATGACGAAAGCAGGGTTAGTAATAGATATATATATATATATGTATATATGAAGGTATAAATATGTATCTCAATATATATAACAACCAGCTGTGTACGTATGAGGGTTGCTGACCTCGCTCAGGGTCGTTGAAGTTCATTGAACTCGGCCGTTGGCATATACATGCGGTTGACTCTTAGCAGCAGCGCTGATTCATGCGCTGCTCAAGCACATACAATGGAATATATGTATGTAAATGTGTAGGGTTGCATGCATGTGCATTATTCCTGTCGTTTCCAATCGTTTATAAGGCGCTCAGATTATTGAATATTTCTTCAATACCCAGTAGTGGATAGGTTGCTTAGTAGTCGATCAATTCAATTTTATTTTAGATGTGCAAGCTGCCGAAAACTAATTTCGAAAATTCGAGTTTAACTAAAATCATTCAAATCTTCATTTAAAGTACTGAAATTTACTACAAAAAAATTCCTTTTCTATTTAATTAAAAAATTTCAATTAATTTAATTTATAAAAAAATAAAACGATAATAATTTTTATAAAAAAATTTTACTATTGGTCATGAGCTTATTTATAGTCATCGATACTTTGAAATTTATTAAATTTTCATTCAAATGCCTAACTTCGAAATTTTCGAAATCAATGTTCGAAAGTTCGAAATGTTCAGAAATTAACACATAATTCATTTTCGATTAAAATAATTGAGTTTTCAAGACATTCTCTTATTTAAAAGTTCACAAAAGATTTTCGAAGTATCGACGTTAACTAAAATTATTTTATTCTCGAAGTTGTTCGAAGTTTTCGAAGTTAAAATCAAGAAGTTTAAGTTAGGCCGTTTGCTAATCGGAAACATTTTACTAAGAGGAAAAATGAGGTGAATAAATTTTCAATGGTGTAAAAATATTTTTCATTTCGCTGTGCCAAATGAAATGGTAAATTTTGACAGTTGTAAATTTTGACATCTGAAAAAATCAAGTGCAAATAGCAAATAGTATGTGAATAAATTTAAAATGTACGTATTTTTTCTGCCATTATATTTCGTACCTTTTGCGTTAAATTATATTTTATCGTTTAATAACGTGTTGGCATATAAATTCATTTAAAATAATATGATTGGCAATACCGCATGCGTATATGTGTACACATTCGTAGTTGTCAAAATTTTACCTAGCCCCATGGGCTAGGGTAAATTCTGGCGTTCATACTCACCACGATAAATGTCAGAATTTTCTTTCGCTCTGTCAAAATTTACAATTTTCAACCGATTGGCACAGGGCCTTATATATCTATTTTCACTTCAAATCGTCTTACTAATCAAACATTTATTGATTTTGACCAGGTTGGAGTTTTCGAACATCAACTTCGAAATTGTTCGATATTTCGTAGTTATGTAAAAACGAAAATAACTGTAAAATTTAACAATTTTCTCACTCATCAAAAAATTTTTGGCTTAGACTAAGTTGGCATTTTCGAACATGAATTTTGAAAACCAAGAAAAGCATTTTCACAGAAATAAATTTTTTTTTTTTTAATTTTAAACTTTTTGCAGCATCGTCAACGATTTCTCGTGGAAATTCATACATTGTCATTAAAAACTTAAACTTAAAAATTTTCGCAATTGTTCTTTTAGCGTAGATCGAAGTTATTTAAAAGCGAGAATAATTCAAGATTTAAATACTCTTGCTTTATGGTTTCCTACTAAGGAACATTTGTTAATTCAGGCTTGGTTACAATTTTCGAACATCAATTTCGAAAACGAAGAAAAGGCTTGTTTCACAAATAACTTGCATGGAACTTTTTACAGCATCGCATACGATTAACACGCATGTAATTCATACACTTTTATTATACTCCTGATCTTCAAAAATATTCGAAATTGTTTCAAGATTTTTCGAAGTTATCTAAAAAGAAAAAAATTGTGGGTAGTTAAAAGATTTAAGATTTAAGTACTCTTGCTGCAACATTTTTCAAACATGTGTTGATTTAAACTAAACTGAAACTTTCGAATATCAGTTTTAAAAACTTACAAATGGCTATGTTTGATATTTCGAATTTATCTAAGAAGGAAAATAATTTTAATATTTTTGCTAGAACTTTTCTCACTCATCAAACCATTATTAAATTAAAACAATTTACATTTTCGAACATGAATTTCGAAAACGCAGAAAAAAGACTACGTTTAACATTTCGAAGTTATATAAACTCGAAAAAATTTAATAGTTGAGTGCTTTCGCTGCAAGTCTTGTAATTAAACAATTATTTATGGAACCAGGCAAACTTCGAATTTTCGAACATGAATTTCGAAAAGTCAGAAAATGCTTAGTTCAAAAAAAAGAAAGTCAGATTTCGCTTCAAACACTGTTTCGGTTTGGAAAGGGAAAATACAAGCATTGAATTCGTTTGCAATCACGCTTTAAAAAGTAAAGATTTTACTAAACACACTACTGGGTATGCAATCGTATGTGGCCCCCTTCTTTAGAATCCCTTTGCTAGATTTTTTATTTTGTTTTTGCTGCTTTTGTATGCATTGGGGTGGAAATTTATTTTGTTTCGACTTTTGCAAAATGTGTGCTGGTCGTTGGTCCCTGCGTCGTCCGACGTCGAGCACACCCTTCTATCGTGGACTTCGTACAGCGTGCTTGTTGCAGTTCGTTGCATTGTGCATTGTTGTTGTTTTTTTTTTTTTTTAGAATGCTAAGCATGTGTGTATTTTTATTGCATTGCCACATCCTTTAGCATGCTATTTTATTTTTACGTGTTTTCAATATTAATTTTATTTTGTTTTTCAATTTTGTTTTCGGTTTTTTTTTTTTTTTGTTTTGTGCAATAGCAACAGCTGCAATTTTCTGTTGTAGACAACTAGACTCGTGCGCAAATGTTGCATTTACTTATTCACATACACAACACATACATACTGAAATACACCCATACGTAGCTATAAACGTGACTGCTTAGCTTAGCTTTTGTTGTTGCAATTTATTTCATATTTTTGTTGTTATTTTGTGGCGCTATGCAAAAATAAAAGGGGACTGGCATTGCGACATAACAATTTTTGCAAGCGACGGCATTGTCTGAGGTTAGGCACATCACTGCACATTGCAGACACATACATACATAACCACATGAGCTTTGTCAATTATGTGAAGGGTGGCTTCGCACGATTTAAATGGAATTTGTAAATTTTCTTGCATAAAATTTAAATTGAATGTGACGAAGTGACGAAATGCTTTAATTTATAAAGTGAACAGTTAAAGGATGAATTTATTGGCGATAAACTGATGGTAGCAGCTTTAAATAGCAAAGTTCGAAATGTTCGAAGATCGATATTTAGCAATTTGGCTGTTTTGCATGCAACTCGAAGATATATATAACTACTCCGCTTCTGGGCATTCTACAGTCAGTGTATCTGTTAGACAGTAAGGCAAACAAGCTGCAAGTTAGAAAATGGTTCCTATAAGGCCAAGTTGGAATTTTCGTACATTTACTTCGAAAACTAAGCAAAGGCTTGTTTTACAAAAAAAAATGTATGAAACTGCTTACAGCAACGACTACGATATCTCATATATGTTATTCATGCATTTTTGTTGAAATCTGTGACTTCAAAATTTTCTAAATGGTTGTTGGATATTTCGAAATTATCTAAAATCGAAAAAAACCTTAATATTGAAGTACATTCGCTTCAAGTTTTCTCACTCATTAAATATTTGTTGATTTATACTAATTTCGAAATTTCGAACATCAATTTCGAAAACTTAGTAAGGGTTTTTTACGCAAAAAAAGTTATTTCTGACTATTTCGAAGTTATCTAAAGTCGAAAAAATGTAGTATTGAAGTACTCACGCTGTAAGATTTCTCACTCATTCAACATCTATTGATTTAAGCTACATTGTAATTTTCGAACAACAATTTCGGAAACTAAACAAAATTTTACATATTAGTAGTTTCGTTGCAAGTCTTTTCACTCATAAAAGATTTAGCTCGTCAATTTCAGTAAGTTAAAATCGAAAAGTAGATAAGCTTTAGACTAAGCTGGAGTTTTCGAACATAAATTTCGAAAACTAAGTAGTGGCCTTTTTTTTTTTTTTAAAAGTGTTGCATGTAAACTTTTGCAGCATCGTCGACAGTATCTAAATGTTATTCATACACTTTCGTTGAAGTCTTGAACTTCGAAATTTTCGAAATTGTTGCTTAATATTTCGAAGTTTACTAAAATTGAAAAAAAAAATTACAATTAGGTACATTCGCTTCAACTTTGCTCACTCATGCAATATTTGTTGATTTTTACTAACTTTGAAATTTTAAACATTAATTTCGAATAGGCAAAAAAAGGTATCTGGTTCCTACAAAAGCTTAGTTATAATTAGTTAATACAGATTTACACCGCCAGCACGCTTCAAAGTTAACTTATACGCGTAATGCGAGTGCTACCATAGACGTCATTTGAATGGCTAGCAAAATCTTGTTGTGCTGAGGTATGTTTGGTCATACGCAGCAGCTGTAAAAGAGTCCAAAAGACACACATCTTGACTAAATCTACTTTCATAAATTTATTGACTGTAATAAATGACAAGCAAAATAATTTATTATCACCTCATCTCTTTTGTGCACCTTTTGTCACGTCAACTGACAGCAGCGGTCAAAGGGTCGCTGTGCTCAGCTACACCGATTGGCTGATACCAACGCCGCTTATCACATTTCATGCACAAATATACAAACATATTTTATATATTATTGTTATCGGTCATTAAACTTGATGCCGGGATCACCGGCCTAGCAACCGCAACGCACCCAACGTAAGCATTGGTCGTGTAGTATTTCAACATTAGAACAGCACCCGCGCGTATTTGCCTTTGCGCCCTACACAACACCAGCTGTTAGTCGTACTAGAAGCGCTTATCAAACAAGCGAGCGTTGGCTGTATAAACAATTGCAAAGTTTGTTTGTTTTTTATTTTTATTTCACTTTATTTTATTTGTTTTCAGCTGTGCTCCGTTTATTTTCTTCTCTTTTTTTGTTACAACTTCGCCTTGATCATGACTTCGCCATTGTCATTGTCATTGTGCGTTAAATAATTGTCTTATGTAAATAAACATTTACTAGAATAATTCAATACCGTTATCACTCTTGAGTAAATATTTAATTTGAGCATTATGCCCGTAAAGTTGAATGCCCTCAAAAGCTTTAATCGGTCTATCTGCTATGCTTTTCCAATAGCTGAGTTGGGAAATGAATATATAATCGATATTTGTTCAAAGCGATTATTTTCATTGTCGATTTTTATAACCGATTTTATTATACTTTAAAATTTTATTATATGTAGAGATGTATAAAAGTATTTTGTGGAATCGATTTTTTTACTTTCGATTTTTTTAAATCGATTTTAAAAAATATCACATATTGATTTTTAATTAATCGATTTTTATACATAGTTCCACCCGTGCGATGGATAAAAAATTTCCTTTAAAAATCGGTTTTTCACACTTTATCGCTAAACAAAAAATATCGATTATTTCAGCGAGTAGTGTATTTGTATGTAGGTTCAAGGAAAATCAATTTTTATATTTTTTTTACTTTTATTGTTTTATATTAGTTTAACTGAGACCTTTTAAATAATGAATACTAATCGTAATGATTATCGGTTTGATTGATTACTTTCTTAAGAATCCATTTAATGATTGATTACCAATTATTTTAAATTTTTAATGATTATTTTCCAATTAATTAAAAAAATTATCAGAAAAAATCATGATTTCTTACATTTATTAAAAAATCAAAAGCTATCAAAAAAAAGGTGTTTTGATTACTTTTGATTACTTTAGATTTTTTTTTTTTAATTTTGTTGCTTATTTTGAATCTTTTATTTTATTTTTTCAGTATTGTTGTAGCAGCACATATTAACAAAACTGAAAAAAATCAAAAATAATACAAAAAAATCTAAATAAATCAAAAATAACCAAAAGTAATCAAAACAAATTTTTGATTATTTTTAATTTTTTTTTTTTTTTTTTTTTTTGACAAATCGTGATCGTGATTAATAATTTTCTTTTCTTGAAAAACAATTAAAATAATACTTACCAATTAAAAAAGCCTTCTAATTTATGTATTACCAATTACTAATTAAATTCAACAAGTCTGGTTTTACTGTAATGTAATATTTAAAAGTTACGAAAATTTGTAAAAAAAATATTCGAATCTGTAATAATAATATCTGAAAATCATCAATTTAGTTATTTCTTTATCTCCCATTTCTCAACCAATTTTAACTAATATACAGTTTCCATTTAAAAAAAATAGATGCACAATAGATCACAAATAGATTTATCTCGAAACAAAAACAAATTACTGATTTCTCCGACTCGATGTGACAGTCCTAGAGCTGAGTCTCTCCCGCAGGCAATGGGTGAATCATTGGTTTAAACAGCTACACAGCGGCGTAGACAGCTTGCTTATAAGGGTGGGGATAATGTAGGTAGTTTTTTAATTCAATTTTCTTTTTCTTCAAGTATAGGTCAGGTTATTTAATTTGGTGTTCCAAGTGAAGTTATGCTGTTGTAGTTGTAACAGTACTTTATTGTGCTTAGTCGGAGCTCCACTTACGTATTTCGCAAGAAATCCGTCTGTCTGAGAAGGCAGGAGTAGCTACCATTACGCATAGTTAACGCTTTGCCATCTCGTGATCCAAAAAAAAAACTGCGTCAGTCTTTTCTTCTTCGAGAGTCCAAGGCTCTAACCTGATCCTGGAAAAGTTGAAGATCACTCTCCATTCAACAACCATGAGAGGGCTTTCTAAAAACGTATGGGTTGCCATTCGACAGCACGCCGTGAACGATCTATTGAAATTGGCAAATCAAATTTTAAAAACCTTGAGCAATGTCACGTCTACGTTTGCCCATTATTTTTTACTCTACTACCCTGCCGCTAACAGTGAAGAGCTGTTCTTGCCACAAACAAAAACAACGATCTGCTCCCCAATGTGGTAAACAGTTTAACCATCAAAATAGTTGAATTAATTAATAATTCCCTAACTGAAAAGGTACCTG
This sequence comes from Merzomyia westermanni, assembly GCA_949987695.1. Lineage (NCBI taxonomy): Eukaryota > Metazoa > Arthropoda > Insecta > Diptera > Tephritidae > Merzomyia > Merzomyia westermanni. The sequence continues at coordinate 147,285,590 of OX465290.1, forward strand.
AAAGCGGCTGAGATGGGCTTGGATTGTGCGTAATAGAACTCTTTGCATACCACATATACAGGTTCCTTATTACCTAGCTTAGATCTATCAGCAGGAACCTTTGCCAAATAACTGGCTCCCATAAGGCCAGTCTAGATGTGAGCATGGTGCTGAGTTTTGTGATAAGAGTCAAGAAGTATTTATTTCTCGGAATTCATTTTCCTTCGCTGAAGTCCTGCTTTTCAATGACCCTAAATCTTGAGAACGTTAGACTAACGAGCTCGCTTTTATTTATAAAATAGGATAATTACTTCTTTTCTTAAATATTTAGACCACATGTTTGGTACAAATTTGACATCTGGTCTTTTATCTATATGGTCTAGGCTATCTAAAAATAGATCCTGGCGCCCCCTTGAATATTCACACAGATCACATACCTCATACAATTAAATATATGTGCACAACCTTAAAACCAAATTAAATAAAACAAAGCTACATATCAAAGTTCAGTTTTTTATATTATATTGTTTATTTAAAATGTAATATTAAAACAACAACAACCTTAAGTTTCATGCATATGCTAAAGCAAAAACTTAAAAGGAAATTATTCTCAATAGTAAATATTTATATGTGCATTTTAGGTTGTTCGAGTATATTGTAATGTAATGTAAAAAAATGGCACCTTCAATATTTTATTTGCTTTCCTCTTGCAACTATCAGCTGATTTATACGAACTGGCATTGAGTCAACCAACGGTTTTAGTGAGGGTGAATCGATACTATCCCACTCCTGCACTATTACTTCTTTTAGTAATTGTTTTGCGGTTTCGAATTGCCTGCCATTCTTAAAAACTCGTGCGGAAAGTATGCCCCAGAGATCCTCGATGGGGTTTAGATCTGGGCTTTTTGCTGGCTAGTCCAGTAACGGAATATTTCTTGTGCTAAAAAACTCCTTTGTATGTTTTGCACTATGGATTGGCGCGTTGTCTTGTTGGAAAATCCAGTTATCGCCATAAATCTGCTCCGCAAACTCCATCAGCTCACTATCCATAAGTCCACATACATTGCCGCATTCATTTTAGTTGATATAAAGCACATTGGAGTTTTTCCGCCATAGCAGAATCCAGCCCAAACCATGACCCATCCTCCACCATGAACACGGCGGTGACAGGTGCGTCGTGGTTGAGTGACTTGCCGCCAATACTTCTTGGAGCAATCAGGCCCGTCTAAGTTGAACTTTTTTTCGTCACTAAACACAATATTTTGCCACTCCTTATCCCAAAACTGGTATTTCTGAGCAAAAGCCAATCGGGCAGTTATATGTCGGGGTAAAAGCTCTGGTAAAGCTATCATGGAAGTATATGTAACGTCAACATTTTCATTTATTATTTGCACAATCCGGCTTCTGGTTACTTTAAGATCCATATGACGCTTAATTTCACCACTGCTCATCCCTGCATCCACTGCTAATCGCTTGATGTGTCGTTTGGATCGGGCGTCGATGGTTGGTTTTCTGCCGCTGCGCTTGATAGAGCCATAGTTTCGGGGAGCTTTTAAAAAATTGATTATCGTGTTTCTATGGCGATTAAGTTTTTTAGCTATTTCTTTATTTTTCCAACCACCGTCACGCAGTCCAAGTATTTGTCCCTGCTCATATTGGGAAAGACTGGTTCCAAGCGGCATTTTGATCCTAAAACCAAATCTTTTTCACAAAATGCAAACAATTTTGACACTTTTTTATCCACGAATATTTTCACAACTTGCTTTTTTTGATAAGAAAACCTAACACGCGTTTCTGATGACTAGAAGTAAACTAATGATGACGAGCACATATAATTATTTATTATAAAGTAGTGCTATGGACACTTACATTATTGAAATAACGGAAGAAATAACCAAGTAACATATGAAGCTAATATATATAAAATAACAACAATAAAATATAACAGCTAAATGATTACGCAAAAAAGTGCAAAAGTAAAAACCAGGGCTACTAGGGAAAGACAAGTTTATGCACATATATGCACATATATTTAATTGTATGAGGTATTTTGGATCAATTTGACACCTGATCTAGTCTATCTAACAAGAGATCCAATTTGGTGCCAATAAACGGCCCTTCAAAAGTACTTCCAGGTGGATAAGGCTTTCATTTGGCAGACCGCCGTTCAATAACTTGCACACTTTGCTTCAGAGTAGGTTTCCTAATAGGCGGCTTATTTCAAAATTATTTCAAAATTATTTTGATGAAAAGCTAAATTTTTTTGTGCTATTTAGCCTGACAAAACTAAGCGTGCCAAAAAACCTTCCCTTAAACAGTACACAGTACTCAGTCCATCAGTGTAGGCCTCCACTTGGTGGAGGTCAAGTGCTTGCAATATTTAGGTTTATAATACATATGATCCAAAATAAAAGAGGAAGCGCAGAAGCTTTGCATGTTTCTTGCACTTTTAAGCTACTTCATAAAAGTTCGCTGCTTTCACAAGAGAAGCAAGATCACCAAAACAAATTCCACTTTCATGTTTTACTGTAGCAGTAGGTGCAGCACCCAATGCGCCCCTCACCGCATACGCCCATGCCTCTAATACTCCTACTAAGCGAGTTCAATAGCCTGCGTTTACCCAACATGCAAACGCATCTCATTTGTTTTTCTTTTTCCGCCTTCAAATTCTACTCACGCATCAAACTTGCTCTCACACACTCAGCTGTTACGTAACTCTTGTACGTTTGTTGTTGTTGCGTTTTTTCACTTTGCTCAGCATTTGTCCAAAATATATCATCGATTCTTCTTTCATCTCAGCGCGCTGCGCTGTTATGTGCAGGTGTTTGTCTGTGTGTGTGCATGTGTGTATCAACAACAGCATTTGACATTGAAAATTCATAGTCAAGGGCTTGGCCGGTCTTTGACCGCTCAGCATTTGGCTTTCTTTTTTTAACTTCTCCACACTTACCACATAGCTTTGATGTGGTGTTTCCTCTTTCTCTGTTATTTTACCGTTCCGCTTCCGTTTGGTTTTTCGCCAATTTACATTGGAAATTGTGGGTTTCGCTCTTTTTTGTCTAATGACAACTGCTCGTCATGCACTGCTGCAGCTGAGTTGCCGCTCACATGTTGTGGCTTCTCCATTGAGGTTTTGTACTATACATCACCACGCCTTTTTTCACTGTCGTTCAACTTTCTAGTTTTTCAGTTCATAATTTTCCTTCACTCTTTAATGTACGCTTATAAGTTTATCTCATTTCCCATTACATATTTACATATTTAATTTCTTTCAGGTTTTATTGCCACCTGGCGTTTTACTTTTAAAATTTTAAAACACGAGCTAGCGACATTTGTTAAAGCGGTAATGGCAACTCGCTTACGAAAGTATTCCATATGCAAATATGTGACAGGTGAGCAGCTGTGGTTCCGACCAAAGAAAAAAGAAAAAAGCCTAGTATTTCAACACGGAGTAGGAATTAGATTGACACTTAACTCGGAAAGGGGCAATGACCTCGAGGATTGTAAGATTGTGCATAATATTTTCCGAGGAGAACTATTTCCTTAGCTTGCGTTACTGCTATACAGGTAAGAATAGCCTCTCTCATCTTCGACAACTAAGTGTTTTCAATACCCAACTAATCGGAGCAATAGTTGGACCTACTAGTGCTCTTAACCCAGGTATATTAAGTGGAGCATAAGCTCCTCAATATAGAGAGAACTCGTTATGATATTCTCCTCAATATACAGAGAACTCTCCACGACAGCGTGACCATTGATATATATGGCTCATTAACAGATTTCTCTAGCAATTCGTTTGTTTCGACAGAGGCGTCTGACCGAACCTTCCAAGAGTTGTGTCATCTCTTGACTGCTGCTATCCCGCAGTGTCAAAATCTTTACTGAAACTGGCCTTACCACTTTTAAGCTTTAAATAACTTCCCATGCACCTCTGCGCCTAGCACCTAATATCCCAATAAAAGTTCCCTAGGAATACTCCAGTTAACCTTACTTTTGTCTAAATCCTCCCATTTTCTGATCTATCTATCATCTTGATTTTACATCTTCCTGACCGATAAATTTATAGTGACCTTTAAAACTGAAGGCCAGATAACAAAAGGGTCCTTATTTGAATGTGGGTTATATCCTACCCCCAACAAATTTTCCATTTGAGAAAAGATAAAGCAGAATCTGGTCATTATTTTGATAAGTCAATATTGGAATATTTTTATGATTCAGTTCCGATAAGAACATTAATTCCCAGAGCCTTCAACAATACCGACAACATTACCAATATCAATACTAATGTCGATTCCAAAACCATTAGCAATACCCAATACCAATACAAATACCAAAACTAATATCATTACCAATGCCTAAAACAATATCGATAACATTACCAATACCAATAGCAGTACTAATACCGATTCCAAAACCTTTACCAGTACCCAATATCAATACCAATACCATTACCACTACCCAATACCAATATTATTACCATTTGCAATACCAATTCGAATACGAATACCAATATAAATAACAATACTAATCCCGATTCCAATACCAGTCAGAAGATATTTTTAAATAAAAAAAACATTGCCAATACCAATACTATTACCAATACCGTTGGCAATAACATCACCAATACCAATAAGAATAATAGTCCAGATTCCAATGCTATTAAAAATACCATTACCAATTGCAATGCCAATCCGAATACCAATAGCAATACTAATATAAATAACAATACTAATCCCGATTCCAATACCATTCAAAATATCCTTGTTAATACAAAAAGCGTTACCAATACCAATACTATTACCACTACCAATACCGTTGGCAATACCATTACAATATTAATACTAATCCCGATTACAATACTTATAAATATATCAATAACAATGGAAATACAATTATCAATTGCAATACCAATCCGAATACCAATACCGATAACAAAACCATTACCAATGCCAATACCAAAATCAATAACATTACTGGCACCGATTCCAATACCATTAGAAATATCTATACCAAAACAAATACCATTATTAATACCAATAACAATGCCTATACCAATACTATTACCAATATCAAAAAAAAAACTGTAAGTCCCGCCAATTTGTAAAAAAAGCAGCGCTTCAATTTTTTATTTATTTTTCTAATACTAATATCATTACCAATACCATTACTCCTACAGGGAAGTTGTATATATGGGTGGCTGTCAATAAAAGAATATAGAGACCTTGGGGTCAATGTTTTCCAGTATCTTAGCCCGTGCGATACGAGAAGACGAAAGTGTCACGTTTTTTTAGAAACGAGCTATAAGTGCTGACTGATAAAAAGAAAAAATTTAAACAGAACTATACAATTGCCAAATACCGAAACTAAAGAAGGAAAGAGGAAGAGTATGTCAGCTGTTTCGAAGTGGTTCTGCTGGTCTGGCGGACAAGCATAAGCTAACCTAGGGTGAAAAATATGTATCTGACGATGAACCCGGGTGTGATAAGGTTTTTTCTCTCAACAAAGAAAGTCTTCGTATGGATGAAACTAAATGTTTTCACTGCGGTCTGCAGAACTTAAGCTCCGAGCAACTATTTATATAGCAGAGCAGATAGAGAGAAAGACTAATCCGGATTAACTACACACTTAATTTGATTAACGTCTAGTCTGTCTAGGCTTTAATTCCCCTCTTTCTTACTAGATATATAGGAGAGGAGCAGAGTTAAAGAGCTTTGCGTGGATATTAAAACTTCTTTTTCCACAGCTGTACACTGCAAAGAGTAATGTTTCGAGGTGGTATTTATATAGCAGGGTAGACAGAGAGGAAGCCTAATCCTGATTAGCTGCCCACATTATTTAATACACATTCGTCCGTGGTAAATGATAAAATGGTGGCTTCCAGATTCTGTTAAACAAGGCAAGATATTTTAACAAAAATTACTCTTTGCAAGAAAGTTGGATTCGAATCAGCGTGGTGATCAGGATTAACATCAATATGTGCAGTCTGTAATAGCCTTAAGCCGTTATAAAGAGCAACTGTACCTGAAAACTACTTATAAGTTGCAATCAAAGCAACTAAAAGGACTCATAAAGTTCAGTTGGCATAAAGTTCAAGTCGCTTCTTTTAGTTGTTGTCCTTGCAGTGGTGTGCGAGATGTGCATGTGAACTATGTGTTTGTGTATTACTCCAGTTACGTGGTTTAAGGTAAAAAAAAAAAAACAAAGCAACAAAATTATGATTGCACAAAAGTAGTGTGACAAACAAAAGCGATTGGTGCATTATTAAAAAGGCTAAAAAAAAATATAAAAAAAATCAGAAAGAATCAGTGAAGGAAGTGCCGCGCTGCACAAAGGCAGCTGTGAAAGAAGGAGGAGCTGCATGTTCGATGAAAAATGGTTGGTTGGGTATGAGTGACAAAAGGCAGGTATAATGCTTACCGACATGCAGATTTGCATATGTATAGTTAGGTTTATATGTGTGTTTTGTAAGCTTGCATGAATGCATTTATTTTTCAGCACATGGCACAAGCGGTTTCAATTGAAAATGGAGGACTTTTTTTCATAATGGCTGACTGAATTGTTATTGCTTATTTGTGAAAAAAAACACAAAAACAAAAACCAATTTTTAATTTTGCTGCGCTGTCATGATTTTTCCCCACATCTTTGGTAAGCCTATACATCCAAACCCTGGGCCCGAATCAAGGCGTAAACAAGCGAAATTTCTGTAATTTTATGATTTTTCAAACGCGGCACTCGCTAGCGAGCGGAATTGCCAAGAATTTGAAATTTTGTCATTAGATAGCGAACGAATGTTTATACGTATCGAGCGAAATGTCATTCATTAGCTGATTTTCAATCGAGCTGTAGGCAGCTAGAGCCAATATTTTGGAAAAATAGCTTAATATATAACGAGAATAGGTCAAATGTAGGTTAGTTTTTCTTTTATTAATTCAATTATAGACATAACTAATGATTTAAGGACAAATGTGAACAAAATAAACATGCGCCAAAAAAATTTGTTGAGTGAATTCATGACCCAATTTTGAACAGGGTAAACCTATAAATGATATATATTCATTATTAATTTAATCGGTACCAAGTATTTTCTGTTACGCTGCTTCAGGTAAGTCTTAAGAATTGCTTTGGGCGCGAACTCCGGCTCCTCGACGAGCTTGAGTAATAACACAGGGTTCGTTTTAAGGTCTGAAAAAATTAAATTTAATTAATTTCTTTACAAATATAAAGTAGATTTAAATATTTATCTTCGATTTCAATACAAATCCCTTTTCTTTTTTTTGTTAATTTTCGCTGTTTTTACAATTCTTATACGTCACTCAGAGAAGAGCCAGAGATGTTATTGCAAACAAATTTCTACTCATTGCGTATCGAGTGCGGCGATCTGCCCATTCGACACGTTGCGAAATTTTACTCTATGCGATCGATCGCTCTTGCTTGCGACTGCCGCGGTTCGGTCCTTGGTCTTGCCTTTACAAAATATTTTCCTTTCATTATATTTTATTTAATTTTCTATTTTTTCATTCATTTTTTTAATTTTATTTTATTTCATTTCATTTTATTTAATTTTTTTTGTTTTATGTTATTTTATTTTACTTTATTTTATTTTATTTCATTTCAGTTTAGTCTATTTATTTTATTTTATTTCATTTTATTTTATTTTATTTTATTTTATTTTTTTTTTTTGTTTTATTTTATTTTATTTTACTTTGTTTTATTTTACTTTATTTTATTTTATTTCATTTCAGTTTAGTCTATTTTATTCTATTTTATTTTATTTTGTTTTATATTATTTTATTTTATTTTATTTTATTTTATTTTATCTTTTTTATGTTTTATTTTATTTTACTTCATTTCATTTTATTTCATTTCAATTTATTCTATTTTATTTTATTTTATTTTATTTCATTTTATTCTATTTTGTTTTATTTTATTTTATATAATTTTATATAATTATATATATTTTTATTTTTTTTATTTTTATTTAATTTTATTTTTATTTTACTTTATTTCAATTTATTTAATTTTATTTTATTTCATTTTATTTTATTTTATTAATTTTATATAATTTTTTTTTATTTTATTTCACTGTATTTTATTTTATTTAATTTTATATAATTTTTTTTTATCTTATTTTATTTTATTTTACTTTACTTTGTTTTATTTTTTTTATGTTTTGTTTTATTTTATTTTTTTGTTTACTTTATTTTATTTCATTTCAGTTTATTCTATTTTATTTTATTTTATCTTATTCTATTTTATTTTATTTTATATAATTTATTTTATTTTTTTTAATTTTTTTTCACTGTATTTAATTTTTTTTTAATTTCAGTTCATTCTATTTTATTTTATTTTATTCTGTTTTATTTTATTTTATTTTATTTTGTTTTATTTTATTTAACTTTATTTTATATAAGTATATTTTTATTTATTTATTTTTTATTTTATTTTATCCACCACCTAAAGAGGAGCCCGGCAGGGGAACGACGCCGATACGAATTAAGTGGATGGACAAAAGTGCCATGCAAAATGTCAAAATTGTCTTGAATTGGAAGTGTGGGATATCATTAACCCTAAACTGAATCTTGTGCCTTTTGATGTCCTCTGAGAATCTGCTTCTTTGCGAGGCTAGCGAACTCGTACTCAGCTTATATGTTTCCGTCGTACTCATTCTTGCAAAACATCAGTTGCATGCAGAGCTACTTATTGAGAATAAGTCCTCTCTAAGACGGACTCCACTCGTCTCCTAATACATCGGCCTTGAAGGGCGTCTAACCTCAGCTCACTTAAACATACTATAGACCAGTGAGGAAGGTAATTCCCTAACCCCAAATTTTATGAGGGTATTTTTTTTTATTTGTTGCGCAGTGTAATTTGTTTAGATTCATAATTAAAATAAAAGCTCTACGAAAAACTCTTGCATTTAATTGGACTAACAAAATCCCGTTAAAATTTTTGAAAAATATTGGATTTTGTGTCCTCTAGGTGAAAGGGGTATTTGACCCCGAACTCAAGATTTTGAAAGGAGACTCGAAATTGTGGGTATGCAATCTTGTTCGCTTGATACGGACTACAACATATTGACGACTAAGTGGAACATCAAAAAGGCTCTTTCTCAGAATAGCGTCCCATCTCAGAATTAGTTTCAAAAACTCGAAAAGGGGGATTTTAATTTTTTTCCATTTGTTGCACAGTGTTATATGTTTAACTTTGTAAGTAAACCAAAAACTCTTCGGCGAAATTCCATGTAAATTTTTCAAAAATGTTGCGTTGTCTAGTTTAATAGAAAGGTTCTTTTGACCCCCAAACTCTAGATTTTGAAAGGAGACTTGAAATTCTGGTCATGCAGGCTTTGTGTGCTTCATAAGGACAGTAGCATATCGAAGACTGAGTGGAAGGTCAGAATGGTCCTATCGCAGAATAACGCCCCATCTCAAAAGAGTTTCGAAACCTCAGCCGTCGAAATGTAAACCTCGAAGTAGCGTTTAAAAAATGTTTTAATTTGTTACGCAGTGTAATATCTGTAAACAAATAATTTTAAAAAATGATCGATAAACTCTTGTTTTTAATACAGCTAAAAACATCCTATTAAAAATTTGGAAAAGGTTGAGTTTTGTGTCTCAAGATTTTGATTGATTACTCACAGTATAATTCTGTGGAACTACCTACCTGAATTCAAGTAGAACAAAAGCTTTTATTCAGGCAGAGCTTTTGAAAAGCTTCGTGGAATGTTTTTTAAGGTTAAATCAAGAGGAGTGGAGGTGTCACATTTTGTAGAAGATTATAGTTATTATTAGTTGGCCCCAAGAACAGACACAGCTGCACAAAGTCGGTATATGTTCCCATCAGCCACTCGAGCTAGTAAGTGAATTGCGCAGCTTTAAGTGTCGGCGGGCGCTTTTTTTATTGAATTTATTTATTCAATAAAATTCAGTGAATTACTTACATCAACAATGACCGCAGCTGTGAAAATTTAATTGTTTACATCCATTTGTAATTGTGGTGTTCGTATGAGAAAATTTAAACAAAAGACCGTGCAGGCTCGTTGTAAGACAAGCGTTCGGTATTTGGGTCAACAGGATGAGGTTTATGTAATAACAGGTTCCATTGAAATTAAATGAAAGACGTTAAAGGAAGTCTTTACAAAATGGAATGAAGCATAGCAAAATTTGCGCATGAGCATGTAGTGTGAAGGATTTAAGGCGTGTCAATAGGGGACAGTCAAGTCAATTTTCAAAGAAGCGAGTAACAGCTGTTGTTGTTGTTGTTGTTTGTAGCTACAAAAACACTCTCCGAAGGTTTTAAAGAGTGATGTGGTCATTGATATGACCAGTGGAACCTTCTAGTGAGAAAGGAGAATATGGGTAATGAGTGGTGAGAGGCATCATACTCGTAGATCAACCATCGAGTTGGACGTCATTACTTTTTTGCATATCAGTCGCCTCTTATGACAGGTAAGCCTACCTCGAATATGTTCTTACCCCCTAAACCGCAGACAAACAGTATGGCCTATCAGCCACGGACATTTGATATTGTGTCACTGTGGTTGCTCGACGAAATAACGGAAGATAATGTCATCAGCTACGCCGAAGAACCAGAGGACCTGCTTATCCCAAAAATGGGTCGGGTTCCTTGCTATCAATATAGCTCTAAGAAAAGTCCCAAGAGAACGTTCTTCAAGAAATTAATGGAAAATGCCGAGCCAGACCCTTGGGAGCTGACTTAAAGAACGGCAATGGACAAAGTTAAAAAAACAGGTATCACATCAACCCACGTGTGCAATACTGCTGAATCATGTCGTCGAAACGAGTTCTCCTACACAGGAGTCCGGTACTTTACAAACCCAGGTCCTCTATAGTTTGGGAAGCCCAAAAATCACAGAGAGGTAATTCAAGCTGACATAATCCCAAGCGGCATAGTCCTAGGTAAAATAGGGACATCCCAAACAAAGAGACATAATTAAAACCCTTATTAATCCGAACCAAAACTGGCTGCGAGATCCACAGTGCGTCTGCACAGAATCCAATTTTGGGTGGGGTAGCAATCTGCTAAATTTTTTATAATTTTTAAACTGAAAGGTGTCATAGCCGCAAGTAAAAAAATTGAGATCGATATAGATAGACATATAAATAGAGAGAGATAGATGTAATAGATAGAGAGAGAGAGAGAGTTATATACATAGATAGAGATAGATGATAGATGTACTCAGTTCAAAGGTGTCACTGCTGGCAGACAGGGGACTTCCTATTCAATTAGGTTTGCTACGAATATAAAAATAAGCAGTCTTTGACCAAGAGCCGATGGCAAGGAAAGTTTGGCTTTGAAGGTCTCATGCACTTTGTGAACTTCCCGTGTCCTAAGCATCAACATTCTCCTCTGAAGTTGCTTCGTGGGAATACCTACCGAAGATAGGGATTCAACCTAGCAAAGGGGGGCACGCAATAGGAAGGAAAAGAAACAAAAAACTTAAGTAGAGAACTACTGCCCATTGTTAAAGGAGGAAAAGATAAGTTAAAATATTAGTACTGAGCCAAGTAAGATCTTAGTTAAGTTATACTGAAACCAACGATTTGGATACAATTATTTTGGGCTGCGGAGTGTGACAGCCCTGTTGAAATGACTTTCCGGGTAATGTTCCATACATGTCCGTCCCGTCAAAACCTTGGCAGGCCTTGAGGTAAATTCGAAGTCTGTCATCATTAAGTTGGTGATGCAGGTACGGTTGAGGCTCTCCCGATTACGACGTTGATTTGGCTTTGAATAAAGTTCTCATGAGGCGATGCGTCAATCTTCAAGTGGCCTCCCTGCTAAGAATGGAAGCTCATCACCGCCTGGAAAAAAACCGAGGAATAGTTCGTACTCGACCCTGAAATGAACACCGCCTCAAGTGGGGAGGCCAATTACAGGCGTAGTCCAAGTTCACAGCAGAATACCGCTCATAAAGGTGACAAAGCAGCATGGTAGGCGAGAGGGGCAGTGCTCAAGGAATCGGCGGAGGTGATAACAATATGTCAAACAATCATGCTACAGGGCAGAGACCTCGATGCACTACCCCCGAGAAAGTATGCGACACCCTTCATCCGCAATGTAATATCAAACGACCGGAAGTGTTCATGATACGCCTCAGTGTGGACGATGCTAAATAATACGAGGTGGCAAGATAGATGCTGTTACATGTGTTTGAGATACGGACGTATAGCTCAGAAATGCAGGAATCAACGGATAGGTCAAAAGTATGCAGAAAATGCTGTCAGGAGGGCCATAAGGCTGCATAAAAGTCCCAAATTGTGGGCTATGTGAGGGACAACACTTGGCAGATAGTTTTAGATGCCCACAACTTTAGGTTAGTAATCGGGCTGCCCCATGATGTTGTTGCAACTCAACATAAATCACTGCGAAACCGTTCAAGATCTCTTATCCTAAACCATTTTTGAAGGAGGATAGGACGTAGCGGTACTCTCTGAGCAGTATAAAAATAAGCTATATAGAGATAGAGATATAGAAAGAGATAGAAAAAGGGGGAAGAGATAGAGAAATGGGAAAGAGATAGAGAAAGAGATAGAGGTAGATATAGGATAGAGAAAGACAAAGAGAAAGAGATAGAGATAGAGATAGAAATAGAGATAGAGATAGAAATAGAAATAGAGATAGAGATAGAGATAGAGATAGCTATAGAGATAGAGATGGATATAGAGATAGAGATAGAGATAGCGATAGAGATAGAGATGGATATAGAGATAGAGATAGAAAAAGGGAAAAGCGATAGAGGTAGATTTATAGATAGAGATAAGCAATAGATAGAGGTCGAAGTATATGTTGAGATAGGGAAAGAGGTAGATATGGAGAAAGGGGTAGAGATAGAGGATTTGGTAAAGGTACTGGCATATGTAGAGGTAGAGTAATTCATACTCTCAAATGAATTTGGCGCTAAAAAATGTGGCTTCAGCTGCTACCATGAATTGCAACCCTATTCCACACACAACAACACATACATACATAACTAATAAATTTAAAAAACACAAACAACAAACCCCTAGACCGTCACAAGTTATGCCCCTAAAAACTAACCTTAGCCAATACATACAACAGTGACGACATCCGGCTTTAATGGCTCGTTGGCTAGATGGATGGCTGGATGATTGCACAAGAGTTCAAAAGACTGCACTTACCAAGCCAAGCAACATGTGTGAGTGTGTTTGTGTTGTGTTGGTTATGAGTGTTGACATAATGCGCGCGCATTATAAACACCAACCAGCAAAAGAATAATGCAAAAGGACATGTAAAATAAAATTCAAATAAACTGCAAATAAAAAACAACAAAAATCAACAACAAAAGGTCCTTGAAATGCTAGAGCGCAGCAAGAAATGACCGAAGAGTAAAAAAAAATTCAAAATACTTGAAATAACTTAAGCAGCAGGCTTGATATCTGTATGTACAGCTGTGTTCAATATAATAGCAGCGCTGATTTTAATAATTTTAATTTAAAATATAGCGAATTCCATAACAGAAACCACAGAAAAATAAATTTCAAAGTTTACACAAAGTTTAGAAAAGTTAATTAAATTTAAAAAATGGCCATCAAAATCTTCAAATTTTTTGGCAGAATTTCCGGAAAATTTTTGAGTACGCAGTGTTATAAACCAATCAATATTAATACAACATTGTGCAAGTTGAAACTCGCTCAAAAATTTCCTAGAATTTTCAGAATTTTTTTTTTGTCGAGGATGGTGAGTGATTTCATCCAGATCTGTGTAATTTTGATTAGTAATTAGTAATCAATTAGTTAGACTGATTTTTTAATTAGTAATGATTATTTCAATTCTTTTTCAAAAAAAGGCAATTATTAATTGATTACGATTAGAAAAAATTTAAAAAATATATAAAAAGAATAAAAAAAATCAGAAATAATCAAAAAAAGTTGTATTGATTACTTTAGATTTTTTTTTTTATTATTTTGTTTCAGTATTGCTGTTGTGTATATTTATGTGATTCGACGACAATACTGGAAAAAAAACAAAAAATAATCCAAAATAATCAAAACCACTTTTTTTAATTATTTTTGATTCTTTTTAATAATCGTAAAAAATCATGTATTTTTTGAATATTTTTTTAATTAATTGGGAAAAAATCATTAAAAATTAAAAGTAATGGTAATCAATCATTAAATGGATTCTTAAAAAAATAAATAATTAAACCGGTAATCATTACTATTAGTAATCATTAATTAACAGGTCTGATTTCGTCCATACAAAGCAAGAAAAAAAATTATCAGAAAGTAATCAAAACAACTTTTTTTGATTATTTTTGATTCTTTTTAATAATTGTAAAAAATCATGATTTTTTTGATTATTTTTTTAATTAATTGGAAAATAATCATTAAAAATTAAAAGTATTGGTAATCAATCATTAAATGGATTCTTAAGAAAATAAATAATCAAACCGGTAATCATTACTATTAGTAATCATTATTTAACAGGTCTGATTTCGTCCATACAACGCATGAAAAAAAATGTATTTTGTATGGATAAAAATATTCACCACCCTTGACAATAAAAGTTCTAAAAAATCAGGGCAATTTTTGAGCGAGTTCTTTTTTGCACAATATTGGACTAAAATTGATTGGGCTACAAAACTGCATACTCAAAAATTTTCTACAAACTCTGTCAAAAAATTGTAAGGCTTTAATGGCCATTTTTTAAAGTTTAATTAACTTTCCTTTACTTTGTGTAAGCTTTGAAATTTCTATTTATGTGGTTTCTGTTATGAAATTCGCTATATTTTAAATAAAAATGATAAAAATCATCGCTTCTTTTGAGTTCGTCGGATATCCAATTAAATTTCACTACTATTATTGCGAACACAACTGTACGTAACAAAAGCGATGCAACACTTGAGCGACCAATAGTTCAGCAGGACAACAACCGCGCAAGCAACAAGCAACAAACAACAAGAAACAAGGATGATTGCCTGCAAGGACATTGAACTCAATTATGCTACCAATGAACCGTGTGTGTGCTGCTTGTGTGGCTGTGTGCCGGTGCATGTGACTGACTGTTGCGCGTTTTGTTGTGAAGCAACGTTTTTTTTCTTGTTTTCGTTGCAAATCGCTGTTGTGTAATTTAATGCCAAAGTGCATTATTTCTTTACCCTTTCACATGCTGAGCTATTGATGTGCAAAGCACAAAACTATTATTTTGAAAGAAAAAAAAAATGCTAATAAAAAATGGTTGAAAGGAAGTGCATTGAAGAAGCGCATAAATCGACTAAAAATAAAAAAGCAACAACAATTACTGCATCAAAGCAAAGGCGTTCAGTGAAGTAAAGGAAGACATTTTAAAAAAGTTGAGTTGCAAATACACTATGCAACAGCGTTTTTAGGGCGAAGAAATTTTAACTCAAGAGAAAGATATAGAGCCCAATAATAACAACTCTTTTTTGCATTCACAGCTTAACCTATTTACTTTTGGACATTTGAAAATATTTTTTGCTTGAATACTTTAAGAGTAAGTTTGAAAAGGGTTAAAGCTCAAATCATACCTAAAAATATAGTTTGATTGTAGTAGAGAAATTTTACGAGGAATAATAGCTCACTAGCAGTCGATTTGTTCTCTATTTTGAGTAGTATGCATAAAATAGCATTTTAGTGGTCTATAGAGGGTTAAAAAAATCAGCAAATTTTTGCTGGTGCTGCCGGACCGAATTTTTGTACTAATAAGGAGAACAACTACAGACAATAAAAACAAGAACTACAACTACAGACAATAAGAGCAAGAACTTTGCCCTAGATTTGGCAAACCATTTTTCATGCCTGCTTAAATGCATATTTAACCCTTTCTGGGGTTTCACGCTTTTTGTACAAGAATTTGGTACGAAAACCAAAAAATTTGAATTTCAGCAATTGAGTCAGATCACAGATATATACGTTGTTAGGGTACAAATGATAAAACTTAATGACAAATAATTTTGAATAATTTGGCCTTTTTTGCCCCTGCTTTGTATAGTCTGCATAAAATAGCATTTAAGTTTCCCATAGAGGGTTAAAGTGATCCAAAAAGTTTGCTATCGTTGCTGCCCGAAAAAACCTTTGTTAAAAGCCAACGAAATCCTAGAGAAAATAAAAAACGTTGCGCCTGGAATTATGCAACAAATTTTGATGTTAAATTTTAGTGGTCACTAGATCTATAGGGGGTTAAATTGTTCTAGAAAATTATTGACCAGAAAAACCTTTGTTTAAGGACAGCGTAACCCTTGAGAGAATAAATCACATTGCGCCTAGAATTATGCCACAGTTTTTAATGTTAACTTTTAGAGAAATTTTGCGCCTGAAATTATGCAAACATTATTCATGCTTTCTTTGATTACGAGGAAAATCAGGTAACTCATATTAATTTATAAAAGTTACGTAAAGCTTATTAACGAACACTGTACAAGCATAAATAGTTATCTCCACGACCTTTTCAGATACTTCACCGAGCGCAATCTGAAATTGCAAGTCTGCCAAAACACCGCTATCAGAACTGCCATGGGATGTCTTCTGAGTCTCATCTCAATCAAGAGATTAAAACGCACAAATTTCGTGAAGCACTGTTAACAACAGCACTCGACTTGCTCAACAATAACGAATTAAGACTCAAATTTTTAACGGTGTATTAAAAACATTTTAGCTTCGACTTCAGAAGAAAAATAATACAAATATTTGTTATTCATTCCAACTTGCTGAGCTCATGCAAAGCTTGGCAGCAGTTCTAGTGCAAACCAAATGATTTTTCAAATTTATTGAATAATTTCGTTAAAAGTTAGTTGCCACTTACCTGCTAAGAGAACAAGAGAGGGAGAGTAAATAATATGATTAATAGTCGAACATTGAAAAATGAATAGTTTCAAAGACAATTCGTATAGGTTAATATAAAGCATAGCCGCGAATAATGTTCTAAGCCACAACATCCTACTACGACAACGGTGGTCAGTACACCCTCAAACGTTCTTGGAGAATTCATAATTTAATAGTCTAAAATGAGTACCAAATATCGTAATTGAAACTTTACTCAATTTCTTGCACTTATTTTTAATTATTACATTTTCTTAGCTTTTTGATTGTTCTTTTGTTTTCGGATTATTTCCAGTAACAAATAATTACAATAATATTCCATTGTTCGTTAATCAAGTGTATCTCTAATTATTTCAAACTTTACTGTCAAATAGATAAAATTGGATAGAATTAAAAAAGAAGAAAATTCTATGATAAATAATCTCAATGTAATATCTCTAATTTTTCAAATATTCTTAATTAAATGATTATTTTATTTTATTATTTTTGATGGCCCGATTATTTGTAATTATTTAATTATTTTTTATTGTTCAATTATTTTATATGGTCGAGTTATTTTTAGTTACTCAATTATTAAAATAACTTATTTGATTATTTTGATTGTAATTAATTTATTTAGTTCTTCTTTAATTTTAATATGATTTTCCTACTACTTTTAATTGTTCAATTACTAGTATTTGATTTGCATATCATTTTTAGTTCTTAGAATATTTTTAGCTGACCGATTATTTTGACTTATAATGAATATTTTTGATTAATTAATAAGTTTTAGTGATCCGATTAATTAATTAAATTATTCTTCGACTGTCCGATTTATTTAATTAATCGATAATTTTTCATTTATTGATTAGTTTTGATGTCAGTTACTAAATTATTTTTATGTTTGTTATATTATATTAGGTTTTTCTAAAATTTTTTCATGATTTTCCTTCCATTTTCAATTATTTGGTTATTTTTAATTATTTTTTTAGTTCTTCTATTTTAACATAATTTTTATTTCTTTAGTTTTACCATCTGATTACTTTTAATTCCTCGAGTTTTTTAATTATTTGTGATTGTCCGCTTACTTTTGTTTCTTGTTTTATTTTCTTATATTTGATTGTCTTATCATTTCTAACTCTCAGCCTTTTTTGGTTGTCTGATTATTTTGATTTCTTTGATTATTTCATAAGCTTAAATATCCGATTAATTAGTTTCATTATTCTTTTACTGCCCGATAATTTT
Source organism: Merzomyia westermanni (assembly GCA_949987695.1). Taxonomy (NCBI): domain Eukaryota; kingdom Metazoa; phylum Arthropoda; class Insecta; order Diptera; family Tephritidae; genus Merzomyia; species Merzomyia westermanni. Next base: position 147,303,616 of record OX465290.1, read on the forward strand.
AAAAAATTCGATTAATTTAGATAACCTTCTGTGGCCTCATCATTTTGAAACTCTTTATTATTCTTGGTTATTTAATTATTTTGTATATTATGATTATTTTGACTTCATCAACTACTTTTTTTTAATTTGACAAGTTTTTATGGTCCGATTAATTTATTTAATTCATCGATTATTTTTGATCATTTGATTAGTTTTGATGGTTCTAATTACTTGGATTATTTTGAAATACAAATGATTTATTAGATTACTTTTGTTGTTATTTATTTTTAGTTTTTCTACCATTCTAACATGATTTTCCTACTACTTTTAATTCTGTGATTACTTCGCTTATTAATTAACTATTTAAAATTAGTTTTACAATCTGATTACTTTTGATTCTTCGAGTTTTTCCATTATTTGTGATTGTCCGTTTATTTTTATTTCTCGTTTTATTTTTTACATATTTTATTGTCTTCTAATTCTTAGATTTGTGTTGCTTTTCCGATTATTTCGACGTCTTTCATTATTTGATAAGTTTTAGTTATCCGATTAACTAATTTAATTATACTTCGATTGTCCGATAATTTTAAATAATTCGATTAATTTCGATTTTTTTAATGGCCCCATTATTTTAAAATTTCCGATTATTCTTTATTATTTTTTTTATTTAATAAGTTTTTATGGTCCGACTAATTAATTTAATTCATCGATTACTTTTGATCATTTTAAAGGTTTTCATTGTTTGATTAATTCGGCTTATTTTCAATTACTCAATTATTTAAATAATTTTTTGATTATTTTTAGTTCTTTTTTATGATTTTCCTTTGATTAATCCTGTTTTTTTTACTATACTAATTCTTAAACTTTAAATTAATTTAAATTCTTGGTTATTTTTAACCAGTTGATTTTTTTTTGTTTTGATGGTCCGTTTAAGTTTAATTATTTGTAATTATTATTTGAATGTCCGATTGTTTTTAAGTTCGCGATCTGTTTTGATTAGTTTTCTATGACCCAATTTTTTTATTTGTTCTTTTTTTTCTTAATCCGATTACTTTAAAGTTTCGAGTATTTTTAATTAATTTTTGACTGTCCGATAATTTTGAAATATTTTATTGATTTTGATCGTTCGGTTATTTAAAGTTTTTTAGTTATCCGATTATTTTGAATTCTTGGATGATTTTTTCACTTGATAAATTGCGCACGACTCAATTAATTCTTCAATTATTTTTGAATACTTCATTTCATTAGTTATTTTTAGGTGTCCAATTACTTTGAATTCCACGATTGTTTTTGGTTATTTTTATATGGTCCGATTGTCTTTATTAATTTTTTTTTCGGTCTTAAGCTCCTTGGAGGTATTCTTGAATAATCATAATCATTTTCGATTATTTTGCCAATCATTTTTATTTTTTTATAAATTGTTTTGTTTCGACTAATCTCAGCAATACAACGTTATTCGCGGCTATGCTTCATGAGGAAAATATTTCATAATTTATAAGCATCACGTGAAAACTAAAATACCAAAAAGGTATGAAGCAAAGGTGTAAAAATAAATGATTGTAACAAATACAGATAAGCAAGCAACGAAGAAATTATAAAAAGATAAAAAGAAATTATTTTTGTGTGACGTCAATCCAAAGACTCAGCGACTGAAGACAGAAGCTAAATACCCGCTGCTTACTGAGTGAACGTAAAAAAAAAACAACAAAGAAATGTAAAATTGTGAAATCAAAATCCAGTAAGCAAATCAAATCATATTCAGCCAAATAAAAAGGTATTAAGTAAATGAAACAGGAAAAAAAAGCAATGCAATAAATTTGGTGTACGACGAAAGTCGCAAAACCGGCGCTTTAACTGTTCAACACTCGTCTTACAGACACACACACACCACACACACATTCCTGTGCACACCAAACATTTATTTGTTTATTTATTTCATCTTCCAAAATATTTTCGACTGCCTGCTTTCGGTCGGTCAATGAACTCTATGAGCTGTTAAACGATTGGCGCACCGGGTACCAGCTGACCTTAAGCGGATTGCTTTTGAGTTATTTTATTTTTGGATATGCTCTTTTATTTCAGATTTTCTTTTGGATAGCTGGCTTAGAGTATACGCCTCAGTAAAGGTAAGAGATTGTGCTGAAATATTGTTTAAATTATAGGAGCTGAATGGGATCATCTTCGGGCACAAAGTCCAATCAAGGGGCAGGGTGGGATGGAAATGTAAGAATTCAAACTTTTCAGTATGGAGCATGGATGGTTTGGTTGTTTTGTGTAACGTTAAAATTCTCCCTAAGGATTAAGGAAGTGTTGCCGATGGGGATAAGGATCCGGTACGAGGCCCTTAAACCTTGGGCTAGTTGACCCTGTATAGAGGTTGGTTGTATTCAAATTTCAAAACGATCCGAAATGTGTGCTTTTCGAGTATTTATCATAAGCCCTTCTTAAACTCAAAAGTCGCCAAGTGAGGTCCACTCAAAATGCTTCAAATCCTACAAAAAGTCCTCTCCCCAGTTAGGAGAGTTTGACTCCAGTCCCTGAATCGTAAAAGAAACGTGAGCACATGTAGCCCGCCGATTTGGGAATCAATAGCTTCAAAGATCGTTGGGAACGGAATTGATCGCAATACAGACTTATTCCTTCTTACGATACTCTGATTAAGATCGCGACTTTAGAAAGATTCTTTAGCTTTTGCCTTTTGACTAATTTTTAGTTCTTAAGTTCTCGGTAAGGGCAGTAAGTGTCATGGTTAAAGTGGATACCTGCGTCGTTGGCCTTCCCCATGGTGCACATGGATCTAATGGCACATAGTAGTCACCTCGGTTGGGCACGAGTTTGACCCAGCAAAAACTGCATCTTCTTCTACGTTCGCTCAAATAATCGCTCATTGGTGTCTATCTGACGCATCTTCCTCAAACAATGTTTCCTAAATCGCTTCAGTTTCTTACTCAATGGAATTTATAGGCGGAAGATGATTTGGCCTCCCATCGTTGCTTTTTTGAAGTGTTGCGGATATGGGCGGTAGTTTTCCGTAATGAACTCGGTACGCTACAGTACTACCACATTTAGATACTAGCCCCATTGTGGCGGAAGCTAACCCGCTCGGGTGCGTCCCTTACTGGTTTCAATTGGCGTCAGTGTCCGCTAAAAAGAGAACCTAGGCGGTTATGCGCCAACCAATGAGTTGCTGAAGTCCTCAGCCTTCCCTTCGTTAGCACCTGTGCTCTTTCAGAGATCGCTGAAGGTAGTTTGGTGGCCGACTTAGTCTCAAATGTGCTTACCTTCCGTTACGCTGAATACGGTCTTCAGACTAAAATCTTCTTTCTAGCTTGTAAAACCTTGCATCGTCAAATTGGTCTTGAGATACAAATTTAGCCCCCGAAAGGTCTTGGTACCGCTCTCTTTAGCACTTGCGCTGTTCTACAGATCTTTGAAGGTATACCTGCCGATGGCTTAGTCTAAAATTTGAAGTTAGTTTCCAAGTATTGGCACATCTAATTGATTTTCAGTTGAGAAGGAGACGATATCTCAGTATTGGTCTTTCAGCTGGCATCGTAGTGCGCTTGGCCGGGAAACCAACAAAAAAGATTTCAATCACGTCCTAATCATCTAAGCACCGTTACTTAGAAATATTTGTGGGTCCCCTTAGCCAACGGGAATACTATCTCTTATCCCCTCTCATCTCTCAGCAAGCCTGCTAGACCCATAAATAGGGAGATGTTAAGCTTACTCAGTCTCATATACCACAGACCACTTATGTTTTAGATGTTTGGAAGAGAGAGCCTCAGAAAAGCTCTGTAGAGTACAGTCCCATCGTGATCTACCTAAATTTAAAAAGTTTTTTATCAATTATATTTAGTTATAAATACGCCAAGCATGGTAACGAACCTCTGAATGATCATTAATTACCTAATTATAATTTTTTTTTTGCCAAAATTTCTTATCTTTCGAGCAGCCAATTCTAAAGAAGAGTTATGGGTACCATTACGCGTTTACGCCCATTCATTTGCGTGTGCTCACGCACGCACTCACACATGCGCGCATACGCTCACTCTAACTGACCTTGACTGTGACTTTCGCGAATATGAATATTTATCAGCTGACTGATGGATGGAGCCAAACGGAAAGCGGTCAATACGTAGAAAATTATTTTATGTACGATGTTTTTTTTTTTTTGTGTCAATCTGAAATATTTTGATAGTGTGAAGTCTCTCTGACATAGAAGACCTATTTCATAATGTCCATCCAATGACGGAGGCTCAATACCTAATTTAGATTGCGCGTAACAGCGCTCTTATGGACTCTCCGAAGTGCTCTAATGGACTGACTTACTGAGTATAAAATCCTACAAAAGCTATCGAAGTGATACTAAATCTTCAAGGATTGGCATATTCGGCAAGCTCTAAGCCGATTGAGGCGGGGCGAGGAAGAATTCGGATCTACCTTGGAAGACCTTAAGATGCGGACATCCAAAAATGCCTAAAACCCATACCAGCTAACTTCCACACACAGACTGAAAGTTTTCTCTCATTCACAGTTTGGAAATACCGGATAACTGACGTTCTCTCTAGGCTAATGATCATAAAAGAAGCCCCGAAATACCTTTCCTTTCAAAACATGCTTTCTAACAGGACTTACTCTGATAGCCAAGCTGCGCTGAAACCACTTAAGGCTCACTGTCTGCTTCCAGAGAAATAAATGAGCTCTGTTATGCAAGACATAGGTAGTATGAGACGCCAAACAGAGGTTTATTACTGCTAATTATGCCGTTCACGACATAGCCAGGATGATCACAAAACTCTCAAGATTATCTACTGATTTTTAGGCTCATATAACCAGCGTTAATGAGAGCGGAACCGCTGTCCGTCGTCTCCGCGAATCGGTTTTCTGGAGGGAAAGTTCTCCACAAGCGAGGGTCTGCGTATTTCCAGGGATGAGAAGTTCATAAAGCGTTCAACACTTCATAAGTAATTGACCTAGCGCTTGTTAAACCAATATTTTTTTAGTTCTAGAAAAAGACAGTTTCTCTTTTAAGAGAGGGAAGAACTTAGTTCTAGGCAATGGCTTAGTGTCCCTTTGTGGGCTGAGCTTGTTTTCTGTAGAGCAGAACTAGCAGCCATTAGTAGCGCCTTCGCCACCCGACCAGTGGGTGAGCGGAGACTTAGACATGCCTGTCTAAGAAGACAAATAAAATGCACGACGCGAAGGTTCAAGAGATCAAACAAATTGTGCTCCAAAACTCCGTCTAACAGTACGTTCCCACGGCAGCCGGTCTAGTACCACAAGGTGCTAGTATCGGAGCGTACCGCACTCATATCCAGAAAAGAAGTGCCAATATTCATATAACCCTGTTTGCTCCGCCACGCCGCAATTCATGAATGGAGGCACCGGCTGAGCAGACTGAAGTACTGCTACTACAACAACAAGAAGAACGTACCGAAATAAATTCACCTGCTAAACCAATCAATCTATTTACGGCACACGAAATCTAAGGCCGCTTACCACATCAATCAATCAAGCTTTCCACCCACTAAATAGGTGAACTCAATTGCAGAATCCAAATAAAAACCATCAATGACCAACAAATGTCAAAAGTGACAGTTGGCAAAACACAAAAACACATAAATAGATGATGAGTGAGAAGAACATCCTAATAAGGAAGTACAATATGAAAACGCTAAATGCCAATGAGGCCATATGAAATGCATGCCGGTCGTCACGAGTGGGAGGAAGTCTAAGAAAATAAATACGAGCCATAGTAATATGATTACAGCATACAACAGCTGTAGAAAAAGTAGAAAGAAGCGAAAAAGAAACTTAAAGAAAACCATGCTATGCGAGTGAGTCATTTGAATGGGATGCTGATGACAGCGATTCAAATGAGAAAGAAAAACCAACGAGCTGCCAGTACTTGCCGTGTGTATGTAGCCCCCAAAGTCAGTGGCCATGCGAGGCATCTTCTATTGCTTCTTCTTTTTACTTTCGGTGGGTTCTATGCCACTACTAAGCGCCCACTCAACCAGTAATAGCCAGCAATACAAGTACAAATCTTGTACGCTCTTTTTTTCACACGCGTCCTCTCTCTCTCACCGCTTTGTGGGGCTGCCTCCCTAGCATGCTTTGGCGCAGCATACAAACAACTGCAAAGAAGAACAAATCCAAATCACATTTAACGAAAAAACAAATGGCTAGGTCGGTCGTTCACCCGGACAACGTGAGCGTTCGTTCACTCAACTTTTAGCATGCACACAAGCAAGCGTTTACACATTTTGGAGCAGCGGCCTGAGGAGCATGACTTTGGCTCTGCTAGCTCCAGCTGTTAAAGAGAGAATACTGTATGCGCGAGTTAGACGGAAGAGCAACAAATACTGGGCCATTGGCAGCGCGGTGAATGACATTTTCACACAAGCAACCGGCAAATATGTTTTGTAATACTCGTACAAATTAAATGAAAAAAGAAAAGGAAAAAAAATAGTAAGAAAGGTTTCAGAGTAAAACAGGAAGCAAATGTATAGTGAAGATGTGCAAAAATGAGCCATTTAAGTTAGAAAATACTTGGAAGTCAGTGTTTTGGTGTTAGTTTTAGTTTTAAAGACCAATAATTTGGGGCGTTCTCGTAACGAGAGGATTAAAGCTGAGCTTCTTTTCCAATTTGTGGTGTGCTGTTTCTACTTTTCCCTACAAATTGGCGGGACCTACATGTTTAATACCGATGATTTTTTACCGAGCTGGGTTTTTATCGCAAAAATGCACCCAGACTGTTGCCGATCACGGCCCAGAGGACGACCCCGCTTTGAAAAAACCCTTTGAAACCACTTTTGATGTTACCGATGGCCGGCACACTACTTCCAAAAATCGGCGCCTCTGCGTTGAGGTAGAACTTCAATACTAGCCTCTTCGGCGTATCAGTTACAAAGCTAAAAAACGGGGTGAGGCGTAGAACGCCTGCAACGCCCAAGAGGCTAATGTTGTTCTTGTTTTTAACAACAAAAACACTACCCGATTGTTTTGGGAAGTGTTGCCCAACGTGACAGTCCTTTGCCGGATATGAGTTCGGCACGCTCCGGCGCTTCCTTGCGGTGCATGCCCGACTGTCTCGGGAGCTATTTGGTATGACCAGTGCAACTTTCTAGGGCATGTCATGAGAAGTGATATTCGAAGATCAGCCATCGAGTTGCACGTCATTACCTTTGCGCATTCTAAATCCCTAACTCACAGGGTTTTCCAGACAGAGGTACCACCAGTTTTTTAAATGTTGACCTGAATCTGTGCTCTTGCAGAATCCATACGTAGTATGCTGAGATAAAATCATATTACCATTTTCTTATCACCATTTTCAATGCGGTTCATACACTTTAGCGCAGTTTTTCAACTATAGTGGTATCACAATGAACCTCCTAGTATAGGGCGTTCAAGCTCTACTTTAAGTGCACCTGACTAAAACTAGGTACTGCTTGAATGTATGTACATATATATGAACATGTTTGTTTAAAAATTCCACTTCTGAATTTCAATTTATCTTTTTTTAATGGTCGTCTAACCGCCTGCGCCGTTTTGACTGTCCAAGATAGCTCGCCAGTCATTTCTTCGTTGCGCCGCGGGATCGCAAATTACACGCCATATAAAGGTATGTAGATTATTGTTTGATAGTAGGAAAATAAGACTCTACTGGTCAGTCTTATATCGCTCTATCCACACACTGAACATGCTGGATGTCAAACTTGTGCTGATACAAACACCGGTCGAAGAACTTCCCGCCATACGTCACGTAATTTGCTTGTTTTTCCTTTTTACCCTTAACAGCTTCGGAAACTGAAGTATCTTAAGTTGCTTGATTAGGACTTTTATGATGTCCGGAAAATTTCTTAAATTTTTTTGCAAAAATTTAGTAACAATTTATTACAAAAATATTAATACTCAGTCCCTTAAAAAAATACTCGTTCACCTTGCAATAACTTCCGCCATAGAGAACCCGTAGATGTACCAAAAATTTAAATGCTTCTCAATATTTTATTTGTGTGGCAACTCTGTCTATTGTATGAACACTAGCATTTGCAGATAAATAAAATATAACGGCTACATATGCTCAAATACATGTCACACATAAGAGCATGGGACCACATGTATGCTCTTGCAAACGTGCCTCTTTGTTGCTCGTATTTTGACATTTGTGGTTTTTTCCGTATTCACGTACACTCTATTTCTCTCACTCTCACCACATTTAACTGGCACTTTGCATGTTTGTTGTGCTCTGCTCTCGTCTTTTTACGTTTTCCTCTTTCTTTTTAATTTTTCTTTCGTTTTTTGTTTTGTTTTGCTCATACAAAGTTTAATGACATTTTGCTTTAGATTTGTTATTGCTTCCTGCTACACCTACTATGTATGTATATAGTAGGTAGCGTTGCTGCTGCTCCTTCCCCATTTTGGTTTTGTTTATATCTCGTGCGAATTGCGGGTGACGTATCGCACTTGCTGCGCGCAAATACTTGTTTGTGCATGTATATATATATATATTTGTATGTTTGCAGTGTTGTGTAGAATTTATTTGCACACAGTTTATTCTTATTTATAACTTGCTTGCTTCATTTAAAAATAAAACCAATAACGAGTTTATTTTTTATTTTCATTTTTGCTTTTGCCTGACATTTGTTATTTACATTTTTTTTATTACTTGCACAATAACTTTGATTTCATTAAATTTCTTTGATATTTGATTTGCTCACCCGTTTCTCGTTTCACAAGCAGCAGTATTGCTTCCGCTAATAAAAAGCGCTTTTGCGACCATGTCAAGCTGTCATTTTCGCTTTTGTTCGTTGCAGTTATGCGTTGACAAATACGTCGACAAGTTGCTAATTACCGTTGTACAAATGATGGATTATATTACTCTTTGGTTGTGAAATGTCACGGCATGTTTGGACATATTTCACTTCAGGCAAATCAAAGACACTCCAACAACACAATTCATGTGTTTATGACTTTCTCTGATGGGACAGTACTGGTAAAAGCGCGGTCGTAAGACCTGAAAAGCAACAACAATTATTGAAAAAAGATATACACCAAGGCGAATTCAATATTGAAACTATCCGAACAGTTGGTGGCTATTTTATCGAATTTTGACACTACAAAATTAGCCACAATGTGATTTTGACATTCATGCGCCTCGAGATCTTTACGAAAAGTTGTCAGCCAAGTTAAAATAATTATTCACCGAGACTTCCCAACATAAGCTATGAATATTTCTTTCGTTTAATACACTTGCATTGCATGCTGTTGTAATTCGCAACCGGCTTATGAAATATTCCGAAGACATAGTTTATGTTTGCAATCCCAAATCGGGGGTTGTCAAAGCGAAAATGAAGAGGCCAATAGGCAGTGTTTCATTATCCCAGATCTCTATAACCAACCAACGGTAAGGTTTTCTTTTGTAACGTAAAATTATAAGGTTGTTAAGAGGACCGGAAAACCTGCAGCTTAGGAGGTACAATTAAACGAAAGAAAGAAAAGTAAAATGCTGATTGGAGAGTACAAGTTTCCAATCTACACGTAGGCCTTTCAGAAAGGCACAATAGTCTCTTCCCGCTTGCCGGTACCAGAAAAAATAGACGTGAATTGAAAACATAAGCTTCCCAATCATCCAGATGAGAGTAAAATACCTTGCAGCAGTGGTAAGTAGTACCAGTAACATGTCTATGCTCGATTCCGAGAATTATGTTGACTTGGGCAACCTAAGTAACCTCTTGACGACGGCGTACCCAACCTGTGCTACATCTTGCCTAACCGCTACAATGAAGGGAGCATCGGTGGTAGGACCACTCTAACACACTTGGCTTAAGGGCTCTTAGAGGATTGCAGAGTCTGTTCACCATGCGAAACGACTGCAAGCCATCGTCTGTTTCGGATCAATCGGCTCACTTTATAAATGTGTGGGTTAGTCAATCTCAACTGTCGCTTTCCTATGGCAGTACCAAATGGGGCCATAACAACATTTCATTTCGAGATACTTCTGACGTAGTTAAGTTGCATTAATTTAACCAACTACTGGGCTCTATGATACTCAGTTCAGTTAATGTTACAATCAGTCTTTCAGTACGCGAAAAATTTAGGTCGAAAGTGTCTTCTTCCGAAAGATCGATAAGTTCAACCAAATCACTTGAGCGGATAGTAACTGAACGTGCTGGGATCCGAGAGTACCAAACCCATATCCTACAACGGACTGTTCACATCGTTTAGGTGTCCCTTAACCATCGAGAATGTTTTAAGTCACCACAAGACACATCGCTGCAGATACTTGCCAATATCCGGTTAAGAATTTTGCCACTATTCAGTTAGCAGGGCAAGGCTAATCGCGGGCTTTTTGCTTTTATCCGAAAAAGAGGCTCATTTTATTGCAGTTTAGGTCCTCTACCAGTACCGGCGGTGCTATGACAGAAGTTTTGAACTCTTAGTAAATACCTTTTCCCAAGCTCTAAGTTGGTTGCGTGAAAATTTTTCATTCAGCTGAAGCTTAGCCGCTCCTTACTTAATTCAAGCACTTTATCTCCACACATGCTCCAACAAAAACTGTAGCATTTTGCATGATAACCGCGGGTTAGGGGTTTAGAATATGCCCGAGTAAGGCATACCGGTCGTAAGAGGCGACTAATATGCACAAGGGTTGATGGTTGATCTACGGATATGATGCCTCTCAGCTCTCATTACCCATCTTATCTTTCCTTACGGAAGGAGGGGTGACATGACCTAGAAGCTTTCACTGGTCATAAATCGCTACCACGACAGTCGGGCAGTACCGCAAGGGAGTACCGGAGCGTACTGGGTTCAAATCCGGCCAAGGACTGTTAATTCGACCACACTCCCCAAAACCTTCGGGGAGTGTTTTTGTCGCTACAACAACAACAATGATAAACGCTATTATTTCAATGCCGCTTTTGAGGCAGTCTCTCCCCTGAGCGTAATTTTTCTCACTTACCCACTTCCGATTACAAAGCTTTTTCGGACACTACAAAATTTTATCAGCTACCCTTTTAAAACAAAAAAAAATGCAACGTCATGCGTAATATTTTATTTCTCACTTTATTTCCATGCGCTTTTCTTTTCTTTCGTGACTGGTATAAATTTTTTCTTTTTAAGATTTTGCTTTCTGCTACAACACTCGTCGGAATTTAAACTTTAATTTTTGTAAACGAAATGCTCGAACCAAATCGCCATTGCTCACCATACCGCACACTAACACACACACTAACACATACACACATGCACCAGTCACTTGCCGGTCGTTAGTTCGCCTATGCATTCGTTTTATTTTGTGCTTTTTTGTTTTGTTTACTCGTTATTTGTTTAAGTTCATTCGCTCGTTTGCTATCGAATGTGTGTTAGCCGCGGTCATTCACCGCAGATACCGGCGTGCTTTCGTCGTACGTTCAATGCTTTTTCACACATTCAACACACAAACGCACACCAAGTTAAAGTGTGCCCTTTCGAGGCTTTTGCAGCCATTACTATGCTTTCATTACATTACACAGCCTTTACTACCGTTGCTTGTTTGCTTTTAGTGCTTCATTCTTTTGCTGTTGCTGCTTCCTCGTCTACTTCTTCTCACCGTTTGGCCCACTCATGCCAATCTCATTGTTGGGTAGTGCGTGTGCGTAATAAATAGTCAAGTCGCGTGTTCGTTTACTCTCTGTGGGTGGCTGGCTGGCTCGTTTTGCCCCATTGAAGAACTGGGACCACGCCAACATGCAAGAGGAAGTGTGTTAGGGAATGAGAGAAGTTTAGCTCTTTTGCTGCAGAGTCCTAAGCATTTGTGCAATTGTGGGTGGCGTCATCTGTTTTACTCTCTGACAGGCTCGCTGCTTCGTTACCGCCACCGTTAGCCCTAACGGTCTATCGTGTATTTTTTGTTTTTTTTTTTTGTGCAGCATTCAAATGCATTTATAATTTAATTTATTTTTCCGGAGATTAAATTACACCAGCGTCTGTTTGGTGCTATTTTTACGCGAGTTGCTTGTAAATGTGTGCGGGGAAGTATTTTTAAATTGATTAGGAATAGATGACCAATTAAAGTGCTAGCGGAAATCGAAGTTACTGGCGATCTGTGTGCAGGAGTTAAAGCAAGTCGGGAGGTTTCTGTATATCATTCAACTGAATATGGTTACCAGCTACGTGAAGGATGATATCTCAAAAGGGCCAAGGCTCCCAAGCGGCTTAAGAAGAGGGTTTTAGACTTCCAACAGTCGCTGCATTTTGGGAAGGGTTCAAACTTTTTATTTACCTTTGCCTATTCGTGGTTGGAGGAGGTCCTTCTGGGCTGAACTACATCACTTTGGGGACAACGATATGGGTTCTGTACGGTTTTTATTTAGCTCTTTCTATGGTCAATGTTCTTTTATATCTATTTATTGCACTACATACAGTGGTTTTTGGCAATTTAAATTTTTTCGGGATTTTTGAACCCGACCAAGTAGAATTTGATACAAACTTGTTCAGAATTAATTCGCGTTTTTGGTATTCCGTTGCCGATTAAAACTCTAAAAGATGAACAATCAAACTGAAAACTCGAACACATAATTGCCAATAAATTTTAAAGCCATGGGTACTAAGATCATTTAGAGTATTGAACGAGTAGCTGTATAATGGCCTATATGGTGCGTACAGATTTAGAGTGAACGATGCTTTATATAAAAATCAAATTATGTATGTACATATCTATAGAGCGACTTATGTCCTAAACGTATAAACCGATCGTGATCAAATTTGAAACCCGCACTGGATATCTTCCAGGGATGGTTATGGGCTAAAAAATAATTTGATATATATAGGGGGCGTGGCACCTCCCATACAAATGGAATTTTTCATAGTCCGGAAGTATTTACATTGGACCACTGAAATTTGGTTAGGGGTTATAACGAAAAAAGGGGCGTGGCACCTACCATACAACTAGAATTTTTTTAATAGAAAAGTGGGGTGAAAGCCACGGGTATAAGCTAGTAAATAATAAATTCTCTTCAAACATGCTCCTTCCCAAGAGTTTCTCTCCAAAAAAGTAGTTTTCAAAGCTTTGTCAGCTTTCGTCTTCCGAGTCTGACAAAACGATCTGTTTACTAAAATAGCCGACCAACTAAACACATGTCTTCAAACCCAGGTAAGGATTCCTTAACAGCAATAGTTCCCGTTTTTCGAAGCGAGCTCACCTCTCTTTGATAGTTTTTGAAACTCTTGAACAAATTTTGCGATAAAACAGACAGATAACACAAACGGGAAGCAATTTAAGATACTGAAAATAACTAAGCTTCCAAAACCGTGGGATTATTTGCTTCCACTGTTGCCAAGCTAAATATTTACAACGTAAACTGGAGCTAATGACCTTTACTGAAAATGTTCAACACACACATTCTTTGTGTAGCTGTTGCCGATTTTCATGAACGCAAATTAATAACAAATTAATGATCTCAACAACAACAACAAACACTTAATAGCTACTCAAATTCCACACCTGATGCGTTGCCTACTTCAAAAGAATTCACTACAAAGGCCACACCAAAATGGGCGGCAGCGAAGCGTTGCCCATGAAGAAAGCCATTTGTGCCGGGTTGTACAAATGAAAGCGCTTAAAACTAACGGTATAGAAGCTAAACAATTAAATGCCGGCAAAGAAGTTTAGAATGCTTTCGAGAGTGTGTGCGAATTCTAAGTTAATTTCGCTTTAAAATCTCATCAAGATTTTTTGTGAGAAAAATGAATTTAGACGGAACCACACAATACGATAAACAGACATTAAAAGCTGAGCAAACGGAAAACAAAAACAAAAGTGCTCATATTTGACATTAGCATTAGCACACGGAACTACCACACCTATCGTAATTGCCGCGTACCGAAACCCTACACACAAATGCAACCCTGATGCAGAGTTCCTTACGCAAGCAGAAGATTAGATGGCCAAGAAGCTTCGACGCGGCCATATCAAGTGAGTTGCCCGTCTATCGGACTAGTACCCCAAAGTGCTACTGATTTAGACGTAACATCAACTGAGAGGAGTTTCCTTTTAGCGTCTGACTATCAAGGTCTCTTTTATTCCACGGTTCAAGTATTTACTGCATACTCAAGTTTATGTGTGCCAAAATGGTTCCCAGATCACGAAATAGGCAGAAGATTACATAGAAACAAGTAAGATCGACTTAAGAAATTCCACCTGAGTGGATATGCCCGTACGAAAAGTAGGTTTCTTCTAGTATCTGCAGACTATTTCTTACCTTCATAATCACTGCAGTACAGAGGGCTATATCTGCGTAAGCATGAGGACGAGATGCGGCATCACATAAATCTCAAAAAAATCCACACAGAATCCGTAAACTCCTTTGTTAGCTCCCGCCGGGTGAATTTTTCCATTACAACAAGGATGCGTTTTACGATCTTTACGCAGGTGTGAGCATAGTGCAGCGAACTGAAGCCCAAAGATTCCCTTGCTGGGTCATGTTATACGAATGGGCAAAGAAGTCCCCGTCTAATGGGTTTTACTATCGGCAAACGAATTTTCCAGCAGAGGACGGGCGAGGACTCGACTGGGATGAAAGAAATAGGCGAAGAATGACTTGACCACTTTTTTAATTAGCGACAGTTGTCGGTTTTCAATTGGCGTCAGTTGTCGGTAAAAGGGAAGAAGGTGCTGCGTTGTCTTTCCACCCTCCTCGCAGGTGGAACGTATTTCAAAGAGGCTGAGATTCACCTCGTCTTCACACATAATAATGGAAAGCGCACATGTATCTTTCTTCACATATTCCTGACTAAGTCGGCCTCACTTGGATTAGTAATACCAAGTCTATCACTGAATTTGCTGATACATCAATGTTATATCCCAGGAGTCGTAGGACTTTGCGAAGTGCAGAGCAATCGACATATTGAAGCTAGTTACAACATCCCTCGTCCAGCTCACATATCTATTTGTTTTGTTAAAGTGTGATGGGTTTATGCGGAATCCACTTTGATTTTTTGCTGTGATCAAATTAACCAGAAGTTAGTACGTATGGAGACCGAGAACGTTCGTCGATAAGCCTACTTTACGAAATAGGTATACGAAAGCGCATAGTGCCTGTTAGAGGTTAAGTCACTGAGGTTTGGTATCTTCATTCTAAGAAATGCTTGGAAAATCACGGTTGGTTGATGATGTCGCATCAGCTTAACCAGAACTCAATGTCTAGGCTCTCGGGCTTTCAGGCGTTCCAGACTTCACCTCCTGTTTTTGAAGCTGTGTAAATTATAAAGCTTAAAAGCGAGGTGAAGCTTGGAATGCCTAAGAAACCCAAGAGGCTACTCAGTTGTACATGTGGAGACCTAGTCCAGGTCGATTCAAAACTAATAATAGCCAGATAAATAGGTTTTTAATGGAATGTTAAGCTACATAAACGAAACGAGAATCCGGGAAGCTGAACATTTTAAATATCTATCCCTTCCCGACTTCTTAAAACACTGACTAACCTGTGAATGACATCCCCCAACGCTACTTAAACCAGATAAAAATCAACAATAACCTCACTAGAAAGCAGCTACCAAAGCGGGCATTGAACTTGAATTCCGAAAAATCTCCCATAAGTAGAAATTCGTTTTTGACGAAAGAAAATGTCTTTACTGTCCAACTGTCAACAGTCCACCACTCAACGTTGTTTTACTTTTATTGCAGCTTGCGCTTCATTTTATTTACTTCATTTAAATTTCTGGCAGATATTTATATTAACTTATTTATGCGCATTAAAAATTTCGGACTTCCACTGTATGTCATATGTGAACAATATTGCAGCATAAACAATTTTGGCAGCTGTCAAATTGAGTTGTCATTTACATCTGTTTCTTTTACAGTTTTCTTGCACAACAAAAATTTACCAAAAATTGATTGTGCAATGCAGACTTTCTTTGTCTTTACTTGCTGAGTAAGTAAAAGATTTCAATGAAATGTCATTATCGATAATTTATGCGATATGACAACAACAAAAAAAAAACATACATATGGGTATACAAGAATACAAAAAATATGAAATTTATAAATGCAATTAATTTCGTGTGTAAAAACAGGACAACATTGACTCATGTTAAATGGAAAACAGCAAAACGGAAGTTCAAGTGGAAAGTAAATTTAAGTTCAAGTTTTCGAAAATCCATGATTTAATTCACTTTAAGGTAAAGGCATTATGAAAATCTTCAGCGAATTCTTGTGACGGAGGTCCAAGGAAACTTGTGATTTAAAAAATATCCCAAAAGCGGTTCTAATTGAGCTGTTTTAAAATACTTATTGTTTTTGTTCTTATTAAGAGTGCTTCGTCCTGCCTGATGGGGCGATCACTTTGAGAATCGTCATCAAGCTCTTCTAACTGAAGTTCAAAGAAATACGCAGTTTCAACAGGGTTGGACCAGAGTGATATTGGTGTTAGGAGAGTAGGTCCAATTAAACAGATAACGAGATGTTTAGTGTTGGGAGGGGGCATACTACATGCAGGGCAAGTATTTGGTATGGTAGGGTGGAGTCTTGATAAGTAAGAGTTTATCTTATTATAATATTCAGAATGAAAGCAAAGTTTCTTTACCTATACCCCAAATAGTGCCGCCAAGTGACTTGAGGACCTGTATCTTTAAGGCTTTGGCATGACTAGCGAAGGTGAGGCCGTTGTCCAACGTTAAGCCCAAGATTTTAGGGTGATTGACAGTAGAACGAGTTACTCCATCTATGTGGACGTTTAACTCTTGTCGCCCTCTGCACATCCTATGTTAGAGGGTCACCATCGATTTGGTGGGAATTAGATTCAGGTTTCCTTCTGTAAAGAAGCTAGATAGGTCTCTGAAGTAACAGTTTTCCTAGTATAGAGGTCGTCAATGGAAGGGTCTTTACTCGAAGTCATAGTCGTACAGTCGTCAACGTGGGAGACAATGGAGACATCCTCTGGTGGCGCAGGAAGCCTCGAAACATAGAAATTTAACAGAATGGGGGATAGTACACCACCCAGTGGCACCCCCTGTTCCTTCGATATCTTGCTTTCGTGTTGCTAAACTTAACTCTAATCCATCCCTCCGCCCCGCACTACAACTACTCTGAAAAGGTCCCTTCCATTCACCTTGAAAAGCACTACTCGGTTGTGTGTACTATGATCCTTTATACAGTCTATCGGCTATTTGTGGGCTAAAGAATAACATAAGTTTAAAGTGCCCTTAAAGCTAATCGAAGTTTAAACTATCCACTTCGGCCATTCAAGCTTAGGAAAATTACCCAAATTTGCTGTAAACGTCCATGTTAAACTTAGTTACGCGGTACCCTTAGTTTGAGCTCACACTGAAAAACTGGACAGTAATGCGTTTGGGGGTTGTTTCGTTCCATGATGCGCAGCCACCACCTTTGCTATTATCGATATTTTTTTATACCGTTATCAGGGTGTGTTGGCATTTTGGTTTAACTTTAGTAGCAAATGTACATACTTTTATACTTATGTACATAAGTATATTATATACATACATACAAATATATATACATACTAATACCACATCCTTTTTTTGGGGTTGTTGTAAAAATATTCATACAAATAACACACATACAGGCCCACTTATGTGCACATATATATATTACATCATAATGTGGGTTTATGTTGTTAATATAGTATTTTTGCCATGACATTGAAATTCGTTTTGAAGGTTTTTACTTGAATGTTGCATGAACAATTCGTAGCTCATACTCCAACCTTTTGTACTTGATGCGTTCGTATATTGAATTTTCTCTAACTCTCTACTGACTTCAACTGAAAGCGATGTGCTTTGAGTGATAAGCTGCATTGTTTGTTGGTTCAGTTATTTAAAATGATGTTTAGTTCTTTTGAGTCTAGAATTTTGACAAAAACTTATCCATTCTGTCAACTTTTTATTAATTTTGAAACACAATAAACTTCCCAACTGTCAAAGGTTCAATGAATATTAGTATTATCCTCGAATAGTGCGATACCTTTTTTGCAAATTATCTGAAACCAAATTGATAAAATTTCAAGTAAATCCGTATAAAATAGTGCCCTGACTACCTTTCATTCTTCCTTTTTGTTTTCTTGTTCTCCCGTTCTGATATACATTGAAGCTTTTTCTTTACAGTGCACATGAGCTTTGTTTTTTTAACTTGTTTTTTTTCATCAAATTTTCTCCATTCTTTTTGTGGTATTATCTTAAACGTGTTATTTTGACAATGAATTAGTATATCCGTTTAAGTTTTTCGATTTTGAAACACAATAAATTTCACAACTGCCAGTCGTTAGTCTGACGATTGTTAACCCCCTGTTGTGCCATATTCTAAAAATAAATTGATAAAGGATTTAAATCTCTTCATTATTTTTTTTACACTACTGACCATTTGTTTACCTTCTCCGTTTTATATTTTCCTTCGCAATGTTGTAGTATGTTCTGTTTTACTTGTTCAAACTTGAGAGTAAGGAAAAAGGTTTATTTTTTTGTCTTACTTTCTCTCAAAATAGTATCCCAAGCCTTTCTTTTTCTTAAACTATGAAACACAATAAATTAGTCTAACCGATTAAGTTTTGAAACACAATAAATTTCACAACTGTCATTCGTTCGTCGGAAAATTTGTTAACTCTCTCTTGGGCCATGTTCTGAAAAGAAAAAAATTAAGCACATATTTTTTTACACTACTGACTATTATTTTACCGCATCCGTTTTATATTTTCATTCGCAATTTTTTAGTCTGTTCTGTTCCACTTGTTCAAACTTCATAATGAGGAAAAGCCTCTCTTGGCTGTCATACTTTCTTTCAAAATATTCTTCTTTTTATATTTTAAATAGCAAAAAAATTTGCAACTTTCATTTGTTGTTCTTAAAATGTTTAGCTTCCTCAAATCATATCTTGTATCATAACTTTTGTTTCCATATTCTGAAAAGAAATGAGTGAATCATTTTAATCTATCCACCATCTTGTTTAACTACTTCCCATCATTCTACCTTTTCAGTTTTCTACTTTTCACCTTTTTTTGTTTTCCTACTGCTACTGTTTTCATAGATGCTTATTCAAACTTCCACCTTCTCCGTGGGAAATATGTTCCTTTGTCTAACCCTTTTCTGTGTCACTTTGACAATAAATTTTCCATTCCGAAAAATTTGTTTTTATTTTGAAACACAATAAATTTCGCAACTGTCATTTGCTGTTCTGAAAATGTTTGGCTTCCTCAAATCATATTCTCTACATTTGTTCCCATATTCTGAAAAGAGATGAATGAAGCATTTAATCTATCCACTACCTTTTTAACTACTTGCCATCATTCTCCTTTTCAGTTTTCTTCTTTTTTTGAAAAATTTTCAACTTTTTTTGTTTTCCTACTGCTATTGTTGTCATACATGTTCATTCAAACTTCCACCTTCTCCGTGGGAAACAGGTTCCTTTGTCTAAACCCTTTTCTGTCATTTTGATAATGATTTTTCGATTCCAAACCGTTTTTTTAAATTTTGAAACACAATAAATAAATAAAACTTTCATTTCCCCTTCTGAAAATGTTTAGCATCCTGAAATCATATCCTCTACCTTTGTTCCCATGTTCTGAAAAGAAATGAGTGAATAATTTTAATCTATCCACTATTTTTCTATTATTTTTCCTTTTTAGTTTTCTACTTTCTTTCACAATTTTTCCCCTTTTTTTGTTTTTCTTCATTTATTGTTTTATGGATGCTCTCTAAAACTTCTACGTTTTCCATGGGGAATATGATCCTTTGTTGTTTTACTTTTTTTTTAAATGCAATTTCTAAAGCCCTTTTCTATGTAATTTTGACAATAATTTTTCCATTCCAAACAGTTTTTTTGAATTTTGAAACACAATAAATTTCGCCACTGTCATTTCTTCTTCTGTTATCTTCCTCAAATAGTTAATATGCTATATTTTGTTTCATGTTCTGAAATGTAATTATTATTGTAACATACATATACATAACATGTTTTACAAACTACATACCATACATTACTTTATTATCTTCTCTACTTTCCTTCATGTTTGTTCCCCTTTTAGACTTTTTTCGCTTTCTTTTTAATGCGTAATCAAATTTTCTTCTGTATGCTCATTTACATTTTATATCCATTATTTAACACGCAATTCTTACGCTTCTTCTCTTGTCAGCTCATTTTCTCTTTCCTATGACGCTTAAATGCTTAATAATTTTAATTTCTTTGTCATCTAAAGCTTTTTTGATTATGTAATTATTTTTCCTTCTTACTGTTTTGAATATTTAAAAACTGGTTTTCTTTCTTCCACTTACAAAGCAAAACAGGACTCCGTTGTTTTTTGCGTTGCATGCTCCTTTTAGTATTTAAATACGTTTGTATATATTTTGGTGCGCCTGATTTTGCTTCAATTTCTGGTTTACGCAAACTTACAACTGACTAAAATTTATTTGACAGCATTGAAAAAAGACTGTACATGATTGCTGCTCTTGTTTCTGTGGTATACTGGAACTAATGACGTATCAGCCGTCTTCTAACCAAATCAACTGAGCTTCGTTCATTTTGAGTTTCAAGTTTTGTAAATAAGAAATTCCCTTTAGACATTTTCAATCCAGCACGGGCTTATGCCTTAATAACTCTAGAATTAGTTAGAGGCTAAGTAAAAAATTATTTAATAATGGTCAGTTGTTTTTTGAGTTCGGAAAAGAGGGTGATTGTTGTAACATGGAATCCTTCGAGATCTTACAACAATTTTTCTATAGCTCCCAAACTTACACTTTGCTGCAGGTCCCAAACTCAATGGGAGTCTTGGTGTGAAATTAATTTCATTTAGTTTTCGTATATCCATGGTTCTCTGAAGTCATGTATAGAGAAAACATTATTCGATATTTTGATACATACAAAACTAGTGTTCCAATGTTTGTTTTCAGTGAATGCTGCATAACCTTAACCGATTTTGATGAAAATTGTCATTTATGTTTAATTTGGTTCAAATTAAGAGATAGAATAGTTTTTATTTAATTTTTGTTTGTAAAAGTGTGTGGCGCCACGCTCCAGGCAATAAAAAGTTCCAATTCGTGGTAGCTCCGAACTTATTTGGTTCATTTTAATGATATTTGGATACGAGG
Source organism: Merzomyia westermanni (assembly GCA_949987695.1). Classification (NCBI taxonomy): domain Eukaryota; kingdom Metazoa; phylum Arthropoda; class Insecta; order Diptera; family Tephritidae; genus Merzomyia; species Merzomyia westermanni. The sequence continues at coordinate 147,324,676 of OX465290.1, forward strand.
CGTGTTCAAAAAGTATCGCGAATTTTGAATTTTCGCTGGTTACGTATATTCGAATTTCGAATTTTTTGTGGCGTTATGTTGGTACTCATGTCTCTCACTTATGCCGACAAGCTCGGCCATTTTGAATGTTCAGTTAATTGTTGACAGCTGCTTTGCTTGCACGTGTTTTGGATCGTCTTCGATTTTTACCTATTATTTTACCAAAATTGCTCAATTGTGACCAAAAACAGCATCGCATGAACATTGCTAATGAGATGTTAAACTCTGTCCGCGACGACCCAAATTTGCTCCAGAGGGTCATAACTGGTGACGAATCGTGGGTTTATGGTTATGACGTGGAAACCAAAGCTCAATCATCTCAATGAAAGCTGCCGCACGAACCAAGACCGAAAAAAGCGCGTCAAGTTCGGTCGAATGTGAAAGTTTTGCTGACAGTTTTCTTCGATTGCAGGGGCGTGGTGCATCATGAGTTCTTGCCACAGGGAAGAACGGTCAATAAGGAATATTACCTGCAAGTTATGCAAGATTTGTGGAAGAACAAAAATTGGCTCTTGCACCACGATAACGCCCCTGATCACGCATCGTTGCTTGTGCGCGACTTTTTGGCCAAAAACAACACACTGATGATGCCGCAGCCACCGTATTCCCCAGATCTGGCCCCCTGTGACTTTTTCTTGTTCCCTAAACTGAAGAGGCCCATGAAAGGACGAGGTTACGCTTCTCTTGACGAGATAAAGACGGCATCGAAGGAGGAGTTGAACAAGATACAAAAAAATGATTTTTTGAAGTGCTTCGAAGATTGGAAAAACCGTTGGCACAAGTGTATAATATCTCATGGGGATTACTTTGAAGGGGACAAAATAGATATTCATGAATAAATAAATAATTTTTGAAAAAACACAAAATTCGCGATACTTTTTGAACACACCTCGTATATATAAATATATGAAATTCTCAAATAGGAGAGCTCTACCGTATCCCAAAAATGTTAATTCAATATATCTTTGCAAGTAACGGCATATCGGTGGCAGTGTCTAATATTTGGTATATAATATGTATAATATGTATGGAGCAGTGGAAAACTGATTGGGAGAGGAAGAAGTTAATAGGAAGATGGAGAGAAAAAGAGTAATATAAATGCAAAAAGGAAAAGGGGGCAGAATGGGAAAGAAAACGAATAGAGGTATCGCAAACTGAAGAGGGTAAAGAAGCTAAAGGGCCATAAGGACAGAAAAGTAAAAGTAAGAAGACAGAAGTCTAAGTCCAAAAAGTAGAAGGGGTATGAGGATAGAAAAGTAAAAGTAGGAAGAAGAAAGGCGACATGTTATAAGTCTAAGTGGGAGCCATAAAATACTAAAAATTCATAGCAACCATTCGCCACCACGCAAACGGTAAATAGCTTGCAGTGTCTACTGTACGTAAGTATGTATATATGTACATATCTATGTATGTGTATCAGTATGTAAGTGCGCTAAGTTCAATGAACTTTTTCACTAAGCATGATAAGCTCCACTGACGAATTTATTTTCTAGCTATTGTTGGGCATATTTTGTATTCCATTTTTAGATGCAGGAGAAAGTTGTCAAGACGAAAAGCTTCAGAAGAAATTAAAATAAAATGAATTCAAAATAAAAAAAAAGAACAAAAACTAAATGAAAAGTACTTTTCGAAACTTTTAAAGAAATCAGTTTTCAAAACTGGCCAAACTCTTTTAGAAACATTAATGGTCACATGGTGTTAGACGTTGAGAACGTATTTAAGTTATGGAAGGAACACTTCTCAAAAATTATGAGTCGATGAATATGGAATATGTATTAAAACAACCCAACTATAGCAACTTGAAAATAACCATTTCCTAACTGAAAACCAATGAACTCCGGCATAAGCCTCCCAATTATCGCTTAAAAGGGGTTTATCAAGCTTATTGTGCTAAAGGCTGCAATATGCCGTTAAAGAGCTGATAAGACCTGATCTGTGTAGATTTGGACCTGCCAAGTGTAGTGTCGAACAAATCTCAACTATAAGAAAATACTTGGAAAAGACCCCTGAGGCATCGTTATCGTTTTTTTTTTCTTTTTTGGAATCAATATTTTGTGCTTTGAGACTGTTTGTGCCCAGTATCGGTTCGTTTATTTTATTAAAAATTAAATTTTAAATAAATAATATAAATTAAGAAAATTAATAATTTTTAAAATTAATTGAAAAATAATTAATAGTTTTTAAAATTATTTGAAAAATACTTAATAATTTTTAAATACTTGAAAAATAATTAATAATTTTGAAATACTTGAAAAATAATAATAAACTTTAAAACTATTTGGAAGATAGTTAATAATTTCAAAATAATTAATAATTTTTAAATACTTGAAAAATAGTTAATAATTTTAAAATTATTGAAAAATACTTAATAATTTTAAAATACTTGAAAAATAACTAATAATTTTAAAATTATGTAAAAATACCTAATAATTTTAGAATTATTGAAAAATAATTAATAATTTTAAAATAAAAAAAATTAACTGAAACAATAAAATTATTATTAAATAACATTTTTTAATTGAAACCCTAATATCTGTCACAATTCAAAAATTCAATAAATTATATTTTGTAAGTTAACGCCTAATTAAATTTATAAAAAAAAAAATGATTTATTAAATTTAAAATAATAAATTAATATTTCATTAAAATAACTTGAGAAATAGTTAATCATTATAAGAATTTTAAATTTATTTATTTATACTAATTAAATTTTAAATAAAAGATAAATTTAAATATATCATCATACATAAATAATAAATATAATAATAAAATAAATTCTTCATAATATAATTTAATTTAATTTAAAATTTAATAACTATAATTCTAATTTTAAAAAAATAACAATTTTTAATAAAAACAAAATATCTGCCATAATTCAAAAATTTAATAAATATAATTTAAAATTTAAATATAATAATAGCTAAATTTAATAAATTATTTATAATATAAAATATAAAATTTAATGATTATAATTATAATTTTTAAGAAATAACAATTTTAGATAACAAGCAAATATCTGCCACAATTCAAAAATTCAATAAATTATATTTTATAAATTAACCCCTAATTAAATTTATAAAAAAAAAATAATTTATTACATTTAAAATAATAAATTAATATTCAATTAAAAATACCAATTAAATTTTAAATATAACATTATATATAAATAAATAACCAAATTTCAGTTCTCTTGAAACTTTATACCGGTTTCGTGTGACTTTAAACTCCCATTCAGTCCTTTTGAAACCGAGCCTCTGTTGCTCTAGTCTCTCATTCATCGATTTAGATTTTGCATCACTAATATGAAGGCAATTTCAAGGAAAATTTCCGCTATATTCTTCAGTCATTAATTTGATGTGCGCAAAACCGCCCATGGCAATGGCCTTTACTGGCTTATATTTATACTTTTAAGCACGTCATTGTAGGCAATTTAGCTAATAATTGGAATATCGATGGATATACATAAATACATAGGTGACACAGCAACAACAATCATGCAGCTAATCGCTAAAATCAACAAACTGATGGTACGTTTAATGGATATCGCTAAAGATGTGTCAAAAGGACATTCACCCCGTGGGACGGCTGATGGAGCAAGTGGTAGAAGTATTGCTAGGAAACTTAAGTGAAGCGGATACACTTGTTTACCAAATACGCCCGTGCTATGTATATAAATATGTATTATTTGCAAAGGTATTTTAATGGGAATAACAAAGGTGTGGAAATTTCAAGGAAATGATTCAATTCTTTTGTGAGAAAGTAGATTCTAAAAATGTTTATGCCGTGCGTTTTTGCATTTTACAGATCACCCTATTAGTATAATAAATAGATATGTACATATATATGTATTCACTTAATTAATAGGGCACACTTTGGACTTTCGTACGCACCCATGACAAATCTCTTCGCATTTGTCACAGCACACAAGGCATGATTCTAGTAAACTGTGAAGACAAAGACCACCAACTAAATTTCTTATCACAAGAAAATGGAAAATAAAAATATTCAACACAATGAATAAAGGGACGTTAATGATGATTCACATGTAATTAGATATGGAAGACACTAAAAATTGCTTGAATCACTGTGAGCTGCTCTAACTCAAAATTCGGACAGCACTTTGATCTGGGCAAAAAACGCGTTGACTTAAATAGTGGGTCGGTAGTAACAAAATTTTCTTGAGAAACGATAGCATTAAACAGCGTTAAAACTGAGAAAGAGAGTAGGCCACGTACTCCTCGTTCAACAGTGTTTTAAATACATAGATAAAATTATATAGCGCAACTCTGGAGACCTCTGGTTTCGTCAGAGTTTTGTTTAAATAAAGCACCATTTCTCTAGGAGTAGGAAGAGGAAAATCTCGTAATCTTGCTTCCTAATGACGCATACCGGAGCACCGAGTTAGTAAAGGCAAGGAGCCTATTATCATCTCACTTTTTTGGATGAATCTGCGTACGAATCCGAAAACCCGTATAAGACTTATAATACGAAAGGAAAATTTCAAGAAACGGCAGAGAGTAATTTGAGTGAACGGCTTTTATTCTGTTGCATGCGAAGATCTTATAGCACACCTTACGAGTCTAATGAAAATCAATCTAGTGCTTGCCTATTTTCTCACAGTCTAGCGGAAAACTGCATGTGTCCTTCAATGTAACCTTTCCGTAGGTTTTGGAAAGTATTACTGCATCAGACGATTGTCGGACATTATTGCGATAGGTTCAGTTCATATCAACGCCTCTAAACGATTTCATATGACGCCGAGCTTCTTGAGTACTCATCCCACACCTTCCTCTTGGAACAAACAAAAAAATAGGACGATAGTTGAGGGACTTTCGTTATAAGCATACTAAGTGATGAAAGCAACAACAATAACAGCACGAAATTTCTACCAAGATATGTCTTCCTTTGGAATTTCTCGTCTCCATTCTTAGCGATTTTTAATAAATTTTGCCTGTCCAGTTTTGTAGGAAAAATTACAAGTTATTTCGTGATAATTCCAAAAGCTTTTTATCTAATATTTTTTTTTGTTGCTTTTGTCAAAAAAATAAATCGTGGAATTATTCCCTTTTTTGCGCACCCACCACATTTAACGCTTTCATAACGCGTGTATGCTTATTTACTTATTGTTGTAATACATATTTTTTGTTGCCTGCTCTGCTATATCTGCAAGTGTGCACACACACAGAAACAAGCGCATACTAAACCATGCTTTGTGTGTTTTGTTGTTAGTGTTCGTGAGAGTGTTCCCGAAAAATTTCAATAGCAAAGTTCATTGAACTCCCAAAAAGCAGCACATTTAAGCAGACATTCATACAAACATACAATAAATATGTACGCACACTAAACAAATCACACGAAAACGCACGCACACATTTTCAAGCACAATTTCAGTCATTTCCTTTTTTTTTTGTACATTTTCCTTCACGCACAGCTGTCAATTTCACCAAAGCTCAGTCCCGTTGTGCATGATTTTTACCAGCAACCCACCAATCTCTCCACTGCACCACTTCATCCATTAACTTGGCTCTAAGCGAGTGCAGTCGCTTCAAAATTTCGGCAATTGCCCGAAAATGTTTGACTAAACAAAACCCAAAAAAAAACGCCTTTACTCATCCATACACAGCATTGTACTGTGGGTCAGGAAACCAAAAAAACTCAATAAAAAATTAAAACTTACAAAAAGTAATAAATATCTTATATATCCGTTTTTTATTCGTCATTTGGTTGCCTAAAAAAGTGTTTGAATTGAAAACAACAACAAAATTAGCAATTAAGGCCTCAAAATTCTGGTTGCTATCTTGCAAGCGAAATAGCAATTGATTTTCAAAGGAAATTTTAAATTGTAAAAAAAAAACAATTTTATTATTTTATGCATAAGTCGCTTAGTAGTTACGAAAAAAACTTGGTATTTTTTCTATTTCTCTGCTATATGTACATATAGTTGGAATGTTTTAATCGTTTATAAACTATCACTTAAATTTCATTATTTTCTCATAAAATTTTAGGTTAAGAGTTATAAAAATACGTATTATAAGCTTTATACGCTTAAAAAAAATTGTTAAAACTTTGTAAAAATGTTTAAGTATTTTAAATTAGATACAAAAAAATATACTACAACTTAAGTTAGTATATTTCGGAAAAAAGTAAATGCATTTTAGAAACACTCAATTGTATTTCATATATTCCTATTGTGTTCATAAAACCTCAATTTTATTTCACAAAAACTCAAATGCATTTTTAGAAGAAGTCGAATGTATTTTTGAGATTTTTCAAATGTATTTCAGAGATAGCTAAATATATTTTAAAATTGTGTTTTAATATTTAAACTATTTTTTAATATTTAAATTTTTTTTTTAATATTTAAACTATTTTTTAATATTTAAATTTTTTTTTAATATTTAAATTATTTCTTAATATTTTAACAATTTTTTAATATTTTAATTTTTTTTAATATTTAAATTTTTTTTTAATATTTAAATTATTTCTTAATATTAAGATATTTTTCTACAAGCATTTCTCTTTTTTTAAATACAGCTATGTTTTTTAGAAAAAAGTTTTCAAGCCTGAAAAACATTTAACTTTTTCTGAAAACCATACAATTTTCTCTAATAATAACATATTTTCTTAAACTCAATTTAAATAGGTAAAAAACATTTGAGATTTCTATTTGGAACAGGTGTATCTATGCAGCACAACAAATTCTAGTACTTATAAATAAATTAATAGTTAAAAGGTTTAGAAATTGCGTTAAATTTTCAGAACTTTTTTTGAAGTCATCTCCCGTTCATTACATATAAAGGAAAATATTATTCGTTAATGAAAAAAGGTAAATAAAGTTTATTAGTCTATCAAATTCAACGAAATGAAGTATACATTTTGGGGCATAGCCATAGTAAAATTTAAGTATGACTTACATTTAGTTTAAGTTATTTGACGCAATTTTATAAAGGCTATCTGTCAAAAAAGCTTCATCTAAATTTAAGTTATACTTAACTTGGACTATGACTATGCGCCTATAAATTTTTTAAAATAGCGTTATTTTTTTTTGTCGGGGTCATCTTCCGTTTTCTTCTGTGGAATAAAACTAAATCTGGTTTATACGTTATACGAGCAAAAAGCCCGATGAAAATAATTCTAAAAATTAACTCAGGGCGATTTTTAAATAAATAAAATTTAAGCTCAGCTATACTAGAATTGGATACCTTACAAAGCTGTGTTTTTTTGTTCTTTTTTAAAATATGTATGTAAGCCATTTCGTAACTACAGATCACTCAGAATTACCCTTTCTTAGTCAATTTTCTCATATAAGAACCATAAAATTCAGCATTCTAGACTTTGAGCATATCTTTAAAAAGTTAAACAAAATTTAAATCATCAAACACAGTATAGCTTTTAAAGTATACAATACCACATAAACCTACTGTTTCATAAGATCTATTGAGGTCTTTGGGCGATAAATGTCAGGATTTTCTTTCGCTGTTTAAAATTGTACAACTTTGAAATGATTGGCACAGGGTCTTACAAAGTGAATTCTTCAAAAACATTTTGAAATGAGTGATCTCTCACTTAGGCAGACCTTACCCTGCACGTAAATAGAACTATCTATTCTAATAGAATATCGAATAATATAACAATGCAAATAAGAAACTGAGGGATAGATTGGCCACTAAATAGGAAATTATGTGTTTTTCATACGAAAGCCTGAACGGGTCCTGTTTGTTTGTAGACTAAGGTTACCTCCATTTATATATTAAAATGGAAGATTTATTTGGCCCGGCAACCTACCCATAACTAATTCTTGATGATGATTTGTTTTTATATGTTTAAATTGTTTTTTTTTTAAATTTAATTAATGTCAGTGCGCCTTCTTTTTTTTCAAATTTTCGTATTCTTTTGGGTCTTTTCGCTTGTATTGTTGCCATGTGCCTGTACAATTGTTATTAATAGTTCCGTTATTCACTAAGTTCCGCTGTTTTTTTCGTTCTTAAAATTTTTGTTGTTTCGTTATTTTCACAAATCAAGTTTTTTCTTTTTTTACTAAACACTCTTGTTGCTCCTAAAATTTTTGTTGTTTCGTTCAATTTTTTTTATTTTTCAAATTAAATTAATCTTTTCGCTCTTTAGTTCCATTATACTCGTAATTTTTCATTGTTCCTTTTTTTCACAAAATCAATTTTTCTTTTTTCCAATTAATTTAACAATCTTTTCGTTCTTCCTTTGCGGGGAGCACAAAATCTGTTCTTAAGACTAGCTCCAGGAAGCATTGAACATCCCAAGTTCACGAAAAGGCGCTCAAGGGCTGACCAATTCCACTTTTGACGCCCAACCAAAACTAAGCCTATTTATAAAATTGGTTGGACTATACGTCAACTTTGCACGTCCTTTACAGCCAACGACACAAACGGAAGTCGTTCGTGACCAGGTCCCAGAGTACTTTGTCATATGAAATATCTAGCCTAGGCTATTTAAAAAATTGTCTTCTTTCCTACTTTATAATATGGTATATATATAGCTATAGCCTAGACCATCGAGAAACTTTTCCAGATCATATTCTAGCAATATTTTCGGTTTTTGTTCAACCAATGCCCGAAATTAACTTTTGGCCATCGTACCAAGTCGTCTGTCCCATAGTGCAATGCAATAGTGCTGCTTTTACTGTTGTTGCTGCTTCTTCTTCTGCTGATATTGCCACTAAAACGGCGTGGCCGGCATTTATGCTCTGCCAACGTCGTCTAGTGTAAACAGAGCACTCGTTAAATGGCAAAAATCATTTGCTCAAGAAATCACATTTGTATATTTCTCTTTGATGCAACAACGTACTCGCACACATGAGCGCACGCACGCACCTTCACACAACTTTTAATATGAAAATACAACACTTTCAAAACAATTGAAATTTCTGTTGGAGAGGAAATACTCGCAACCGAGAATGGAGCTTATGAACAAAAGCATATCGAATAAAGCAAGAGCTCCAAGTGAGTGGGAGCGTACTCAATATTTCTCCACAGTGCATGTGAGTATGTGTGTGTTGCCAATCACTGTGTGCATACATACATACATATTTATGCAGCGTCAATTGAATTCGTTGATTCGTAATTTTTATTTTATTAATTTGTTATTTCTTTTTATAATTCTTTTTTTTTACTTTTATGTGCTTTTGCTGCTACCATGTTGTTGTTGCAGCTCTTTAAATGGCAGCATTTCGGGCATTTTATGATGTAATACACGCTGTGTTGCATTCAAATCCACATTTTTTCTGCCTCATTTGGCTTTGGCTCAAATGTATTACGATGAACTTTCGGTGGTTTTCGAATTAAATTTGGCGAAAGCGTGGAGAATTTGTAAATATATTATGTGAGAACGATTTTTTTTTTGGATGTTTTATGTGTGAGTTAACTATTAACACGATTTTTATTAAATTTCAGGGCAACTTTGAGGTTAAGGCCGGTATGCAGATCACAAGAAAAGCAAAAACTCCATATAAAAAAACGCTTAAGAAATGCTTAAGAAAATTTCTTGGATTACCTTTTCTTGAGGTAGTACGCAGTTCTCAACGTAATTTTACTACTATTTTATCGTGAAATTTGAGTACGGCAACACAGGTTTCCGCAAGAAATATATCAAGCGGCATTTATTTCTTGATAAAACACGTCCAAAAATGTCGGGAGAGGTATCAAAAGACGCGTTTTGACCTCGGTATCAATAATCCCAAAGCGGAAAAGAAAATTTTTGTTTCAGTGAAAAGTTATTGGCAAAAAACGTTTAATTCGTTTATTTGCTAATGTGCTCTTCTTCTTGCTGCTTCACTATTCACCATGGATTTTTATTACTTCCATACTACTATTTTTCACGCAAGAAAAATTGCTAAATTTTGCTTGAGCAATTTCTTGTGATCTGCATACCGGCCTTTAGTGTTGCATAGCTTAAAATTAAGTTAGGTTAGAAAATGTTATACAACTTTCAAACAGTAAGCTCTAACACTTTCCGGTTGGTGATTTGGCCGATACAACAACAAGTTTGAGGTTAAATTAGGTTAGGCTTGAAAAGTAAAGGTTGCAATTTTCGAATTAAATCGGAGGTATAACTTTTTCTAAACCACGACTCACAATGGCACTCGACTTAATTCGCTCGATTAATTTCGTATCCAAAACAACTTTTTAATTTTAAGCTTTTCAACCCTAACCTCATCTAACGCACCAACAACTTTTAGGAGACAGCACTGTTAAGATATCGGCCGACTGTAGTGGGAACGAATTTTAGGGTTACCCCAAATTGCTTATCTGTTCTCCAGAAGATGTTTGGAAGCTGCCTAGAAATTAAGAAAGCTGGATGGATATGAAACCGAAACATTCCCATGCTTGGACCAAATAGTATTAAGATACATCCTTGTCCCCACAGTAAGATACGTCGGTGTACCTCTTTCGACACGAAAAGTATTTAAAGTCCATTGCTAGGCAACTCTATCACTACATCAGCTAAGAAACACTTCGAAGTATTCCAAGTTATATGATTTAAGCTAACGTCTCCAGCAATACTAATTAGTCTGGAACACAGTCATTCAGTTATATAGGTTCCGATATATTCTGTTAGCTTTGGGAAAATGAGGCCGAGAAGAACGTAAGCTCTCTTGGTGCTTTTGACTAGCCTATGCGGTTAACCGCCACGACAGATGGGTATTTAGGTTTGGTTAGGTTGCAGGATCGAGCAAGGTGCAAGCCTTTCTATCTCACCATAATGGGACTTCTCTGGGACTTCCTTGGCCCGCTGAAGGAATCCTCATACTACCGAAAAATCTGCAGGGTGCCATGTTGTTGATCTTGTAAGTGCGCAAACACCACGCGAGTGCTTTGGGGAGAGCTACGGAAAGCCTTTGCAGGAGTATATCCGATATGTTGTGCTCTCAACCAGACTAAAAGCGGAGGAAAGCTGGAGATACGTAGTAAGGTGTATGAGTTAATCAGCCATCGAGCTACACGTCACTACAATTTGCGGCTTTCATACCGAAAGAGTGATCTTAATGAACTCGTTTTGATCCCTCGGTCTTCATCTCTATGAAAAGCGAACAGTTCTCTCCAGGCACACAGCCGTCACGTTGTAGTAACCAGCGTCGATACAGAACTTAATTCATTTGAAAACTCGATTCAGTTAACTCAGTTGTCTTCCTACTTTTCAAACTATAATTCTTTCGCTACTCGCGTCGTTGCAATCGCAGAGACCTACAAAAAAGTCAGTTCGCCTATTGAGCTCAAGTTTATTGAAAGCGAGAAAATTGTTTAGCTTGATCGTTGGAGCGCGAGAGTCACAGTGATCGTGGCATGCTTTTTCCTTTCTTTATAACAATTCGTAGCTATTTCTATTTGTCTTCCTCTTATCGACTGGTTTTCCAACCATCGGTTTTCTTATTGCCACATTTCTTATGAATGCATGCGGCGCTCACAAGATCAGCGCCAAGGAAGAACGCAACACGTCGCATAGCATACATTTTCTCTTTTCACACCCTTTCCCTTCTCTAAGCCGTTGATTGTTCTTCTTCTTTGCCCCGTTGATTGCTCTATGTAGCCACCAACTCCGCTAGTCACACAGCGCTAGTTCAACTGAGCGCGTTCTTTTTTATTGGCGTTGTTGTTGTTGTTCTTGTTGTTGATTACAGACTTCTTACTTGCAAATGCGGTTTTTCCAGTCCTTTGACTTTCATTTTCTTTTCGTTGGTTGTAGCAGCAGGCAACGTAAATTCGTATTCCGACGAGGGACAAAAGCGTCGAGACGTGCTAAAAATCAAATATCATAAAATAGTATAAACTACGGCATACACAAAGAGCGATAAGATTTACAGAAATAGAAACGATAGATTATTATGTGCGTATTTCTTGTTGTTGTTGGTACTTCGAAGTGATTCTCGTGAGTTAATGATCGCCGCGGTGAACAGTGAAAGGTGTTGACGAGCTTTTGGTGCATGAAAGTTGAATGCCTGATAAGGTGTACTCTGATAGGTTCTACTTCTGCTGCGTGTAGTGCCATGTTTATAAGTGTAGTTGTTATTGTCTTATGATATTAATATATGCGTGGATATAGTTTCTAAGGTCACTGTTGTTTTTTTGTTCACTGTGGATCGGTATCGCCACTAGATTGTTAAAAACATAACACCAGCTTATTAGGAGGGATGCCTCAGGGGTCTGAGAACTGAGAAGATCTTTTTAATTGTCTTCTTCTTTATACGGAACCCTGCAAAAAACGAGAATACTCCTTGCAATCATCGAAAGAATACTTATAGGGGTACAAGAGTACTAAAAAGTAATCCTCTTTCATACAAAATATATGGTCCTATTTTAATGGCGACGCCCTAGAAAAGGTTGAGCTACTCTGTCTCGGAGTATTCCATATCTTTGCTTCTGACAACTCTATAAAGCACCTGGATAATTCTCTTAAAATTTTACTCACAAGCAAAACGAGAGGTGGAGTAGGTGACCATCAAAAGTACAGTTGTGTTCAATATAATAGTAGTGAAATAAGAATGGATATTGTTCGACGAAATAACAAGAAGCTGATATTTTAATAATTTTTTTTTTTAATATAGCGAATTCTATAACAGAAACCACATAAAAAGAAATTTCGAAGTTAGGGAAAGTTAATCAAACTTTAAAAAATGGCGATCACAGTCCTCAAATTTTTTTGCAGAATTTCTGGAACATTTTTGAGTACGCAGTTTTCTAGACCAATCAATTTTGGTATAACATGGTGCAACTTAGAACTCGCTTAAAAATTTTCCTTAATTTTTAGATTTTTTTTTGTCAATGGTGTTGTGTGATTTCTTCCATAAATTGATTTTGTATGGAAAAAATACCCAGCACTCTTGACAAAAAAGATCTAAAAATTCAGGGGAAATTTTGTGGTACTTCTTACTTGCACATTGTTGTGCTAAAATTGAATAAGCTATAAAACTGCGTACCCTAATTTGTAATAAAAATAAAATGCTAACTAAAAATTCTGCCCAAAAATTTTGAAATTTTGTTGTAAATTTTTAAGTTTAATTAACTTTTCTGAACTTTGTGTAAATTTTGAAAATTTTTTTTATCGTTTTTCTGTTATGGATTTTGCTTTATTTTAAATGAAAATTATTGAAATTACAGATTTTTCTTATTTTGTCACTGCTATGAAGAAAAGGGAACACGTGATCCAACGACTTTTACGGACTTGTTCCAATTCCATGGAACTTTCCTTGATATATGTATGTACCCTTCAAATTTTTTCAAAATGCTAAAACAATTGAACTCTCAGAATTTTGTGAGATTTTGCTTAGTTGTGATTCTGGAACGCAAGTGGCCAAAATAAGATTTTGTTACGTTATCCGAACGCTGGGGGTGCTAGGATAGCATAGTCAATTATCAATTTAGTTGTGTTCGCGTACCACCCAGAAGTTGCCCGAAGTAGTTAGAAATAGTCAGCCAGAAGTTGCCCGAAGTAGTCAGAAATACTCAGCCAGAAAGTGTCAGAAATAGTCAGCCAGAAGTAGTCAGCCAGAAGTTGCCCGAAGTGGTCAGAAAAAGACAGCCAGAATTTGCCCGAAGTAGTCACAAATATTCAGCCTAAAGTTGCCCCGAAGTAGTCAGCAATAGTTATATCTCAAAAAAAGATATGGCCTTGGGTCTAGCGTGAAGGATTCGATGCGAATATTTCCGCCGGAAAGATTTTTAGTTTTTTAAAGCGTTATGGATATATTGGTGCGAAATCCAAATATTCTCCGTTCCCATTCTTTTTGTCCTTAAACCACACTAGTACCCTATACTGATGGCATATCGCGTCCCAGTTGTCTTTGTACCCCAATTATATTTTCAATCTCTTCTCACAACTGATGATCTTGCCTATGACGACCTTTGGACCATGACAGATTTAGAGCTAATTTTAGAGTTTTTTTTTTGGTTTTTTGGACAGTTTTAACGTTGCTCCAAATCTATTCAAGATGTTCTTAACCTCTGAAGAGTTTTTGTTTGGATGTCTTATAGATTCATGCTCGAACTACGAGTATGGGAAATGTCTAAAACATGGCACAGAGGTAAGTTGGCGGCCACTTTCCATCATAAAGATAATTGATCAGTGGGAGTTTTTAGAAGACGCTAACAAGTTTCAGAATCAGATACAGGTCAGCTTTCAATTTAGACTATATATAGCTAGGGCCGAAACAAAGATCCAAACCATTCTGGTACAACAGGCATAGGGTAATTTTTAAACCGAAGGGCATGTTCTGGATTGGAGATAATAAACTATTGAAAAAAGTGCCACACAAACAACACGGGTAAACAAACTATCAAAGAAACATATAGGTGCAGTGGTGCACAAGAGAGCTGCAGCTGTTTTTTTAAAACAACAACATCTCAAACAATAAATTTTCCAACTGTCAAATGTAAGATGCTAGAAAGAAAACAAATTTTTAGCGAAGTAATAATAATATTTATGAAAGCTATAAAATTGTATAATATAATCGTTTTTTTGTGCTTTTGTCTGTTTGTCTATATGTTTCTACGCGCATCGCTTCTAAATTACTATATAGAATTGAATTCAGTTTGCACCGATATATTACGATATGTCTAACTTAGAGTTTATGACCAACTTTAGCGTAGATAAATATTACCTGGTTACCACCGACGGTAGTATCTAAGTTAGATGTGACATGAAAATTTGCCTTCAAAAAAGTTTCTTTGCTAAAATAGTTTTATTAGAAGCAAGTTCTGCCAACGCTGTGCATCACTGACGTAGATATACAGAGTGACACATAAGTATTCATTTTTCAATGCACATCGCCTCCAACATTGTTGTTTTTGCTTTTGCCGGCCTTTGTTTTTATTTATGTCGCTGATTTGCCTATCAAAATTAACATTTCGCGTTACTTCCTTGTCTGAACTGGCTACGGAATCAACGGCAGTGCATTGACAACAACTAAAATAGCAACAAACAAATGCAAAAACCACAACAAATAGCGTATAATAAGTGACTCAGTAAATTGCTATTGCTGCCGAGCGACACAACAAAGCTAAACAGTCTGCTTAGGTGACGCTAAAAAAAGTCAAATGCGCTTAGTGACCATATTTATAAATATATATATATACGAATATATGATATAAAAAAAGCTCTTTTTTAAAAAAAGCTAAATATTATAAAATTATCAAAAAAAAAATTGCAATAGCATGAACACGCCCAAAATAATAAAGAAAAAGACGAGACTACAGCGGTAACAATGAGGGGATAACATGCGTCGTTGCCGCCTAATGGTCCAGTTATACTTGCATAACACGGCATTGCATGGCGTATGTGCTCTTTCTGAATGTATCAGTTAATAGGTTTTGTGTATAATTAACCAAGGCAGCGCATTGCATGGACTTGCATAGACGTTTATTAAATTTATATCTTTATGTTTGCGCCATGCGCGCAGAACTCTCTTTCTATTTATTATGTTGACATCGTTAATTCAAAAAAGTAGCAACACTCTTAGAGTAAGCTGAATTACTTGTTTGGGTTTGTGTGTGTTTTTCAGATAGAAACGATCTCGCTGGGTTTTGCTAGAGACTATGTAAGCTGTGTGAAGTATAATCAGTTGTTTGCGATGTACCGCTATGCAAGTATAACTGGACCATAAGTGTGCAAACGAGAGCATTCGCCGCTGCAGTTGGTACTATCAGAGTTGTCGTTTTGATACAATTATTATGAATGAGAAGTTTCGAGTAATTTGATTTGAGAAGCTTCAAGTGAGGCTTAAAATTCTTCAACTAAATAGGCGTTAAAGACAATGACAAGAGAGTAACTTAAGAGTTATTTTAGTGCAAAACATGGAGCACTTCACATTTAGTTTTTCGTTTTTGATGGATTTTGATTAAGTGAGTTACTAGTGGTCCAATTGATCAGCACCAAGTCACCACAATTATGGTTAGGTAAATGGTATGACTATGTCACCATTGTATCCAGCCTTAGGCGGAAAAGGTAGATGGCAACTCTGGTCACAAAGGCTTTGACAGTGTATCCGCATTTATTAAATGCGACGGCGTTATCAACAACGAAAGCGACTAAATAACAAGAAACCCTCATGAGGAAAGAAAAGCAAAAATTGTAATTCATAAATATACAAAATAAATAAATTAAAAAAAAAAAAAAAAACAAGCCAGCATAGGAAGTCGTGCGGCTGTTATGCGAAACAATTTCAAGTATGTGTACAATTTTTTTTTACATCGACGCGCGCTCTAAACTATTCGTTGCATTCGTTGTTTTGCAATCGGTTTTTTTTTTTTTTTGTTTTGTTCATTCTATGCGCACTCATTCTCGCCGTGGGGGAGGTCATGAATGCAAAAAGTTTCCTAAATGCAAAAAAGCAATGCGTTTTGCAAAACGGAAATATTGCGAGTGTACACAAATGTGCAATAACAAAAACCATAGAAGAAAGTTTAATTATTGGCTCCTGCTCTTAGTAAGAGTAAACAATTATCTAGCTGACAACAGAGTTGAGTTTCTTAAGTTTTCTATTAGAAGATCATAACGGTCAAAACTTGAACGAATGTAGAACTCGAACTCCACACCTAGACTTTTGGCCCAGTGTCGCAGAGACAGGGCGAAGGGTTATTCGCGGAATTTGATCATTTATTGGCATTTTTAATTTTCCTGTGCGGGGGCAAGCCGCTTGCGTCGTTGTGCCATTTTCAGCGTAATTTTTCGCTTACTTGAGATTTTGAAACACAATAAATTTCCCAACTGTCAAATGTAAGATGCTTTAAAGAATAATAATATTTAAAGAAGTAATATTAATATTATATTATATAACAGCTGTCAAATTGTGTAATATAATAGTTTTCAGTATTTTGGTCTGTTTGTCTATATGTTTGTACCCGGATCGCTTCAAAACTGCAACATAGAATTTAATGCAGTTTGCACTGATATATTACGATATGTCTAACTTAGAGTTTATAACCACATTTGGGGTAGCTAAATATTTTCCATAATCTAGCGCCGGTATCTATGCTGATGGAACTTTCCATGTCAAATCGTGACATAGTTGGAAAAGACCCCTTCCGCTTTGAATAAAATTAAACGAAGTTATTCTAAAGGAAACAAATTTATACATTTCCACATTTTTTTTCAAAAGCTATGCAATTTCAAAATTTCTTTTTTTTTCCTGTTCTGTAAAGTTTATTTTCTTAATATTTCGGAAACTACTGAAAGTAAAAAACATATACTTTGGCACTTTCAAATGGAATACTTGAAGTTTAAAAAGAATTGTCTCTACATATAATAAAATTGTAAAAGGTCGAAGTCTGTACATTGCAGCTATTTATGAAAAATCGATAGCAGGGATCATTATCAGGACAATAGAAGCCAAATCCACTGTTTTTCGAATTTTTGTCTGTCTGTCTGTCTGCATGTTTGGACCCGCATCACTCAAAAACGACTGAATGGAATTGGATGGAATTTTAACCATTGTATTACTAGACGTTAACCTTAAAATTTAAAATATTATTTGTTCCGATAGCTTGACCGCTTTCGGAGATATAGACCGATTTTTGGACCAAGGTGACCCAAAATGTATTGGTACAATATGGGTAACAAACTAAAGGTGACAATGAGTGCTGCAATAAGCGATGTATTTAAGTTCCATATCTTATCTGGTATGGGATATAATGATGAAAATCGGACTCAGTTTCTTATTAGTTCTGAGACGCAGCGAAGCGAGCGGGGTTTACTATCTATATAAATTAAAAAGAAAGTTGTGTTAGTTGCACTTTTTAGAACTCAAGAACGGCTAGACCGATTTGGCTGAAAATTGGTGGGGAAGTAGCTTGGAACCAGGAAAAGGATATAGGATACTATTTTTCCGGAAAGTGGATCGAAAAGTGGAAAGTGGATTTTCATTTTTATACAAATTTCAAAATCCAAAAAATTAGAGTTCGCTATTAACTTTTGGTTAACTAATTTTGATTATCTAAAAGTTTTTTTCGTGGTAATGGAATGCAAAAATTTTAGCTTACATTTTTTGTTTACATATACATTTTACAAAATATGCATAAATTTGTTTTTACATTGTTCTAGCACCAGAAAAAATTTGCAGTGATCAAAATTGGGTAATCTTGTGTTTAACTGATTAAACTCGAAAATTTTTTCGGAAAAAATTCAAAAATTCTCAATATCTTAAGAAGTTTTAATTTGATTTAAAAAAATATTTATGCCAATTTTTTTTACATTTTTGTTTTTACATTGCTCTAGCACCAGAAAAATTTTGCAGTGATCAAAATTGGGTAATTTTGTGTTTAACTGATTAAACTCGACTAGAAAGCTAAAAAAAAATAAAAATTAAAAAAATTTTTTCGGAAAAAATTCAAAAATTCTTTTTCTTTTTTGAAAAACCAAAAACACCTTATTTCAGGATAGTTTTAGATATATTAGAGGTACAGTACAAACAAATCCAACATTTAATGGCGAACTTAAATTTTTTTCGATATCTTAAAAAGTTTTACATATTTTTGTAAGTTCAGCGAGCTCAAGACCAGTTGATAATAATTCTTGGTTAATTATTATTATTTTTGATTAGAGGAAAAATTTAAAGCAACAAACATATTTCGAAAACAGCCACCATTTCTCGTCAGACTAATTAGTATAGTTTTACTATTTTCAGAGGATCTTGTTTTTTTTTTTTTTAATTTTAATTTTAATTTAAAAAAATATTTATGCCAATTTTTTCCCCATTTTTGTTTTTACATTCCACTACCACCAGAAAGATTTTGCAGTGATCGAAATTGGGTAATTTTGTGTTTAACTGATTAAACTCGACTAGAAAGCTAAAAAAAAATTAAAAATTTAAAAATTTTTTCGAAAAAAATTCAAAAATTCTTTTTCTTTTTTTGAAAAACCAAAAACACCTCATTTCAGGATAGTTTTAGATATATTAAAGGTATAGTACAAAACATATTTTAATCCAACATTTAATGGCAAACTTAAATTTTTTTAGATTTCTTAAAAAGTTTTAATTTTAATTTAAAAAAAATATTTATGCCAATTTTTTTTTTTACATTTTTGTTTTTACATTCCACTACCACCAGAAAAATTTTGCAGTGATCTAAATTGGGTAATTTTGTGTTTAACTGATTAAACTCAATTAGAAAATTAAAAAAATTAAAAAAAAAATTGTTCGGCGAAAATTCTTTTTTTTTTTTTTTTTTTTGAAAAATCAAAAACATCTTATTTCAGGATTTCCAAAAATTTATTTTAGAATAATTAGAAATTTTAAATCTACCTCTATGTATCTCCTTTGAAAGTACCACAGCTAATTTTATTAACTGCAATAGTTTCCAAAATATTTAGAAGAAAAAAACTTTACAAAACAGAAAAAGGGTGAAATTTTGAAATTGCATAACTTTTGAAACCAATTTTTTTAATTTTTTTTCTTTAACAGCACGTGTTATGAAAAAAGGAAACTCTTCACCAAATTTTATCAATTCGGAAGTGATCGATTCCAACTATATGACGATTTGACATGGAAAGACCCAGTTGTGACATTTAAATTTTGCTCGAAAAATGTTGCTTTTCTAAAACAGATTTATTAGCCACATGCGCTCTTGACACTTACCTTAAATGTTTATCCACTGGCCGCATCTTCAACAAAATTCGTCATTTTCCGTAGTATTAACTTCTCTTTGTATGTACATATATATGTATTTAGACAATATTTTCAAGCAAATGCTGAAACCATTTCTTAGAACAAAGAAACAACACCTCACCACTCACATTAATTAAATGCCATATTTTATATAAATTTTTTTTTTCTTTTTTTTTTGTAACCAACTTATTTTATCTTCGTTGTAATAAAATGACGAATAATACGTAATTCTTTGTTGTTAATATTTTTTTTCATATATATATTTTTTAAATATTTTCTTAGCAAAGAATTGTGTTGCATTCGATTTTACAAATTAGATTTTGTGTGAAACACTTTTCATGCGCTCTTGCGATGTGGAGAGCGTACTTTCAGCACTCTTTTGTAATTTTTGCACTGTTGCACTTTTCACTTGAGCATTCTTTACATACGTTTTTGGCTTTATTTGTTTTCTTTCTATTTTTCTTTTTTTTTATCATTAACAATTTCTTTGTTTTTGTTTATAATTGTCACACGTTTACATTATATTTCTTTAACATTTACCACCTTTGTTCATCGTTTGCAAGATGCAGCTTTTTTGAGTTTTTTAATTTGTTGTTATACTTGCTTTGATTTGTTTGGTTTTGCTGGATTTTCTATCGTCGTTGAGTTAATTTTTTTGTTTTTTTTTTTATTTCATATATTATTTGTTTAATGCTATAAATCGTATAGTGCTTAAATTATTATTTAAGTTTAGGTTTTCTTTTTACACAATCAATATTTTTAAATACTTTTCGTTTAAGAATAGTGCGAGAGTTGAACACAAACGGGTATCGTGAATTTTTTGCAATTTACAATTTTTTGTTTAAATAAAATTTTTTACACTTTCATTTTATTTCTAGAATATATATATTTAAAAATTTTTTTTTTTACTTTTTATTTACAATTTACAACTCAAATTGATTGATAGAAATTTGTTGTAGTTTTTTTTTTTTTGTTGCAGCACAATATTTCTTAACTGAAACGAGAAAAGAAAATATGTTTAGTAAATATCTTGAAGAATAAGAGATAATCTAGTAATGGATAGTGTTATGTTATATGTATATGTTTTCTCGCATACAAGGTAGAAGTTCTATTAACCTGACAGTCTAAGAGGTTAAAAGTATCTATTATATATTTTTGGAAGTATGTGTGTGTTTTTGTATATTACCGACTGGCGGCCTAACCCTGCAAAAACGGAAATACTCCGTTTCATACTCCAAAGAATACTCCTAAAGGAGTACCAAAGTATTCCAACACATATCCTCATTCATATAAAAAAAGTGGTCCAATTTACATGGCAATGTTCGGTGATTGGATCACCTAATCCATCTCGGAGTACTCCGTTTCTTTGCTTTTGAATACTCTATAGACCACCTACGTGAGAGTACTCTCAAAATACTCCCATGGGATTACTCTATGGAGTATTCAACAGCGAAGCGAGAGTGGGAGTAGATGGTCCTCAAAAGAACACATACTCCCTTCTCGCTTTCGTCTAGAATACTCTATAGAGTAATCTTTTCTCAGCATTTTCAAAGTACTCCAACGTAGGTGCTCTATAGACTATTCGGAAGCAAAGTAAATGGTACTCGGAGTAGGATTAGGTGATCCAATCACAAGACATATTCTGACTCCCTCAATCCATGGTAAGCTATATAAAGATAGTTCTGGACAAGAGTACCTGGCACCTCCTATAGACCTAAAAATTTCAAAGATTCGATTCTTAAAACAAAACATGCGACAACATGAAACATGAGTGGACAATCAGAAGTAGGATGAATGTACCATGACTCACAAAGCAACATTAGAAGCATTTGATAGAGCAATGCAAGTTATCTGCGGAAACTCAAAAGCAATGGCTGGAAAGACTATATTAACAGCTGGTGACTTTAAGCAAAAAAGCTTACCTATGATTCCCACAGGCACACGAGCGGATGATATAAAGGCGTGCTTAAAGTCGTCGCGTTTATGGCAAAGCATTACACATTACAAGCTGCCTACAAACATGAATACGCAATAATTTAGAGATCAGTTGTCAGATTAATTTGCATCCAAAATTTGTCAATGGAGATCTAGAAACTGGTTCCAAACTTAATTTTAATCTTGGCGACTTGGCCACCATTATAAGAAGTGTTGATGAGCTCAAAATAAAACGAACTGGTTGTGTGAGAAGCTATCTTGGCACCTAAAAATGCTACTTTAAACAGCATAAACTTTGATTTACGCTCCTCCACAACAGCCACAGAGTAGGCAGAAGACATGCGTCAGGACTTCTTCTATGATAAACTAGAAAAAACATCCTGCTTGGGCACTCTACAACAAAGGGCACTAGCCAACAAAGTAGTTTAATCATAGAAAGATGCATGAATCTATCTGACTGGGCAGAGCTTGAAATGCTGGTTGATAGAAATAATTCCTGAGAATTCTAGAAAAAAATCCAATGGATGATGGAAGGCGAATCGCTCAGGGACAATAGTGTCGCCTTGATAAACAACGAACTTATATTAGTAAGGAGTTTCAGTTCTAAAAACGTGGGATATGACCGACCCGACACCCCAATCGCTGACGTTGGAAAATCCGTATCGCCAGTCAATGACGGCGGCCCCTAGAACATTAATGATTTCAGTATAGTTAAGTCTACTGTTGATCCGATCTTCACAATATACCTAGGCCTGTGGAAGACCGATGATGAGAGAATAGACACACCAATTAACTTTGACCAACCGCTTTGTCAGACTGAAAAGAACCTCTCCAATCCATTTATAATCAAACAAGACTTCAGACAATTCGACACATTTTTCGTACGATCTCTTCGTCCTGATGCTGCTAGAGAAGTTAAATTGCAGTAGTAAACCTAACAAATAAAATGTTTTACTAAAGTGGCCGTATAATAGCGGTATTGCTATCTTCGGCCTGAGTAAAGAGCAGAAAAACGCAGGTTTTCACGGCAGTCGAGGAATCGGAGCACTTGGCACTGTCTAAATATGTATATTTCGAATTAAGAAGGACTTTGTCTACTTCGGAGCCAGAGCTAACAGCGAAAATAGTGTTGTTCCCGAAGTCCAACCGTCTATCTTTTGACTGTGTAGGCAATAAAGACCTAACTCGACAAACACAGATATCGCTTTATAATGCTCGGAGTCATGGACGGTGTCGAAAGAAAGTGGACTGCCCCTTGAAGTATCCGATAGACAACTTTGTGAATGCCAAAGTACTCTTCGCAACAGTCAGATTGGAAGTGAGTCATCTTAACTGCGTTTACATTAATTTCATTTACGACTAACCAACAAACTTATACAAAAACACTTACTTTTCAAGATATCATGCTTTCACAGCGTCAAACGGTTTCCATCTATATCACTGATGCGCGTGTTTATTTTTCAAAAAGTATTCCTTTTTTTAAAATTCGAATTTTGTTTTTTTAATTGTTTTTTTAGTGTATTTTTTTTTTTTTTGTTTTTTTTTAGAATTTATATAATTATGGCATTAATTTGATTTCATTTCCTTTCACATATTTTCACCAAAATTGTGACACTACTTTTGAAATTCACCACATTCACTTTACATATTTCACCTTGGTTTTAGTTTTGCCTATTTTGGCAGCCATTTTGCATAATTTTTTGTTTTATTTTGTAAGCAATTTTCTTTCTTCTACGCATTTAGTTGGAAATTTTGTCACTTTCTTACTTCGAAAACATTTGCATTGTAAGCAGATATTAATGCTTTTTTGTTACACTGTTTGGTGAGTATAATTTTGAGTAATGCAAACGTCGTCGCTTGACATTTATAAATTTTTTTTTTTTTTGTGTTTTTTTTTTTACTTTTTTTAATATTTTCAAAGCAAATTTGCAGCTTAATATATATTTTTAAATTTTTTTTATCGTGTGACAACTCTATGTTGCTGTTTTTAATAAAACTTTGTTTTGGTGTGGCAACTTTATGTTTCTTTTTTTGAGTCAACACTTGTTTTTGCTTTTTAAAATTTAATTTCCATTTTAATTACTTTAAATTTTAATTAATTTAAATCTAGCTTGCTTATATCGTTTTACGTACTTTCTTAACTTAACACTTTTTTTAATTCTTAGCTACTCAAATTTATTTACTAATATCTTCAATAAAACTTTGTCACCAAAAATTTCTTTTTCTGCATTTTCCCCTTTTTTAATTTTTATTTTTTTTTGGAATTTATTATGTTCACTCTTTTATAATTTTTAAAATTGCGGAAATTTTCTTTGAAGTTATTAACGCAGTAATTTGTTGCAATTTTCCGCTCTTGAAAACTAAATACAATTTTGCTGCACCTTGCTTTTGATTCGCTTTTTTAAATTTTCGAGTTTCGTTGGTCTTGATAATTTTTTATTTTATTTTATTAGTTTTTCGTAAAATTTTTTATTTTTTTTTTTTGCTATATTTTTAATTATTATTTTTGTTTCCTTTTAATTGTAATTTATATCAATTTATATGCTTGATATAACAATTTTTTATCAATTCTGTCATGCACAATACAATACTTTTCGCATTTTTCCACTAATCTTTAAAACACATATTTCAATTTCCTATAAAATTTAACATTTCGCCACTGCTTTAAAATCACTACACCGCTAAGCGGCCACTTCACAAATCACTGCCGTGTCAGCTGACTTTTGCTGTTTGAAATAGTGGCTTTCGCCCAAAAGCGATCGTTGCCCACTTCCGTTTTCTCGTTTTTACACTGTATGCGCCATTTTTAAACTTCGGCTAATTTCACCAACTACCAATTCATTCGTAATAATACTGAAATACACTCAAATTCTTTTGCAATCTTTGCTTTCAATTTTTTAATTCGTATTTAATAATTATCTTTTTCATTGCAATATTTTTCATAAACAAATTTCCGCGTACGCGACAAACCATTTCAAGCCTTGCCACGCTACGCGTATTTAAAATGTCACAGCGGTAACTTCTTCGGCAAATAACAACAGTAATAATAATATCTATAATATTCAAAGATGGCAATTGGTATCGGCACCGACAGCGACGGCGACAATGGCAGCGGCAGCGCACAAAAAAATTAAAAACAGACGACAACAACGACGATAATTTTCTGTTTTGCGACGGCAAAGTACAAACACCACTTTAAAAGCGCTACAAGCAGAACGGCATTAACCGCACAACGTGAGCAACAATAATGGGGCAACTCTGTGTATAAAATTGCTGATAGAGCGCGCCAGCTTTGCAAGTATGCGGTCGACGTCAACGCGCGCAGCGTAGCATACTCTTCCCTGCAATAAAGTGTGATTTGACTTTGCCAGCTTACTCTTTACGTTAATAGTGCGCCTGTTTTATTCATGTTTGTGTAGTTGGCTTAACAAAGAGTAAAGTTTGTGTTTGCATGTGCCACTTTGTTGTGAGTGTTGTTGCTGTGTGAGCGCTTTATTTTACCGGTTGAGTCAAAGTGCTAACGAAGAGCAACTGGCGGTGGTCGTAGCCGATGTATTCATATGACTTGGTGTGTTTGTGTGTGCTTGAAGTTAAATATTACGTATGATAGCGGAAAGCGGACAAAAAACAAAAACAATAAGAGAAAAGTTCATTCACCGTTTGCAGGCAATGTGAAAAAAGGGCTCATACAAACAAACATTTTGATTGGTTATGTTTGTGCCGTGTGCATGTAAAAAATTGTTGCTGCTTTTGTAATGCTGTTGGTTGATTTGTTATTGCTGCTTTTGGACAATTTTTCTTACATATTTACATGGATGTGCTTTAAAAAAGTAAAGCTTGCATATGTATGTACTTACTATTTGTATGTAGGGATATACAGAAATACAGTGTTGTGTAATTAAATAGGGTCAGCAACATCAAAATCATATGGTATACAAGATGAGCCTTAGACTTGTAACGAATGAGTCTGTTTTTAATCCCTGTATCTTCGAAACCATGAGATATGTAACGTAATCGCATAGCTTCTTGTAGCATTCATTATCCCCTTCGCTTGATACACCCATATTGTGCAAAAACATTTTGGGTCACCCTGGTCTACATGTTGGACGATAACTCCGTAGCCGGTCGAGTTATCAAAATAACCGATATATTAAACTTGAAGTTAGATATCTAGTGATGCAAAGATGAAAGTTGCATTCAATTCTATTCAGTTGATTTTTAGTGATACGCGCCCAAACATACAGGCCGACACACGAAAGGGTCATTCCATGCCAAATCGTCACATAGTTGGAATCGAACGCTGCCGATTTGAATGCAATTTGATAAAGAGTTTCTTTTTATCATAAAAAGTAGTTCTGCCAAAGAAAAAAACTTAATTTTTTTTATTCAAAAGTTATGCAAATTTAAAGTTGTATAATTTTTGCTGTTTTGTAATATTTTGGAACTTATTGTAGTTAAAAAAAATAAAATTCGTCACTTTTGAAGGGGGTACTTAGAGGTATAAAAAAAAATATTTTGAAAAACAAAAGTTTAAAATTTCGAATTTTAGTAAATTTTCGATTTTCAAAATCGAAAAAAATTTAGTTCGCCATCAAACTCAAGTGCTCTCCCTGAGGTGGATTTATCTTATTTTGATTTGATTTTTCCCAATCAGTTAATTACGGCTTTTTTTTTAAATGATTTTACAAATTTACAATTGTATATAATTATTTTAGAGTATTCAAGACAAAAAAAAAAATATGATAGTTTTAAAACCATAGCACATACGACGAATATGATATCTTGCCTAATTATTTTTTATTTTATTATATTTTTAAATTTTATTGTTTTCGTTTTATTTTCTAACTTTGTATCGTCTTATTCTTAAATATTTCCGTAGTGGAATTCTGTCACATCGTACGACTATCACCTAGCAGAAAGTTATTAAAAAAACATATTTTCTCAAAAATTTACACAAGTTTGACTTCCGTCGTAACCTCACTACTTTTTTTTCAAATATGTCAACTTTTAATTAAATTAACGCTTAAATTTTACTATACACGAAACTCTTCGATCGTTCTTTATTTCTATTTTATTATATACAACCCAATTATAAATACGCTCGCGGAATAATTTTCGCTCGGATTTTTTGTTCGCGCAGAAAAATTCCTCTAATTGTTTTCTTCTAGAGAGAAGAATAATTGGGGAAGAGGAACTTGGAATTTTCGAAATCAGCTGTTAATATTTTTCCTATAAAAATAAAAGGTACTTTCAATTTTATCACGCGTCCCTTTAGTTGAGATGGTGAAAAAATTCCTTGAAAATGGCTGCAGAATCTCCCTTTTTCTCACATTCGTAAAAGCTACTTCTCTCCCTCAACTGATTTTCCTTTGTTCGAACAATATTAATAATAAGAGCAAAGGGAGAAGTGAAAAAATTCCCAAGGATTTTTTTTTCAGAATAGGAGGAATGGGAGAGGGGATAATATCCGTGCGGAATTTTTATTTTGAATCTGATAATCTTTCTATTTAATAAAAAGAAAAAAATGTGAAGCGCTTTAATTTTTAAGCTCGCTTCAGAGATTAACTACCCTCTGAAGTCGGCATAGGAACCGTGGGAAGGAGATCCTTAACCTTGGACGGTCATCCTTTTTTTTTGTACATTAACGTCATCCTTCGTCAATATGACGACGACTTATTTCAAATCCATTTTCAGTAGGGTGTGAGTCGAAATAATGAACGCGTTTTATTTTTTTTAATTACTTATTTCATTATTAATAAATACAAAGCGGAGATCAACACGAACAATAAAAACTTATTTACAGTGAAAATAAAATAGTTCGTAGTCATTTTGACGAAGGATGACCGTCTAGGGTTAATATTGTCATTTTGTCAAGCATAAAGAATTGTGGCAGTTAACGCCCCCTCTGAAATTTTTTATTATTTTTAGCAGATACAATGTTTTTCGTTAGAGATTCAAATAAAGAATAAACAAAAACTATGTTTTTACTCAGAAACTTATGGAAAGTCCACATTAAATTTAACATTTTTTCCGACTTTTATATTACACGAAAATTTTTCTAAAGATTTTAGTAAGATTTAGAACTTTATTTTGGTTTTTATATATAAAAATTAAATTTAAAAAAAAATTTTTTTTTTAAATTTAAATTACTTCAAACAATTTACGCTGGAATTATGAACTTCGGCATTCTAATAGCTGTCAGTCTGTTGTTAGTAAGCAAGATGGCTGTCATTATCGAGCATACTCGTGATTAAATCTTAGTGTTGACCCTATTTATTTTCACATCACTGTGTATGTCTACGAATGTGTGTATGTATGTATATAAGTATGTAAAAATTTTGTAAAGCAGCTGTTTTTGCTGGCGCAGCGAAATTTGATATTAAAATTTTTTTATTACGCTGCATATATTAATTTACATAGGTACATACATACATATATACATATCTATCACATTTATTTATTTATATAGGTTCCATTAAATTAAATGTAAATATTAAAGGGCTACTTGTTTTTTCAATTTTTTCAACAAACTGGATTAAAGCTATACGATCCTTAGACAAATAGCTAATTAGATCATTGAGAGTGGCAGTCAGAGAAAATTTTCCTGGTTTAAACAGGTCGAATGTGGTTGTTACTATCTGAACTTAGTACGTATTGTGATGTTGCATGCTTCGGCGCTTGAGTCTGAGACCTTCGAAAACCACTGAAGCCAACTGTGGCAATTAAAAGAGCGAAGAAGGATGAAAAACTTTCCTTGATAGGCTCTACTGCTAGTTACTGATCTGTATACTGTGATCTTTAAATCAGTACTATAAAATCTTTAAAGTAAACCTCTATTAGCACCGATTGTCCTTGTTTTAAAAGAATTTCTGATATCGACAGCAAAAGCTGACAGAACTTCGTTTTGAGGTGATATCGGTAGAACCTATCACTGAGCTATTCAAAGCTTTGAAGTGTTCACGATATATCTACGGCACTTTAACGTTCTGGCTAAGGCCCCACCAAGGCACATTCGTAAAAAAATTCTTTGGAAACATTTTTTCATGTGAGGGTATGTTGAAGTGGCTGCCAGTTTTCACACTAGCACACCAAGGCCCCAATGTTGTTGTTGTTGTTTTAGCGAGTTTACTGACTTTAATGCTTTAATCCTACCTAATTTGCCGATATGATTGGAATAACCGGACTCCATATATTTCAACATTTTGAACCACAATGCAGATGTCTCACAGTTAACACAACTTCCGCAAAAGTCATTGAAGGGGGTACAAAGCCTTTCAACGTATTCGCCTATACATATGTGTCCTGTGGGAGGACCTAACAGTAAGCCAGGTTAATCATAACTCAAATGGCACTTAACCGTCTCTCTCTCCTTTCATCGGAGTAATGGTCTCCCTCTTCCTCTGTTTCCACTGCTGGGTGGCGATAAAAATACCTTCTGACCCGTGCACTGACCCTTCGACCCATGCACTGCAGCATACACTCTGAACTGTAAAGTTATTGAAATTGAACCCTTTCGAAACTTCGGCTCGTCTCACATGTTCAGAGCTTACAGCGCATTCTGCGTATGAAATCAGTTAAGACTTTTGAACGGAAATAAATTTGAAATGTAATCAGATTATCTAATTTGTCCCACCTTCTCATATACTCTCATGATCTTCTCACGCACAACATCAGTCATCCACAAAAAACTCAAAAAAAGGAAGGTAATTAATCAAATAACGAATGTGTCATATTCCCATGAGCTCTCACTACTCTCACACATAAATTTCTTTTACATTACGCTTTGCACGCATATTTATTTCGTTTATTCCATTTATTTTCAACATTTAAACTTACCAAAGCACAAACATACAAATCCTCTACATATAAACATACATACATACATTGCGTTTACAACTTTCTTCCCTTTCTCTACTTTTTCTGCGTTTGCATGATTGCTGTTGTTGTTGCTTTTAATAATTTCTTTCCTCGAGGTGAATGACCTTGCTTAGTACGCGTTTTTCCGTGCAAACGCACAAATACACACTGATACAGCGGCACATACATACATATATAAACAAAGCAGCGAATGGACATTGAGTTGATATTCTTTCGTGTGGCTTCTCTCTTACTCATGCTCTCTTAGCATCGACACACTAATCTTTTATACTGCGCTCTCTATAGCTAGAGTTGCCAGTGTTTGTCGCTTAAAGCAATAGAAAAGTTTAGAAAGACCTAAAATCGTTCCAAAAAAATGAAAAAAATTTTAAAAAAACATGCACGAAAGTTTAAGTTAATTTGCAGCCGAACAGCATATACCTATTTTTGATTTCTGAAAACAGTGATTGTAATATATCTTCATTGACATTTATTTCTACAGATATATTTTTTTACCAAAAGTTCCAGATACTCTCTTCAAGTTTTCATTCCAATTTCATTTGAACATTTTTAAAACAAACACTAAATTTTCAAAATTTAGAAAAAAAATTTTTTTTTTTCAAAAAATTTGGCTTCAATAAAATATTGTAACTAATTTTCTCTAAATATGCGTCAATATCTAATACAAACTCTCAAATAATATTTTAAGAATATCTGTAGAATTTGCAAAAATTTAAATTTTTAACCATAATTTATCGTTTTTTTATTTGATGTTGAAGCACATTTTCTTAAAGATAATTTAAAAAAATTGAACTGAAACGAAAATTCGTGAAATATTGTTAAAAACGCAAAAATCAAAATAGAAGAAAGATATATATATAATTTAATACTGCATCCAAATCTATATTCTTACCCTCAAAGTTTGAATGTTACCATCAAAAAACCGCAAATTCTTGGCTTTCGTTCTTCAAGTTTAAGACCGTACACATTCGAGTTATATTAATACTTTACTTTTGTGAGTGTATTACTTTAAAACAGTGAAACTACCTTTTCGCAAAGTAAAAAGCCCTTGAGCACAAAAACTCTTTAATGTGTTTTGAATTTTGTATATTTTTAGTAATATAGTGCCAAAAAACTATTCTAGATGACGTATTATATAAATTAGAGATACTTTTTTGTAAGTTCAATAATAAATAACTTCATAAGGAATAAACCTTTTTAAAATAACATCTCTATACAAATTTTTAATTATAAGAGCATTGTAAACCTTTTATGAATATGGCTGTAACTTTATAAAGAATTATTTTGCCACTTTTTAAGACCATTCAGTTTCTTTCGAAAATTTATATTTATGTTTTGACAAATTTCCAATTAAAAGCCTCAAACTGAAAAAGGATATCAGTGTTTAAAGCTAAATTACTCTGGAGCGATCAGTTTTACGAAAATACTTTTTTAAGACTGTTTTGTAGGGAATTTGATTTCCAACAAAATCGTATGCAGCAAAATATTTTAGCTTCAATGGTTTGGCAGTTGTAAAGCAAATATGAAAAATATTGTTTTGAATATCAAGCTAGCAATGAGACTTTTAAAAACTAATATTACCCAACAATCATTTCTGTAAATGTTTTTCAAAATAATTTAAAGTAAACTTGCTACAATAAGCGATATGTAAGCTTTTTCAGTTTTAATTTATTTGAAAGTTTCAAGTAAACTTTTTATAAACTTCAAGAAAAAACTGTTACAAATAACTTCAATTTAAAAGTGAAATGCAAATATTTATAAATATTTAGAAAAAATTATGTCAATTCAACTTAAAATATTTCCAATTCTTTTCAAACAAGATTTTATATGAGAATGAAGGCGAAAAAGCAAAAATCATGGCTGCATCTTAACCACTTCCGCAATCTGGTAATAGTTGGTTTAAGTTGCAGCACTCAATGTATGGTTAGAACTTAGTTATTTAATTTATTGCAATAGCTAAATAATATACAAAATATGGTTTGAATACAGTTTCAAAAAAAAAAATTTTAGAAAGCTTTTTTAAAATCTTTTTTGTAGGTTTTAATTAATAAGCTTTTTATCAACGTGTCGTTTCGATTACACAACGCTGATTTTCAAACGTTTTATAAACGAAAAATCTGAATTTTGTAAGCTTAATACTTGTTTCGGAGAGCTTTTTAAAGATTTATTTTAAGTTTACTTTGCTACCCTACCCTACCCAACAGGTTTGAAGCTTTTACTGTATTTTAAATTTTTTTTTTAATTCTGAAAAATAGAATCAGTATAATTCTCAGAGAAAATTTGTTTTTTTACGATTTAGCCTAATATATAAAATAATAGGAAGCTGCCAATTTTGTAATCTTCTATTCAGAAATATGTTTTCAGTGTCCACGAAACTTTTTAAAATATCCCTCGCCAAAATCGTTTTCCCTTATTAAAGGTCTTCTAAGCTCTTAAAAGCTGCGTCCTTATCAGATAATGAGTTGAGGAATTGTGTCTTAAGTTTTGTGAGAAGTCGTTGCCTTATAGTGATTTTCGAATGAGTTTTGCGTTTAAAGGTAGCTTGCTAGTTTGCTAAACAGGGAAAGGCAACAAAAATAAATCAGCCCCTGTGGAAATTCGGTAAATAAATTTCACTCCTTACAGTATTGGTTAGTCAATTAACTCAATCTAGCCGTTTTCTGCTTTTTTATAGCTTTTACAAAAATTTACTAAACTCCCATTAGAGTTGAAATGTAGAGCCACCAGTGAATGAAATAAATGCTGCTAAAAATCTTCTTTTTTTTAGTATGAAAATAAAATTGTCATACAGCAAATTTTCTGGCATATAAATACCGTGGCACCACTCACAAGTTTGAAATTAAACAAAATAGTCAACTGATCTTATTGGCTGACTCTCTATTGAGATACACTTGAATCTACAAAAAAACATTTGCTGAGCTACGAGTATATTATGAAATTACTATTTATTAAAAAAAAAATTGAAAAGCCATTTTTATACATTATTTAAAAATGTTAAACTCAACGTATAATGTTTTTTCTGCACACTACTTGTTACACGGAATATTCACAAAGACACCAATACCTCACTTTGCGTGGTGGTTACGTTTAAAAAAAAAACACACGACGCAAATTAAAATGAGGCAAAGTGAATTATGAGTTTCTAAAGCAAACATGTAAAAATTAAAGATAGGTTTCAAGGTTACGAAAATCCTACTTTTTGAAAAGATAGTTGAAAAAAGTAAATATATAAAAACTAAAAATAGTATACAATTTTCTGACATACATAAAAAAAACGAAAAAAAACAAATTCAACTAAAGCAAAACAAAATATTCAATTAATTTATACAAAAAAAAGTGAAAATTGACTGTCTGTTAAGTCCATATTGTCTGTTGCCGTAAGTCGACTTTCTTCCACCAAAAATGCTATAGCGCAATTAAAATTGTGTTGATTTTCAGTTAGAAAAGGAATCCCCGAGTTTGGATGGCATGACGCAGTTAAAAACAAAAGATTAGAAAAAAAAAGATTTCAATAATAAAAATCAAAAACTCGAACCAAAAACCACCAATTTGTACTAACTTAGCAGCGCCGCAACTTTGGAAAAATGCTAAGTGAGGTATTGGTGTATATTGATTTTGATTTCTTTAATTTTTGTTATAACGCTTTTTGTCTTCTGGGTAAATTTTTTACCTAATAATTGTTTTTCTTTCACTTAATATCATAGATTAGGGTTTTTATATGAATTCTGAAAGACTAGTTCCTCGCCTAAGCTAACGTCAATACTTTTTAAGCCTAGTTTGGTTTACCTCCCCAATCCAATATACAAGCACTTTGGTAAAATGTTCGTTAAAAAAAATAATAACGGTTTCCATAATAAAAAGCAAAACAGTTACAGTTGTAATGAAAATGACATCTGTTAAATGAACCATACCAGTAGAGAAGTGATGAAAGCTTAACAAAAAAGCACCACATTTGTTCCAAATGCAACAAGGTGGCAACCATAATGACAATCGCTTTTCCTCTCTACCCATTTGCACATCCATTGCCGTTTCTCTTAGGCGTAACTGCGCACAAATTGCTTCCTCTTCCTGAATTTATTTCTGCTTTCTCTTAACAACTTTTTAATAATAAAATAATAATTTTATCCTATATTAGTAACATAAACGACTTATAATTAAATAATAAAATGTTTTTTCGCAAGTTTAAAAAAAGATTCCATTAAATTTTTTTTGTCGGCATTCTTTGCATTCTTCACAGCTCCTTTCCCCACTGTAGGTTTATGGTGCTATTTTATTTATTTTAGCTTTTATAAATAATTATTCTCACAATTTCATTGTCTCGCATTTAGTTGCCCACGTTTATTTAGTTAATCATAATCATATATTATTTTATTGTTTAAAATTTATTCTCACATTTTTCATTATTCTTTCAACCTTCTTTGAACTTGAACTTGAGTTTCGTTTATTCGTATATTTTTTGCTGATTTTTCTTTTTTCATTTCCATTGTGGTTGCACTTGATATTGAGCGCTTCATTTTTTAAATTTAATGTTGAACTTGAACAAATTTATTCGTTGGTGGTTGCTCGAGTTCATTGGCCTTCGCTAGATATATGTTCTACTTTTATATGATTAAAAAGTATATAAGAAGAAATTTGGTAAAAGGTGAGAGAAATAAACAGGTTCAATATAAGTAACTGTTAGCGGTAATTAGGAAGAGACCTTGCGAAGCTCTACTGATTAAAAGAATGTACATACAGTGAGCCCACTCAAAATGGCCCACTTAGTTATTCTAATATATTACAAGAACTACTACAGCTAAAATTCGATAGGAAATTTTTTCAAATTCGACAGTCAATTTCACATAAAAATATGAATAGTGTTTCATAGAAATACTTTAAAATAGGGCTACCAAGTTTATGCAAAAATTTTAAAAATTTCTGGAAAAAACCGGGCTAGAATTTTGAGTCAAGAATTTCAATATCATTTCTAAGTATGCAGTTGTGTAGCCTATTAAATTCTAGTCTCACAAAGTGCATGCCTCAAGGCTCTTAAAAATTGGGTAGATTTTCGGCAATTTTTTTTTCTAAAAGGTGTTTGCTATTTTCTTCCATGTGAACTTGTCATAGCAATTCAATTTGTGTGGAAGAAAATAAAAAACACTATGTTAAAAAAAATTGCCAAAAATCAACTAAATTTTTAAGAGTATTGAGACTTACACTTTGTGAGACTAGAATTTAATAGGCTACAAAACTGCGTCCTTGAAAATCATTTAGAAATTCTATTTTAATCGATTATTTTTTTTCATTATCGATTTTTTCAAACAATTTTATTAACGGTAAATATCGATTTTTTAATAAGCTGATTATATGAATTACAGATTTTAAATCGATTAGTGTAAGTTACTTAAAACTATTTATTTATTTAAGTTTTTGACCAAAAAATTATATAATAAAATCTGATAAACTTCCAATTGACTTGAATTCTTTATACATCTATGTATGAAGAAAAATCGATTTTTCATAAGTAAATTTATGCCTTAACAAAAAAATCGATAATTGAGTAATCGACTCCAGGTCACATGTTTAATGGTTTTTAGTGTTGGAAAGAGATTTCAAAACTACTCAGGAGAAAATTATGTGCAGAAATACTGTGGATCGTGGCTATACTTTGTATTACTTATAGAGTAACACGTACATGATTTTGATTTCTGGGATTTTTAATTTGGCGATTTGGAATTTGGGTATAATTTATTTTTGCTGATTTCAATAGCAACCATATCTTAGTCTTTAACTTTGACAGATAAATAGGACTTTGTCAAACAGAGAATATGGAGATATCGCGAGCCACATTTCTATGGAACTGAATCCGAACCGATCCTCTTAAAGACAAAGTTTTATGGATTTTTTCAAATTGAAAATATCTTCATCAAAAAAACAACGAGGTGAGGCTTATAATTCTCTTGCCCATGCAATTACTTGAACCTTTTTTGGAAAGTAGAGTGAATGCCCTCTTTTCTCTAAAACTTTGCTAACGCTACTTTTAGTAAATTTCATAAATAGTTGTCTATACTAAATTACCACTAGAAAACAATTTCGAAAAGTGAACATATAAACTTTAAAAAAAATCTGTTAATTTATTATTCACTAAATAGGCCGCCGTGGTGTGAAGGTAGTGTTACCGGCCTACCACACCGAAAGACCATGGTTCGAGCCCTGGTACAGGTAACATCAAAAGTGATTTGAAAAAAGTTTTTCAAAACGGGGTCGCCCCTCGGCAGTGGTTTGGCAAACTCTCCGAGTGTATTTCTGCCATGACAGGCTTCTCAGCAAAAATTCGTCTCCTTTGTAGATGCCGTTCGGAGTCGGCAAAGAACTGTAGGTCCCACCAATTTGTAGGGAAAATTCAAATCGGCACACCACAAATTGGAAGAGAAGCTTGGCGCAAAAATCTCTTAGGAGGTTTATGATGATATACCTGTTGTATATCGCGCCATAGAGAGAGAAATAGATTATACTCGTTTTTATTGTTAATTCGCTTTTTAATTTTTTAAATTAACTAAATTTTCTTTACTGTTGGCAGGATTGTGCTCCTCCTCCAGTCAGGCGAATAATAGATCTTCTCTAAGGCGTGTTAAACCTTGTGAAAATATTTGTTAACTTCAAAACATGCATAGCAGTGATAGACTTCTAAGAATAATTATTAAGGTCTAAAACTTTCACACCATTTTTACAGCGTTCTGAAAAATATTATCAATATAATTTGAAAAAAAAAAATTTTTTTCACCCCAGTCTAATAGAGATATTTCGGAAGTTGCTATATTTCATTTATCAACTAACTTTTGGGACTTCCCTATGATTTTAACAAATGCATTTTCTGCTTACATTTTTTTCATGTGTATTACTCGGTGATTTGCCGAGCACTGCCGAGAACCGAACACGCTTTTCAAAACTTTTTTAAAATTATTTTTGGTAGTGTTAGTTGTTGTGAATTTTTGGTATGACATGACCACCACATATCTACTTGACTAGTGCGGCCACTGTAAACTTACTATATTACCCATTATTTTGAACAAAGTTGGAAAAAATGTTGTTTCTCCTCCTTTAATATTTTGGGCCTTTTTAAAAGCAAATTTTGGTACTTAAAAAATTGTTAAGTGGCAGCGGAATTACAAAATCAAATACTCTGTTATTTACATTTCCCTCTATACATATTTTTATTACTTTTGTTTGTGTGCATGTACTGCGCACATTTCAGGTTCATTGACTCCGATGTTGTTATGAAAAAATTGTAAACATTGCTATTCGATACTCGCGAGCGGCTAATGAAGCTAAATAGTGCAGAGCAACCTGAAGAACATGAACACACCAACACTATCTCACAGCAGAGAAATTGAGCGACCTCTATACAGGGTTGCAAAATTCTGGCTTATTATCTAAAATAAAAAGTACTCGGAAGAATATTTCTTTACAGCCCAGCGATTATCACACACTGGGCTAGGTGCTTGAAACATAGTCTTCCCTGACTTAGGAATGTTTTCCCTACTTACTGTTTAAGATAACCGCCGGTTTAAGAATAGAAATAGCTCGGTTATCTGTCAATTAAAGTTTGCTGATTGCTGATTGCCGACTAGTGCTACAAGGAGATGATGAAAACGACAACTATATTGTTTTCCACAATCACTACAAGAATATTAGTAAAGATTTCTTTTCAGTCAAATCTATCAGCACTAGCTTTAGCTCCATAAAAAAATTTATAAAGGATATATGAACCAAAGAGGTTGGTAAATTTTTATTTTATATACCTAAAAAGGAAGAGGGATACAACCACTCCGATGAAAGGACCAAGTGGAGATCGATTTGCGATCACGCGGTATCTCCAATTGGTGCAAGTTGACGCAACGAAGAAATGACTGCCGACCTATTTGGAACGTTCAAAATCGCCCAGCCAGTAAGATGACGTATATTGGAACGATTTTTCGTCATCCCTTGTCAATTTTTGTTTTGTTACAAACCGGTTTCGGCGATCCGCCATCTTCAGTGTATGTTTTCGTTCTCTTTTCTTTTAAGAAGAAGGAGCCCTTGAACCTTGATTTAAGAAAAAAAAACAAATTGGTATTAAAAATTTAATTGAAAACGATTTTTAAGATTACTTCTCGGCTTTTGAGCATGTAACTTTAGAGTTTATTTATTTAAAATTTTCAATTAATTTAGTAGTCCGTAAGATTTGCTGTAGACAAACAAATAAAGATACATAAGTAGTAGCTAGTGCTCTTTTCTTTATATGCTAGTCTTGAAATTTATTTTAAGTCTAAATAAATAATAATAATAAATAAATATAAGTCAATGCAGCCTAAATCCACATATGCTAATAAGTTATAGTCTAAAGAAAATATTGAGAATTTCCAGAATGTTACAGTACGCCTTTGCACTTTCAACTTTCATGCTTACCTTTTCCTTAACACTCCTAATTTTTGCAACTCTGCAAAGGGAACACTCTCATCAACCGAACTTACACTCTCTCTTCTTTTATACTCCTATTTACACAAACACATGCGCTCCAACTCCAATTTAGCTAAGAAGTTGAGCGAGAATGATTTCCCGCGCTTTTTAGTCAAAAATCAAATGTAAATTTACGCTCGTATATTCTCAACATAAAAATCAGTGTTGCCACAGCAAGAAAAAGAGTAGCCAAAAATTTAAAAAACTAATTACCAAAAAACTACGATTTTAGAAAAACGAATCCTTGCAGGTCTATTTGAAATTATAGGTACAGCTGTGTTCAATATAATAGTAGTGAAATAAGAATGAATATCCTTCGACGAAATAAGAAGAAGCTATTATTTTAATAATTTACATTTAAAATATAGCGAATTCACACATGCGAAACACATGCGCTCCAACTCCAATTTAGCTAAGAAGTTGAGCGAGAATGATTTCCCGCGCTTTTTAGTCAAAAATCAAATGTAAATTTACGCTCGTATATTCTCAACATTAAAATCAGTGTTGCCACAGAAAGAAAAAGAGTAGCCAAAAATTTTAAAATTTAATTACCAAAAACCTACGATTTTAGAAAAACGAATACTATTTGAAATTATAGGTACAGCTGTGTTCAATATAATAGTAGTGAAATAAGAATGAATATCCTTCGAAGAAATAAGAAGAAGCTATTATTTTAATAATTTACATTTAAAATATAGCGAATTCCATAACAGAAACCACATCAAAAGAAATTCCAAAGTTGACACAAAGTTCAGGAAAGTTAATTAAACCTTAAAAAATAGCCATCAAAATCTTAAATTTTTTTTGCAGAATTTCTGGAAAATTTTTGAGTACGCAGTTTTGTAGACTAATCAATTTTGGTATAAAATTGTGCAACTTACAGCTCGCTTAAATATTTCGCAGAATTTTTTTTTCCTGCAAAGGGTGTTGAGTGATTTCTTCCATACAACGCATGAGGAAAATTTAATTTTGTGTGAAAAAAAATACCCAGCAACTTTGAAAAAAAAGTTCTAAAAATTCTGGAGAAATTTTAAGGTACTTTAAACTTGCACATTATTATGCTTGAGTTCAATGAGCTATAAAATTCTTCCCAAAAATATAGAAATTTTGATGTAAATTTGGAAAAGTTTAATTAAGTTTCCTGAACTTTGTGTAAACTTTAAAAATTCTTTTTTTTGGTTAAAGAATTCGCTACATTTTAAATGCAAATAATGAAAATCCAATCTAATTTCACTACTATTATATTGAACACAACTGTATATTTGACAAAACTTCTAAGTCCTAAGTAAAAAGGTTCAACAAATGTTTAGTGGAGTGCAATATGTACAGATGGGAGCAGACAAACTATATACAATGTAGTGAAAGCTTGCCAAATTTGTCTATATCTTAACGAGTCTGAAATTCTCGCTTTTCTGGCGAACATACTTACCGCATAACTAGGAATGAAAAGTTAGATTTGGCCTCAAGGTATGGAAAAAAGTTACCAAACAGGAAAAATGAGATACCAAAAACGTTTTAAAGTGAGAAAAATTACCAATTTTGGTTAAAAATAACGAAAACGGCAACACTGATTAAAACTACTTAGCTTCCCCCAACCAAATTGTTATATATTTACTATGGATGATTACTCAGTGGCGCGTCTAGGAAAATGTTACGGGGGATCATTTGTTTTATTTCGTATTCTTAGCGAGCCACAGTCTCAAAACAAATAAGTGTACTATCTTGCTGAAATTTTGTCTTTCGTACTTATTCATCGAAGTCTTCTTTGTATTACTTAGGAAATAAGATTCTAAGGTAAAGGCAAGTTATGGTAGATGGAACCAAATGTATTTGAAAAAATAAAAATTAAGTTATTTCAGTCTTTTAATAATAATTATAATAACTTGACGGGTTATATGTACCTCCTAGGATATTTAGGGGCGCGCTTTCTACCAATTTATGGTGTGCTGCTTATGATTTTTCCTACAAATTGTCTACGTGATTTGTGCCGATTCAGAACCACGGTCAGAACGGCACCTGCAAAAGCACATACATTTATGCTGAGAAGATTGTTCATGGAAGAAATACTTTCGGAGGGTTGCTGGCCATTGTCAAGGAGCGAGCGAGGAGTGTTTTGTAAAAAATATGCCCAAACATTTTGATATTACCTGTCATGTCACTTGACCAACAACGCTACCACCACGCCACTGTGGCCACCACCTTTTCCGTACGTACAGGGTGGCTGATGAAAGCCGCTACCAAAAAAAAATTAAATAACTTTTTTTCTATTTAATGAATCTGGTTAATTTTTTTTTTATTTTGCAGATTGACTTTTACGTTTAACAAAAATGGATAACTGGGACACTGAACACAAGAATTTGGATTGTCCGCCGCTATCACGCACTGGAGTCCGTAGTTTCGGTTCAAAGAGAGTATAGGCGCACGTTTGGCGGCAATCCTCCGAGCAGATGGACCATAATAAGACTTGTAAACAATTTTGCCGAGCATGGGACAGTCAACAGAAGACCTTACCATCGAAACCCTTCAGTTCGAACGCAGGAAACAATCGCTGCTGTAGCTGCTGCCATACAAAACAATCCACGTGTTTCGACAAGAAGCTTATCTGCTCAAATGGGTGTAAGCAGACAGTCAGTACAGTCAATTATGCACAAAGATTTGGACTTATTCCCATATAAAATTCAAATGGCCAACAAACTAAACGCTGCAGACTTGCCGATTCGCTTGGAATTTTGCCAGAAGATGCTTCAAATGGTGGAAGAGGATGGAAACATGTTGAACTGTCTTTTCATGTCTGACGAGGCCCATTTCGATTTAAACGGCAACATAAACAAACAAAATTGTCGAATATGGAGTACTTCCAACCCACAGATACTCCATGAGACGGAATTGTATCCACTTCGTGTCACAGTGTGGTGTGCAGTTTCATCACGCTGCATTGTCGGGCCCTACTTCTTCGAAGAAAACGGTCACACCGTTACGGTTACTGGAGACCGTTACTTGAGCATGTTGAGAGAGTTTTTCTATCCAGAATTACGCCGAATGAGAATTTCTTTCAACTCTGTGTGGTTTCAGCAAGATGGTGCAGCTCCTCATATAGCCCAACCTGTTATGACAGAATTGCGACGAAAATTTCCCAATAAGCTGATATCCAGAAACTCCACATTCCAGGTCTCCTGACCTTACTGCACCTGACTTTTTCTTGTGGGGTTATTGCAAACAGGAAGTCTTCAAAGCAAAACCAACAAATTTGAATGAACTAAGGCAATCCATTCGAAAAACAATTGCGGCTATTCCTGTCTCAACTCTCCAAGCAGTAATGAACAACTTTTTGGTAAGATGCCGCACATGCATCGACGAGCAGGGGGGGCATTTAAATTCCATTATTTTTAAAACTAATTAAGCTATATTTAATAAAATTTAATGAGCTTTAACATGAATAAAAGAAAAATTAATTCCATACACTGAAAAAAAAATTATTTGAGTTTCTTAATATAGCAAAATTCATCAGCCACCCAATTTAGTTTATCGTACTATATTTTATGTTTTTTTTTCCTTACCATTCCTTTCCTTATCTTTTCTTTTCTTTTCTTTTCTTTCCTTTCATTTAATTTTCTTTTCTTAACTTTTCTTTTCTTTTCTTTTCTTTTTTTTTGTTTTTTTTTCTTTTTTTTCTTTCCTTTTATTTAATTTAATTTTATTGCTTTTTTATACCAAC
The DNA here is from genome assembly GCA_949987695.1 of Merzomyia westermanni. NCBI lineage: Eukaryota > Metazoa > Arthropoda > Insecta > Diptera > Tephritidae > Merzomyia > Merzomyia westermanni. The sequence goes on from OX465290.1 coordinate 147,366,348, forward strand.
AATTTTGGTTGATTTACGGCCTGTACGTTTTCAAGTATTCATGAAACGAGCTCAAGGCCAAGAATAATAATTTTTCACATTTTAAATTTATGAAAATTATTATTTTCTATTTTTTTTAATAATAATTTTTTATTAATTATTAAAAGTTTTTAATTGAATAGAGTAGGGCAACCGCCTTAGCTTTTCTTATAGATCCATTTCGGATCTAGCTTAGCAGCTTTCGGATCTAGCTTAGCAGCACTAGCAAGTGTGGCAGTAGCTGGTGTATAAAAGAGGGTGCCACAGAAGGCTTAAAATATTAAATTTTTCATGCACTCGGTGTCTCAGTACAAATGCGAGGTTTTGAACCCTAAGGACCCCCATGCAATTGCGCCGCTATATACACCACTGCACATACACTCCAATGTAAACACATACACACACATGCATCTCACATTCTTTCTACCAATCACAAAGCAGATAGTTTATCACTGCCGTTGAGTTTCAATTATGCGAGCACCGTGATGCGCTTTGCTGTTCGCCTGGTAAAAATGTGTTATTGAAATCGATTTAAAATCGCATAACGGCATCGATACGATTTCGCTATATATAAAAAAATCAAATTGTTTCGAATGGGAGGATTGAACATTTTTTGTTATCAAGTTGTTTATCGTTATTGTGGATAATTTGCGACATCGGTGCCAATGAACATTATTTATTTGTCAGCGTATATTGTCTTCGAAATAACAGGCGCGCAGCTTCGTTGCTTAGTTTTTAGCTGTCTGCCTGCTGAAGGTTTTTTGAAGAGCAGCTCATATTTTTTTAAACAGGAAATCAGCATTTATTTGTAGTTCTCTATACAAATTAAAGCTTAGAAGTTTACTCACGCAGCACTTCAACATGTATACCCAACAAAAAATGCGGCGAGCCCGTAATGTGTTCGATACTACTTTGGAGCTATCTTTAAGCTAGAAAAAATTACTAGAAAAGTCGGGTTTGTACATGAAAGATTTCTGTGAAAAGTTGGCTGAAGTTGATGCAGGGAGTGTCTTGGAGCACACTTCGATACTTTTTGAAATGAAAGCTTGTTATCAGTCCGCGAGATGCAGGAACAATTTATTTAGGAATCCTGCTCTTCAGCCTTGCATGAACGTCCATTTGCGCAATATCCCTGTTCCGCAAGAGCGCGCCACTTTATTGCCAGCGGTTACGTGCTGCGTGTGGTACGTTAGTCATTCCTCTGGAGAAAAGCCAGCTTATTTGGGTGATTTACTTTTTAAGCTTGCAGTTGGCGTGCTCTCATCTGCGACAACTCCTTGAGGTTGTTCTATGTTCCCAACTCTTGGAATCTGGTCAAAGTTCCCCTTTTCCAAAGTCCTGAAAATACTCTCATGTAGTACTTGGGAGCTATAGTCCAATCAGTCTGTCCTCGTTCCTTTTTAAAATGTTGAAACACGAGATTGATCTCTACATGCGTTGTAGGATTCCTCGCTAGCGGTTTTCGGCATCTCAACATGCCTACTGCAATGACAGATCAACTGAAACGGCTCTGAAGGAGCTGGATCCAAGAGAAGTGTGAGAAGGGCTACGCCGCAAGTAGGTATACTTTCTGCCCTTTTCAGTGTGGTAGTCATATTGGACTTAGAGTATGCCAAGTGGTGGCCTATGCTGATGACCTGTCAAATTTTGTCAGGAAGGGTCGCTTGGGAGACGTTATGCAAGGATACCTGGTTGTTGGACGAGGTGGCTCGAATCATGTGGAACCATGTACGAGATGGTACAAGATTCCTGTATTTGAACTAACCTCAATTAGAAGAGTACCTCTGTTACTTCCGGACAGGGTTAGGTACCTAGTGATTATTTTTGACATGAAGCTGTCATGAACGTTTTATATAGAGGACAGAGCTAGGAAGGATTCAGTTACTTTGTGCTGCTGTCGTGCGTCCATTAGCAACTGTTCGGGACTCTCTCCAAAGGGGGTACACAGGCTTTACGGTGTATTCGTCTGGTATGGTCACTAGACACGACTTGTTGTTGTTGTTGTTGTTAACAGTGCTTCGCCCTGCCCCTGATTGGACAGGGTTACACTGAAATAACAGCCCTTGGCCGGGTGAAAAAACCCGGGTCATTCCGGTGCGATAGAACCGGCTGTTGTGGGACTTCTACTCTCTTAGCTGGGATCTGGGAAATCTGTTTAAGGACGGGTTAGAACTGAATGGGAGAGTTCGGTGGAGTTTTCTATAAGGAGCTCGAAGTTAGCAGAAAATTTAAGTGCCCCGATCAGTTTAGCGCCTAGCAAGCTGAGGTTAGCGACTGTTTGGCATAGCTCATGGTTGGGTCGAACTACTTTGATATAAAAATTATTTGGGTGCCAGGGCATTATGACATCTCTGGTAATTGTCATGCGGATCTCTTCTCCGGAGCTGCTACTCATAAGCCGGTTGTGGCTGACTGTGAGGCGATGAAATTCCGCTGGTCAGTTGCACTCAACATTTGGACAGGTTGGTTTCGGGTTAGCTAAGTAAGCGCTTTGCTGATGTCAACTCTTGCCAGGTGTTGAGGCCTTACTGGCCAGCTATCGACGTCAAACGATGATCGGAATTACTAAAGTTTATTAAGGCTCAGCTCTACATGGTGATTGACACTGTCCGAAAGGAGTACATGCTGTGCGATTGAATATTTTGCTTAATACTAGCTCTATGAGCTGCATGGATCAGGACGAGATAGCATTATGAAGTCACTTCATGCTTAGTTTTCCAGTTTGCTCAGCGTGGATGTTTATGAGCTCACGTTCTATCGAAGTTCGATTTCTGCCTTATCCGAAATTTTAGTGTCGCTACCTAGCGATTTGCGAAATAATTGTAAAAGCTAGTGCCATCGTTGGTAATGTGATATCAAAACGGACCGTAAATGTGTCCAAGTGAGCTGGACTTCTCAGCTGGGGCAGCTGCCAAGTAACCTAAACGAAGCGGCTTCAAGAGATGTCGTCCTAAATATGGACGACGAAATGTCTTGACTTTTATCAGCATGGGTATTAAAGGAAAAGTGCTTGTTCCGTGGTTTCCGCGATAGCTGAACCTGTTCCGTGATCTGTCCAAAATATCGTCCGCCAATAATTTCATTTTTTGTGAACAATATGGGTATCAAATGAAAGGTATTCAAGAAAGCTTTAAGATGATTCCATGGTTTTTGCGATACCTCTATTGGTTTCGCAGATTTTGTCCAAAACTTTATATAATATGCGTATCCCATTTGGTATTCAAAAGGACTTAAGGACATAAAGCCTTTTAAAGCTTATAGGCTTTTTCGATCCCTCTCACGGAAATTTGCATTTTGAAGGCGTAGGCAAGAAATATTTAGAAAAATAAGGCGCGCCCGGAAATATGTATGTATTCAAATCAAATTACGTCGGATCCCCTGCCAGTCGGACTAAAATTCAGTGACAATGAAGTGACGCTAAGTCGATTATCAGGTGCTCCACTCCGCGCTTTTGCGTAAGTTAAACATCATACTTACTCATACTAATACTTTTATTTTTATTTAAATTAAACAAATTTTCAATTTTATATTTACTACATAGATTGCTTATATATTTTCTTTTCGTTTAATTCTAAGCATAAAATATTTATTTGGTATTTTATTGTATGAATATATTAGGTTTTATATGTATGTAAGGGTTTTAGCTAGCCTTTTACAAATAGCTTTATAAAACTTTCGTGGTAAAAAACAGCAAGCGATAGGATGATAGAAGTATATTTTAGGTATGTAAGCTCAGCGGTTAGGCTAGGGTATGCTACACGAATGGAGTACTACAACCCAATAGGTTTTTACTGTCGACATTCGACTGTGACGTGAGCCCAAAAGCAAGTCCTTCACAGTGTTGGAAGCAGCGAGCATTTGAAGATTTTGCTTGCCTTTGCATCAGTTGCTTTTTTTGCTGGGTGTTTGAAAAATGTTTTTTTTTTTTTAATCTACTGAGGATGGGGACTTTGAGTGGTAAGATAATTTTTTTTTTAAATTTACATATCAATTAACTTTTGTGGAATCGAAGGCTGAGTGGAAGAAGATAGCGCAATCTCAGCTGTCACAGAATTCATTCGAACTTCAAAATTTCCTATTGAATGCCGTGCTACAATGGAACCACGTAAAAAACCGTCTCCATTTTTTTTTTTCAGCTCAGAGAACCGCTTTTTGAAACAAATTCTGTGACATTGCATTTTCGAATGAGCAGCCGCGAAAGCGCGCTCTTTCACTCAGCTATCGACTTGTTTTTTTTGTTGATTATTTTATTTTATAAATTTATTTGATTTTTCATTCAAACAATTTCATTAAAATATGAATACTTAAAATTTTGCGCTTAAAAACCAGCAAATAAAATAAAATATATTAAACAGTAATTAAGATTTAAAAAAAAAAATTATGCAAATAATGAATACATATTAAAATACCAACAGCTTAAAACCAATAAAGTTAGGTAATTTAAAAAATTTAAAACGGTATAGGGTGGTATATTTTGAAAAATTTTTTAGGTGCTGAAAACGACAATAAAGAAAAGAATTATACAAATAATAAATGCATATTAAAATACAAACAGCTTAAAAACAATTAAAGTTAGGAAATTTAAAAATTGAAAGCAATACAGGGTGCTATATATTTTTTATTTTTTAAAAAGTGCTCAAAACGACAGCAAAAAGTGAGTGCCATAGAGGCGTAATACACGTTTATTTTTGAAAACTAAAATTGTAGTTTGGACTTGTAAGTTAAGTGGTTTTCAAATTTGGGGCGCGTCATATTGCAGTGACAACGGCAGTATCGATTTTTGTGGCGCCAAAATTGTTGTTAATTCCACCAACTTTCTAGGTATGACAATTGAGATCTTAAAATATGTGATTCGTTTGCGTGAGACGTTCTTGGCTCGAAATTGAATTGTGCAAATCTTTCTTAATTTTTGAAAAAAAAGAAAAAAGTTTAGTTAAGAGCCACCCTGTACTTTCTTAAAAATGTATGTGTGTACATATGTGTGTATTTATAATTTTCAAATTTAAACCGCGCTGAGTTGAAGGCAGCTAAGTCTAAAATCACGCTATTTCAGCTGACGATTCGAAAATGCGCTACCTCAGGGTATTTTTGAAGAATCACATTTCAAATATTTTTTTCCCAGAAACACCCTGTTTCATTCTTTCGGTTGAGCACGCCATGTCATGTTTTTTTTTTTCAAAAACGCCTTCAAAGTATTTGTTTCTCAGCTGGAAATATATAGAGCTTAAGTTGCTATAGAGCGCTTTTTGAAAAAAATTTCTGAGACAGGGCGTTGTTCAAGCAAATTCTGCGATAAAGCGTTTTCGAGCAAGCAGCTGCGCTAGATAGGGTGCTCCTACACTCAGCGATCGATATACAGTGTCTACTAGTAAATTAGCAATCTATTGTACGTACTTAAAATTATTAATTATTTGTGTTTTCAAAAACAATATTTTTCAAACTATGTATTATAATATATTTTTTTGGTCACTTATTCAGCAGCCGCCGTTCACGCACATACATAAATAGTTTTAGCTATTTATAGTAAATAATTTTAAAAATACATATAATACATGTGTTCGTGGGAAGCATACAGTGGAGCAAAAACAGCTTTAAATAACTATAAAAAAGTAAAACTCCCTTTCGATAAAAAAAAAAATTAAAAATTTAATTAAAATTAAAAATAAAAATAAAATTATAATCAAGCTTCAGTTTTTAAAAAATGCTTATTAAAACTTTGCAATGCCTATTTTTGTAAACTTATTTAATTTTTTGGTTTAAAAAGTATGTAATTTCAATATACTCGAATACATTAAAAAAAGCAAATTTGGTGGTTTTGCTTTTGTTTGGTTTAAAATAAATACAAATCAACATTCCATACTGGCAGTTGTTTATACAAACAAATATTTTATACAAATTTATTTTAACACTTAAAAGTAAAAATTAAAATTACAATAAATTTTAAGAAAAATTAAAACAAAACTTAAAAAAAAATTATTTCCAAAATTTTCAAAACATTTTTAAAAATTTATAATATTTAAATTTTAAAGTTCTAGCTTTGCAAGAAATTGAAAACAGCAAACGCTTGAAAAATGTTTACTCAGCTTACTCATTTACGCCCAAAGCGTGTATTGTATGCTGCTGTTTTTCGATTTCATTTACTTATACAATTTGATTTTCTTTTCAAACTTGAAAAATTCCTTTTTGCTCACTGTGTTATATTTATCATATTCTTATGCTTTGCTGCCGCCTTTATGCTGCGACGCCAACTACTATGCTTCAATGCGCTAATGTGTAAATACAATAATTTAATAACTTTATTAAAAACTAATGATTTAACCCTCTAACACCCATGTTTTCACGCGCTAACTACTACTACAAGCGCTTTGTAGCACTGTGCATAGCGCTTCACTGCGCCTGCTGCTGCTGTTGTGCTGCAGCGCCTGCCAAATTAGCTTGTTGCTGCTGCTGTTGTTGCGTTTCATAGCGTTGCCGTAACGCGGTGAGCGCGCTTAGCAAACGACTGTTGGCCGCATCAAGCGCTGCTATTTGCTGACCTTGCTCCTCGATAACGCGCTGTTTGTGCGATAGCGCTAATGACATTTTTAGTTGTTCGCGCCGCAGCTCCTCCTCCATGGTAATGAGCCTGCAAGAAGAACGAGTAAAAAAGTATTAGTTGTTATGCTGCGACTGTTAGCAAACACGCGCGCCACTCACCTATCGATAATGCTGCGCATTGTTGACTCCGATTGCATGCTCAAATTGCTTATGCCACTACCGCCGCTACCACCATTTGCGCTATTATGTCGATTGAGCGCAAACAGCTCATCGCTAGAGTCGCGCAGCTCCGCTTCATCACGATCGAGCGTATGACGTAGCGTATCAAGCGTTTCCTGCAACAATTGTATTTCGCCATTTTGATCAAAGCTGCCGCTATTGGCGCTACCACCTGTGCTGCTACTGCCAGCTGCCGTAATGTGCTGCTGATTGCTAGAGTTTGTGTGCGCGCGCGGCTGACGACGACGTTTGCCCTCATGTGGCGCGCAGTGGCCTATTAAGAAGAAAAAAAAACGTTAATTAAATTGATTGCTTTGATCTATTTGCTGCGCACTTCACTCCCACTTACCTTCCGTATCTGTCGAGCTGTCTGATAGCGTGCGCGCTGAGTCTAAACTCAAACGTCGCTGATAACGTCCACCCACATTCGCGCCACTATGCCCCAAAGCAGCACCTGACTTGCCAAATCCGCCATTGCTAAAGAGTGCACTTGCAGCGTTCGACGCCGCTACAGCTGCTGGCATATAACTACCGCTGCTACTACCATTCAAAGGTGCATAAATATCTTCGCGCTTATACTGTGGATTAGTGCGCGGCATGCGCGCGCCACTTGTGGCAGATTGTATTGAGGTGGGTCCCAGACCGATATTGCCGCCGGAAGAGGATGAACTACTGCCACCGCTGAGTGAACGCTGTGCCTCTACATGTCCATGCGATGGTGACTTCATTAGCTTCGTGTTACCGCCGTATGCATTATAATTATCATTGGATATACGCTCTTCAGATGAGGAGGGCGTTAGCGTGCCACCATTATTCAAGAGCGCTGCACGTGCCGCCACTAAACCGCCACTTTGCGGCTTGTTACGCTGCGCGGCGCCTGCGCCAAAAAGTTGCTGATGCGCTGTTGGTTGTTGACCAGCACCGCCATGAAAACCGCTGCTATAATTGACGCGCTGATGATGGTGATGGTGGTGGTGATGATGCGCGGGCGTACTGCTGCCAACACTTTGCTGTTGCTGCTGCTGAAGTTGGTATGTGGGATTTTTGAAAGCTAAAGGCGTATTGCCGCTATTTTTCTGTTGTTGTTGTTGTTGCTGCTGCTGTTCACTGGGGCTCGACGATTGCGACGGTGGATTTGTTGCAATGCTCTGATATCCCGACGAGCAGTGACTACTTTTAGCAGAGAGCTGTTCACGGGCATTCTTTTGCTGCTGCGCGCTTACTTGCGTTGCGTGCGTGTTATTGGCGGATACAACTTCACCAACCACAGCATGTTCTTCTGCGTATTTGAAGAGATCGTCAAGATCTTCCAGATTCATTGGCATATTTGGATGCGGATTTGAATCGCGTGCACCATGCATATGCGCGCCTGTTGCGGGCGGCGGTCTTTGGTATGCGGGCAGCTTGTGCGCGCCAGTGTTGCTATGATCGGGTATGCCCAAATTGAGTTTACTCGGTGTGCGCTCATTCAGCACTAAACTTGCATTGGAATTGTGTAACTTCTGTCGCTGCTGTTGTTGTTGCAAGAGCGCTGCATTGCCTTTCAAAAGTGGCGTGGGCGACTTACGCACGAATGCGCTATTCGTATCCAAGCCCGAAATCTGTATGAAGTCACCATTGGCCAACTCATCATAATTATTGTTGTTGCCGCGCGGTAATGTGGTAGCGCGCAGCATGCCTGCGGCAGTTCCATCGCTGTCATTGCCATTGTGACTGCTCAAATTGCTGCTGCTCGCCAACGACGAAGACATATTGCCATTGCTGTTGCCCATCAGGCCATAGTAGTGCGCATTGCTGCCACCTGAGCCGCCGCCTACAAGTAAACGTTCTATGGTATTGTTAGCGCTTGCAGCAGGCGCGGGCGGGCAATGATGCTGCACATTAGCGCTTATGAGTAGGTTGTGACTGCTGCCACCACCGCCATTCATGCAGGAAGAAGCGAGCGAACTTTGTGACTGCGCATGCTGCAGCTGTGTGCTCATGTAGCCACCTGTAATTGAGCTCTGCGAATTTGAGTGCCGTTTGTCCAAACCACTATTGCTGCCCATAGACAACTGCGTTTGCCGCTGATGCGCATGCGCTTGCTGCTGTTGTTGCTGCTGCTGCTGTAGCAGCGCATTCACAGTTGGATCATTATAACGGAAAATATTCTTCTCCAAAGAGCTGGGCGTTAGAACACCGCGCATTATGCCGCGCTCTGCCGGCATTGGTTTTGTGACGACGGCATGCTGTGGTTGCGCGAGTTGCGCTTGATGCTGTATGGGCTGATGCTGCTGCTGCTGCACCTGCATAGACATATCCTCAGGATTGCGATTCTCCTGATTCTCTGTGGGCGTGTGCGAAGTGGGACACATATGCGGCATGTGTTGCAAGAAATTATTGCTCTCTTTGGCTTTACTGATTTCATCTAAAATATGCTGAAGCGGATCGAGCTCGTGTTGACGCGCTTCAGGCAATTTACTAATGCTCTCGTTGAGTAGCGTATGCAAAATGGAAAGTTGTTTACCCTGATCTATATAGCCAGCCCAATCTAGTATAGACTCTGGTGGCGTATGATCAGGCCGTGTAGAGATATGTTGCAAAAACTCCTTCATGCGTGGTGCCTCCTGTTCGAGAAAGTCATTGAGAAACTCCATGAAGCTCTCTTTACCCTGGAAGCGTGTGAAGTTTGCGAGTGTCTGCAGTGTTTTAGCGACTAGCGTGAGATTGCGTGTAGCGCGCGCTGAAGGAAGTTCTGTGGGCAAAATAAAAATATTAGTTACTATTAAAATTAGTTGAAAAGAGAGCTCACACTTACCATTGGTTATGTTAAACAAGCTGGGCGACAATATAGCCGGGCACAAGAAGCGTAAAAATATGGAAGCCGATATCAAATTGTCTGCCATATCCAAACGTCCTAACTGCTGTAAGCGCTCTCTGAATGTAGCAAAACAAGAGCGCAGCTGCTGCGGAAAATGTTTATGCGATTCGTAAATGCATTGCCAAGCGCTGCGCACTGCTGCGCGCAAAGACGCCTGCTGTCGCTGCAGCGAACCGCTCGCCTTTGTCGGATCTACCTCACAATCGCGATCGGATTGTATGATCTCGTTGATTGGCGCTGAGAGCGTATCTTGCAAATATTGTTCACCCGTCAATTTGAGAAACGCTTCCATGCTCTTTGTAGCCAAAGAATTGCCACGGAATGTGAGTCGTTGATCACCAACGCGCAACAAATCCAAAGCTACAACATCAGTGAGAAAAGCGCCTGCTAAACCCTGCGCATGCATTAGCAGCACTAGCGCTTGTCCGATATCCTCTTTGGCCTTCACGCCTATAACCGGCTCGAGCGTCTCGCAGACGCGCTTATAGTTATGTTTGAGATATTCCAGAAAATCTGCGTATACATTAATTGGTAGTATATCGGTGCTTTGGAAGCGACATTTGATGCGTAGCGTGGGCACTACGTCTTTACCATTGCGATTTAAGCTGTCATTCGATTTCTCGCTGAGTATGGGATACCAATCTTCGGAGAATATGCGCGATGTCACTTCGTGTATTGGTATCTTCACCGACCCAACAAATGTATGCTTATCGCGTTTCTTCTTCTTCTCCACCTCACGGAAGACATTCACAGTGATCACATTGATATCGGGTACATCGGGAAAATCGAAATATTCACCCCAGAAAAGTAAATCGGTTTGTAACTTGACACTAGTGCGTCCATACAAAGCTTTGTCGAGATGTAGCTCACAGAAATATTTTTTCTTTGGTGGTAAATTTTTAGCTTCGTAAATCCACATTTTTAACGAATTGTCAGTGTGTCGTGTGTGTTCGGCATTTGGTGATATCGATTTACGTAGTGAGTATATCCAGAGATCACGTTCTTGACGCGAACCGCATGAGTAATAGCGCTCACCGCGTGGGCCACCACGCACTTGGAAACAATGTCGACGGCCGAGCACCGACTGATGTACGGGTGCGACGCCAACCGCGCCTGTACAAGAGAGATCTGTGAAGTGAGGAGAGATATTATAAATATATGAGATAATAGCGAGACTTCAAATAACTCACCTATCGATGACATGACTGCGTGACTGGAGAGTAAACTCTCATGCGAACGCGAGCCGCGTAAGCCGCCCGAGCCTCTTTTGGTGCGCTCCAATTTGGTAACTGATTTTGTACGTTTGAGTGGATTTGATCTGCAAAGAGAAAAAGGAAATCAAGATTAATACAAAATATTCTCAGAGGAGTTATTAAAAGCTAAAGCAAAAACGTGATCGACTGCGATTTGAGGTACAAAAACCTTCAAAGTTCCTCAGCAACCACGGTCCGCTTTTTACGGGCTTAACTTTAAAGTTAGTCCATCTAAACCTGTTTTTGGCTAACTGCTACCGACTTGAGCTCAGAGATAAAACACCATGGGGCAGCACTTCCATCGCTATCGGTGCTTTCCTTCAAAACAGTATTATTGAAACAGTCCTACGCAGGCAACTATAAAGTCTTTGCAACTTTCAAGTTTCTAGTGGCTGTGGTAGCCGTCAGTTAAGTATAGGCTCCATGGTCAGATAGGAGCTGGTCGGCAAAAACAAATGTTAAGGCCATACGGAGCCAATAAGTTCCTATCGGTTGATATCCTTCAAGTCGGCATAGTTCAGCCACTCCAACAGTGGCAACTTTAAAGTCTTTGCAACTTTGAAGTCTTGCGTGGTGTGCTTTGACCTTCTTTGAAGGCTGGGGCAGCAGTCAGTTAAGCAGGGCAACTAGTGTGGATCTTCAGTTCTAATGCAAAAGCAAACGTGAGGGCCACTAAGGCCCTATCGATTGCTGTCCTTGAAGTCAGCCTAATTCAGGCAGTATGATAGCGGCAACTTTAAAGTCGTTGCAACTATGAAGTCTTTGAGGGTTTGCTGTGAGTTTCGTTGAAGGCTGTGTAAAGTAGTTACTAAAATAGAGGTCTAATGGTAACTAGTCGGGGAGGAGTAAAGTATTTGTCCGGAAAGTCAGTTCGAAGTTGGTTGGAAATTCGGTTTTCAGTGGGGATGTGATAGGAGAGGTAAGCGATAATCGGAAGTGGTAATCGGTAGCTCGGTAATCGGTGTAAGTACAATGAACCGATGTACATCAGTATTCGATGAGGTCGGTAATCGGTCTCTCAAAAAAGGGCAAGCGGTACTTTGATGGCTTTTATCCCGCAGTCTGACGATTCTCTTATTTTCCAAGCCGACATAATAATACTTTGGAATTATCAAACTTATAGGAACAAAGCTCTGAAGTAACCCATCACAAATCGAAATGTCCCAGTTAGCCCAACAATACATCTACACAACTACATATTTGGACAGCTGATATATGAATTAAAAACTTTGTCCCGTAGGTAAAATGAAGTTAGACATGCAACATAGCCACACCTGCCGTCCTATTCCCAATGGCGGCAGATAAAGTAACCACGTGCCAACAATGCACTCATTTGCATTTGAAGGCAACAACAGCAAATACTGCTTGCAGGTAAGGCAGTAAATCCAATGAGAATTGGCAATGCTGGCGTTGATATCAGCTTAACAATGTTTCTTCCTGCTTCCGTGGCGCTCTCATGGCTTTGCGCCAGAAATTCGGCCGCCAGGTGGGTGTTGTAAGTTCGTAATGCATTTTGTCTTTTCCCTTGTGAGTGCTTAAGGTATTCGTTATTAAATTTATGTGCCTTGAAGCATGTAATATGTATGTAAAGGGTGATTTTTTGTGACGTTTTTGAGAGGTTAAAGTGTCAAAAGCTGTACTCATCACTCGAGTGGATCATTGTAGTGAAACCAAAACTCGGTGTTAAAAGTAACGCGCAGCAAATAAATTCAGAGCTTTGGTAAGTACTGCATTGTCTAGACAGTTTCCCTAAGTCGGATTATTGCTCGACCTGCAGCAAAACAAGTAGCTTTCTGCCTAGTGCATAGCAAGACTTCCTGCTTCTTGTCCAGACTCTAAGCTTCGAGCTCAGTTGATTTTTCCTTAAAAATATTATAGCCCTTTTCAGCCACTTTCGTTTGAAGCCCATAATAACCAACTAAATTAAAAATTTTTTTGAGTTAAAAATTTTCAACAGGTGGCAACACCTTTTAAAGATACTTTCAAAACAAATGCTTCGAACCTTATTTACCCTGTACACTCCTTGTAATTCTTTATTCGTATAGATACAGCCGACAACTCTTAGAGCTTTTAGAAACGTAGATTTTTGTTTGCTTTTTAAAACGAGTGGCAACTCTTTTTTTTTTTTTTGGAAAAACTATTTCATATTATAATTTACAACTTCGATGTTCTATTGAAATCCAGCTAAGCATTTTGGTGTTACAATAACCTCGGTTATAATTTCAAGTTATATAAATCATTAATTTAGTTAAGTTAAATTTTTCGAACAGGTGGCAGGAACTTCTGAAGATGCTTTCAAAACTAGCTTTTTCCACCCTTATTTACCCTGGATACCCTTTGCAAAACTTTGTTCTTATATAAACAGCTTACAACTCGTGAAGCTTTTAGAAACGTAGATTTTTGTTTGCTTTTTAAAACGCGTGGCAACTCTTTTTCTTTTTTGGAAAAACTTTTTCATATTAAAATTTTACAACTTCGATTTTCTATCGAAATCCGGCTGGTTATTTCGGTGTTATAATAATCGCGGTTATAATTTCAAGTTTTATAAATTATTAATGTAGTTAAGTAAAATTTTTCGAACAGATGGCAGCATCTTTAGAAGATACTATCGAGACAAGGTCTTTCGAACCTTTTTTGGCCTGGATAGCCTTTGCAATACCTCATTCATATAGAAGCAGCTGACAACTCTTGAAGCTTTTCGAAATGTAGCCTTCCTAAAATGTTTGAAATATGTGGCAACTCTTTCTTTTATAATTTTTCATTTTTTAATCTGCTTCATATTCTAACTTTACAAATTCTATAATCCATCAACGTCTTTGCTAAACTTTGTTCTTATATAAACCGTGAGGCTTTTAGAAACGTAGATTTTTATTTACTTTTGAAACAGCTGGCAACTGCTTATTTTGGAGAAACTATGCGATATTCGAATGTTACAACTTCGATGTCATATCGGTGTTACAATAACCTCGCTTATAATTTCAAGTTTTACGACTCTTAAGGAAACACGCTTTCCGCTAAATAAAGATTATAAAGTTACTTAAGTTCAATTTTTACAACAGATGGCAGCACCTTTTGAAGATACTTTCAAAAGTAGGTCTTTCGCACTTTCTTTGCTCTGGATAGCCTTTGCAATACTTCATTCATATAGAAACAGCTGACAACTCTTAAAGCTTTTCGAAATGTAGCCTTCCTAAAATGTTTGAAATAGGTGGCAACTCTTTTTTTTATAATTGTTTTTTTAATGTGCTTCATATTCCAACTTTACAAATTCTATAATCCATCAACATCTGGTGGGACAGTTCGCTATTAAAATAACGTGGAATATTTTACTTATTTATTCACTTTCATGTTTTAAAACTCCCAAACAAGCACCCTTTTACAGCCATACGTTATTGATGCCAACACTCAAAAGTTATAGCTGCCAACTTTTGTAGCAAGTTTGACGTATCTAAATAGGCTCAATATTTATATCAAATTCGTTTTGTAAGTATGCACCAGTTATTTTATGACCACAAACGACGATAAAGTTACGGCGCATAGACAGCCATATGCAAATGCCTTTGCTGTTCTTGTTGTGAATTTTACACTTGAGCGCCATAAAAATGTCCAAAGAAATAACCACCAAACAAACAGTTTGAGTGACAGCAAAATTTTATGTTTCAACAAGCAATGGTTACGAGCACCAATGAATGACGACGACGATTGCAACGCTTCAACAAAGCAAACGGTTGTCATGACTACGACGCTAGTGATGGATAGACATTGAATTTCAAACACCACAGCTGCAGCAATAAGCACACGGTGCAAATAATTTAACGCTTAAAACAGTGCCAATTTTTATTTTCATGTCAAACAAACTGATGAAGTCACTGAACTGACTTAACTATGTTAACGCCCATTTATGCGCGGTGTAGCCATGAAATGTGTGCTGTCAGTGCAGGCTGCACTTCCTTTTGCACAATTTACTAGCACTTGTGCTGTGTTTGCCATAGTTTACAATCACACTTTATTGCTCATGGCTGTAAACTCAAACTTTTACTCGCTCTTCCATAACATATTTCTTATGGCGTTCTCTAAGTCACTGTTACGTTTATTGTAGTCTGTTGGCAAACAATAGTCGGTTGTCATGTCAATTGTTATTTGGAGTGTTTGTGACACATTGATTGACAGTGATTACAAATGTTTGCTTTATTGCATTTTTTGATTGCTTAAATAACTTCAGTTGTTTGAGGCATATCCGCTAGTTTGTTATTTAAATTAGAAGCAAAGGTTTTGTGAGATTGCCAGCGAAGTGATTTTAAGTTTTTTTAGGTCACAGTAACAGGGGTAAAAATGTCTACACCTTTTCCAAGTGTATTTCAGAAAGCATACAGTGTTAATCGGAAATAGTAAAATGTATTCAGAATAGTCAGTTGTGCTACAGAAATCGTAAAATCTATTTCATAAGTGTCAATTGTACTTTACAAATTGTAAAATGTATTTCGCAATAGTCAATTTCACTTCAGAAATCGTGAAATATTTTTCAGAATAAATAATTGTAGCTGTAAAATGTACTTCAGAAAAATCAGTTTTACTTTAGAAACCATAAATTCTGAACTATAATTGATTATTCTTAAGTACAATTTATTGTTTCTGAATTACAATTTACGGTTTCTGAACTAAAAATATTTCTTCTGAAAATTATTTTACGGTTTCTGAAGTGCAATTTAATATTCCGGAATACATTTAACAGTTTCTGAAGTACAAGTGACTATTCTGAAATACATTTTACGATTTCTGAACTACAATTGACAACTCTGAAATTAATTTTACAATTTCTGAAGTACATTTGACTATTCTGAAATACATGTTACGATTTGTGAAAAACGTTTTATGCTTTCTGAAGCACTCTTGGAAAAGGTGTAGTCGTGGAGAAACCAGGCAGGACCTGGATTGGAAAAACTAAGCAAGCAAGTCAGAAAAAAACAAGCAGAACCTTAACGGTCCCCTGCTAGATTTTCCAATGAAGGCGTAAGGTCGAACCAAGTGCGAATCTGTAATGCAGTTTAATGATGATTATTCTGAAACATATAAATCCGTCGATCTAAAGAAATTTAGCATGAACCTACATGATTTCATAGAGTTCTTGCAGAATTTCACACCAGATCGGGGCAGCGACATACGCCTTTTGAAATTCAAAAAAATGTAGGACATAAAAAAAATGTTGAAATTTGTATCACCGATTCATCACCCCTTTTACCTGTGGCGCAGAGGTGAAACAGAGAACAATCCAGAAGATTTTCTACCAGCCCGCCGTGGAAAAGACTACGTTACTGTTACTTTTAATGGAGAGGTGATCATTTACGAACACTTGTATGTTATTTTTTTAATTAAAGTATGTGAATTTTTTGTTGTTTTGACTTGGAGACCCTTCAGTACAGCTATAGGGAAAGATTGACAATTCATAAACCCTTCTAAGCATATTTCAGGATCTTTATTAATTTTACGTACCGTTTTTACCATAAAAAGGGGAAGGTTGAGGGGCGCAGGCAATTAGTTGAACTCTTCTACTCACCGTTTGGAAAAGAAATTCGTAAATCTTGATGTTGTATTATGTTCTTGCTGTTGTTGTTTTTGACCCAATATGGGTGTCGCTGGTGCTGAGCCACGTCTGCAAGCCTTCTCGTAGGAGGTGTCTGTAAGAAAAATAAGGGAAGGAAATTGAATAAGTTTTTTTTTTTTTGTTTTAGTAGTTTATATTAATTTTTTTTAATGGATATTTGTATTAAAATCTTTTTTTAACTAATGTTGAAAAATAGCACAGTTTAAGACTTTTTTAAAGCAATGTCCTCTACAATTATATCATAACATTATGGTATTCAATCTAGTGGGAACAGAGTATAATGTATCGACTTTCAAATTTTTCAATTCCCGCTAGATACCTGGCTTTACATTAATATAACATTAACCCAGCAAACATTCGGAGCCATAAAAGAGTCAGAGAGCTCATTTGGGTCTCAGAAACGAATGTACAGCTATTACCTTCAAAAGCAGCCCTTTACTTTACTAGGTACTTATTTTGGGGTTAAGTTATAATTCTCACAATCCTCAAATACTGTTTTCGAGCTCTTTTGCATTCAGAGGACTTATTTGGGTCTCATTTGAGTCTTGGGAGCTCTTGACAAAAGCAAGTCTCAAGGTATGTTTGGAAAAATGTTGCCAAACACGATAGCAATGATCGATATCTCGTAGTGTACACAAAATTATCGGAATTTAATGGTTTCGATAATTTATATTGAATTCCGTGATAACAACGAGATTGATGAAAGCATTTTGCCGACGCGAGATATGAAGAAATTAATGGTGTTCACACGTTTGATTTTTTGTGATAAATATTTGTGTGTGTTTTTATGATTCTACAACAACGCTACAAAAAAAATATTACAAACAAAAAATAAATAAAAAAATACAGATAATCTTAGTAATTATATTTCTTTAATAATACTACAAAATAATAAGAAATAACAAACAAAAAATATACAAAAAAATATAAATAATCATAGTAATTATTAATCATAATAATTTTTTTGTTATTTCGATTTTTTTAAATAATCGTAAAATCTCCTTATTTTTTTTAAATTTTTTGTTTAATCAATGGGAAAATTGAAAACACTAGTAAATAAATGGACTGTCGTGAAAATAACAATGGAACGAATCATTACACCGCGTTACACACATTCTGTCCAATGAACCAAATATACTTTTTCGGAAAGGGGACAAAAAATAAAAATACACGTGTATCGGCGATTTTCATGTACACGTCAGAATGTTTTTTTTTTAGTCGTGTGCGACTATTGCTATAAAAATGTATGCAAGTTTACTTTATAGTAAAGTACGCTGTATCAACAATTTGGCTACCACGTACAAAACACTGCACCAAAACAAAAAAAAAAAAAAAAAAAAAATAAAAAATCTGACGTGTACATGATTTAACACTAGAGTACGAGCGCCCCTTTTCTTACACCAATGCATGCGTGGCTTCTATTGTAGATCATTTTAAAATAGCCCGAGATTTTTCCGCTGATCCACAGAAATACGCACGGTACTGACTTAACGACAAGTTTAATGCAGAGGGCTTTCCTGGAACTGTGCCGCTCTAAAATCTAACCGTGGTATACTGTAGTAGGCCGCGCGTGCACTCCAGTTTTAAGAGGTTTAGGTAAAAGCCAAGTTTTATTTAAAAGAAAAAAATGGGCAAACAAACCATCGTTCTAATAGCCTAATGGTTAACAGAACGTGTCAATATTTATTGGATGAAGAAGTCTAGAAGCTTACGAAATGGATTTGTAAGAAAAGCTATGGCAGCAACTTCTACATGTTCCTTTCTTTTCGAAGAAACACTAAGACAATTCACAAGGTCTCAAATTCGTCGTATGTGCTATGATTTTAGAACGATCCTATTTTCTTTGTAAACAACAATGAAATAGTTGGTATGCAATAAACAAACCGTGAACTCAGCGGAGTGTCAAAAATGGAAACAATATATGCTTGGTGTAAAAAATTATGAAACTTAGTGCTCTATAAACGAATCATTATTTTAAGTAGTTATCTTGGTAGCGATAAATATAAGCATTATTTTGAAAAAAGTTGCCTCTAATCCCGTCTGTAGTGTTCGAGATCTTGTCATTCAAAAATCTTACACTTTGTTTTATAATATGTATAGATTAAATATTAAACGTTTTAGCAACTTTAACGCATCTTTTTTGTAAATTTTCAATAGAAACACAGTGTATTGAAGTAACTGTCAGGCACACGCAGTGGTGAATTGCCTACCAGCAGTTTCGCACCTACCACTTGTATTCTTCGTTGATCCTGCGCTATATTGTACCTTCTCCGGTTAAACACATTTATTTTAAAATAATAACAAACATGTGTTTATAAAAAATTTGTAATGTTATAATTTTAAAAAAAATTTAATATTTAACTTACTTATGGCGTACTTGTTCACAACTAAACAAAGCATTCAAATAACCACAACTGAAGATCAAAGGGTTCAAGAGGTTTAAATAAACTCGCATGCGATTTTTCTTCGCTTTAATGGTTCAAATAAAAATTGTATTGATAATGAAAAATAAAATAAATAAAATAAAAATTATTTGCATAAAATACATTCCAAGGAAAAGTAAACAGATTTAGCATGTAGACACTAGACAGCAAAGAATTTATTGCATTAGCACTGGACAATGGCTATATCAACAGTATCTGAAGCGCAGGCTGGTCAAGCAAGTTGAACACGAAGGCTCTTTAACCGCAGCTTGTATGCTTAACACAGCTTGGACAGCGTTGCCATGAACACACACACACATACAGAAATGATGTTTATTTCAAAACTAGCGTAAGTCGACTTGCATTTTTTTAAATGCTGAGCAGTATGTGCAGCTTAATAAGAAGAGAGCTAAATTTTAAAGAGGAAACTTAGACCACTTCTCAAAACATCAGTACGTATTTGCCATTGTATATATTGGTATTGCACAGCATCGTATGGTTGAAGTACTTTTTACAGGCACGTGATATTGACTTATGCATTTAAATAAGGGACCACAAGTAACATTCTGGAATTCCAAAACGAAGCTAAAAAAAAAAACGTTGAATAATAATGCGCTTTGAATAACCACAAGCATTTTTAAACTATAATTATATTAATAATAAAAACGATTTACAAAGTAGATGAAGTGAATGGGGTATGGATTGACGATTTGCGTGAATGACTCAGATGCTGCAAGTGAGAAGAACTGGGGGGAAGTAGCATCTAGCAAACCGCTAAGAAAATACATTATTTAAAATCCTTAGTAAAATAAATATTCATGCCAATTCTTCTATGAATTGCTGGAGGATGTACATAACTTATACAAGAGAATAGCAACAAACTCAAGATACATGAGTTAACTAAGCACTGAAGATGGCAGCATGCGGAAACCGGGTCGTAAAAAACCAAATTTTACGTTGGAATGGCAGAAAATCGACAAAGAAAAATGAATAAGGCGTAAACTCCTCGGTAAACGAACATGGATCCGGTTCTTTAAACGTTTCAATAAACGTTAACTCGATATCAGGAACGGCGTCGAAAGAAGATAAAACGGATTTTGAAGTATACGAAAGAAACATTTTTTTAGAGGTTGTATGGTCTTCCAGAATTTTTTTCGAAAAGTGTTGTTTACTTATTTCAAGTATTGAATTATACACATGGGGGAAAATTTGGTCTCCCTTTATGTTTACAGTTGGCGTCAGTTGAAGCGGCATTTGTGTTGCCTCGCCCAAATCGCTTAGGCGTTTAATCGATAATTAATGGTGATGATAAATTTTGTCGTTTATCACCCGAATACGCTTCAGCCGAAGGTGAGTACGAAAAAAAAAATTTGCGAAAGCTTATGGCACCTTTTTCTAGGAAAATCAGTTAACTCTAGTTTTGAAATACATTAAAGTTCAATTTATTTCTTGCTCGAATGAACTTAACAAATGGCAAAAATTAAAGCTTCGAGTTCCAAGTAAGGTATCGAGTACGGAGTTCACTTAAGTGAAATTCAATAACTGATCTACATCTAAGACGTCTTGCACAACCCAAGTGAGATGAAGTAGAAAGTTCCAGGTGGTTGAATTAAATGATTCGCATGATAGTGGGACTAATGCCAGAAGGTGGCAGTACGCGAACGGATTTATATACATCGACAAGCACTCTCACACAGACAGCACTCCATTATACATTTGGCTAGTGTTACTGACCCTAAAATTACAACAACAACAATAGTATTCTTTGTGAACTAAACTTTTTAAGCAAACAAAAGCAACTCTCTTCATCAAACAAACCATCGTTCTGATAGCCTAATGGTTAAGAGAATGTGTTAAAATGATAAAGAAAGTGTAGCAGTTTCCGATGGCGGCTGTCTCTAAATTTTTCTTTTGTATGCAAACAAAAACTTTTATAATTAATAAATAAAAATTATTAAGTAATAAAAAAATAATTTTCGTAAAAATTTCTTGGTCTTATTTATAGGCACAAAAAATGCATAAAAATTTTTTTTTTAATCTAAATGAGTTTCTTACCCTGACCGAAAGCGTCAAGAAACTCGTCTCAAGCGAAGAACCAGATGAGATTTTTATTAACATTTTTTTAATAAATAATTTTTTTAATTTTTTCTTTTTAATTGGTTCTTTTAAATTACCTGAGTTGGTGCAAGTATTAACAAATATAGGTTTATTGCATACCAAGTTGGCTTTCCCTACGCCCCAATAAAAAATAAGCTCTCCAAACTTATGAATCCTTCAAATTTTGTAAATATTAACGGCACGCAAATAAAAAAAAATTGAACATAAACACTTAGCAAAAATTAAAAGTTAAAACCCACCAACACAACACAACAACCAACCACTTGGCCTGCTCCAGAAACGCGCTAACGCGTTCGCTACTTGCCCATGCGGCACTCTTCGCCTTACAAGTGGTGACGTGTTATGAAAAATGAAAAATATGCATATGGACATGCAGCCGTATCTATGCATCTCACACCATTGCATTATATTCAAGCTTGCAGCAAAGTTGTAGCAACAAACCGGCCAACACCAGCTGCCTGCTTCACAAAAATTTCTCATAAAAAAGCGCGCTTAAACTGCTCAATCGTCTACCCTCACCTTAAGTGGCCGCGTGCCTATGGACGTTTTGCACCACTTTCAACTGTTTTTATTGCAATTTCTTGTTGCCGTGTTTGAGTATAATTTTTTTAAGAGCACTCTTTTTATGTTGCTGTTCGCCAGTGTGCGGACTTGAGAATTTTAAGTTGTGGTAATGTTGCCACTAAAAAGCGGTAGATTTGATAAGAAAGTGGTATATTTCTTTGAAATTTTAAATATTGCTCGTCAACAAAAATTGGTCACTACTTTTACCATTGGCAGAGGGAGAAGTCGATTTCGACACACGAGAAATCCCAACCGACCTATTTCGATACCTCAAAAGACTTAACACATTGCAACCATCTATTGAAAAAAGGCATCTTTAGAGCTTTTAAGCCTGATTCCATTCAGGGTGCGGCTTTTTCAGCGGAGCTGTTTCTTCGTGTTGACCCATAAGCTAGTAAATTGTTAGATAGTGTACGACATTCTAAGACTTTGTGCTTGGTATTGCCACTAAGCATGTCTTTTTTCAAGGTTGCCACCTATATGATTTTGTTTTAATTAATTGCGATATGCTAACAGACGTATTAATTAAGATATGCAAATATGGAAAACAAACGTTAGGTATTTTACGACGTATTTCAATAAAAATATTACTAGATAGGGTTAACAGTTGGGGTTGCCACCTGCTTCTATTAATTTTTTTTGCATACTTGCTATTAAATCGAAAATAATCTGAATTATTTGTTTGAATTTTGAAAAATATATTGCTACATTTCCAGCTAACCTACTTAAGTGTTGCCACTTAGAATGTTTTTACAAGGTTGCCACGTATTTTTTTTAAATTAATTTAAATATAACAATGTGCGTATTAAACGAAAGGTAGTTTACTTAACATCTGCGCAACAACATTTCTTAGTAGTGCTATCAGCTGGCATTGCCACCTAATCCTTTCATTAATTTTTCTGTGTGCCATTTATCTCGAAAACGACTTGACATATTTCTAAAAAGTTTTGTATATGCTTTATCTGCTACAATCTAAGCTCTCTCAGGCTCTCACTTAAACGTTGTCACTTAGTATGTTTTTCTTAGGGTTGCCACCTATTTGGAATTACAAAAATCTAATCAGATATGCCAATATGGGTATCAACCGGCAGGTATTTGACATTGCATTCCAAGTAAGTTATTTAAAGGGAAGGTGCGCAGCTGGCGATGCCACCTAAACCTATTTATATTTACTTTTTTGACTATCCACAATCATCTCGAATACAACTAGACTGCATACTGCATACTTTTTTTGTTGAAATTGAATTGAATTGAATAATACGAGGTGTGTTCAAAACGTATAGCGAATTTTGAATTTTCGCTGGTTACGTATATTCGAATTTCGAATTTTTTGTGGCGTTATGTTGGTACTCATGTCTCTCACTTATGCCGACAAGCTCGGCCATTTTGAATGTTCAGTTAATTGTTGACAGCTGCTTTGCTTGCACGTGTTTTGGATCGTCTTCGATTTTTACCTATTCAAAAAAACGGATCAAAGAACCAGTATCAAATTTTGTGTGAAAAACGAAATTAAGTGCGCGGATGCATTCCGAATGTTGACTGTGGCATACGGAGAAGCTACCTTGGACCAAAGCAACGTTTATCGTTGGTACAAAATGTTCTCAGAAGGCCGAGAAGATGTGCAAAAAAGAACAAAAATTGGCTTTTGCACCACGATAACGCCCCTGCTCACGCATCGTTGCTTGTGCGCTACTTTTTGGCCAAAAACAGCACACTAATGATGCCGCAGCCACCGTATTCCCCAGATCTGGCCCCCTGTGACTTTTTCTTGTTCCCTAAACTGAAGAGGCCCATGAAAGGACGAGGTTACGCTTCTCTTGACGAGATAAAGACGGCATCGAAGGAGAAGCTGAACAAGATACAAAAATATGATTTTTTGAAGTGCTTCGAAGATTGGAAAAACCGTTGGCACAAGTGTATAATATCTCATGGGGATTACTTTGAAGGGGACAAAATAGATATTCATGAATAAATAAATAATTTTTGAAAAAACACAAAATTCGCGATACTTTTTGAGCACACCTCGTATAGTACTTTCCAAGCTCTTTTAATCAAGTATCTCCTATGAGGATGTTCTTAGCTGCTATGTATTTAGAACAAACTTAATTGTACGGCAACCTCGAAAAATGTCGAGCGAAGATAAGTCGTCCAGGTACTTCCTCTGCAACATCTAAAGTTTCTTTACAGACACTCTAAAAAATCTGTCTACTACCTTAGTGTTAGAAGTCCGAACACTGGCACTCACTCTTGGTCGTATCCTACTTCTTTTTCTTCTTCATCTTTCTCTTATGTTTACTTTAACATTTTAATGTGTTTTGCAACATTGTTGAAATGCGTGTTGAACGCTCGTTTGGTGTTTGTTTCAACTTGTTGGCTTTACGAGTAGACTCGCCTGTTAGATCGATGGATAGCTGTTGTTGCTTAAGCTTTTTAGTGCAAGTTTTTGTGGTTTTCTTTTTTCGTTGATGGTGTAAAAATATTTATGTTGCTTTGCTATATTTTTATTTGTTTACTTATATAGTTGTTGCTTTATTTTTCAAACTAAAACAGCAACAAAATAAGCTACTCTTTCTAGAAATGAAAACAAAGAATCTTATTACGAACCAGCTTATATAAATCATTATACTTCAAAATCGCATTTGTATGGCACGTGCCACGCCTCCATCTTTCTTATCCACCTTATTTTTTCAAATGCTAGAGATTAACCTTATATAACCCTTTACCTATTTTTGGTGTTCTACCATGAATACTTCTACAGTACGCAAAACCTCATTTGCTTGGGAGGTGCCACGCCCACGTCTTCCTTCCTCTTCTTTTTTCTTAATGTGTTACAGCTTAGTATCTTTTAACTTCGAAGCATGTTTACTCTGTACGAAAAATGCCCTTCTAAGACCACGCTTTCCTACTCACTCATTCCACATCATCCAGTCGTGCGGATTGTGAATCTAAACCTTTCTCGAGTCCTCTTGAATACACACAAACAATTTCATGGAGGCGTTTAGATGGAGTTCAGCGAAAACCAGACGTACAGAAGATGTTTATATATAAAGATATGCTAAGCTTTTTCTTTCGTAGAGATACTTTTTGAAGTGGAGTCACATACATAGATCTCCCGGTGCAAGTAAAGTCACTGATTATAAGCCATTCCCACGACAGCCTAGTCTACGTACCGAAATGAGCTACTTAGAAGTGCAAAGTTTTTGTGAGAGACATTCTTCGCGAAGGAGTTTCATTAACCTGATGTTGCAGCACAGCTCCGTCAGTTGGTCCGAAAATATTTTACAATTCGTGAAGGAACGAAATTGTTTGACATATCGTTTCTCCTCGTCATACCGTAAGTCGTGTGCTAGTCGGTTTACGTAAGAAGTATACCTGGGAATATTACTAGAACAAGCAGTATCTAAGAGCCGAGAGTCGGAAAAGCCAAATGCCCAATAAACAGTTTGGTGAAGTTTGGTGCAGCTGAGTTTTGATAGGTAGGAGTTTAGTAGTGATACCTTTCGTCTACATTGAGCTATAATTGATAACAATTTAGCAAACGGAAATCCACCAAAATGTATTTTCTTAGGATTATAATAACACTATTAGTGTTTTTTTTCATCAAGAAATGATTTCTATAGCAGAAAGAGTTAAATAATCGCTGTTGACCGAAAATAATTGAAGTATACTAGGTAAAAAGTTGGAAAATTTCAGCAAAAAAATGTTAAAAAAATATTGAATAAAAATAAAACTAAAAAATGCAATTTTATTAAATAAAAATAAAATTCAAATATATAAATTTATTGAGCGAGAGCATATTTTCGAACCTGCGACTGTACTCCTGGCAGTCGAGATGCTTATCACCTGCGCTACTACGACATGTAAAGTAGGGCTATCTAATACTGCACTTAAGATTCATGCAATGTGTTTTTGTATTTGGCTTTGCGCTTGAAATTTGTGAAACAGTGATGCCGACTAATCTGGAATATCTTCTAAGGTAAATTCGAACGAACTACAGAGTGCCTATGTGTATTAGAATCGCTTTTTGCTATCGAGTAGTGCAGCCTTTCGAATAGAACTACAGAGTGTGGGTCCTGTAGCGCGTTTCTGTAAATTTTCGTTACAATAACGAATGATTATGTACAGTGTGACCAGGTGATAGAAAAAAAGAGGCTAAATCGGCAAAAAAAAAAAAGGTTAAAAAAGGCTAAAACTAAGAAAAAAAGAAGCTAAAAAAAGTCAGCAATTTTTTTACGAAATCCATTTAAAATTTTTTATTTTAGCTTAAACTATATTTGTATATAAGGCTGTAGACATAACTCAACACATATCAGGCACATTTTCCTTGACTAGGAATTTTTTCAAAGAAACACATACTATAGAAAAAGCACTACAAACTAAATAATCATATAATATTTTCTTCGTCTGATGAATCAGAAGAGCTTGAGTCTGCGTACAAAGTTTGGGTATTTATCATTGAGATAAGATCACGATAATTTCAAAATTAGTGCAACATTTGGAAAAGCGTTTTAACGAACATCTAAGCGAGTTAAGCATTTTAATTTTTAATCTGTTCCTTAAATTAATTTTTAAAAATGTTCTTTGCACTAAAAATATTTTCAACCTCCACATTACAGAAAGGTAATACCAAAAAGATAAACATGAATTCGACCAGTTCTAAAAAAGGGGGTTCGTTTAGTGAATTTTTATGTTCTCGGACTCCCGCCCAAAATTCAATGGTAGAGGTCACACTTGTCCACTATACGGTTATTAGCTTTCGCCACTGCAGCTCAATGAATGCTACTTGACTTGGAGAATACCTAGACTTTTCTTCTTGAAAGTGAGAAAGTACAACCGGCTTTGTAACTTTCAAAGTATTATCAACTAAAAAAAAAATGTATCCTTTGTAAAGAGTTCATATTAGCAGGTAGGCGATGTCGCAATTGGGCTATCAACTCCATTAAAAATAGTTGACAATTTTTACGAATAATTTTCGGTATTTCGTCATCAATACTACCTTCATTCAACTTTAATTTTATATATTCCTCGAAGTTGTTTGAAAAATATGGCGTTGGGACCAGGAAAGGTTTGGAGTAAAAAAAATCCACGAAGCTAAAACCAAAATTATGAGGCTAAAAAACAAAAAAAAAGGCAAAATTTAGCCTCGAAAAGGCTAACCTGGTCACACTGATTATGTATCGCATGGCTTGTATGAAAAGCGTTTCTGTATGAAACAAATTCATCTTGCGATATGTTCGTGGTGTTATGTAAAAATGAGAAAATTATAGTCAAAAAGGCCTACGTGGCAAATAAAACATTTGACGCACGCAGCACAATGGTCTCAGTAGCCTAGTAGATAAGATATTGCTCTAACTAGCGGGAGAATCGTGGCAAAATTTTTATTCTTTTTCAATTTTTTCTTAATTTTATTTTTGTTTTTATATTTTTATAACAACTAATTTTTGATAAATTTTAATAACATTAAAAATTTGCACATAATGCAATTAGTTTGGATTTTACACTTTTTATCACTGCCATTATAGGCATCTTTATTTTTATCCAAATCCATAACGAAAATACATTTTTACCACACTTATAGAAACACTATTCAACGATACAACAGGATTGCACTTTGCGTTAAAATTCTTATCGAAGGGTTACAGAAACGGGCTACTGGTCTTTAGGTGCAAAGACTTAATAGACATTCGGGATTTTGAGTATTGGCTCCATACGCAGAATTTTCTTTCACCACCACCTGCTTGTTCATTTAGCTGGCTGTTGTAAACAATGAAACTGTATATTTATATGGAAACGTTTGAATCAACACAATCAGCCAATGTTTTAATTACAGTTTTTTGCTCGCTTCATTGCTTATAAATTGCTTCAGTCTTCTTTTTCCTTTTCCTTTGAATTAGAAAGGCATGTTTCTACGCACTCAGCGGTCTCCATTTTCAAATGCTTGTAATGCGGTTATTGAAGTTATGTTGCAACATTTTCCATTTTCCATTATCTATGCGTCTGCTCATACGTACATATCTTACATTATTCATTGAGTTGGGCTAATGATTTGTGATTATGAAAAACGCACGCGTGCCTAAAGTCAGAGTATTTAATCGTTTGGTTGGTTGTGTTTTACTCATATCTCGACGATTACATGCCACAACTTTTAACGCGTATAAAAGTTTTACTTTACAATTTTTATATGTTTTAAATTTTAATTTTTCATTGTCTGTGCAATTGATTTTTATCCATGCCTATGTTAAGATAAGCGTCTAAATGATTTTCTGTGTTTCCAATTGATTTATGTTTTCAAAAGAAAAAAATATTGCAGATGTGTCAGAGCCCTGCACGCATTTACCTTAAAACAATGAAAATAATAAAGTAGCAGATCCGGCAGACGCTGTATTAGCATGTTTTTACACTTGAACGATTTTCGCTTTTCCAGCGACCTCTCACAGTTCCTCCACTTTTTCCAAATTTTCAGAGTCGGTTTGGATGTACTACGTAGAAGACTCATTAATAATTAATAACTACTTCCTTGTAGGGATGACCTGTCATCGATTATTTTTTTTTTTTTGTGTTTGAAGATAAATCGATTTGTGAAAAATTATTTTTTAAAGAAAATAATCGATTTTTGTCCATAAATAGATTTTTGATGCGAAAAAAGTTCTATTCGATGTATTAGTGAAAATATATTATGAATAATTATGAAAAATATCACAAATCGTTTAAGATTGGCCGTTTTTTATTCTGCATTTCGATGGTATATAAATGTTTTCTATTCCACTAAAAAATTTGTTTAACTGAAGCAACAGAAAAAATAAGCAAGTAAAAAAATATAAGCGCTCACAATTTTGGTTGCTATCTCGCAAGCGACAAGCTCACATTTGATTTTCAAAGCAAATTTAAAATTTTTGAAAAAAAAAAACATTTTGTTATTTTATTCATCAGTCGCTAAGTGCTTGTTAAAAAAAAATCGGCTTTAATAAGCATACAAAAATAAACAAATGTACGATTTCCAGATTTTATTAATACAGATTGGAGTTATTCACATATAAATTTCAAATACTCTAAGATATTTTACTGCAGTAAAAATTTCGAAGTAAAAAAAAATCATTTTGTTATTTTATTCATCAATCGCTAAGTGTTTTCTAAAAAATGGATTTTATAAGCATAGAAAAATAAGCAAATGTACAACTTTCAGATTTGAAATTGTGTTTATACTCGTTGACCTTTAATTTTCAAAGGATATTTAAAATTTAAGAAAATATCATTTTGTTATTTTATTCATTAGTCGCTAAGTACTTGTTGAAAAAACGGCTTTTCTAAGTATAGAAAAATTAGCAAATATTTCATTTTCAGATTTTATTAATTCAGATTCAAGCTATTCACATACAAATTTCAAATACTCTAAGATATTTTATTACAGTACAAATTTTAAATTAAAAACAAAATCATTTTGTTATTTTATTCATAACTCGCTAGGTGCTTGCGAAAAAAATTTATTTTGTAAGCATACAAAAATTACCAAATGTACGATTTTCAGATTTTATAAAAAATTTCAAATAAAAAAAAAGAATAATTTTGTTATTTTATTCATAACTCGCTAGGTGCTTGTGAAAAAAAAATGGATTTTATAAGCATAGAAAAAAAGGCAAATGTTCCATTTTCAGGTTTTGTTAATTCAGATTCGAGTTATTAACATACAAATTTTCAATGCTTTTAAATATTTTACTGCATCAAAAATAAGACAAAACCATAAGAGCAAAAAATATTACAATTTTTTGGTCTAAAAGTAAAACACAAATACACAACTCGCTAAAAAAATCTATATTTTTTGTTTAGTGATAAATTGATAAGAACTAAAAAATTTAAATTTAGACATTGAAAAAGAGGAATCTGAATTGTTGTTATCGTAAATGATCACTCAACTGCTTAAGATTTGATTAAATTAAAAATAAAATTAACTGATGATTATTTAAATAAATAAACCGGAAATCATTTGGGCTGCAAAAAAAAATTTTTTAATTACTTTTTATTCAAACTTTGAGTTTAAATAACAAATCTAAAATAAATAATTTCAGCAATTGTTCAGTGTTACCTAACATTTGACTAGTATCAATACTGACTAGAAGTGTTTTAAACGAAACTATGTGTTTTCAGCTGTAGTGTGCACATAGTTTTAGCCATTTTTCATCCAACTCGTAGTTGACACTTTTACAAAAATCGATTTAAAATGTGTAATTCTTATAAACGATTTTTTCCAAATCGATGTTTACTATCAATAAAACAGATACAAGAAAATCTATAATATAATAAAAAAAATTATCGATTAAAGAAAAAATGTATTATTTCTTCATCGTAAAGCTCAATACTGGCTAAAACCCGCCACGAGTATCAGGCTCTCAAATAGAATACTCTGTGCTGATACTAAATTCGAAATATGCTTGAAACTCTTTCAGACAAAACACTGCTGATCCCTCTAGCAAGATCTAGAAGTAAGCTATTCTTCGAATCATAGTGAATTCGAAACGTATTGGTGGTCTTCCAGCGGAATTTCTTCGTTGGGAGCTACGATACTTGAAAACGCATGTAAGAATATAGTAGAAAAAGTATAAAGCTTGAAAACATGAAAGTGCTGCAAGCCGCTAAGTCCACTGCTGCTGCAAAGTAGACCTAGTTACCTGATTTAATTCCACCGCCGGAGCTTCGGATGCGACACATTTATAGGCAGCATCAAATGAAAGATTTAAAGCAAATTGTTCCTTAATTTCCGAAGCAACGCCGCAGTTCATAGCAACGGAAATTAAATGCATTCATTTAAAGTGTACCAACCCTGTAGGAAAAATCTCTGATCTCTGAACTGGCGCGCCTCTCTATTGCATTCGGAACCCCAACAAGAACAAAATATTTTAAAATTTTTTGGCCTGTAATCATTTCGCTGCCCCATGAAGTGAATTTTTATTTCCGAACTAGTTTTAAAGCATGTAGTTTTGTTCTAGTTCGTTTATCGGTACACGTTCGTTGGTTTGGAAAATTACGCTTTAGAAAAATCAATATATGTATTTGAATTTTATATAGTAACAAAAAGGGGGGTACATGGCGGAACAAGCAGGTCGAAGTACGAGCTATGCTGCTTGGTACTATTTTATCGAATTTTAACAACATCCTTCGCCACGATAGTACCTAATAATTTCGGGTAAATACATGGAATATGCGTTTTTTATTAAATTTTCTAGTTGGTTTTTTCCATAAGGCTATTTTATTGCAAGTCAATGTTCAATATGCTATTAAGTCACTAAAATAAATAATTTTTCATTTCAATTTTTTCCTTTATTTTTTATTTTATTTTATCGTGATTGCAGCTTCAGCTTTAAATCTGTTTAAAAACCTCTTTACCAACCATGGATATTGATCTTGGTCGAGGTGGAAACTTGGACTCTAGCGCCATCGCATATGAAAATTTCAAGGAAAACAACAACTGCCTAAAGGTATTCATGCTCAATTTGTTTAAAAAGTGAACTTCTCCACACAAAAATACCCACTTTTTATATACTTTTTGTTATGCGCGACTAACTGTTTAGCCTGATTTTTACCCATTGGTGGTTGGCAGGGATAGCTTGCAAATTTTGTGCCTTTGAAATGGATTTGTTTGTATACGTGGGGTAGTTATTTCATTTGTTTGGGTACATATGAGAGTATTTACAGTTTCTACCCACTTTGGCGGGTATATATCACTTGTTCATTTACCATGGCTCCAACTCTAGCACTTGCTGATTTCTTTAACTGGCGAGTAACTAGTTACGATTAAGAATTTTGCTATTTGTAACCAAAGTACTATTTTAAAATCATGAATACTGCTCACTGGTTATTGCTTTCTTACAGGGTTCGCTTTATTTTGTAGTATACCAACAATGAAATAGTAACAGAGCAGCTAATAACAAACAAACCGGTTTGTATTTTAGCAATTGCAACTGCCGCGTTTGTCTATTTTGCTTTGTTGTTACTGCACCTATTTGACGCTCAATAGAGTGTCACATCTGCCACAACAGCTACAACTACAAAGGTGCAAGAGCAGTTACAACAACCAACTTATCTACAAGCACCAGCGCAACAGCAGTATGCCATAACCAATCGAACGTGAGTTGGTCAATGAAACCGGCTTTGGTGCATGTGAAGCAATTCGTGTTGTCTTTTTTTTTGTTTTTTTTTTGTTTTTTTTGTTTGTTGTTGTTGAGGCATTTTGTACTACTTGTTCTTACTGTTTGTTACCAGGTAGTACAATCAAGAGTTTTTCATAGGTTGTGAGAATGGCAATTAAGTAAAAGCACAAATTTTTACTGTCAGGTGTTTGCTGTCATGTTTTATTAGTTGTTGTTTTGTTTTTTATTGCCTGTTTCTACTAGTAACTAAATATCTGTTTTATCGTTCGCTTGATCGTTTCGTCTGCTCAAACGTTGAAGTGCTCTCAAAAATACTTTATTTGATGTTAAATAGATAAAAGGCAGCATTTTTGCTGAGGCGATTTTTTTCTTTTTGCTGATTTGTTTTTGCTTTTTCGCGGTAAATTGTTTAGATCATTTTATGTGGTTGTAAATATATTACTGCGTTACAACAGAAGTAGTTCATGTTGATGGATATTTTTTTATAGCTATGGCCTCTTTTAGATAATGAACTAGAAGTCTTTTTAATTGAAAATTAAAAGCACTGAAAATAAATTTAGTTTATTAGCCATAAATTTTAATTTTCGCATTTGAAAATTGAAGGTAGATGTGGTAAAGATACTTTGACTTCGAGCTCTTGGCTTTGTTCTTAAAGCCAGAAGAGCTTTATGGCATGTAAGTATAGGCAATGACTGCACCTGATTGAAGGCTGCTCTTGGAGAGCGAGGGAACAAAATAGTTCCCTGCTATAAAAAGGCTTCTAAACTTTAAGTTTGACATCTAGTAATACTTTTACGCACATTTAATTAAATCTTATAACGCAGTTTTTGTGTGAAGCGCGTTCAAACTTATAGACAAACAGACAAAAAATTCTAAAAACTGTTCTTTTGGTTTCTATTTTTTAATAAAGCCCACACGTATGAAATTTTTTTTGTGAGGCTCACCCGAACATCCCTTCCGGGCGCTACAGGTGAAGTATACTCCAGCTTTCGCATACTAGGTAGATATGGTATTCAAGAGTTATACTAAGAATAATTTGACATGGCATACCTTCCAAAGTCGGCCCTACGCCTCCTGATACAAAAAGGCTCAACTCGACATATCTTTCATTATCTATAAGCATCAGTTATCTAAGCTGAGAAAAGAAAAAATTAGATTCGAGAGAGGAAGAAGAAACGGGTTGGAAAGCAGGAAGCTAAAGATGGAGCAGAGCAGAAGGAATGGGCAGAGGAATATGATTAAGATTAACGAAAAGATTACATTAGAAGATAGAGTAGAAGAAAAGCGTGATGGAGCTGCTGATCAATCGCAATAAGAGATGGTGAGAAAGGAAAATGTTTAAGGGTAGACAGTTAAATAAATAAAACTATCGATACACCTGCTAAATTATGGATATTTTTGATAGTAACAACTAACAATGATCATTGACAAATTTACCCTATTGGTTGCTGCAATTTTCTGTTGCCAGTATTTTTTTATTAAACTTTTTTTTTAAATTTTCTATTGTATATTTTATTTATTTTTTCAACCAAATATTTCTTTGAAACTTGAAAACTTCAGAAAAAAATAGTTTTTGCATCTAAAATTTTAATTTACCATAAAAGTTAATTACATATAAAAGTGTTTCTATTTTTCTAAAAAACAAAGTTCAGAAAAAATATATGAAAAAAAAAATTAAATTATTGTTGGTGTACAAAATAAACAAAAACCGAAGAGCACATCGGAGTGTCAAAATTGACATATTAAAAAAATGCATCATTAGCAACAATGGGGCGGTAAAAATTATTGAATTAAGAGTTTAGCTGACAAACATACCGTCGTTCTGATAGCCTAATGGTTAACAGAACATGCGAAATTTGGTTTTAAAGCTGTTCTTAATTTTTTTAGTAACAAAGATTTGTAACATAAAATGCATTTGATATTTCTTGCTCACCTGGATTAAAATCGATGCAATAACTACTCGGCTCGCTATCCCAAAAATCGTAGAAAATACGACGAGTTACACCATAAATGCGACTCTGTGACAAACTTAAGCTCAAACTTTGTGAAATATCGAAAATTTTCGTATAAAAATCCATGCTGAAGAAGGTGAAGTGAGTCAATGAAACATTTAAAAAAAACTAGGACTAACATGCAGCGGACTTTGGTGACAAAAAAAAACAAATTAATGAAGTACTGGCAATAAAATAAAAAATTTAAATAAACAACTAAAAAATAATTAGACAAACAAAAATTCTCTAAAAAATAACAAAACAATAATAACGCGTAGGGGCACATACGTTTCATGATAGGAAACCATTTTTAAGGCACAAGAAATGTGAAGCTGAAACTTGTTATACAAAAAATAATAATAAACAAGTAGGTAAGGAGCATAAATCCCAGATTATAGATCACATAAAATATCAACCAGATTAGAGATCACATAAAATATCAACCTTGGTTATTTTCTAGACAAATCTTTCAAACTTTCTAAACAAAAATGTATACACTTCACAAAGTTTCAGCGCGTTATTCAAGATTTTAGAGGTCCAATGAAAGAATATGAGGTTGTGATATCTGAGCACCTATCTTTACGAGATCTATATAATACAAGGGGGAAGTACTATTACAAAATCTAAAACCACATCCCTAAGCTTAAATATCTTGAGCCTGAGAAGAATGGAGACCCTCAACCTATCAATGTTCAACCTTACTATTGCTAAATTATAGAAATTGGCTTGATCGGTGCAGTGAAAAACACTCTATTTCAAATAATATGTTTTCATAATATTAATTTTACAAATTAAAAATTACAAATAAGAAGATCACTCTATTTCAAAATAATTTTGAAGATGTAATTTCTCAGAATATTATTCAAAACGCCCTTTGAAGAATTTTTTTTGAAGAAACCCTATATTCATATTTTTTCCAACAATGTCCTCTCTTGAAAATTTATCTAATTTTTCGATGAGGCAAATTGTTTTCATTTTCCGTCAACTCAACAATATTCCCTAAAATTTTTTGAATACCTTTTTTCATCAGAAATAGAATATATGTTCTATATTTTGTACTAGAAGACCCGCCAATGCTTCGATGCGTCTCAGAACTTATAATAGGCTGAGTCCGATATTAATCATCGTATCTCTGAAACCCTAAGCAGATATCCTGAGGTATAAAAAAAAAATATTTTAAAACACAAATTTTGAAATGTCAAATTTTAGAAAATTTACAATTTTTCAAAATCAATTTTGATCACTGAAAATTGTTTTCGTGGTAGTGGAATGTAAAAAATATGGCTAACATTTTTTAGAATTAAAAATTTTAAATTTTTTTTCATATTATTCTTTAAATTTTTTAAGTTTTATTTTTCATTTTTTATCGTCTTTGAATGTGCAAAAATTGATTTTTTTAAATTCACAATGTTCCCTAAAATTGTTTGAATACCTTTTTTCATCGGAAATAGAATATATGTTCTATATTTTGTACTAGAAGACCCGCCAATGCTTCGATGCGTCGATCGGCTGAGTCCGATATTAATCATCGTATCTCTGAAACCCCTTGAGATATAGCACCTTTCGTTTGATACTCCTCACCCTGGTTTGAAATTAAAAAAACAAACTTTGGCGCTTTCTAAATAGATATCCTGAGGTATAAAAAAAAATATTTTAAAACACAAATTTTGAAATTTAAAATTTTAGAAAATTTACGATTTTTTAAAATCAATTTTAAACACTGAAAATTGTTTTCGTGGTATATGCTTAAAATATGCCTAAAATTTTTTAGAATTAACAAATAAAAATTTTTTTTTTCATATTTTTCTCTTAATTTTTTTAATTTTATTTTTAATTTTTTATCGTTTTTGAAAGTGTAAAAATTGATTTTTTTTAATTCAGTAGAAAGAAATAAAAATTAAAAAAATTAACAATTTTTTTTTTTTTTTTTTTTTTTATGGTCTGTTCATTTTTACATATTTTTGTAAGTTTAACGAGCCCAAGACCAGTTGATAATAATTCTTAGTTATTTATTATTATTTAATTAAATTATTACTAACTTTAATATTTAAAAATTTTTTTCTTTAGCAGAACTTCGTTTTATAATAAAAGGAAACTGTTCGCCAAATTTTATACACAATGGAAGTGGTCGAATCCAATTATGTGACGATTGGACATGAAAAAGACCCACTAGCAAACCTTGGACTAATGTTAATATACCATTTTGACAGCAGAGTGGAAGATCACACTGTCGGAACATTTTTCAAAACCTTGCTATCTCAAAATTTTTCGAACAACACCCTGTCACAGCTGGAAATATATTAAATTTATTGTAAAACTGGGCGTTTTTAACAAATTCCGAGATATGTTATTGAAAAAAAAATATTTAGAGTAGGGTGTTTTTTAAACAAATTTTCAGTTATAAGGGGTTTTAAGCATTAAGCATTATAAGGCGATCTGTAACTAAGTCGTAGATTTCATACTCGTGAAATTCATGATTATGGATCTAAAGAGTATGGTTAGTCACTAATTTCCTTTTCTTAGCAATCCAGCTTATTATAATACAGCTATTCTGATTTAAGCTAGGTATTTCGATCATGGAACGTATGCGGCAATACGTTCCCAGAGAAACACGTGCTGGGAGTTTAGTGTTTTTTAATGGTACAGGGTGTTTTTTTACAGGTTTGTTTTTCGAATAGAGATAGAACTGGCATTTTGTGGTCAAATCTGGCAACTCTAATGTCATTTATGTTCAGTTTGGTTTGCCATTTCATCATGAACAGGTTGACAAAAGAACAACGCTTGCAAATCGTGCAAATTTATTTCGAAAATAATGGTTCAGTTCGCGAAGTTTACCGTGAGCTCCGTCCATTTTATGGTCGACATAATCGTCCATCAGAGCAATTAATTCGGTTAACCATGGATCGTTTTCGCACTACGTTTACTCTATGTGATAATACGCATCCGCAGAGACGTCGAACAGTGCGCACCGAAGAAACAATTGCCGCTGTAGAGCAAAGTGTTGAAGAGGACCCGAATGAATCGATTCGCCACCGTGCACAGCAATTGGAGCTTTGTCCATCAACTTTATGGAAGATTTTGCGCAAAGATCTTGGCTTGCGACCTTACAAGATCCAGCTTGTGCAAGAATTAAAGCCGCGAGACCATGCAATGCGTCGTGATTTTGGTGTATGGGCCGAAAATGAGATTGATTTCGATGCTGATTTTCATCGCAAAATTTTGTTCAGTGATGAGGCTCATTTTTGGTTGAATGGCTACGTCAACAAGCAAAATTGCCGCATTTGGAGTGAAGAGAATCCACATGAGACCCTTGAAACGCCATTACATCCACAAAAACTGACTGTTTGGTGTGCTCTATGGCCTGGTGGAGTCATTGGGCCATACTTCTTCCGCAATAATGCTGGAGAGGCAGCTACCGTTAATGGAGACCGGTATAGAGCCATGATAACCGACTATTTTGTTCCCGAATTGGATGGCATGAATGTGGATGAGTTGTGGTTCCAACAAGACGGCGCTACATGCCACACAGCGCACGTCACAATCGATTTATTGAAGGAAACATTCGATGAGCGCATAATTTCGCGGAATGGACCTGTCAATTGGCCACCAAGGTCGTGTGATTTGACACCATTGGATTATTTTCTTTGGGGATATGTGAAGTCGCTCGTCTACACCAACAAACCAGAAACGTTAGGGGAATTGGAAGCCAACATTCGTGGCGTTATTGCCGACATACGGCCCCATATGCTCGAAAAAGTGGTTGAAAATTGGACCTGTAGAATTGGCTTTATTCGAGCCAGCCGCGGCGGCCACATGCCCGAAATCACATTTAAACATTAATGGCATAAGATTATCCTTCCAATAAAGCCAAATTGATGGACCTTAAAACGATTTTTTTGTGTTTTATTTCAATTCGAAGTTCTATACCCCTAAAAAAAACACCCTTTATAAGAATACAAGTTTTTTTTTTG
Organism: Merzomyia westermanni; assembly: GCA_949987695.1. Lineage (NCBI taxonomy): Eukaryota > Metazoa > Arthropoda > Insecta > Diptera > Tephritidae > Merzomyia > Merzomyia westermanni. The sequence goes on from OX465290.1 coordinate 147,404,046, forward strand.
TAATTGAAGCAAAAAATTTAACTGCATTTAGTCTAATTTATTGAGTTTTTTATTTAAATTATTTGTATGTTTTTTGGTTTGTTGTTTTTAGTAAATTCTCTATTTAATTTTCTCCTTTTTTTAACTTTTTTTTTTTTCACAATAAAACATATTTTTTTTGCCCTTCTCATAAACGCTTAAAACCAAGGTAATGCCGCCTGCCAAGCGTTTTAACAATTGGGTGCGATATATATATATATATATATGCACGTATGAAGGATGTATACAGTTTCTAATTTTTTTTCTCTTTCTCAAACTGCTTGTAATCGTGTTACAGTAGCGGGCCTACATAAGTGCTAAGTGATTTTTGAAGCTATTGTCTACGGCTAACAAAGCATTTGAAATTGGATGCCTAAGGTGAAGTGCAAGTAACATCCGAATGTACATAAGTAGAAACTTAAAAAATAATAATAACATTTTTGCAAACAAAAGGTCAATTGAAAAAATGGAAATAGAAAAAAGAGAAATAAAATAAAAAACCGGAAAACGCATGTCAATGCGAGAGGCGTAACATTGACAAATGAAAAAAATTTAGAGCGAATTGAATAAGAGATCATATCAAATGAACAATACTCTGATACGAATTGTGACGCGTACACGAGATTTTTTGTGGGGGATTTTTACAGCAAATAACAAGACTTTCACTGAGGTTATTGAAGTTAGCAACTTGAATATGGTCAAATTGCGATCATCTACCAGCAGTACAATTATCAAAAAGTGTGTTTCAGCACAAGATTGCTATGACGGCGGTATATAGAAAAGTTGTGCATTGACCTCTGAGAGTGATTTTAAGTGTTTCAAGTTGTTGCTGTTGTTTTTATGGGGAGTACTTCCTGGAATTGAGCACTTCCTTGAAAAAGGCCGATTTTGCAGCAGAAAATACCTAAAGTTCTAGAAACACTCGACCCACAACGGGTACCCACTGCGCGAAATTAATTTTACTGCAGCAAAAATCGGTTATTTGGAATCGTAAAATTTCAGTTCGTTTTGCTTTACTGTGTAAGGGTTCAGTTATCGGCAAATATTTCTAGTAAATTCAGGCCAAAAAAATGTTGTAGTGAAACTGCTACAAGATAATTCAATATAGCTAAAGAGGCTGAATATAACCGTGGCAGGTATGCCTAAAGCATAGACCACAGTGGATTAGGGGCTTAGAATATACCCGCGGTAAGGCATGCTCGGTCGTATGAGGCGACTTAAAGCCACAAAGGGTAATGCCGTGCAACTTGATGGTTGATCTACGGCTGTCATGCCCCTCACCACTCATTATCAACCTTCTTATTTCTTTCGGAGCGTGGGAGTGAGATGTCCTAGAAGATTACACTGATCATACCAAATCGCTTTCGCGACAGACGGGCATGTACCTCAGGAGAGTACCGGACCGTAGCGAGTTCATCACCGGCAAAGGGCAGTCATTTTCGGCAACACTTCACAAAACCTTCAGGGAGTGTTTTTGTCGCTAAAAACAACAACAAAAAAAGCATAAGAGAAGACTAAAATCAACATAAACTCCGGTGCCGGGGTCAACAAAAACGTTCACAAAACAATCGGACTAGTACCGGAGTCTTAACTGTTTAAGGACTACTAATATCAGTATAACTCTGTTTCGTCCATAACGTCAAATATTTGCATGGATAATACTGACTGATATACCGTATCACCACTGATGAATGCGATAACAGCATGACCCGAATTCATAAATAAATATGGACACGTGGATAGCTCTTTTTTGTTACAAAACCAAAAATATTAAAACTGCTCCAGTATATCACTCTCATTGAATTTTATTTTCCGCTGCATCTCAATAGTGATCTCTCTAAGCCTCGTGATATCAATGTGCCATTACTGATGCTGTGCTTACAAATTCTTCCGATCCTAGCAGCAATTTTAAAACAGCCTCTTAGTCACGTTATGTGGTCTGTGTGGAATTAAATGAACTTTCCTTATGAGAATTCTAAAAATTCCAAGTTAAACGATTAGCAATCCTCATAACGATACATTATTTTGGGGGAAATATATATGTACTCATATATAAATGAAGATTAAAGGTAGGTTTTGAGGACAGGATGGTTATCCGGCAACTTCTTTCCTCTCTCGCTTCTTCAGCATTCAGGACCGCTGTTATAAGTTAGGTTATGCCTCTACTTACTAATGACTGATAGGCAAGTTCCTTGCTGAGGTTTTACTTGAGAAGGCAGACAAGACAACAGCCAGATCTTGCTCTTACTTTAAAGTTACTACTTGCATTGCCCATAGACCGACAATCTTAGCAAGGATTACTCGAACAATAGACGCCTAAAATGGACAAAGCCTTGAACTTTTAGAGGGGAACTTGCATGAGAAAGCACAAAAATTAGAAGTTATTTCTAAAAATTTTTTTACGAAATTTATTTTAAATTTTATTAATTAAAAAAATTGTCTCCGATGACGGAACGTATGCCCTGGATAATCTAAAAAACTTTACATTTTAAGTTTTTCTACTAAAATAATTATTTTCCGCAATCTTGGTCTTCTAATCTAGCTACTACTGTATTAGTACCTCAGAGAACCTACTTGAACAAAAAATGTGAGTCGTTATTTTTCTTAAAGCCTATTTTAAGGCACTCAGCATGCTTTTTTTTACTTATGAACTTTTTCTTTCGTGATTGCTTGGTATATTTCTTTATTTTACAACAAACTCACTTCACGTCCTATAAACTCTAGTCGTCTCTAGTTTAAAATATAATTCTCTCTGACACACACGCACGACTTACGTTTCACGCACAAGATCACCGCACGATCAGGAGGTAAAGCGGGAACTGGCTGGAGAAATAGAAGTGAAATGCAGTTTTTTTAGGAAAGCAAATAGATAAATAAATACCAGTAAAATCTCCAAAGTAAACCAAAAATAGAAAAGAGAAAAATGCCAAAATTGAGCAAATAGTTAAAGCAAAGTACAAGTATGTAATATGTGCATATGTATGTAGTCGGTTCGGCATTAAAGTGTGTAGAGAGGAAAAAGGAAAGGTGAGAACAGTTTGGAAAGTAAAGACTTTCTTTTGGTAAGGACAGGAAGTATTTATAAATGAACAATAGGATAATGAATTATAAAGCTATACAAAAGAAAAATATCAATTGGAAAATAGAGAGAAAGATCATAGTGAGAATGAATCAGAAAACGAGAGCAAACATTTTAAATATTACCTCTAACCTGCATGCGCGACAATTCATAGCTAACAATCTCTCCTAACATTAAGGTTCACCTAGAGATTATGATTATTGAACTAAATAAAAACTGCAAGATTAATTTTAGAAAATTATTCAAAATGTGCGTATGTAGAGTGTTTTTGCAAAAAAAAAAAATTTAAATAGGGTTTAATTCCACCCAGCGTCGATATGTGATTAGCTGTGCCATTTTAAAATCATGATTTGATACCAAGGACTGCAACCAAAACCGTAACCGATTAGCCTAAGGCATATGTTGGGATGAAATTTTCTTGACAGATAGATACATACATATCTATAGAATCGACTGAATCGAAAAAAATAGAGTACTTTTCTTATAAACAACAAACAAACATAAACAAAAAAAAAATTTGTATATAGTAATTCCTATACCTAACTGAAAGGTAAGGTCTAAATCGTTAGTACATGCCTAGAAAATTGTTTGCTTGTAGAGCAGACTTACATATCCGCCCACACTTCCTAAATGATGTTGCAGGGTTGTATGGCTAATTTGACAATATATTGCTTGATATAAAATACAGCAAGTGGAGATATATATATATATACAAGATTAGTGAGTCTCGCCACGAACGTTATTCTCTTCTCTTCCCCTCAATATCTTTGTCTGGAATCCACAGTCTATTTTCCTTGGGCAGCTGCAAAATATGTACGTGCTTGTTTTCTGCTCACGAACTCTCCAAAAACTCCTGCTGCGCGCGCAGATAAGGATCACATTGTAAACAAGCAAAAAATCTATACAAGAAAGAAGTAGAGAGTGGAAACAAATATCACCTGCTCAATGATGAAGTATGTAGCATTGGGAAATGTACGACAATAAGCAAGTGCTAGACAAACCGCGGGAATATTTGTAAGTATGCGTGAACAGTTCTGTTCAATATAATAGTAGTGAATTTAAAATGGATATCGTTCCACGAAATAAAAAGAATCTGTGTTTTTAAGAATTTTCATTTAAAATATAGCGCATTCCATAACAGAAACCATATAAAAAGAAATTTACAAATTTACAAAAAGTTCACGACAGTTAATTAAACTTTTAGAACTTTACATCAAAATTTCAATACTTTTGGGAAGAATTTTTAGAAAATTTTTGAGTACGCAGTTTTATAGCTCATTTTTGAATTATGGATTTTTTTTTGTCAAGAATGTTGGGTATTTTTTCAATACAAAATTAGAAACAAGCTGCTAAATTTTTAATTGGTAATGATTATTTTAATGGTTTTTCAAGAAAACGCAATTATTAATTGATTACGATTAGAAAAAAAAAAAATAAAAAATTTTAAAAATTAAAAAAAAAGTAAAAAAAAAATTTTAATAATCCAGAAAAATCACAAAAAAAATGTAAAATATCAACAGCAATCAAAACATCTTTTTTTTTTGATTATTTTGTAGATTTTTTTTTTTTAATCGTAATCAATTAATAATTGCGTTTTCTTCAAATAATCATTAGCAATTAAAAAAACAGTCTAATTAGTTGATTACTAAAACTACTTTTTTCTGGAGTATTTTTGATTTTTTTAATAATCGTAAGAAATCATGATTTTTTTTTGATAATTTTTTTAATTAATTGGAAAATAATCATAAAAATTGTAAAATAATGGTAATCAATCATTAAATGGATTCTCAAGAAAATAATTAATCAAACCGATAATCATTACGATTAGTAAACATTTTTTTTGATTATTTTTTATTTTTTCTAATAATCGTAAAAAATCATGATTTTTTTATTATTTTTAAAATAATTGGAAAATAATCATTAAAAATGTAAAGTAATTGGTAATCAATCATTAAATGGATTCTCAAGGTAGTAATTAATCAAACCGGTAATTATTATGATTAGTAATCATTATTGAACAGGTCTAGGAAGAAATCACTCACCAACCTTGACGAAACAAATTTTTAAAATTCAGGGAAATTTTTGAGCGAGTTCTAACTTGCACAATGTTGTACTAAAATGTATTGATCTACAAAACTGCGTTTTTAAAAATTTTCTCGGGATTCTGCCAAAACTTTCCTGAACCTTGTGTATACTTCTGTTATCGAATCACAGATTCTTATTTCGTCGAACGATATAAACTTTAATTTCACTACTATTATATTACATACAGCTGTATGTATATCGGTATGTACGAAGAACAAACAGCCGCAGTAGAGATAAAGCAAAGGAATGTTGATAATACACAACAACAAGAAACATTATGACAACAGCAGCATATCTGCGTTAGACCAGCATTTCAATACCGACGAGGGCATATGAACGCCACAGCAAACCAATAAAAACAAAAAAAAAGAACGAAGACAATTAGATAAATAACTTGTAGTGCACTGCAGGAGCAGGTAGTACGACAGATAAAAAAGATATTTCGAGCGGCGTTAAGCGCACAACAGCACGTACTACGAACAACGTACATCAAGTCGCACTGGGAACGCTATGAGATGACGGACTTTGGAAAATGTGTCTGAGATACACACAAAACTCGGTGATTATTTAATAAGTTTAAAGAAAGATAAATCAAAATATTGCTTTATATTTTTAGAACTGAGTGAAATTTTCACACCAAAGTGTGAAACACGTACCCGTTCGCCGTTCGAGATGCTAGACATTGCTTTTATCGCTTGGTAATTAGCATTCATTTACTACACAGTCCGCGACCCTGAGCTTATCTGTTGGGTGATAAAGAAATCAACTGCTGAGTATCAGCCGCAATTGATTGGATATTCTCATACAGTTAACTATTTCCTTGTCTCTAAAGTAATTTTATGTATTCTGATCATCGTATCGAATGTAGTTTAAACCAAACTCAACCGATTTAGTTGAAGCGCCGATCGGAGGTTATGTCATAACTAGGAAAATTACCTGTAGCCTAATTTGAGTTTTATCATGGGTAGGTAATAACTCGGCTCGCAAAAGTAGAGTGAGCCAGGACAAAAAACCTAAGAGCAAAGGCCTTAAGAGAGTTCGCATTCGAGGCTATTCTTGCTTTTTCATTGGAAGGTATTTCGACACGGTGGGTCCTAGCTAAGCGCACAAGCCGGCTATAGCTCTGTCGAACGTGTCGATTGAGTTGGAAAAGACGACATGGAAGGAGCGTTTGTACAATTTGTTTGGACGATTTTCCGTGATACCTTGCCAAAATCATAGACGCTGAGAAACCAGAAATGATGCGCCTTGGCGTATTCGAGAGAAGTGTTCTACAGAGGATATATAGTCCTTCCCCTCACGCCAATAGCTAGTATTTGAGGAAGTTCAATGACAATTTGTCATTATTAGTCCTACAGGAATTCGCTGCGCCCTTAAAACCTTCTATAATGCGCTGAACTTTTTTTGATCTATCCTATCACCCAGCATCTTAACCTCCTCGCACTCGGTTCCACCTTTATTATTTACAAGTAAACCCGGCCCATTTCGCTGCGTCTCAGCAATAATAATAGACTGACTCCGATTTTCAATATTATATCTCATACCAGATAAGATATGGAACTAAATTATACTTTATTTTAATCGCACTCATGGTCACCTTTCGTTTGATACACATATTGTACTGACACATTTTGGGCCAACTTGATCCACGTATCGGTCGATATCTCCGAAACTGGAAGAGCTATCGTAACAAAAGTTATCTTAAATTTAAAGTTAAACATCTATTAACACAACGGTAGTGCCATTGAATTCCATTCAGCAGTTTTTAAGTGATGCGCTCCCAAACATACAGACAGACAGACTGACAAACAGACAAATGTTCTGGAGCAGTCGGACTACCTTTTGAGACTTATGAGTATTTTTTATCGAAAATTGGTATTTACTTCAGTAATATTTGACTTTATGACTACCAGGAATGTCATTTGTATCGAACTTACCTAAAAAAAAAAAAAAAAAGTGATTACTGAGTTTAAAAATAATTTTTTAAAAGTAAGTTCTTAAGAAAAAAAAAAACTTTTAATTAACTCCTACACTTTTTATTTAAAAGTTAAATAACAGAGCATTAGAAATCCGATTCAGTGAAGTGCGAAGCCAACTTTAAAATAACTATGAAAAAATAAAAAATTTCGGTAAGCAAAGTCTTCTACCTCTGGCTTGTTTTTGTAGCTAATTTGATAATTTAATTTAATAGATTCTTATTGGATCTAAAAGGAAGTTAATTTATATAGGGACCGAGGATATGTATTCGCTACCAAAAATAGCACAAAAAATGTGGTTTACCTTTTCTAATTGGAAAAGTTAGAACGCATGCCACCTAGTGTTGAATAGCAAGGAACTGCTTTATCGACCAGCGACGTTGAGTGTGAACACGAGGTAAGAATTAAAATGTTCTCTGACCAATGCAAGCAATTTTTGGTGCAAATGATTTTCTTTTAGTAACAAAGTGAACAAAGTAAATAAGAAGTGGAATATCATTTAAATGGAAAATGTTTGAACTGCAAGAGAAAAGTTGAAAGAAAAGTATGAAGATTTCATGGAGCAAGCGCAGCAACAGAGGAAGAGATATTGAGATAATTGGAAGGATGACGCTCAAGCATGAATGCAGCAGTTTTTCGTATTCAGGTCGTAGGTGAGTTGCAATTCAAAAGCAGAAGAAAACCAATTTTAATATAAAACGTTTTACAACGCAATATTTAAACACAAAATGGACTTAAAGCAAATAAAGTAAAATGAAATGAGAAAAAAACGTTGATGGCAGTAATAAAAAGGAAAAATTGTAAATAAGCCGAGCATACAGGAATCCGGCGAAAAAATAAAACGAAATAAAAAAAAAAAAAAAATAACACACCTATCTTCTTGCAGGCTTTTGTGTGTCTATGCCAATAGAAAAATTTCCATAGAAAATACTTACACTCGGAGAGTTACAAAAATTGTATGTCTTGTTTACAAGCCGCACAATGGCACAAAATGTACACAGAAAAGGTGAATGCAACAAAAACATGCTTCTAAAGAACTGCATATCTATTACTTTTGAAAAAAAAAAGAACATTTCAGGCATTCACTTTTGTAATCAAAAAGCATTTTGCTCGGTTTTGTTGTCCAGTGAATAGCTGCTCAAACGTAAACAAGCATGGATTATCAGCACTTATTGAAAATGTTGTCACAAATAGAACTGCATTTATTAAGGTAAATAAGCACGAAAGACAGCTCATGCTCAGATTACTATCTAGAACTGCCATATTTACCTTTTGCGCTATCTCTATCATGCAATATACTTTTCGCTTTCACTTCTCATGCGCTCACTAACATGCACTGGCTTTTGGTTTTGCTTGTCAGTGTGCTGACAGATCTGTCATTTTGTGACAGCGTATGATGTCAAGCAATCAAACGAAAATGATGTTGGTGATGCGCTCATTTCTAACATTTTCTTTTTTTTTTGCAGTTTATTAAGACTTTTTTTTTGTTATTAAAATGTATACGTTTTTGTTGAGTTTTTAAGTTTTTGAACTAGTGTATATACTCTAATGATGAGTATAAAAACCTGAAACTTTGTTGCATCACTCTGTACAAAGCAACTTTTATTAGTAGAGACGTACAGATTTTTTTTGGTGATGAGAAAATTACAAATACAACAAAAATGTAGTCATCGGTAAGTAGGCATAGCTTAAAGGTCTAAGATAGAAAACAGAAGCTCCAGAGGAGTATTTACGACTGTTGCTATTATGATCTCAAGCGCTCAGCACCTTGCTTGAGTTAGTGTGGGGAATTTAAGTGTAAGTGTGGGGAATTTAAGCTAACACGGCTCTGCGCTAAGAGAGAGAATATGAAAAGACGTCCCAAACAAATACCAGCGAATGTTGTTTGATGATAACAAGTTTTACGATAATGGATCGACGACCTAACAAAATAAGTTGATGATGAGTTATATTGCCAAAGTAATAGTTATTCCTATTTATTAAAGGCAAGTGCATTTGATTTAAAAAAGAGCATACTGTTTCCTTTTGACCTTAAAGTAGGTATCTTAAATTCAAGTTACAAGTTCAAGATACAACTTAAAAATCTTTGAAGTAAACACTTTTGACAGTTGTGAGGTGAATATCATTTTCCATGACGCAAAATGCTTGCAGTCATATTTTAACCAAAGTGAACCAGTTTCTTCAAAACCAACTTGACCGCCGTTCAGAACTAGTAGTAGTAACGAATAAAAGAAACGGCCTCATTCAACAATGAAAGGAGTCTGTTTTATGCATTCATATCTTTGCTGACATTCATATTCACCACACTTTTCATTACACTTTAATTTATTATTTATCTGAATTATTTATTACTAGAAAGTCTACCAAATTAGTCATTCTTTTAACCCTCATTTCCTTTACTTTTTTCCTTATTTTTACGATATTTTTTAAATCCAAGGAATGCGCCATAAAAACCAACTTGACAGCCCATCACTTTGTTCCGAAGATACTTTTGTTGTATCTCAAATATTTTTTTGCTTTGAAGTATTTTTCTTTTGTGTGGTCTGTGGTTAATTAGAAATGATTGATTTGTTGTTATTTATTATGTTGCCATAAAACTTGCTGGATAACATTTTTTTCTTAAATGTAAAGATGTGTAAGATTCGGTATGGACATATTAAGAAGGTAGTGTAAAGAAATTAATAAAAAATTAATCAAAAAATAGAATGTTTGAGAAATAAAATGCCTAACACTTCCAAGAAAAATATAAATACAAATAAAGCTTTGTCACTATAGCCGCCATCCGGTGGGTTATAAAGCTTCGTAAAGCGCTCAGTTCTCACGCGAATACTCTGGATCTGTAGTAGACTTCAGAAGCAGATGTGAACGCGGTTGTTTCTCATTTCATGCAGATCCGGGTATCCATATTAAAAAAAAAACTCAAGAAAACCCTAAATTTAGTACTAAAATTCAAGAAAATCATTTTAAAGGCGCTGGTAATATGACAGTTGAGATAATATATTCAAGATATTAATACGTAAACTAAAAAAAATCAGTAACATGTCTTTGTTCATAGGTACAAGGTGGCGCAAAAGTAAGCTTCCGATGTTCAGCATATCGGTTGTGGCACGTGCAGTGTGTGCTGTTGCACCGTCTTGTTGGAACCACATGTTTTCCAATCCCAATTCATCAAGTTGCGGCAAAAAGAACTAGTTGATCATTGCTCTGTAGCGCTCACCATTCACAGTAACCGTTTGGCCCCGTCCGATTATTGGTCAAATAAATAGTCAGCAATATTCCGCGTTCTGGAGCAGTGTAGCGTAACATTGTTTATTAACGTGTATTTCGCATGTGTTTACTACACAAATGTCAAAACAGAACTGACTTTAAGGGCCAATCGCAAAATTTATAGCATTTTCTGATAGGAGGATTACTTTTGCGCCACCTTGTACACATTTTTATGTGGTTCGGCATCACGACGACCGAATGATTATTAAATTCAAATTAAAAAAGTTTGACAATTTCAAAATATCAGGAGGCTTAGGTAGCTTGTGCAGTTTCTAATAAAATATTGAATGTTAACAATTTGGAGTGGACTTCGAACATATTTTTTAAACAGTATTGTTATATTTAAAACTAACCGAGGTCATAAAACAAGTTTCAAGAAAATACATATCCAATTTAAGAAGCTTAGAAATCACTGTACAAAATATTTTGATTAAGAGCTAAATACGCGCTAAACATACTTCTATGTAAGATGAGAACCATTTTAATACCACCAAGTAATCAAACACCTACTGCGTGCACACTGTAGGCGCAACCTTCGAGCAGCTTACGAACAACATATCCAATCAAAAAACGGAAACCCAAAAATGAAATATTACAAAATAATGCACGAAAAACTGTGCGATATCAGTAACATAAAAGCAAGCACCAGAAATGACTTGTAAAAGTAACATTTACAAACCATTAGCCAGTCAATAGGCGATGACGATAGCACTGGCGTTAACATTGAGAATAAATACAGTAGCTAATTTATGATAAGTAAGCAGCACGAAATAGCGATAATAAGTACCATAACAAATATTTGAGCATTAATGATGGAGTAGAGATAAGTGCAAGCAACAACAACAAACAAAAATACAAGAATTAAAAAGCAAAAAAAAAAAAAAAATTTACAAAGAAGTAGAAATCAAAAAGAGTAAAGCGAAATAAAAAGAAAAAAATAAAGCACTAATAAAAAATGTAGGCGTTCGAAAATTAATATACTCATAAGAGCAATACGCGTGATTTGAGTTGAGATATGCTGTAAAAACCACTTTATTAATTAACAAAAATGTATAAAATTTCAAAAAAGTAGTAACAATTAAAAGATGCCTAATTTAAATGTTCATTTTAGGCTATGAATGAATCACTTTTTTAAGCATCCATTACCGCAACCATGTTCCTCAAATTGTATTCACAACCCACGCGCTGAATTTTTTGTTGTCTTCTAGATCTTCTTTTACCAAAACAAGCTTTGTAAGTGATTTTCCATTAGTGTTATACTTTTTTCTATATTGTTTCACTTCATTCTCTATTTGATTTTGTGACTTAAGCGCTTATGTATGAGTGAACGTGCGTCGACAAGAAGTCTGAGCTTTCGTGTTTTTTCCAAAGCTTGTACACTTGATTATTCTTCACATGACATCTTTAAATTTTGGAATTACATTAAGAATTCAGCTACATTTTTAAGCGGCTTACAAACGCCCACAACTACGTGCCTATTCTTGATATGGTTCTTCGTTTTTTCTTTGACTTCATGGGTTTGATTTCTTTCTTCTTTAATTACAGCACCTAATGTTTTTTATTTGTTTGTTGTTTTATATTTTTTTTTTTTCTTTTTTTTAACTTGTTTTTCAATTCTTCACAGTATTCTTTAGTTCGCTGGTAATATGGTCTTTAGTGTTGTACTAATCTTATTTAAAATTATATAAACCTAACGTGTTTAAGATTTCGAGTTTGTTCTAAGTTTAGTGACCTCGAAGAGTATTACTAATCATTGTTCGGTTTTTTTGGAAAAGAAGATTGCATTGAGATCATTCAAAATGCACAAAAGCGTGTGCTTTTCTTGGCATCATATAAGATCGACAGGAAAATTAAAAGGGTAATATGCTCTAGTTAAAGCCTTTCAGTAAGCTTGTTCCTTATTAGAGAACAAAGAGCGAACTAAGCTACAGACCACTGAAGAGCTATGATCCTCTACTTTTCGAGAAGACGTAGCTCTTATATAGATTAAATATAAATTAAGACAATGTTGTTCTTAACAGTCTTCGCCTTGCCTAATGTGCACGATCACTCTGAGAATCGTCATCAAGCTCTCCTAACGGAACTCCAAGGTAAAGAGCAGTGCAGCAGGGTTTCACCCGAGTGATATTGGTGTTAGAAGCGGAGGGACAATTGGGCAGGTAAAGAGATGTTTAATATCGTCAGGGGGCATACCACAGGTGGTTAAAAATCAATTAAGGAGTTCACAGGGCGATATCTGAGGAATCTGTCTACCGACTCGAGGTGGAAGTCGTTTATAGCCCGCCTATGATTACGCAGATCAAACGGCAAGGTAATTTGGTGTCGCATCTCATTATAGTGCTTACGCAGTAGCTTCTATATGGCTCCAGGAGACGCAGCTTCATCCAATAGATGTCGGCTTGTATGACTGGGCGTATGGCAGTTCAGTAAAACTGTCTGCTCAACAGTTCCGCGTGCGCACGAACATTGTGTATCTGTCTCTTAATGAAGGTGAGACTCAGATTACATAAAAAGACATCCCATGGCAGTTCTGATGGCGGTGTTTTAACAGACTTCGAACCTCCTTCATTTGGTGTCAGCAAGATTAGGCGACCATATGGGCGCAGCGTAAACAATAACCCGTCGGCCGATAGCCTTATATGTAGCAAGCAAAGTTGCTCTGTCTTTACAGCAAGTGCTGTCGGCAAGTGACTTAAGGATCTTGTTACGGCTCTGCAGCTTTGAGGCTATTGCGTTGGCTTGACTAGGGAAGGTGTATTAAACGTATTAAACGTAACAATCTAAGATTTTTGGGTGATTGACAGTAGGACGAGTTACTCCATCTACGCTGACATATAACTCTTGCCTCATCTGCATATTCTACGTAGTAAAGAGAGTCGTTGTCGATTTGGTTGGAGATGGGGTTCGATTTTTTCCCCTTTATAGACAACAAAATTTAAGTAAAACAGGATTTCGCGAAGAAGTTGAAAAGGTTTCGGTAATAAGAATTTAACCGAATACAGAGTTCCTCAATGGAGAGCCCATTGGCCGAAGCCAAAATTGTACAGTCGTCGGCAGACGATACTATGGAGACTCCCTCTGGTGGAGCAGAAAGCCTCAAAATATAGAAATGTAACAGAATAAGTTATAGGACACCACCCTGTGCCACCCCTTGTCTACTCCTTCGAGATTTAGATCTTGTGTTCCTAAATGTTACTGACCCTGTTACCCTGTCTAAATTACTCGTGCACTCTTTGTTACACTAAGACCCGCACATAGAGAACACACTTTCTCAGTAACCTCCTCTGAATATTATTATTATCATCTACTCTCTCAATCTAAAAACGATATTTATTGAAACGTTTGGTCCATCATTCCTTCACAAATTTGTTTTTGTGACAAACTGTTCAGTACTCAACGTAGCATCTCAACCGCTACACCCAGTAGGTGCTGTGTGTTACAGACGCTCGGTGCAAAGACATATAGCAACTCTTGACTGCAATACATCCTTTAGGTATTTATGCCCTCGATTTGCAGAAAATCAGTTGATCTTAATAGCACGCATAACTTTAAACAACAACACATAAATTGCTCATGTGCACTACACTTTCACTTCAGGCACACTTAAGTCACCAAATCCCTTTTTTCCTGTTGATCCTCAAAAGCGGTGATACTTTAAGTGCTTCTTAGTCTGATCTTTTGCGCTTTGAACAGTCACAAAAAGAATGGCATCATTAATTTAAAATTTTCAACATCTTAACCCCACAAAAGAAACCTACTTACTACGTCGTGCATGTGTGATTCAGTTTGTATTCTGCAGAATCTCATTGAGGTGGATTTTTTATGTCATTCCACAGACTGACATTCCACAGAATTTGCATATTAAATCATTATAAATTCGATGCGCAATATTTGTGAGTGAAATAAGTGAGCGTGGAATGAAGAAAAAATAAATTTTAAAATAGTAGTAATAATAGAAAGAAGAAAACCATAAGTCACATAATGCCATAAACTTAAAGCAGTCGTTGGTGCAAAGTAAGAGCGAGCACAATTATAAAAATTTATTGCAATTTACTCAATTGAGTTGCTGCAGTTCGTGTGGTCCGTTATTTTGTGCCTTGGGTGGACGTTATTAGTTGAGCGAAGAGTATGGCAGAGACGCTTTTGTAGAAATGAAAGCAGCACAAGTAGTGGCACTTGTTGAACGCCAAAGAATTGCACAAATACATGGACACTAATGAGCGGATATGCTTGCATTTCTATGTGTTTCTTTGTAATTTTAGCGCGTAATTGTATGTTTTCTGCAGTCGACTTGCAATTACAATTGAGGTTAAGCGCAACAAAAACTGTCATTTAAATTACGTATACATACTAAAAATAATTTGACGAAAAGTCACAGCTCAAAGAGAATAATTAAATGTTATTCACTGAGGCTCAAGCATAAGAAACGGGTCAGTCGCTAAGGGCATGAGGTTATAGAGCAACTGTGGCGAGCTAAATAAAAAGTGTGTATAATTAAATGATGTGCAATTAAGTAAATTTTTAAACTAAAACACAGAAGATGAAAAAATTTACTGCAAAAAATATGTGTGTACACTTTTGTAGAAAATTTTATTGAAAATAAAATTATTAAAAATAAATTTTGTTTATTTTCAGGTTACGCACGAGATGGGAATAGTATTTTTTATGGTATGCAAGGAATTCTTGCAAAAAAAAGAATCAATGCAGCTGCAAAAAAATACAAAAAAAAAAACAAAGGACGAAATGGGCTGGACCCAAATAAAATTAAATTAATTAAAAAAAAAAAACTTTATTGCAAAATACATCATTGGGCATATCAGATTAAAGGTCTGATTCTGAGCGTAACCATTAATTTTATCCTTAGCGAATTATTGTTGGTTTTTGAATACCCTATTTATTGAGAGTGTATATTTTTATGAGGCCTCAATTTGAATAAAACACCGTGCTTTTATTCTTAAATTTTTGTACGGTCGATATTTCAATTTCAATTTGAAGTCATTTTCAAGATCGCATGGATATGCCTGATCGATAGTGTTTTATTCAAATTAAGGTAGTGAGCTCATAAAATCATACATTCGAGGAGAATTATGGCAACGAAAATGTATAACGCCGACAATGCAGTTCTCGTAACCACAGCAATATGCACGAGTATAACGTTTTAGCCAACCTTTGAGAAGTTGTGTAGTTCTCAAATGGATATCCAACTTATATATCAAATCCAAAGTTTGTTTTCAAATTGATTGCCATTGGAGGTCACTTTGAGGTATTACTCAAGAGTTTTTCATATGGTAACGCTGTTAAACATTTCGTACACATTTAACGTATTCTGGCAATGCTGGCTAATCATATATCAAAAAGTTTAAAAGCACACAAAGCTCAGAGCAGTGGAAATGTGAAGTACCAAACAAATTTCAGGTAAGTACACAATTTTAATATAAAATTTGATTTAATATGCATATGCTTTTCTACAAACAAATAAAAAAGAATTTTGGCAAATGTGATACTATTGAATTGCATGAAAGCAAAAACTTAAAAGTGAGGTTGGGCAGTTGGTGGCTTTTCTGTTTTTTTTTATTCATTGGAATCTAATTAGAGGTTGATGTTCGAGATCAAATTGATATCAAAGAGTTTCTGAAGTGGAGAACTAAGATTATTTATGTATAAAAAAGTGCCGTTTTACTGGAGAATGGCTTGGTTGTCCAATAGAGGTACAATTGAAACTACAATTGGAAATCGGAAAACGGAAAACGAGTTGGCTTTTCGTTTTACCTCAAATCAATTTCAAACAAAAATGTTTATAGGGACTTTTCTGGCCTACATGGAAACGCTACCACAAATTTTAAAGTTGCCAAATTATTTCTTTGTCGGCCAAAAGACTTGTTACCGCACCAGAATTAGGGCGTAATTGTGAATATAAACTGCTGAACAAGTGGATTTTTTATGATTCGCTATTATATGCAAACACTATAATTCTATACAAAAATTATAAAAGCAAACAAGTTACAGGAGTCTTCCTAGCTATGCTGAACTCTGTTGCATTAGTTCGAAAATTTTTTGTTATCCTCCCAAAGGAGTCATAAAATAGCAACTAAATAAAAATAATATAAGAAGCAAACAAAATTTTTCATTGGAATTCGATGTTCATTTAAGTTCCCTTAAAGTACCTATAAAAAAATCGTAGTAAAAAAGAAATTGAAGTATCACATCATTAAACCTGCGCTCAGCCACCATTAGGCGATTATTTGCGTCATCAGACGACGCCATCATACAGCTTGAGAGTGTCTGTCCCTGCTGCTCTAGACAGCTCCGATGGCAATGACCATAATAATCACAATAAAGATAAAGTTACGTTTGGGTACCCTTAACACAAATTTATGTAAAAGTATATTATGAACATCGAAAATGGAGAGGAAAAGCAAAAGCGGAAGAAGCACGATGCTACAGGGAACAATAACAAAAAAAACGGTGGTAGCAACATCGAACAAAAATGATGTAAAGATTGATTAGTCAGCAACACGATGGGAGATGGTGAATTTGAATTGTCTTGATAAGCGGGAGGTGAAGCGCTGAGTGGCTAAGAGCAAGTTGAAGTGAAGGGACACAACAACATGGCGTATAAAACCACAATAAAACTTGCATTGTTGTAGTGTAAGTTTCTTACATTTTGAAGTTTATTACAGCACTCTTTTTTATTATAGTTATTATGCAAGAAAAATGAAAGAAATTAAAAGGAAATAAAAAGAAAAATTTAACAAGTAATAAAAAGAAAAGGGCTCACTATCTAGAGATGCAGATAAGCGGCACAACTGATGACAACCCTTAGTACAACAGCTGCTAATAAAAGCGGACAGCACAGAGCTGCAAAGAAAAAATTCTGTAGATTTTGTAAGACAACCTAATTGTAAAGGTTAAGTTCAAACGAAGACACAAAAGACCGGCAATAAAGGCAGACAAAAAGCGATGAGCATATGTGGTGAAGTTCAAAGTACTTCATGCATTGAAGAGTTGAAAGCGAGAAGCTCAAACCACATGCAATAGCGACCGCATTGTTCATATAGCGTTATGTATGTAGGCTGCTTTTTATGCTATCTAGTAACATGAACGTCATAAGATTAGCGGGCGTATGCGCGCGTGTCTAACCCTTAAATTGTTGCTTATGCTGCTGCTGCTGCTGAGTCGATGAATTGCTTAACAGACCACCAAGCAACAAACAAAATGTAAAAAAGAAATTAAGGCAAGCTGTGCATAACCTCAAAATCAAAATTATACATATGTGTTTAAAAGCTTAGAACTAAGTGAGTGCATAACCCCAAAATATATTACAACAACTAATGCTTATTTTTTAAACAGCTTATTATGTTTATGTGCACTTACAGCTGTTTGAGACATCATTTGACGGCATCAGCGCGTGTACTCGTACACTACAAACATGCTTCTAATTTTTACACGCACTGCGCCAACTACTTGCTACGTTGTATTATTTTAAGCTTCCTTTTACAAGAGAAGTGTTATACAAAGCATGCAATTCAATTTCTCTGGCACCTTTGAAATTTCTTTAAATAGCATTTCAAAATAATACTAATAATAATACTATCTTTTAGTTCATTAAGAAAGTGTGAATGAAGAGATTAGAAAGCTAAAAAGTTGTTTGTAATGGAATGAATAAGGAAAATTGTTTTTAGGTGGTGGGTGAAATTGAGTTACAGTGTTGATTTGAAGTAAAGTTGACGGAAGGAGAGAAAAATGTGTTATTTCTCTTTATTGCCGTGGTTTAAGATACAATATAACAAGAGTGTTTGACGTATCATAATTTCAGAAGTGGAATAAAGGAGTGGCAGGTGAGGTTTGTACAGAAAGTTCCTGATAAATTTTTGTATTGGTTTAAGATGCCAAATAATAGGAAAGTGTAGCTAACGAATTATAATTCAGAAGTGGAATATAGTAAGAGCAGGTAAGTTTCCTGATATATTTTAAAACGTTCAAAAGTGACATACAACCAATTACGAGGGGGTTGTCTGTATTGAAAAATCCGATGCAGTGAGCACGCTATGTATTTTGAAGCGAACGGCCACTGACATCATCAGTTTTGCACAGAAGTAACTTATTTTAATTCAGAAGTGGAATATAGCAAAAGGCGGTGAATTTTACACAGAAGTTTCCGGATATATTTAAAATCAGTCAAAGATTTTGTACAATCAATTATGAGGGGTTTTTATATGTTAAAAAATCTGATACAGTGAGCACACTATGTATTGGGAAGCGAAAGGCTACTGAACTCTTTTCATACACTTCACAGCATTTACTTCAAACTAAACACTGCATTCGAAACAAGTATGATGCATCACCTTTCGCCAAAATAACTCATCATTTTACAATTCCAGAAGCATCATAAATCGAAGAGATTGCTTTCCCCTCCCTTTACACAATCCTCGCAAGCAAATTTCTTCCCTTTGAGTCGCTCCACCTTGCATTCCTATCGTTAATCAAGTATGTAGAGAATCAATTATGCATTAAGTGCTGCTTCTAAGAAACACTTAGCTAGCCTTTACATAAAAAAACGAAAACACATTAATTAATTTGAAGTGACAGTTGTCAATTAGGCGCAATGAATGTGTCAATTGTGCAGAGGAACAGAAAGAATTTTTAAAATACTTATTTGCCATAGGCAAAAGACAAGTAAATGAGAAGACATGAATAGAATGAAAATAGAGGTACATTTAGCAATTGTGTTGAAGCGTCAAATTTATGTATTGGTTATTCAAAAAGAACGACGTTTCTCATGAGAGGGTTGTATACCTCTTAAAAAGTGGGGAGATACGTTCCACCATAGGTATTTTTTGAGTCTTGATTTTTTATCCTACAGGGGAAGACCTGTATAGCTAAACGTTTAATCAGATAGGACTCGTCTTTACTATTTTATTATGGTAGTAGCTAAACAAAATTTAAAAACCAGCCCATGCATTTATTAATCATGCAATCCTGCAAGCACCTTGGCTTTCCGCTGACATAACATTTTCAATTCATAATCATCACTTTCACCACTCTCTCAAGTATTTAGTTTAAGGCAGAAACACACTGTTAACTTAATTATGCAAATCTAATTTAAAACCCGAAAACATCTTAAAGTTATGTAAAACAATATAACAAATTGGAAGTGAATTGTTCAAAATATATTTTATTGAGTAGAAATTAGCTTGAGGTCACTTTCATAAATCACTGCAATGAATCACTTTTGAGCAACAACACACCTCAAATGATACATGGCCAATAATTCTCTTTCAAACATTTGTCTTTGTTATGTTAATTATAACTGCTTTGAAATGCTTCTTCTTTTGTTTATTTTTCTTAATTTTCTGCATTTCACGCTTGAGCTGTAGGAGCGCTATGAACGTCTTCAATAAAATTTATTTATATTTAATTTTATTGACATAAAGACAATTATGTAATATTTTCTACATAATTGGCAATGCAATTTATTATGAATGCACTATTTAATATGCACATTTCGTTTAGACGCTTTTTATGTGCAAACAATGAAATATATGCGAATTGGAAAAAATAAGAAAAAAATAGAAATAGCAAAACGTTTGCTTTTGCAATTTGCTAATTAGAAAATAATGCAACGCAAAAAAAGTCACCAAAATAGCAAACAAAAGCGTAGAGACTTAACAGGAAAACAATAAAGCGCTTAAATGCGCACTTTTTGGAATTCAAACTCGTTAAAGCAATTTCTTAAATAAAAATTTTAAAATTGCGCTTAAAAAAATAAAAAGGAAATTGTGTGACACATACTTAAAAACAAATTTTTTTGAAGAAAAAACCAATACAAAGAAAGCTCATTTATAAGTATTCATTAAATGTTTACACATTTAAATAGGTGGCAACCTTGTGAAAATTGTTTAGTGGCAGTAAAAAAGTGCGTTTAAAGCATAAAACATTATTATATACAGAGCTTCTTTAAAATCGGTAGAGCCTTTTGCGATATAGTAGCAACAGTTATAAGCACAAATATACGTGTAATTTAAGTGAACTGGCAACTCTGCAGTGTTTTTAAATTTAAATTTTTTATTTGGCTCAGGATCACTACGACCGGGTGACGGCTAATGGTCCATTAGCATAACCATAGCCCGCGAATAATTTTAGTACACTTTACCTTAAATGAAACACCGATTTTAAAGTTACTGCTTTGCGGTTTTATTTCAAAAGAGGCCTTCGCCTAGCGAAAGCAAAGCTTTTATACACTTTTAAGGTCTTACTTACAATAGTTAAAATAATGAGTACTTAAAATTAAGAGAAGAGGTGGAACTATCATTTAAGGGATGTATGTATTATTTATGTATACTACTATTTAAGAGATGTATATATGTATAGTATGAGTGGGTGGGGAATATTGATATATGACTCGCGCCCGTACTATAATGCTGCTTTTAAGTAGCGTCAGAAGTATTCATAATCACAGCCTTTACCACGACTCGGGCCATCATGGCATATGACACAATCACAAAGTGAACGCTTAGCATAATTTCTTTCGCGCGCTAGTGTACAGCATATAATTCTCAATTTGTTTATATGCACTTATATTTAAGTTCACTATTTTGTGCTTCAATAATTGCCCCAAGCGCGGTTTGGCAAGCGACTGCACAACCCCTTCACTCTAGATCACTAGTTTCGGTTGCGTCTGAGGGACGTTTCCTTGGAACCGATCCGTGGTCCAACCCTCGCATTGATACCGATTCACCACTCCGTCCCATCCTTCGACTCTGCGGTTGCATCAACACTATTCAGTGATGCTTTACCACATTCTTTTCGCGCTATCAACCGGCAGTGGTAACAGCTACCGCTAAGCCCTCTTAACCCTCCACGATTAGCTACACCTCTCCGATTGAAATAACATTAAATCACCTTGCACTTATTAGTAAAGAAATGGACTCTGGATTGCCTGAGTGCTAACCCAATCTTCGACGAAACCTACCTCACAGTACTAGAAGTGGTACTAAACGCGATCCAATATACCTACTTTCGGTTATATATCCAAGTATATTATTCTATATTCGATTTTAATCTTAAAAAAATTAAAATGCCTAGCCTTAATCAGCAGACACTCCTCTTAAATTATTTGTTTCTTTTCTGCTATTTTACTACAACAACACAACTAGTTAACTTTTTGCTTCAACTCATATAAAAATCACAATTTTTCCTCTATTTACTTGCACATTTAACTCTCTTCATGCATACATATGTATGTATTTAGATAGCAAACCCACAAAGTCTGTGGTTACAACAGAAAATACAACAAATTAGGTTACTTAGTACTTTTTTATCTATGAACATGACTGCAGCAATTTCTTGCTTCCTGAACGCCGCTCATTTTAACCACTGACGCCGCAAAGCGAGTGTTGTTTAGTTGTTGGGTGCTATGGCGGAAAAGTGCATGCTCCCGTTTTGTTGAGAAATTGAAAATTGATAGCCACAATTTTTGTGCCACCAGTGGGGCTTCTATTTTGTGTTGGTACTTTACGGGAAAATAATTACTTTTACATAATAACTACTATGAGCTGAAATGAGTTTTTAAGTTAGCTAGGTCAATTAATGAGAAATAATAAAAATAACAAAAGCAATTAGAATAGTTATAAGAAAATATACTCTTATATTAAAAAGGAGTTCTAATAAAGGTATTCAATCAATCAATCAATCTAAGCTATTTCAGTAAAGCTTGAGACTCCTTACTCGTTACTTTATACCCATTGAAGATCTGTTGGAATCGAACTCTGTGTCCCATAAAAGTATAGCAAACTAGGTGAAGTCTATATTTCGAAGTTACTCTAGGAGTTTTATTTCGGTACACGAATGAAAAGTATCAATATGTTACTCGTACTACACGCGGTAGAAGGTCTGGGCTTACGGCAATTTCTCATCTTTAACACTGTGTATTTCTTCGTACTTTCATTTCAGTCAATCAGTCGCTGCATTTTTTTGAGCATTTTTCTACTGAGGCTAAGCTGATTAACCTAGCTTTTTAAAGATGGTATGGAGTCAAAATAAGTAAGAGCTATACCTCAGTCCAGACTGAAGAGCATGCCTTCGCAGTTGATTTGAAAAAAAAAATAAAAAATACTACCTTCAGCGAAAAGTGATGTGAGTACCACAGAATCTTTATGCAGACTACTATTTTGTGCACCCGAGCAAAGTTTACGAACCCTTCAACCGAACGCCAGTATATAAATTTTTACCTGCTAGAAAATTGCGGGGATTTTGAAACACAGAGACGAGCATATCAACTTATTTTATCCATCAACTCGTTACGGTACTTTGACATTCGATCAGTAAAAAGTTATAATCTCCACATTGAACAGATTGTAGCGATAACGCTAATTGAAACTCGCTAGAGTGGATTGTTTAGCCTTCACCGTTTTAATCCCTCATCGAGTCATAAAGTTTGAATACGTCAACCCATCTTTATTCGTTACTTTTCATGTTTACGAGTCATACATACAATTTAACTATCGCCCTAATATGCACTACTTTATTTACGCGCGCTACTGTAAGTCCTTACCAATTATTTGTCATCTTTCCGCTAGCGAATTGCCAATTGACTTCACACCACAAAATGTCAATCATCCTGCTCTAATAAGTTTTGCAAAAACGTATTTTAGCGCGAACAATGGAAACAATTAAAAAAAAACTACACCTTTACTGGAGCGAAAAAATGCTGCCGCCAACCACACTCCACACACGCTATGCTTGTTGTTGCCATTTTCACGCTAAGCTTATGTTGACACATTTGTCATATTTACCGCTTCATGGCATGATTATTACAATGTAGCATTTTGGGAAAAACAAAAACAAGGTTCATAATTCGTTATTTATTGTTGTTAAACTCTGTTGGTTTTGCAGACATTTAAATTGCATGCAATTACAGTAAACGAGCGTCTCAGGATTGCATTTGTTTGTGGCACTTTCTAACTGCAAAAGCGGGCGCCTAATTACAGCGCCATTAAAACTGTTAACTGAATAAACATAAACAGAATTAATTAAAGCAACAAAGTAGTTTTTTATTACGTCATTATATTTTTATACTTTTTTTTGTTGTTTTTTTTTATTTATTTATTTATATGACAGACCGTGTCACACGAAATGCAATGCTGCCGTAAATTGTCTTCGTGTGACAAACTTGCGACGAGACATGCAATGCTAAATTGCGGTCTCTTATAGCAGTTAAGATAATAAAAACAACAACACCACACTTTTCAAACACAACAAGCTATAAAATCAACAACAAACAATTGCAACCGTTAGCAACATTGCCAAAGCAAGTCGAACACCTTCAATCGCCATCGCGTTTGTTCATAACGTCAAATTGAGCGCAAATCGTTGATGCTAATGTAACGAGTACGCAGTTAGTGTTTGCCAGTCATTCAAATTATCATGAACTAACTGTTTGGCTTCGGTTTCAACAATCGCTCTAATCAGCAATTACTAACCACCTAACTAACCGCTGCTTCACCGATGTGTTAATGTTGACACATTTTGGCGTTAAATTTTGCAATTTTTTTTTATTTTTTTTAAATTTTTTTATTGTTTGCTTTCTGTGTCGATTTATTGTCTCTTCTTTTTTTGAATGAATTTTCTTTGGTTTTCGTGTTATTTGATAGCTATTTTTTTGCTGCTTTGGATAGTATTTCAGTGGCTTCAGTGCGGCTTAGAGGATGCTTACCACAGTAGGTAATTGAAGAACTATCATAAAAACTGCGCAGAAAAGCAATAAATTGGAGAGTTGTGGGAGCAGTGTAGCTTCGAATATATAGTGGTAAGATTGACCTAACTCTTAGCTCAAACCAAGCGAAGAGTTAAAGGCGCTGTCTTCTATAAGATATTATCAAGGTTGTTTGTTTGAAACGTCAAAACAGACTACCAGAGGCACCCCGCACGTAGGGGTACTGAGACCCCTGCATGCATATCAGTGGTTAGCGTAATCTTGGAAACCTTTACGGTAGGAGGGTAGTCATATACGCTGATGAATTCGTGATACTGATCACGACCGATTACTGAACTAATGTGGAGAGCACTTTGCGATATTTCACGGTGGGCAGGAAAAAAGGACTGCGGGTAGACTCCACAAAAACGGAACTCTACTACTCTCACTAGAAGAACAAAAATCCTCCCTTCCAATTTGCCCATACAGAACCGTACGACGATAAATCTCTTCTCTGAAGCTAAATATCTTGGTATAATTCTACACGAGAATAAATTGGAGCAGAAATATCGAAGAGAGATCAAGGAAGGCTTTGGCAGGGTACAACAGCTGTAAGATAATCTTCGGGAAGAACTGGAACATAATCCAGAATAATCCGGCCGATATTAACGTATGGAGATCTAGGCTGGTGAAGGCGCTAGATAAAAAGAGCAACCAAATGAAAAGTGGGAAAATACAAAAATTAGTATGCCTGGGTATATCAGAAAGGGTTAAAGTTCATCTTCCACCTAGTGCCGCTGAGGGAAGCTAACATTTGAAAGCCAGCCAACTATGGACACACGATGATACTAGATGACATGTCAAAGGGACTAAACGGGGTCAGAACTGTCTCAATAGCCCAAATGTAGTATATTACGTCAGTTATTGGTTTCGGGTCGTATAATGTAGAGTATCCCTCGAGGAAGGAATGGGAACATGGTTTAGTCACTGGTAGATAGATTATAATCTACATGAACGGCTGGAAAATGGAAAATGAAAAGCGGGGTGGCCTATACTCTGTAGATTTGCAAGCCAAGAAGTCATATCCACACCTTGACTCTTGCAGTGTCTTCCAAGCGGCAACCTATGCCATGGAAAGGCTGCTGGATTGCTGTGCGAGATTATAGTACCAGCGACCAATATAAAGATCTTTGTTGACAGCCAAGCCTTAAAGGCATTAGAATAAAACGTGATAAAATCTGATGTCTCGCTAAAGGCTCTGAATCATGTCTAAATCTCTCTCTGCAGAGTCCCCGGACACAGCGGTATTGATGGAAACGAAATAGCTGCTGAGAAGGTCCGGAAGGGCTACTAAATAGACATACGCGAGGCAGACAACTCTGTGCGACCGGCATTGGGATATCTGCTACGGAGAATCTGTGAGCATTCCTTCAAAACAACAACTATGGACCAACCAGGATGATTGCGAAGTCTCAAGGTCCATACGGGCATGTTTAGCCAAAAAAGAACTAGCTTCCTTCTCAAACTGAGCAAATCTGCGGTGAGAGTACTTACAGGTGTCATCACGAAGGTGTATGCCTACAAGTTTCCTATGTAGAAGTTGTCAAGATGAGGAGGAAGAGGAGTCAAGTCATCACTTTCTTTGTAGATAGCCAAGACTACAGTCAAGGCGTCTCAGATTTATGGAAGCACGCGCCTTCGACTGTCTAGCAGAGGTGGATCTGGGGGAAGTGGATCTTTCGCTCCTTTTCAAGTTCATATGTGATAGTAAATGGTTTAAAAAGGATTAAGTGAGTAATACCTGATTGGACGGATGTGCCCCCACCCGGTACACAATGAGAGTATTCACAATGGGCATGAGTGTCCACGAGTGGAAGCTTGGGATATCCCATGCGCTCTCCATCTCAACTGTATTTTTTTCTAATCTTAAAACGTTGGATTTTTACAGCCAAAAACACCCCCAAATGTGATTTCTGATATGATCTTTTAGTCTATGTAATTACTATTCAAAGGGGATATTCCATGTGTTTACAATTACGGTATATCTATGTTTGCAAGAACGCCCCCTCGTAGATAAAAATACCGACTAAGAACATAAATTACAATCCACTGACACAAACAAACAAACAAACCAAACGCTCATTACATCGAATACGAACTCGTTTAAGAGCGACCAGCTGTGACATATGGACCATATGAATTTTCGGTAATGTAACATAATACAAAACCTTAAAACCATTGAAAACGGCTGCTGGGATTTAATTACAAGTGTCTGGTATCATGGGTAATACAAACATTGTTGCTGCTTTGACTAATCTAAGGGGGCAGTGAAATACCCTGTTGGAAAAATTTAGAAATTAGTGGAGAAATGTATGGAATGTTCAACAAAGAATTGTTGAAACGTTTTCGAAAAAGTTTGCCAAATAGACTGAAGGGAGCCTGTTGGCATAAGATGTCTCCTCTAATCTATCAATTTAGTTTTGAAATAATAGCCTTTCCCGTATGCCATTCTAGAGCCCGTACCTTTGCAGTAAAAAAATTAGGTTGAAATGCATGTTATGGAAGCTGCTTAGCTGGTTTAGCCTAAGAAACCTCCAATGTCTATATTGTTTAGTGAACCCCACCATACAACTACTCGTTACAGAACCAATGGCTATTTAATACTTCCATAAATATTTCACTAGAGAGATACATGACAGTTCACTCTAAGTACTAGAGCTATGAGTGACCTAAACTTGCTTCAAACTTTAAAACTTTCGAATGAAACTTCCATGAACTGGTATTAAACAGGTTTAAAAAAAGAAGGGCTTTCATTTCAACAACAACAACAACATGGCTTCAATGTCTGTATTCTTTTTCCAATACTAGTTTGCCAAAGTAGTTAGTCTATAAGGTAGTTAACCAGTTATTTAATGATCTCAATTCAGAAATTCTATACCTTGAAACACTAACGAACTTAGTTATATAGAGGCGAGTCCTGCAAGTCCACAAGCTTCTGTTCAACTGGCAACATTTTTGGATAGTTCTGAAGAAGATTACCTACAGTATCTTAACATTTAGCCATGATGGGGATTACCTACCAAGTCATCGGTATAGAATACAAGAACAACAGATAGATGTAATCAAATAGGTGCCTAGGCTTGGTAATGGAAGACTAAATTTATATCATAACAAGTAAGGAAAGCACCACGGTTATAAGTGTCCCATCCTTACTCACAATTAGTACAAACTCTGCAAATCTGTTCATTTAAAGATACATAGCCCAAACCCCATTTATCGGAAAAATCGATTGTCGAAAAAGCTATACGTTATGTTGGTCCAATCTGGGTGATTTTCACTACACTCATGACATATATAATAAGTACCAAACCTGGAAAATTTTACGTTCCTAGCTTTTTTAATACAAAATGTGTAGCCCAAAACCCATTTATCGTAGCTATCGATTGTATGGAAGCTGTGCGTTGTATTGGTCCGATCATGCTGGTTCCGACAAATGATTAATGCTTTACAAAATGGCTGCCTCCTACCAAATTTCATCGAGATATCTCTAAAACTGAGAGACTAGTTTACGTTCAAACAGACAGACGGACATGGCTAAATGAACTCAGCTCATCGTCCTGATCATTTCGAAATACTAATTGATGGGTCTATCTCTTCTTCTTCTCATACTTACAAACATCGGACCAAAGTTATAATACCATTTCATGTTCATGAAAGGTATAAATTGCGCATCTAAGGAGTGCTTTTATTGACCACAAATTTGCAAAACTTATTCCCTTGTCCTGCCTCTCTACACCTTTTCCAGTTAATATTCAGAAAATCACAATTTAAAACTCAGTTAATGGTGACATAGCCATATCCATAAAAACAGCTGATACAAACAACTTTAAGCAAATCAATGTAGTGGATTAATGTTGCCATACCATAACGCAGTAGTCATAATCATACCATAACCAAACAATTAATTTTTGTTTTCCCCTCTTATATATACAAATTTATTTACTTCTTGCAGCTTTTTTTTTTTTGTTTTTTCAAGGCGTTTAGTGAGTTATTAGTTGTGCAATACATTAGAAATTTGGTGCATTTTCGGTTTCTTTCATGAAATGAGCATACTTTTTAGGTTAAGTCACCAATAATCACAAGCAAAAGATATGCTGAAGTATATGGTATGATTACGACTATGGCGTTATGGCTTTGGAAGTTTAGCTGCAGCTTTCAGAACTTCCATTAAAATTGGCAACAAATCACTTCCAAAATAACTACTTAAGCTGGCAATTTAAGAAAAAAAATTCCTACAGGGTATTCATGGACACACAGTCTGCCTTATAATTTCGACAAGGCTTTGATAGCATGTCTGCTTTGAATAAGTCAATTGTTTGTTGTTATTTCAAATGAAATCAAATTAAAATTGTAGCAATTGATCATAAGATTTATAGCCCTTTTTCGGCTAAATTGCTTTGAGTTGTGAATAAACATTCCAAGTTTAATATAGACAATGGTTAGCGCAGACAGAAGTTTTCTTTATTTGATATTGACAAACACTGCGGTAGGTCATAGCGGTTTTGTGTGAGTCGAAGTTCCAAATTTCGTATGCTTTACGCATTAAATTTAATTAAAATTCAAGTTGCGCGGTTTGTTACTGCCAACTATGGGAGTTTCTAACGTTGCAAGGGCTGCATATTTTTTCTCACTGTATCTTACTATCACTACTCCTGCTCATACCCTCATCTCCCTGACAGCTATGACTCATCAAGCCAAAGTATATGTAACAGTATGCTTGCTACGCGTTTAAGGGTCAATTGCAGTTTTGATCTCATACAAAACAGGGTTGTTTTTGCTGTCAGTTCAACGTTTATTGGCTTGCGAAAAATATTAAATTTCTGCCTTACACATTTATCACCTTAATTGTCCAGGATTTGCGAGATTTGTAATTTATTGCGCAAATGATTTTCGATGTGTAAATTCCACCCAATATTTTGTGGATTACATTTAAGCTATTTAGCGCTTGTTAGATTGCCCTTCAAACTGTTAGCAGGGTTGTAATTTGATATAGCGGTTTTTATCCAAATCATTTCCGCTATTTAAGCGTAGCTAAAAAACAGTTGCTTGAATTGTGGGCGCAAGTTTGCTCTGCATCACGTTTCGTTTCTCTAAATTAACCTCAGCTTCACTCCTTTCGCTATGCTGTGTGGTCTCTATGAACGTGTCAAATGCGCACAGCTGTTTTTTGCGGTTAGTTTGACTTCTAATATTGTTTTTTTTTCTTCTTTCAAACAAACGTCAGGCTTACAACTGCAATCATTACAAGAGACCTCGAAATGTCGCAGCTTGCAATCATTCAAATTCAAATAATCACTCATTTGACGTGTGAGTTGTATTTGCTGCGTATCTTATGGCGTCAAGCATGATCGCTTTTTACATTTTTTACTCATAAGTTGTAGCTTTTTCAAATAGTACGAAGCCAACTGCTTGTTTTTCAAACGAGCTTATTTTAATTAAGTTGTGATCTTGACTTTGACACACTTTTTCGCCTTTGTAAGTTGGTGATATACTCGTATGCATATAAAGCACAAGCAATTACGACCTGTTTCATTGCTGATTGCCTGTTAAATCGAACAGCTGTATTTCAGTTTCAATTTAATCATATGTTTTTCAGAGCTATTTACTACCGTCTTTATCCTAAGAAGCTTGTTTCGTTTAAATATTGCCTTAATACATTTATGTTTTCTTTGTATTTCATTTCGTTTCAATATTTTCAAATTTTAATTGCTCTGTAAAATGTCAGCTGCTCGTTTGCTGCTTATGCCTTAAGCTGCAGCTAAACTTCCATAGCCATAGTCACAGTCATAACCATTTCTATTGTTATCGATTATTCGTCACATAACTACAAAAAGCCGACGATTGCGGCCACCCATGGCGAATGTCAAAATTCAATTTGCAATTAAATTTCTTTTTTATGAAAAATGTTATCCTTGTGCTAACCTCTCAAAAGGCTGACCTTTACCATCACCCATATCTAGATTAACTGATTTATCCGTGTTTTCATTTTATTCGCTATTGCGCATTTTTCGTTTTTGGCAGCGTTTCCGTGCACGCTGGAATATCGGTTATATGGTCTGCATTACCGACGGAGACGATTTTTTTTTTACATAATTTTCCAGGTATAAAATTACCCGTTACGCTCAAAATCTACGGGTTATTCAAAACGAATCGAAAACGAAAACTCAAAACTCAGTGGGCTATGGATATGGAGAAAAAAATATTCAATTGTTCGGTTATGATTATGACTATGTCGTTATGGTATGGCGTAATTCCACCAAATTGATTTAAGTAAGGTTGGTTGAATGATATTTTTTATGGTTATGTCTATGCCACCATTAACAGGGCTTTTAAGCTGGTCAAGGTTAATCAATATACTTCCCTTAAACTGCAATAAGCCTTCTATACGCATGCATATGTCGTTTCGAATTTGTGCGTCTTAAAGCAAAACGCGTGTATAACGAAAAATTCAATACGCATTGAAAGTAAAAAGAGTTTTGACTTAAACACATTTTCAAATCGGTCGTAAATATCTCTATACGCATCGACAGAATGTATAGACATTTCTTATATTCGAAGCGAATTGAAAAACCGCTGACTTAGAGCACACGATTATTATTAGGTTTTACTAACGTGATTTATTTATATTCTATACATACTTAATGTATTTAAATATATTAATTTTGTTGTTAATAATTTTGCAAAATAATTCACGTGTTTTCTATACGCGCTTTTCACGTAATGCACAGCTGTTTGGAACTGTCAGTTCAAGACGATTTCTTTGTTATCGATTTAGGTGCGTTCCTATAAACATCTTACAAATATGTGTGTTCGGTAAATGCTTTTTTTAGAACCGTTTCTTTATAGGTAAAAAGAAGGTATAATACCGCATTTAATATTGTTTTCAGATTTTCTTGATTTAGATGAAGTAAGCTGGAAGTGATATTTTTGATAGAGATTGTGCTTTACTATCTTCTTAAAAAAAACTAATATTCTTAAAATTTTCATACTCACAAATGATTTAAGTATGTATATAATGGATTTTGTAAGCTTACCTGAAATGGAAGAAAAATAATAGAAATTAGTAAAAATGTTAGGGCAGACGATGTAGTACTTTAACGAAAACTTATCAAGTACTTTAATGCAAATTAACTATCTTAAGTCATTTAAATTGAAAACCTAAGAATTCTTGACTAGAAAAATGTACACGTTAAAGATGTCTTGATATTAACAGAGGCACTTATAATTTGAAGAGAAACCTTGCCAACCAACATGGATGGCTTTAATACTAAAACAATTTGAACAATTTGCAAGAATTGGCCCTTAAAGCTGTAGCGACGTAGAAAATTTAATATGTTCTAAACAAATTAGCGCCTCAGGCAAAGGATAAGCCATAGAAAACCATAGCGTGTACATACTTATGTACATCTGTAGTGCCCTCGAGTCAAAAAAAAATATTTAAATTTATATATATTCACAGGAAATGGCAGGCATACAAATTATTTCCAAATCTTGCCGACTTCATTTAGTACAGCTCAAACAGAGGGCGCAATTGTAAACGCAGGCTAATGCAACACTGAGTAGACGACCAGCGACCATACAAACTGCATTGCCTTATAGGTGTAATACAGCGTCGGTAAGTGTGTGAGCATGTCACAATCGTGTAGCATTCTACGATACATATGTGTATGTTTGTATAAATTTATATATTTTTGTTTAAAAGTACGCGCACAAATTTAAATTTCTTTCTTTTCAGCTTACAATTGGGAAAAAATACGTAAGAACAACACGCCAGTTGCCGCTAATAGCAGCAGCACACACAAACAACTGTGAGAACACGAAGTGGCAAGCGTTAAAGCGTATAACAAACAACAACACGATCGCACATGCTGTTGTTATAAACCAATTTTGGTACGTTTACTCAATAATTACAACAAATTTCAGTATGCTGATGAGTTCGAAATTGAGGCATGAGTTGAAAAATAAAACGAAATAAAAAGAAAAAAACAAAACTACTTAGAAGCATGAAAGCTGAAATAAATAAATAAATAAATAAATCGTGTAAGGCAATGCATGAAATGATTCTTTTGGTGCGTGTTTCATATTGACACAGTTAGATGGCAGGCAAAATCGTGCACATGCTGATGAAACTTCCCTGATATTAGCTTGCTGCTACCTTTTTTGTTGCTTAAGAAATGTAACGGTAATTTAAGCGTTATGCCATGTCTTTATGCAGCATTCTTTTGTTATGCAAAACATGTGAAGGAGTAGTCTATAATTTTGGAATTTTGTCACGTAAATGAGCAGCATACCAAAGTTGGTGCTACTAAAATGGAGTGTTGAACAAATTTATGGACGTTTATTGCCAGATTTTGCATATATTTTATTAGTCTACTAACTACCAACACAAGTTTGTTTTTTGTCTCAAGTGTACAAAATCAGCATGAAATTAATATCAAAGTGAGGCTGCCAACTTTCGCTGGACTTGCGTAGCTTGCATGACTATTGTGGGGTGTTTATGTCATACTACCACCGCACTTAGGTAGGTACTTGAGGGCATAGTTATGTCGTAAGTAGGTGAGATATTTCTAACTACAGATGCTATCTTTTTTTTTTTTGAGCTAATTTTTTTTAAGTCGCATTTATATCGAGTTTTCTATAAAACACCTTCACGTGCTCTGCCGCAGGTGCAAGTGTTTATGTCGCCAGCTATCGCTGTGAGCAATCTCGGTTTACTCAGTGCGGCAGTGATGCAACGAAGGCGCACGAATGAGTTGATACAGGAGCAGACCTTATTGTGGTGCTAAAAGATATTTTTTTAGAAACAGTGTTGATTAAACAAAGAAAATTTTACTTCAAAATAACATTCCAATAGCGCACATTAAGACACACTCATTAAAATACCAAACGAAATTTAAATTATGGAAAAATTTACAAACTAAACACTGGTAGTGAAGCGAATCGAAAATTATTAAAGCAATAAAATATAATTAACTCTAAAAAAAAAAATATTCATTTTGTTAATAACATAATTAACACAAATATTTAACAGCAATTCGTAATGCTCAGTCATCTTCCAACACGCAGCGAACCACAAAAAATACTACCCAGACTCAGAAGCTAAACAATTTTCACATGCATACAATGCCTTTCCATTGACTAAGCAACACAGAAGCAGCAAGATTACATAGCATACAATTTTTAAAATATACCAAAAAACCATAAATTCCAGTAAAATAAATGTATATTTCGAAAGGCACTGTCACATGGCACATAAATTTTACACCGACGCGACGCCAAGCAGTGTTGTTACTCATGGCGCAGGGAAATTCAAAAAATGCAAACGAATAGTGAGTGGCATGGCTGCAGAGGAGAGGAATGGACAAGAAAATTTAAATTATAAAAAATAAATGAAAAATGTAAAATTAAAAAGCCATGTAATGGACTTTAGGGAAGATGAATGACTTTTTTACGTGGAACAAACATTTGAGTGTTTTGGGTGTTGAGTTTATGTGTGCTGGTGCTAATGCTGGAGCTATAGCGAAGATGCACTAAATGATAAAGCTACTAAAACAAATGAATAATCATTTTCAAAAAGACATACAAAATTAACATGAATTCGGATAGTCATTCAGAAAAGCGCTGAATTTACAAATAAACATGAGAAATGTAAAGTAAATATTGAATAAACAAAAAGAATGACAAGTGGTATGGAGCAATCACGGTGCAGCAAGTTCGCTAGTAGCCTACGAACATAATTTGCGTAAATAGAATGCGCCTAAATGAGAGATATACTGATAATAAGAGGAAGTGAAATTTATAGTTTTATTATTTTTTAAACAATAAATATTTTTTATGTTTTTCGCCGAACCCATTTAAATAATCGAATGTAAAAAAATAAAAATAAAATAAAAAGAGTTTTTGTTTATATAAACTTGCAAACAAATGCATTCAATAAAAGATGTATGAGAGGGCCAAAAGGGGATTGGCTACATAGAATTAAAGGGAGTGTTTCAAATCAATTAAATATGAAAAAATTGAGCATTGAAGCAACAAGCAAAACAATTGCTTCTAACTTTGGCTTGACAAAACTCGGAGCTTAGGTTGAGCTCTGTAAGCGCTTTGAACTTGTTACAGTTATAATTGAGAGTAAAAGAAATTAAAGTGAAGATAACATTCCAGCTTAAAAACGCCACGAAATTACAATCTTATAAAGAAAATGTCTGAAAATATACGGACTTTCAAGTATGCATGAAACGAGCTCAAGGCCAAGCATAATAATTTTTCACTTTTTAATTTTTATGAAATAATAATAATAATTTTTTAATTAATTATTAAAAGTTGTTTTAATTGAACTTTGTTGAGTTAAGCATATAAGGTCATGATATAAGAGTAAGAGTAAAATATTTGTTTTAGAATTCAGTGGAATATGGTCAAGAGCAGCATTTATGAAGAAGGCTTCTAGAGTTGAAATATTTGTTTTATAATTCAGAAGTGGGATGTGGTCAAGAACAATATTTATGAAGAAGACTTCTAGAGTTGAAATATTTGTTTTTAATTCAGAAGTGGAATATGGACAAGAAGAGTATTTATGAAGAGGACTCCTAGAGTTGAAATATTTGTTTTGTAATTCAGAAGTGGAATATGGCCATGAACAGCATTTATGAAGAAGGCTTCTAGAGTTGAAATATTTGTTTTATAATTCAGAAGTGGAATATGGCCATGAACTGTATTAGTGAAGAAGACTTCTAGAGTTGAAATATTTGTTTTATAATTCAGAAGTGGAATATGGCCATGAACAGTATTAGTGAAGAAGACTTTTAAAGTTGAAATATTTTGTTTAATTCAGAAGTGGAATATTGAGATTAACAGTATTTATAAAGAAGACTTTATACACTCTCTAAATTCGAATTACTATTTGAAATTGCTAAAATAACGAAGAGCACATTGGAGATAAAAAGAAGATTAAAGAAGAGGAGCATTAAAAAAATAACTAAAAACAAAGAGTAGGATTATTAAAGAATTAAAAAAAAAATTGAATTCAGAAGTGTAAGAGGTTTAAAACAGAAATGATAAAGAATCGAACAACTTTTTCCTATAAAAATGTTGATATGGAAGCGTCTGACTCCTGGTAAAGAACATGAGCCCGTTCTACCACTTTCACTTTCATATTTCATATTTTTATATTAAGGAGTCGTTCATTCCAAACTCTATTGTTAAAGAGTAAGAAATTTTAATGCCAACCTAAAGAACAAAATGAGATCGAAATAATGTTGCTGACTTTACTACAATGTGGAATGTATTACTCCTTATGGGCAACTCCGATATAAAATTGAATTCATTGAATTTTATGACTTAGAGAAGGGCTGTCTTTGTAAGTACGAGCAAATAAAACATAGACATCAAAGCGAAAGTTGTTTAAAAAATTCGGAAGTGGAATATATCGTTAGGAAATTAGAGCTAATTCTTAGCAAATTCATATGGAATTTTCCAGCTCTCTAATAATTTCGTTGGCACGGGCGGTATTGCATTAAAGTACTCTAGAAAATCTAATTTTTAGTTCTCAGTTTTTGTCCATAGTTAAAGTCAGTTCAAGATATTATCGAATGTTCTAGATACCGCTTATGAAAAACCAAGCACCATGAACATTTTATGAATGAAAAAACGTAGAAAGGACTATTTAATACTTTTCAAACGAATTTGTATTATTTCTATTTGTCACTTATAATCTTAATTGTTACATTCACCGCATAGTCCTTACAAACATTATCCGCTTGCCCCTCAGGTACTGCCTTTTAGCTGTGATGCATCTAGCGTTGGTAATTAGCTCACATTACTACACGCTTCATTAGGAAAATAAATATAAATACCAACAGGAAACCCAATTTCCTTCTTACGCTAAATGCAAATAACCTTAAGCCATTGTGCTACTGCAGGATTAGATTGGGCTACCTGAAAGACAACAAAGTAATTCCCTGAAAAAATACATAAAAACAACTTCCAAACATATTGACTAACAATGGCAATTGATTTTGAAAAATTTGGTTGATTGCGTTGTGTGTGGTCCTCAGGCAATTCACTATATGTGGCCAAGTTGGACAATTGAAAAGCTATGGCGGCAATCAGAGAAAATTAAAGAGTAGGTCTAACATTTCAAGCGGGAAACTAATGAAACAATCAAGCAGCAAACACAAAGACATTGTGCGCTTGAGAGATGGAATGGTCAACAAAAAAGGAAGTAGTAAAAAGAAAAGTGTGGATGGATAGTCAGTCAATGGAAGCAGATTAATAGCTGCCGTCGAATAGCAAGTATAATATACCGACGATTA
This sequence comes from Merzomyia westermanni, assembly GCA_949987695.1. Lineage (NCBI taxonomy): Eukaryota > Metazoa > Arthropoda > Insecta > Diptera > Tephritidae > Merzomyia > Merzomyia westermanni. The sequence goes on from OX465290.1 coordinate 147,440,532, forward strand.
GTCTAATAGACTATTGAAAAAGAAGAGAAAATAGTGTGGAAAAACTGTTGGCGTTTGCTGTTGTCAGACATGCAATCGTTGTTGGAGCAATATTTTTAATTTTTATAGAAACACCGCCAAATGTAAAACAATTGGGATTAAAGCAAACTAACAAAAAATTCAACTGATATTGGTCAGCAGATATAGCATGCTAGCAATTATGTTTAAGATGAATGGCTAAGCCGACAATCATGAATGAATTGAATATGAAAAAAAAAAACGTATGCAATTGTGGAAACGAATTGTTGGCATGTTTGTGAAAATTAATCAAATTGTTATTTTTTTCGTTTCATGCGCTATTTTGTACACTACATAGTGTGCTTGTTTAGACATCAAGCATGATTGAACAATTAATAGCGTTGGGTGATGTAGAAAAGTGATTGCTTTTTGTAGTAGTCTGTAGCTGTGGAACTATTAAGGTAAAGGAAATGAAAGGAAAGCTTTTTTTTTATTATTTTTACAAGTTTAACTCAAAGAAATTACTTTAAAAAATTAGATAAATTTTTTGTTGCAATTTTTTGTAATTTACCATTTTCCTCTTCTTGTTTATGAAAAATTATTTACAACTATGCCTATATGTGAACACAGCCTAATAGTCATCAAATTCTTAGTGCCCATGAGTTATCGACTTTCAATACTATTGCTTTAAAATAAAGTTATTTAATGACTTATGCAAGTATGCAGAGTGATTTACTCAGAATAGCCATAAGTACGACTCTTTTGTTTTATTCTCAATCGGGAAATTGCTCGCCGGCCATCATTATTTTTTAGAGTTGCCCCTTAGATCGATAATACAATATGAATATACTTAGGCAAAAAATCCTCATACTGAACCCGCCCAGAGGGTGCCGACTGGTAATGGATACCACAGTTGTCTGTTCAGATTGGTACCTCAGTACCTCTCTGTGCGGATGGTATCCAGCTGAGGTCAGGAGTCACAGCTGCACGTCTTAGCTCTTCAATAGCCCTGGCGTGTGGAAACGGTTCTTGACTATGGTAGTGAGGTAAAAAATGGTGACTGATTTAGGACTTTCTCGGACGATGTTTGGATTTAGTTTGCTTTGGGCTGGCAGGTGCGGTATTCTGCCACCTCAGTAGGTTGGGGTGAAACCCAACTGAAATGGCTGGTGGGCTAATATCGCAGCTGCCCACGTCCCGTTAAAACCTTGGCAGGCCTCAGGGTACGTTCCAGGCCCGTCGCCATTTAGTTGGTGGTGTAGGTGCGGTTGAGGATCTCCCGTTTTTGCGCTCGGTCTGGCTCTGAACGCATGTCTCATAAGGGCATGCGTCAACCCTCGCGTGGCCTCCCTGCTCGCATAGATAACCACGGGACCATTATTGGGCGACTACACATTCGGGTCTGGATAGCGGCCCTGAGTGGGGACGTTTATTAGCATGGACAAAAATAACAACAACAAGGAAGAAAAGGAGGGGGAGAAAAACGGGAGGAAGACGGACGAGGACAACGGGGACAGGAAACCGGCCAGCAACGAGGCTCGCTCTTGCGTATCGCTTGGGAGTGGCTCGGCTGCTGACCGGCTTACAAGTACGGGACAGGGTCGCAGACCTGACAGGGTGCTCGTGTCTCCGAATCGGAGGCAGAGGACTCACTTTGAGGGGATGCGACCAGACATAGCTGGAGGCCTGAAATCAGGCCGCAGAGACACCCAAGCGCGACGTGACAACAGGGCGAAAAGGACGGACAAGCTTCGAAACCTAGAAGCAACTTCCCCCTTAGGGTGCAGCGGGGCTGGCGCTCTTGCGAGTGCGGGTTCCGCTGGCAATAAAGGAGTGTCGAAATCGACATCCGCGACTGGACATTGCTCCAGTGCACAATTAGGTGCTCAGCTGCAGAGGGTTCACTTGGTGAGCAACCTGGACAATACGGCTAGCACCAGCAGAGGATTGTCCCCCAGCATTCCTGTAAACACAGCGAAGCGGAGGCGGTCTGGAAGAAGCAAGCGAGCGACTCCACGAAGGAAAGCCATCTGCGATCAGCGCTTGGCTGTCAAAATCCTGGAACGCTACAGCGGTCAGGAAGGTTCTCAGCTTTCTGAGAAGCATTCCCGTACGCTGGAGTGGGCCAGGAATGTCATGAGCAGCGCTGACCAGACTCCGGCACCTAAGAAGGGAAGTGAGTCGGTCCCGCTTGGTGACGACGCTCAGCCGAAGAGGCCGAGTAATGGAGAGCACAGGGCCCGGGGTGGTGAAGCTGTGCAGCGTACGTTTAGTGAAGTCGCTAGACGTGCCGGCTCCATCACCCTGGGGGTAGTCGACAGAAGCAGGGAAGACGGGGCCATCTCCAGGGAAGAGTGGAGCTGGGTGGTCAACGCCTTTTCTGCGGTCTACTTGACTGCCGCTAGTAGGTATCCGGGGCCACAGCCATCCATAGAACATATGGGATGGTACCATGGCTTCAGGCTGGTGGAGTGCGCTGACGAGCGGTCAGCGAGCTTCTTTAGGTGCCTTGTCTCGCTGGTTGGGGAGTTGTGGCGGGGGGCTAGACTCGAGGCCGTGGAAAGGAGGGATCTCCCTCTTCGACCAAGGGCTCGGGTGTGGCTACCTGCCGAACCGTCCCAGCCAGAGAGAATTCTGGAGCAGTTGCGGTACTGCAACCAGAACCTTCCGACCCACAACTGGAGGGTTCTTAGGGCTGAGGAACCCGAGGGGCCCCGACGGCAAGTGCTGTTGCTGCTTAATGCAGAGTCCGTGGGTCCTATCTCTGAGTCGAGGGGTGTTATCTCCTATGGTATCGAGCGGGTGACTCTTAGGATCTACAGCGCCGATGCCAGGGGGGATGACGCTTCGCCTCCGGTTGTGGTGCGGGGGGGAGGAGAGCCTGAGGAGGCCTCGACGGCCGCAAACACGGTGCCCATGCCTGCAAGGTCGGACAGCATTGGCTCTGCGGGCATCCCGTCTGTGGCGGGATCTGTCTGTAGTGTTGGACTGCTGTTCGACAGGGTGGAGGAGGAGAGGCTTTTAGCTTCGGAGGGGGAGGCCGCTGAGGTGGAGGAGATGGATTTGTCTGATCATGATCATCAGACAAATTAATCTCCAACACTCTAAGACGGCCTCCGCCAGCCTCCTACTCTGCCTGGAGCAAGGCGGGGTGGACGTTGTCCTTATCCAAGAGCCGTGGCTAAGCAGTAGCGGCAAAATATGTGGATTGAGGACTGGCAATTTCAACTTATTTGTGCACGGAACGGCAGGTAGGCCAAGATCATGTGTACTGGTCAAGAAGGATATTAAAGCCTTTCTTCTTTCCAATTTCAGTGACGATGACGTAACGGCTGTGTGTTTGGAGGAAGGTATTAAGGGATCGTGGCTGGTCTCGGCCTATATGGCCCATGATGATACTTATGGGCCGCCTCCTGAAATACTATGCAAGATTACCGCTGAGGCAAAGCGAAGAGGCGTAGGGCTCATTGTCGGAGCAGATGCGAACTCGCATCATTCACTGTGGGGAAGTTCGGATACGAATGCAAGAGGTGAGTCACTATTTGCTTTTATTCTAAATGAAGGGCTATGTATTTGTAACAGGGGTAATGACCCCACTTTTGTAACCTCAGTTAGAGAGGAGGTCCTGGACCTCACTCTTGTTTCAGAAGACCTGTTTCCCCTTATATCCGACTGGCGTGTTCTTCCGGAACACTCCTTCTCGGATCATAGGTATATTCAGTTCTCTCTTGTTAAATCTAGACCCAGTAAAACCATGTTTAGAAATCCTAGGCGTACTAACTGGGTCCGGTACTGTAGCAAGCTGGATGAGTTTCTCCCAAGAGCACCCATATCGGACTCAGAACTATCTGAGACCGCTATTGATGCTCTGGTGGAGAGATTCACCCTTGCTTGTAATAAAGCGTATAAAATCGCATGCCCACTGAAACCCGTAAGTGGAAAGCGTAAACCACCTTGGTGGACTAAGGAAGTAGACGACCTTAGGGCTTCCAGTAGGCGCCTGTTCAACAGGGCCAGGAAGAGTAAACTACCTTCTGACTGGGAGCTCTACAAAGTTGGGTTGGGTATTTACAAATCTGCGATCAGGAGAGCCAAACGAGACTCCTGGAAGACTTTCTGCGAAAGCGTGGAAGGCTGTAATGAGTCTGCGAGATTCCGGAAGATTCTTTCCGGGAATCCTGCTCCCTTGGGTTACTTGAGGAATGTAGATGGCAGCTGGGCTATGAGTAGCGAGGAATCCCTCAAACTTCTCATGGATGCTCACTTCCCTGACGTCCCGGTTTCACAGGACCGCGATGCCCCATCGCCCACTAGTGTGAGCGAGGGGGCTCGGCCAGCCATCTGCCTGGATGAAAGCCAGCTTGTATGGGCTATTAATTCTTTTAAGCCGTACAAGTCACCCGGGCCTGATGGCATAACTCCTGTGCAACTACAGAGATCGCTGGGGATTTCTTGTAGCTGGCTGGCTCCCATCTATGCCAACTGCTTGAGGTTGGCCTATATCCCCGCCTCTTGGAATATGGTCAAGGTTACCTTTATTCCAAAGGCGGGGAGGTGCTCTCACGTATCTCCCAAGGACTTCAGGCCAATCAGTCTCTCCTCGTTCCTTTTAAAAACGTTGGAGCGGCTGATTGACCTGTATATACGCAGCAGGGTCCCTAGGGAGCGTTTTTCGGCTTCGCAACATGCTTACTGCAAAGGCAGATCAACTGAAACGGCGCTTCACTCCGTTGTAAAACTAATAGAGGGGTCTTTCCAGCACAAAGAATTCGTGCTGGGGGCCTTTCTGGATATCGAAGGAGCGTTCAATAATGTTTTGCCTTCTGCCATCGTACGGGGCTTAGCAAGCCTAGGAGTTGAACCAAGCTTGATAGAATTTATCAGCAGACTACTCTGTGGCAGGATTGTCAGGGCGGAGTGGGGAGGTGCTGGGGCTCAGAGAGGGGTGAGAAGGGGCACGCCGCAAGGAGGTGTTCTTTCTCCACTTCTCTGGGTCATTGTAGTCAACGGCTTGCTCCAGGACCTCGAGCGTAGGGGCTGTCAAGTGATAGCCTATGCGGACGACCTGGCAATCCTCGTCAGGGGAAAGTTTCTTAGTACCGTAAGGGATGTTCTGCAAGGGTATCTGGGTATTGTAACAGAGTGGTCCGAATCTTGTGGACTGGCTGTTAACCCAGGTAAAACGGAACTAGTCCTCTTCACGAGAAGATATAAGATTGATGATTTTGTACTACCCTCTATTGGGGGTGTACCGCTGGTGCTTTCTGAAAAGGTTAAGTACCTAGGTGTTATTCTGGACAGGAAGCTGTCCTGGAAGCTGAATGTAGAGGATAGAGCTAGGAAAGCTTCGGTCGCTCTGTATTGCTGCAGAGGGGCCATCGGCAAACGATGGGGTCTCTCTCCTAGGGTGGTTTATTGGTTATATGAGATGGTAGTGAAACCTATCCTATTTTATGGGGTATTGGTCTGGTGGGGCGCACTAGACACGGCTTCCACCACGAAGAAGATGGTCACGGTGCAGCGAACGGCCATGGTTGGGATCAGTGGGGCCATGCGCACCACTCCTACCCTGGCATTGAACGTTATGCTCAATCTGCACCCAGTTGACCTTGTAGGAAAAATAGGCGCAGCTCGGGCTGCAATTAGGCTCCGAGACGCTGGTTATAGGCTTGTTCAGTATGGCCATTCCAATATACTATCGGGCTTTGATTTTATTCCCAATAGAACAGATTACTGTGCGCCGACCTTTTCTCCGGCGAAGGGGTTTTCGACTTACATTCCCGCAAGGGATGAGTGGACAGGCGGAGAACCTATCTGGGGGGAGGCCTTGGCGAACCTGTTTACGGACGGGTCAAAGCTGGATGGATGTGTTGGGGGGGGTGTATACTGTCAGGAACTCGGGATTAGCACGAAATTTAGGCTACCTGATCATTGTAGCGTTTTCCAAGCGGAGGTTGCCGCCATTAAGGATGCGGTAGATGGGATGCTGTCGAGCGCATTCACTGTCAAGGAGTTCAACATCTACTCCGACAGTCAAGCGGCAATTAGGGCGCTGAGTGCAGGCAACGTTCGATCGAGGACAGTGAGCGACTGTCTGGAATCGCTTGCGGTTGCGTCCAACTACTTCAAAATAAAAATCATTTGGGTGCCTGGCCACTGTGACATTCCCGGCAATTGCCATGCGGATCTCTTGGCCAGAGCTGGCACGCGTGACACAGATGTGGCTGACTCCAGTACACTGGGTATTCCCCTTACCACCTGTAGTTTGCTTCTGGGCAGGTGGGCCTCGGAACAGTTAAGCAAACGCTGGGCGGACACCACCTCATGTCAGGTGTCGAAGTCCTTCTGGCCAGTAGTTGACTCCGGGCGGTCAGTGGAATTACTCAGGTTCCCCAAGTTACATCTTTCCATGGTGATAGGGGTGTTGACAGGGCACTGTCCGATGGGGGTCCATGCGGTGCGGTTAAATATTCTTGAAGACCCGAGCTGCGTAAGCTGCATGGAGGACGACGAGGTGGAATCATCAAGTCATTTCATGCTCAGTTGTCCAGCGTTTGCTAGGACTAGGCGCAGGTATCTCGGTTCGGATGTTCTTAGGTCTCCGGAAGACGTGTCGAAAATCGATGTGTCCCAAATCAGGAGTTTTATTGTCGCTACGCAGCGATTTGCCAAGTGATCCTAAGTTAGTGTCACCGTTCAGAATGTGGTATCACAACGGACCTTCAAAGTGTCCAAGTGAGCGGCCCACCTAGTGGGCTGCTACCACCTAACCTAACCTAACCTAACCTATGCTATGTTTACAATGACTGATATACTAAGGCAATGTTCGCAATGAATTACATACTAAGGTTATGTTTACATTTTTAACCTCAGCTTGTTGTCATCTCTAGCTGCCACAACAATTTAATAATTTCGTTTGTTGAACTCACTGAAATTGTATTAAAACTTTGAATCAAGAAACCGCCTGCTTTCCAAATTCTTGCGAATCATCTTTTTCAAACTTTAAACAAGTCAATTATATACTTTTCCAATTACCCATTTACGCTTCATTCTGAGCATAGCCCGCAGTTTTGTACCTGGATAATTATGTAACACAAAATCGATACGGTCGGTAATGCAGCGTATACCCCCACATTGCTTGAAATTGCAAACCCTCAGATAACGTAAACTGTATTGTCGACTGAGTATTAGTTAACTCTGTTTAACCACTGCCAATCGCCTGGTCGATAATGCAGTCGTTATAGGTTAGTGGATTAGCCTACATGGTAACTCTGCAAAAATTAAAATGCGCAATAGAGAATAAAATGAAAACTTGAACGAAATTTTGTGTAAAAAAGCGCTTATATTGTTTACTATTTCTTGTTAACTAGTATTGTATAACATTTGTGCTATTTTCTGTTCACAAAACATATTTACAAAACACGTGCAATTGTTCGCGGCTATTACGAAATTAGACATCAACTTTAGCTGACAAAATACCAAAAGTGTGTAAAAGTTAGAGAATGATTTCTTTGCCGGTAAAAATAAATTTTGTTACCACACTAGAATCAAGACGTTATTATTATATTTTCAACACGTCACGCTTGACATCAAATTAAACGCTTTAATCCTCTGCATCCCTTACCACAGGAAGTCAGCAATAAATTCAAGCAAAGTTTGTGACGAAAATGCCACATAATAATTTCAAATGCAGTCTACTGCTGCGCTACACTTGAAAATTGCCAAAAAGTAACAAAACAAAAAAAAAAAAACAAAATAAAAAAAAAAAAAAACGAAACAAAAATAATAAATGTCATAAATTCCCCAACACATGTGTCGAAAATTGTTGAAAAATTATTTACATCATGTCGCAAAATTGCACGCACCCTTCACTAAAATTATTTATTTCGTTGCAGCTTTTGTTAGTGTTGAAGTGTTGCTTTCTTTGTTCGTTTAATTTTGCGCGCTCATACGCCGTTGGCGAGTGCGTCTATCTATGCACTTCAGTCCGAGCGCTCGAGTGTGTCTTAAGTGTTGGCCTTTCTTGTGTCTGCATTGTGTTCGCAAATGTGTAGTCGGGCTCGGCATGTTTGTTACTGTTTGCTTTGACACCAGATGGTGGCCTGGTGGTTCTTAAGTGATTTTGAATAGGGAACCGAAATGTATTGTGCTGATTCCTACTTGAAATATTTTTTTTTTTATTTGTGTAATTTTTTTGCAAACTTTTTGTTTGTTTTCAGGGTTAATTTAAGCGACTTTTTTCACTTTAGTGTCAAAGCGTTTTGAGTGAAATTTTGAAAGGGGCACACTGTTTTTCAATGTTTCTTGCCTAAGCGACCTTAATTTCAATTTAAAAGCGTAGTATTGTTCCCTGTTATCAACGTGGAGTTGTGTGAGTGCATTTAAAGAGGGTACTTAAAGCTGGTTATTATGAGTTTTGTATACGCATTAAACCAATAAGGTATGATTGCTGAATAAAAGGTGGTTCTTGGAAAAAGATAAGTTGTTTAAAGTGGCTGTGTTTGCGAATTTTGTGATATAATAATAAGGCCAAACTGAGCTCCTATAAAACTACACGCCAGCTTTTGACGGGCTGATTGTTCCAAGTTCTCAAACGAAAAAATTTTAAAGACAACTTGAAAATAATTTGAAATTTTCGTCTAACTCGGTATTCCCTTCAAGCGGAAAGTTTAGCAGTCGAGAGAGCCTGCAAGCAGAGCTCATTGCAGTTTTCAATTGGCAATTTTCTGGTGTACGTAAATCTTTTAAGGAAACATGGACGCATCAACGAAATAAGTCTTAAGAATCATATGGACAATTAATCAAAATATCGTGTTTTGGAGCTCATTCTTATTTTCGAGGCAAAACATGTCGCAACCCTGTGTTTTCGCCTTGTAAACTTGTCGACGAAAACCTGATTAAAAACGCACGTTTTATCACAAAGCAGCACTGAAAACCACTTCCATTCAGTGTCGGTTCTACATTTTATAGATAATAGTCGAAAACCATACTATCACATAACTGATATGTCATTGCTCTTACTCTGCCAGTACACTGCTAGTGAAATAAGGCAGTATAAAACGTGCAGATTTAACGCATTCGTTTTTTTAGACCGATGTGAAAAAACTAATTCTATTGATAACTTCTCCAAAACTAAATACGAATAATCAGAGTATACAATTTTATACAATAATTCACATTTTCGCTATCCGTTAATTGAGTTAAGTAGTCCCTCAGGGTTCTTAAGTCAAAATAAGCATCGCAGGTGTGAACGCACTTGTTTTATGGGAAGTGGGCACGTGTTTTATGCTGTAGTGTGTCATAGCCTTAAGTGAAAAATATCGAAAGTCGATAATTAAATTTTGTATGCTTACTGTGAGAACGATGAATTAGCATGTGTTCACACGAGTGCTCACAAAAGTTGTATTAAAAAGCCGTTAAAAAACTATAACTTTCTCCTTTAATACTCAGTACTGAAATGCATAAACTCGTGCCCTTTTGCTGCCAGCATCGCTAAATCAATAGCCAAGAGAAATTTCTAAAAAGCATGAAGTGTTGCATTTAATGCAATTTGAACGCATATAAAGTTTCTCATTTTTATAATATTTTACAGCACATTAAAGAAGGGTCAAACAAGCTACACTAACAATTTATTAAGCATTTCCGCATTAACCAAATACTGAATAGGTAATGCAGTGCCACAACATTACAAACTTAATGATGCGAGTAACGTTTTGCAGCTATTGAAGCGAGTGCATTTGAGTAGAAATACACAGAAGCGCTTAGAAAGTTAGCATGTTTGATAGCGTAAGTATGTCAAACTAAGTTTTATTTGAAATTAATAGCTCATAGAAGAATGTGAGAAAAGATGCAGCAGTGTATGAGTGCAATAAACCAACAGAAAAGAAAGAAATAGTGAAGAAGGGAGAGAGACATATTACATGCGCGAACTACGCTACGCTGTTGGAAGCATTGATGAACTTAATACAGTGCGTGTGAAGCAGGCTTTAGTATTGGTAAGGCAGTAGAATAAAAGTATCGATTTTTAATTACGTAATGCCAGCGCTGATATTTGTCAAATTAGTGAACTAACCGCTGATATATTTTTTTTTTATTAGCTACAGACCAAATTGCAGCATTAATTTTTAACAAACAAAATTTCAATCAATTATTTCTTTTTCATTTCAGCTATGCCTTGCAATATTGGACTAACACAAACTGCTAACCCGTGGTGAGTCATTTACAAATATGCAGTGGCAACGACAATGCGAGAGACAAATACACAGTCGCTAGCAGCCAATGACCGGCAAATCAGCAGGCTCACCCGCATGCAAAGGCGCAGTGCCAAAGAGCCGAAACAACAGGTAGGTAAGTATAATAAATTTTTAAGGTAGAAATAGCGCACGCTAGCAGTCTAATTGAATAAAATTTTGTTTCTTTTAAGCGCTTGACCACAGCAGCTGACTCAGAAGGATAAATCATGCATGCGATTGGATAGATAATAAATGACTTTAACCTGTGTGCACAATACACAACAGCTGGGATGCTGACTAATGCGTGAAGTGTAAAAGGAGTACGAAAAGAAGCGAACGAGATAAAAGGAAATAAAAAGAAAAAAATTCAATAAAAGACGAAATAAAAAGGAAAAAACGCATTAAAATGCTGGGAAAGAACAGTCAAAATAAAAATTAATAAAAAGAAAAAAAAATGGCGGGGGATCAAAGCAGCACAGCGCGCTCATAAGCAGTTTTTAACGCGTCAATTACGCGTAAAATTCCATATTTCTAGTCTCTAATGCTACAAAAACTGCCGCCATTGACGCATTGGTTCTACGCTATTACTGCGCTTGATTAAAAGAAATTATTCATGCATAATTGATGTGTTCGGTGTAGCGTAGGTGGAGTTGTAAAAAATGGAAATAATCATGAAGAAAGCATACCACACTCAGTGCACGCTACCTGCCTTTCTGCTCAACAAATACACCTTCAACAGCACTTCAATTCTTTGCGTGCATAAGCTGTGCTCAGTGATTAATCTCAGGTGTATAGCTACAAAAACTCTGAGCGCGGTTCCGGCTTTTTGTTAGTCATTTGTTTGATTCCAAATGTCATATCCGATTATGGATTTTTGGTTGTTTATGGATTAAAAAGTGCCACGAATATTCTTTGGGTATGGAGCGGATGCAAGAAGCGCTAAGCGGCGGAAGCAGAAAAAACATCAAACCGGATGCAACGCTGCTGGAAATGCCAAAGACTGTCAGTACAATGGTTAAAATATTTAAAATTTTGTTTAGATTTGAATTGTTTGGCGCAGAAAGGATTTGAGTGTAGAAAAAGCAGTTAATTTAAAAAGAATTGCCGCCATGTTATAAAAGAACAGAGCAAAAAAAAAGTGATAGTAAAATGTATTCTATAAATTTTAATTAAACTTGCAAAGGCTACAAGTAACACAGAGCACCGAAATCAATTAAGTTACCAATTTAACTTCATACATACGCCAATAATTTGGCAAACATTTTTTATTACTGATTTAACAAGCAGTAGCTATAAATTCTCAAAGCAGTACATACAAAATAGTCTTAAAACAAAGCCAAAGTCTACGAAAAAACCAAAATCCACGGGGCACATACTGGCTGCCACAACATGTTTTGTGTTCTTTAACTCCAATTGATTGACCGGCTGCTGCTGTCGGCATTGAAAGGTGTGCTGGAGCCAAATAACAAATGAAGTAACAAGTAAAAGAGAAACAAAAAAAAACTAATGAATAAAAGTAGCCAAAAAATTTAACCAATCAAGGTGAGTCATAGCTAAGGTATGGCGTTTTAGAAGCTTGTAGCGATATGAGCCAGCAGCTGAGAAGGAAAACGAGATTTGGAATGACGCGTTTTGTGAGTTTGAGCAGAGTTTTTTTTTAATGCAAAGGAAGATAATTTTTAAAATTGTATGATCTAAGATGGTGGTGAAGGTGCTGTCCGAGACAAGCGTGCTACAAGACAAACAAGCTCTTCAATCGCATCGCAATGACGCGGGTCACAGCAGACCACAGGTTGCTAATTCAGTATAACAATAGAAGGTGCTGGAAGCGAATCCTGCCGGATGCTTGTGTATGTGTTCTGAACAGGACTGTTGGCAACGATAACACTCCCCTTTGATAAGAACATAATAGAAAGACGCAGAAACGCAATTACTGTAGACCCGCTGATGAAACAACAGGATCTCCTTCTACAATAACTGCGGGAAAGTTACAAAAAAGAATCGCTCATTTTCTGTGGAAGGTCCCAGATCAAGCGCATATCAGGCACAAAACTCTGAACGCGTTGGTACTGCAGTAACTTAGGGAACATATTCCATGGTTCTAGGAGTAAGTGCACCCAAGTAGTGCCTAATTGAGCCGTTGTCTAATTGAGCCGGAAGTTGATCATCTGTGCCTACGAAATCAACTATTGACCTGCATTCCTTGACTTTCTGCGCGAATATAGAAAATGCTGTCTTCCTATGTATAGAAAGAATTCGACATTTGGCTTCTTTTGAGGTCAAGCTTCTTTTTGAAGAATAAGGAAAAGTTATTGGGATTTGTAATCAATATATAGGGTTGCCAAGAGTAGTTCAAAATTACTGAAGAATAGCTCAAGCTCGTCGATATATGAGGTCCAAAGTTTTAAGCGCGTTACTTAGGGGTTCTCGCTATTAGAATTTTATTTAATAACACTTTCATTCGACTTCCAAATCGTTATTTTATTTACTGTATATCCGTTTTGCATGTTTTTCTGTTCTGTTTTGTTTCATTGTTTCTTCATCTCCATATTACGTAAGTAGATAAGCATATGAATAAACAAATTAGCATTTCTATTGTTGCATTCAAGTTTGTCATGTAGCATATAATTTGTGACTAAATATTTGTTTACTTTTTTTGTTAGACTAAAATCTGGTAAAACTTGTTTTGTTTTCATTTTGTTAATTATTTATTTACATTTTTAAGTGTTTAGCTGATTAAAGAATATTTGTCAGTTCTTCTATTTGAACGAAATGAGTCAGATGTTATAAAATATATAAGCTAATATTTTAACTTTTTTTATTTTAATTAAATTATATACATATGTAAATAAAACAAAATTATACATTATAAAACAATATTCCAGCGCTTCATGAGCTGCTAACAAATTTCATGAGCAAACAGTGAAGCAATAAAAAAAACAGAAAAACAAAAACGTTAATTTATAATTATATACTTAACACATGAGAATTAACCCTAACACAAACAACTGACTTCTCATTACTGTTTATCTCACCCTGATTCCGTTCTCTCCGCAAAACCCCACATTTATATGAAAGAGTTGAGTTAAGGTTTGAGGTTCTCATTCTCACTGTATTCTCCCACTCTCTACTTTTATTTATTTCTCTCTTATTAAACTTTATCTTTCCCCTGCTCTGCCCACATTCCAAGCATGTTTACTCTCTGTGCTTATCTAAAACTGTTCTCACATTATTATTTGTATTAGCAAAGCGACTTTGTTGAAAATTTTATGAAAAAAAATTACAAAAAAAACAAAAATATTATTTGTTAATTGCGTTCTACAGACTTTATTAGTAATTTTTTAAGTAAACAAGAATTTGTGAAAGCGATTTGCTATGAAAGATAAGATAGTAATCGATATTGTATTAAATGCCTTTGTAGTTTGTAAGACAACTATGTACAGATCATGGTTTATATTTTTCCAAAGGGTCTTTGCCACTTAAAGTGCCATGGACTTTTTGCCTAACACTGATTACTCGACTAGGCCATAAACACAAGTTCATGAAACCATGAAAGTGCCATTGACATTTGGACGAAAATGTAACTAACATGCAAAAAATGTCGAATAATTTTTCTCAAAAACTTCATAATTGTAGTGGTTCTAATAATCTTGACGCAGCACCAATAAAGGGATAAAGTACCCTTTAAGTTGACATAGATGATTTCTATATAAATAGAGGATCTCAAGTTACCGGGTTCATCGTTGATATTTAATTGAAACACAATAAATTTCACAACTATCTTCGGTCGATTATGAATCTTCTCATGCGCTCTCTAGGATAAATCGGAGCCTCTTGATATGGGCATCAAAGTTTTTGGCTTCCTTTCCTCTACAATGGTTTTCAAAAAGCTCAGACGTTCCAATAGCAGTGGTCCATTAAAGATGAAGTGACAGAGCTTGCAGAATCACGCTTACGTAGAGGCTTTAGACCTTTTGTGTACTTGTATTAAATAACTTTAAAACACAATAAATTTCACAACTATCTTCGGTCGATTATGAATCTTCTCATGCGCTCTCTAGGATAAATCGGAGCCTGTTGATATGGGCATCAAAGTTTTTGGCTTCCTTTCCTCTACAATGGTTTTCAAAAAGCTCAGACGTTCCAATAGCAGTGGTCCATTAAAGATGAAGTAACAGAGCTGTGGGATCGCGCTTACCTAGAGGCCTTGGACCTTTTGTGTACTTGTATAAAATAACTTTGAAACACAATAAATTTCCAAACTGTCGCCTGTAAAATATAAAAGTAAAAATTATTATAAGATCACAGCTTGAACGTCTTAAAGTGATTTTTTTGCACGTATTACGATACCTGAGTTATTTCTTGGAAGCCTTGTGCTAGGTATGTTCTAACTCGTTAAAAGTTATTTTTCGTTCTAGCCATATCTCCAAAATTTGGAAACACAACAAACTTCAGAAGCGATGCGGAGTTATCTGGCCGTAAATTCGGCTAGGTTGAGCTTCACATGTCACTTTTAGCCGCTTCGAATCATGGAAATTGAAGTAAATCATAGTCAGTATCTAAGAATAATTTTAGCTCACAAATTGGTAGTATAAAAACTTTAGAAGCAAACACTGTTATGCTCACCCTAGCTTTAGTTTTTGTCGAATAATCTACGATCAGTTCTTCAGCGCTACTTCTACACAAAAATTGCTTAAGAAGTACATTGAGTGCACGATTTGATTACCAAAACTCGAGTTTGTAATTGGTAAAGATAACCACACATATCAGTTACCTGTTGGGTAAACATATCTACATGCAGACAACGGAAATTACTACTCATTAACCAAACTTATTAGCGAGCAACTGTAGTCATATCTTAATGTGTAATCTGGCCTCCTTTAAGTTTGAGTGCCAAAAGAAATGACCCAAACTTTCATTATTTGCGCATCCGGTTGCGCAATAAGTACGCAGCACAGATCAATCATAAAATTAAAGTCGCCTAAAAGCATACGAGTATATCTGCAAGCATCTAAACAAACCTCGCCACTCAAGTGGTTTTACATCCTTTTTTTTTATTTCAGCAACATATTTTTATAATTAAGAAAACTGTCATACTTAAAGACTTATCGCTTGATTTTGCTTAAAAACAAAGCATTTCCTTGTGCCACACACGAACTGTATCTCGTTTGCCTAAACGCTCGGCCTACCCTCAGCAATTACTGTGTTATGTTTGCCCAATCAATCATTTTATTGTTTTTATGTCACTGTCAGAGTCCATCCGTATCATAGATAAGCGCATACTGACAAATGCTGACGGCGAACGGTATGTGCGCTCACTCTAAAGCCCGAAACACACTGCCCGCGTACGAAGAACTTCGTGCAGCGTCGCCAAGTTGCAGACGTCCTGCGTTGTTATTGTGAACATTTTAATGCATTGCAAAGTATTTTAAACTGGAAATGAGGGTCGTACAATTCGCCCATTATTGATTCGACCCAGAAGTCAGCTTCGTCCAGATATAGTCTGAAATATTTACGAAGAGAATGGCTTGTCCTTTTGCGGTGTGTGGACAACTTAATATTCGAATAGCGCGTAATTCATTTATCGGTTAACATTTTACCCTCCACCGGCTTCTTTTATGATAAAACTGTGATTTGTTTGTTGGTTTGTGGAGTCACTTTTCTGGTTGTCCAACTTTGTGTTATCTAAATTTATCATTTGCTCAGCTGATAGTGTTGGTTTATGGTCTGTTGACATATAATTTTGGGAGTGTCTGTTATGTATCTGAGTAATTTGTATAGGAACGACTGATAAGCAGACTTATGGTGCTATTCTCAGCTTGCTTGTCATCTACAAACGAGGTGGTGACAGCTGGAATGGCAGTGGCAAATTATAGGAACAAGTGGAATTGGGATATAACAATTGTCAGACAAGCTGCCCCAGAATAGGGCAGTTAGTGGAGCGTTTGCCACTGCATACCTTGCAAATAAAGCCGAAAGGCTAAAAATGGCTGCCAGAGTACACTAGAAAGCTGTAAACAAGCAGATTGCAACTCTGTTTGCTGGACAAATAAGCTATCCCTTAATTACCTGTCCATTGTGGGAAGTACTAAGCTTTTAGTTGCCATGATCGATACCCCACGGAACAGATGCATCCCAGCATTTACCCGACTAGAATATATATGCGTCTAAGGCCGTAAAGTTCGGGTACATATCCCACCAACAACCTTTACCAAAGCTGTGCTCTTAAAGCTACTAAAATGGTTCCCCTAAGTACTGTAAAGCACGCCCAAGTTCGATACCTAATTGGATGACACTCTAGAGGACTTTCCAAAAATATACGGCTCACAAGATATCAAGTCAACCTTAGTCAGCTTAAATGAGCAGTCACAACTGCTGAGACAACTACGAGCGGCTTACAGTCGCTCATGTAAGACGTAATTAAGAATTTCTGACCTTCATGCTTAACAACTATTTTCAAAAATATAGATTCTCTGCCTCTCTCTCAATTGCGCTCTAAAACTTACCCGAATGATGTCCAGTATCATCATCGTCCGCCATGCCACCACTCGGCTCTCTTTCCCCACGCACTCTGAGGTGCTGTTGACTGCCGCTGCTTGCGTCGAGTTCACGCAACAAACTATCCTGCTGATTATGCGATTCATCCGCGGCCGAACAGTTTAACGGTATATCCGATATCTTGAAACGCTCGCGTATCAAAGTGGTACAACGTTCCGAACGAAAATATGATTCCAATTCATCCAAAGCTAATGGACAAACATCATAATTCAAATAGAAATCCTTACCCCAACTACCCGAGCAATCAACAATCCAACTACCGGCCATATTATTACCCTGCGCCTGCTGGATATTCTGTTGATGTTGATTGGCTATGGATTTGAGCAACGAATTATTGCGCGATAATTTCGTTGAGTGCGCGCGACGTATAAAACTCAACGATTTCTTTGGTGGTGATGTCACCGGTGCTGCGCTCGCGTTAGCCACGGCTGCGTGTGGTGAGGTAATCGATGTATCCGAACTGAAACTCTTGGAAGCTTTCGATTTGTTATGTTCCAAACTCGAGGATGCAGTACTCGAGGTGGAACTATTGCTTATGGGCAACTTTGAAGTAGATTTGAGTAAAAATAAATGTTTGGGTGGAAAAGTTTGTGTGATAAGCGACGCTGATGAGCTGTGCATTAGTTTGTTGGGTTGTGTCTTAGCCACAGTTTTGCTAGAAGTGCCGCCAGCGTTATTGGTAGCGCTGTTAGCGCCTATATGACTAGCGACACTACCGCCAAATAGATTATGATGCACTTTACTAAGCGGCCCGATTAGACGTGAGGTGCGTGATGTACCCGCGTTGTTGCACTCCGTAGATGTGCCCGTACCCGACGCTTTTGTTTTCGTTTGCGTACCAACACAATCACCATACAATGCCTCTGGCTGTTGTAACGCAACTGAAGGTGAGAGATTTTGTGGGAGCGTTTTGGACTTGGCGCGCAATAGTAGCGGTGTTGTGTGTGTCATAACAGCATTAGGTTTGGCAGCAGCTGCTGCTACGCTCAATAAATTGTGTTGTTCGACGCTAGGTACCGATAAGATATTTGTACGCGAACGTGATTTCATCATTTTTATAGGTGTCGACGTATTCGTTTGCATACGACTTATCTCTGAGTCATCGTCTTCATCGTCGTGCTCCGAATCGTCGTTATTGGTATCATCCTCACTACACTCGCCGTCACGCTCGTTATAGTTAAGACCAGCGCGCGCTCTAACATTGCGCTTATGCTCTTCGCTGTTTGTATCTCCATGCGCCGATCTAACGTTATTCACATTAATATCAGTATCACCCCAAGCGCCGTTACGTTTACTATTTACTGTTTTGTGTTTACTAACGCTCGTTGCATGTTTGCTGCTAGTTGTAGTTGATGTTTTAGTAGTGCGCGCTTGCTTTGTAGGGGTCGCCAGCATGATGTCGTCCTCATTAAACTCTACTAAATTTGCGCGTCCCTTAATTGGTGTGGATTTTGGTGTTGTGGACGCCTGTGTGATATTCAAATGTTCCTCGTCTAAGCTGATGCCGTTTAGCACTATGCCATAGCGCTTGGTTTTGGCGTTTACATTGGTTTTATGCGCCGGCTGCGCTTGCTGTTTGTTGGTAGTAGGCGTGGCTGGCGTTGCTATGCTGCTTGCTAACGAGCTCTTGCTACTCGTGCTGTGCCGTTTTTCAGGCTTTTGTGCTAGTTTACTCAGCTTGCTTTTTTCCTTCTCGGCTTTCTTGGTTGACGGCGCAACTACACACTCTGCGGCATCACTTTCGTCATCTAAATCCGTATCGACTGTAGTGCCGCTAATTGTCCAGTTAAAACCGCAAGGCGGCGACATTTTCTTGGCGCTGCTATTACGCTTCACCACCACGTTCGTGCGAGCGGAACTGGTACCGACACCAAACCCCAAGGTGCTGTTTGTTCTTTCAAAGAGCAACGCTGCTACCTTCGATGTAGCGCTTGCGTTCTTCAAAGATGTAGATTTCTTCAAATTATTATTATTACAATTCTTTTCAGCTTTACTTTTGCCGCTGTTGCTAAGACTGCTGCTGCTGGAGCTACTCTTGTGCTCCAGCGCTGCGCTTGAACTTGCTACGGAGGCGTTCGATTGTCCGCCGAGGCTGCTGGTATCAGCGCTAGCAACGTGCACGAGACTGCTGCTACACGATGAGCCGTTCGATTGTGGACGCGCGCGTTCTGCGCTGTCGTCGTCTTCGATGACGAGCGGCACGTAGAATGTGGAACGTCGGCGCTGTTGTTTCTCTTCAACGCTGGCGCTGCTTTGACTTTGGTTGTTTGCTGTATGAGGTGTATTCGGTGTGGTTTGCGCTTTGCTAGCGCTGGGTGATGGCGTTTGTGCTAACGTATTTTTTGTTGTGTATTTTTGTGGCGTTTCAATGGCTTGCAACATTTTTGTGCGTCTTTTTTTGTTGTTGTTTTAGTGCAGGGGTTTCAATTGTGGTGCGACGGTTGTGGTGGTGGCATGAAGCGCGTTCATGCTTTACACTTTTTTGAGTCACGTGTGAATATGTATTTAAATAGTTGTATTGGTGCTTTTGAGTGTTTACTGGCGGGTTAAAGGTACTTTATTTTAGTTCTCTTCTATTTTTTCACAAGTTTTCAGTTTTGGAACAAACATTTCATGATCGGAACAATTTTTTTTTTTTTTGAGTTAATATTTTTAAAATTTTTGTTTCCAAAATTTAATTTCTTAAAATTTTTTTTATTGAAATATTTTCTTTTATTTAAATTTTACTTTTGAAATTAACTCAAAAAATTAATTTTTTTTGTTCACAAAATTTAACTTTTTATGTAACTTTTTGTTGAATTTATTATGTAAGTTCGAAATTAATTATAGAAAAAGTAGTATATTAACTAGGATTTGCGCTTTTATTAAACACATTTGTGCTTGGGATTTCTCAAACTTTAATTGTAGTTGTTTGTCAAATCGTATTAATTATTTTTAAATGTTGACCTTCCTTTTTTGTTGCATGCGGTTTTGCGTATTTGCAATTTTTTTAATTCAAAAATAAGCTTTTCACATACCTTTAGTTTGTGTAGCGCAAATTCTTAAATATTTTTCATTTTCATTCTATACGATTTTGATCATTTTTTGAGTTTTTTTAGATTTTCGCAATATTTTGGCTCTTATTTTTGTTCTTGTTAATTTTGTGAATTTTTGAAAACACAAAAATTTTTTAAATTTCTATGTTGTTCAATTTTTTGTTTCTTTTCAATTTCGAATTGTTTTTGTTTTTTTGCAAACAAAATAATTTTTTTTTTTTCAAATTCAAATTTTAATAATTTAAAATTTTTTGCTATTTTCATAGCATTAAAATTTGGTTTTAACAATTTAAAATTTTTTAAGCTTATAATAATTTTTAATATTTTTTTCACATCTCTTGGCTTTTAAATTGAAAATTTGAACATGTCTTCTTTTTTTATATTAAGCAAACTCCACGATTTCAAAGCGTATTTCAACCCAAAAAGGTATCAAGATCTGACAAGTTTTCACAATCTAGCAATGTTGCTACAATTTTTTACACAAATAATTTTTTTCCAAATTTTTTATTTCCAGGAATTTGACTTTTCTTTAATTTTTAAAAATTTTCAATGTACTTGTTTTCCAAAACCCAAATTTTTTAAATTTCAGGTTTTTTTTTGGAAAAGCTAAAATATGTATTCTAAAAATTATTTATTTGTAGAGATTTTCAATGTAGATTAATGTAAGATAAAATATAAAAAAGCATAACTTCTTTTTGAAAAATTAAAAAATCATATTTTTTTTGAAACCTTAAAAAATATTTTTTTTTTTAATTAACATGTGAAATTTTTTTATTTATAATTTATTCAAAAATTATATATTTTGTTATATTCTTATAAATAGACTTGCTTTTACTTTTAACAAAATAAAACTAAAAAAAATCAAAAATTTAAATCATATTTACTTATGATTTTTTTTGTTTTTAGGATACAGCGTTTTAACTCGTCTTAAAAGCTTTGTTCTAAACAGTTTTTAAGCTGTTTTTGACCCTACTTTTTAACTCCCAAATTTCAAATACATTTTTTTATAAAAATTTTAATCTTTCAAAATTTATTTCGAAAAAAAAAAATATTATTTAGAAAGGTTTTCAATAAAGATAAATTGTAGAGTAAAAAAAAATCATAATTTTTCTTTTCAAAACTTAATATTAAAATTTCTGCCTTATTTTTTTAATTTAAAAATTATATATTTTTCATTTTATTCCTAATGAAAATACTTGCTTTTAATTTGCAAATGTTTGTTTTTAGCGTAGCTAGAAAAACCTTGCAACAAACGTTTTAAACTTCTCTCTCAAAGTTTGTTTTCTTTTACAATTTGTTATGTAGATTTTTCAATCTTCGAATTTTAAAAATTTTCCATAGTTTTTTTTTTTTTTTAATTTAAAACATCTTAAAACTTATTTCGAAAAAAAAGTTGACATTTCCAATGAAGAGCAATTGTATAATAAAGGATAACAAATCATAAAAAAATTGTTATTTTTGAAAAATTTAAATGTTCAAATTTTTTTCAAAAATTAAAATATTAAAATTTGTTTTTATTTACAGAGGGGTTCAAATGTTGGAATTTTTACAATGCAGAGTACAAGAAATTATTTCCGTCTTAAAAAATTAAAAAAAAAAAAAAATTGTGATTTTTTATTCGTTTATTTTTTTTCATGCGATTTACAGAGGTATTCAAATTCAGTTATTTCTGCAGTTAAAAAATTTAAAACTGCAAGAAATTATTTACTAAAAAGCTGTACTAAATAATTTTTCTATTTATATTTGTGTTTTTATTTGCAGCTGTCTTCAAATACGGGCATTTTTACAGTCAAAAAAATTTAAAAGCATCAAAAATAAATGTTTGAAAAATTGCAATACTGATTTTATTTTTTTTTTCTCTATGCTTTTTAACACTGTTACTTAGTATTAAACGCTTTAAACTGATTTTATAATTTAATCTGCAACTTCTTTAACTTATCGCCATTTGTTTTATTTACTTTGCTTTTGTAGTTATCTTACACACTTATTTTTCTCAACCCGAACTGCTGCATGCAACTGCAATTTGTAACACTTTTTTGTTTTTGTATTTTATCCACATTCTTCTTTGTAAAATTCTTTATTTTTAACCTTTTTTCACTTCAATTCATTTTGCTTGTTTGGGAGATTGTTGTTGCTGTTGTACATATGACATAAGCACGGCATCTGAAAACACGTTTCTCGTTTACTTCGCACTTGTCGTTCTTTGTTATATTTTTATTGCATTTTTCTTTGCATCTCACATAGCAAGCAAAAGAAACTGCAGAATTTGATATCGCACAAAAAACCAAAATCGATAACCAGTTAATATTTGAAGTATAATTTTTACTTTCTTTTAAAAATTATTATTTAACGCAAAATCTCTAATCATTTTCCATTTATTAATTATTTCAACATTTTCCCATATAAAAAAAATCACTTCCTATTAGATATGGCTGTTCACATGCACAAACACACAAATATGTATATAAAAATATTTATCAACCGTTCGCACGTTTTACTCACGTTTGATCACAACACGGCCTCGCACTCAACTGACAATTTGATATTCATATTTCCAAGCGATGAGCGCACGCCAAACACACTTGGAAATTGTGCAGTTTTTGAGTTGTTGCATTTGAGAGCGAGTTTTGCTGTTGGCTGACGCTCACTCAACAAGCTGATCGCTTGGCTTTGAGTGTGTTTTTGTTTCCAATAGAATTCCATTAAGAGTTGCCCAATCGGGTTTGTTTAGTGATGAATTTAAGAATATAGATATATGATTACATATCAAAAGCTAAGTGGAACATCACCCTATTTCAAAATATTTTTCAAAAATATACCAACTGAATAATTGTTTGAAAAACGCATTAGCTCTTATTTTTTTCTCTCAACACGCCCTATCTCAGAAAGAGTTTCAAAAATGACTTAGCTCAAAAAAAATTCAATACTTTTTAAACTGCACTAGGGCGCCTTTGAATCAAATGCTCAGATAAGAATTTTTTTTAAAATATGGGATAGGGTACTCTTCAAATAAAAAAAAGTCTGAAGGAGGATGCTTTTCAAAAAAAACTGAGAAAGGGCGTTTAAGAAAGTATTTTGAAATAAAGTGATGTTCCACTGCGATCGATCTGAAATAGCTTCCGCATTCTAGAGACCATAAGGGCACCAAAAAGTCGCAGGAATTCAATTAAATAATGCGCAAAACGTATTCTCCAATAAATAAAAAAAAAAATAAAAACAATTTCAGTGGCATCCCTAAAGCTATTTTTCTAATTCATTTAGAAATATCTGACTGGAAATTCATCTTTCTGCTGCAGCGATTTCATCAATACAAAAATAAGGAATGTATGTATCCATAAAAAACAATAATAAAGGTAAAACAGCTGTACACACGTGAATACATTTATATATACATTAGACTGGACCGATTTTTTTTTTTTTAATTGTATTGATGATATTTTAGATAAGACGAAAAAAATACTAAAAAAGTTTCAGATTATTTTTTTCAACATTTTTTTTTTGTGACCGTTGAACTTCTTTTTCGCTTTGTAAACAAATATGTATTAATCAAAAATGGGCTCGAATGTATTTGAATGTTCGAGAATTTTTTGTAATAATATTTATAAAATAATGAGCCTAGATAACGCGCGATATAAATTAATTACATTTAGTAAGAAAATTGGGCCAAGACCCAAAAAAAAAACCGAAATTATTTTTTTATAAATTTTAGTAGTAAATAAGTTTGGGAAAAATACATGTATTTTTTTAGAAAATGCAAAAAACTGAAAAATAATTATCTTTATAAATTTCAGTAGTAAATAAGTTTGGATTATTTTTTTCAACATTTTTTTTTTGTGACCGTCAAACTTCTTTTTCGCTTTGTAAACATATTAATCAAGAATGGGCTCGAATGTATTTGAATGTTCGACAATTTTTTGTAATAATATTTATAAAATAATGAGCCTAGATGACGCACGATATAAATTAATTACATTTAGTAAGAAAATTGGGCCAAGATCCAAAAAAAACCAAAATTATTTTTTGATAAATTTTAGTAGTAAACAAGTTTGGAAAAAATACATGTATTTTTTTAGAAAATGCAAAAAAACCGAAAATTAGTTTCTTTATAAATTTCAGTAGTAAATAAGTTTGGATTATTTTTTTCAACATTTTTTTTTGTGACCGTCAAACTTCTTTTTCGGTTTGTAAACATATTAATCAAGAATGGGCTCGAATGTATTTGAATGTTCGAGAATTTTTTGTAATAATATTTATAAAATAATGAGCCTAGATGACGCGCGATATAAATTAATTACATTTAGTAAGAAAATTGGGCCAAGATCCAAAAAAAACCAAAATTATTTTTTGATAAATTTTAGTAGTAAACAAGTTTGGAAAAAATACATGTATTTTTTTAGAAAATGCAAAAAAACTGAAAATTAGTTTCTTTATAAATTTCAGTAGTAAATAAGTTTGGAAAAATATATACATATTAAAGAAAAAAATTCAATTCCTTTTTGACCATATTCTTTATTGAGTTTAGCGCTTTTGATAATTTTCGAAGTAAAAACGTGAAATTAGTAAAACATAACACAAGTTTTATTAGTCGGGAAGGGTTCGCTTAGCAAACATTTTCATTCCAAACTTTTTGTGGTTAATTTAATATTCTGCAAAACCTGAAGCAGCTAAATTTGTTTACTACAATGGCTAGATACCTTTAAAGCAAAGATGCCTACAATTTTTATTTTTTTTTGGTTTTTATATTACACCGGCAAAACAATTTGTTCAGCTATTAAAAGCGAGTAATTTTATTTTTAGCGAATTGAACTCGACTAGAAAGTTAAAAAAATTAAACAATCAATTTTTGGAAATAATGGAGCATTTTTCAAAAAACAAAAAGCACGCTTGTAAAAACTTCAGGGGATCTTTAGATATAGCAGAGATATTAAGCCAAAAACAATGTGGGTTCAAAACTTTATGGTGAACTTAAATTTTTTCGATTTTGAAATTCAAAAATTTTCTAAAATTAAGTTTCAAACATTTTTTTTTCTGAAAATATTTTTTTTTTATACCTCTAAGAACAGCGATTTCAAATGCCGAAATTTATTTTTATAACTTCAGTATTTTTCGAAACATTGAAAAAATAAACTTTACAAAACAGTAAAAACGTGATATATTGAAATTGCATAGCTTTGGAAAAAATATGTAAAAAAAATTTCTATTTGTTTTCTTCAGCAGAACTTCGTTTTATGATAAAAGCAAACTCTATCAAATTTTTTTCAAATCGAAAGCGTTCGATTCCAACTATGTAACAATTTGGCATGGAAATCCCGGTATAATAAAAATTCTTAAAAAAAGTTCAATAATATATTTATAAAAATTGTTATTCTCGGCCTTTACAGCCTACTATAAAACCAACAGTTCAGTTGTTGTTATAAAAAAAATTCTGGTCCAGTCTAATATACATACACATATACACACCAACATACAAACAAAACAAATTACTACTTTAGCATTTCAAAATCCGGTTTGATTGAATACAAAAAATAAATAAGAAGCGCTAGAGGCACGACTTCCACGATTTTATTTCCAACGGCTGGCTTTGTTATTACTTTTTGAGTCGCACAGTAATGTAAACTCTCACTTAAAAACACTCGCAGGGTGAGCAACAATTTTTTGAGTTTTGTTTTGTAGCAAACATTTGTTATTTTTATTTTTTATAGTTTCCATAGTTTCTGTTTTAATTTATTTTTGTGCTTAATTATGCGTTTTTGATTATGTTGTAGATAGCTGGCTATAACATAGCTCTATTTTAACCCTTATTGATTATATTTAATTCTAGTTGTGATTGCTAATGGAAGTGTTTCAGGGACGTTTTATTAGATAGCTTACTGCGCGAGCTCAAAGTGTTTGAGCTGATATCATTTCAATGGTGGAGACTCCGCAGTTTTACCCGAGGTGGGTGTCGATATGTCAGAGGGACGACTGCAGTAAAAGAATATCAATTGCGAAAAGCGGCTAGCGTATAAATACTAACTACTTGCTGACAAACATAGAAAATAGTAAATTTTTACTGTAATTAGAAAAAACTAACGTTTAATTAGACCTTATGTCAGGCAAAGAAATCCAAAATGCGATTACCACTTTTAATAGTAAGTAAATTAAAATGTTAATCTGGCAGCACAGATGTCCATGACAACAATCAGCTGTTTGATGAAAACAAATGTCAAACGAAATCTTAAAAGTGAACAGACGCGTCTTATTTGTGAAAATTTTGATTTTATTATTAAAAAGTAAGTATTTATAGTTCAAAAACGTTAAAAAAATTTGAGAATGAAAGAAATAAGCGTAGGGATTTAAAAAAGCAGAAAAAATTGTATGCAGATAGGCTAAACCATTTGAGTGATACAAAAAAGGCAGTTACAGAGTCAGTGGCAGCGGCGTTTGATGCTTTGTGGGCCAATTTTCTGCCTAACTATCGATGGAATACACGGAAAGCAAGGGAAGTTCTTCGATTCTTTGTTCGGTATAAAAATTGCTCAGTTTTTATTTAACAGCTTTATATTTATGTAATGATTTTAATTATGCACAACTACAATTGAAAGTCCTGATCCAGCAAATGAACCGCTGGCGTCTATTGGCACTTACAGAAAAAAATATATTTTCACAAATTATCTCCACGAAAAGCTTCGGAAAAGGAGTAAACTAGATTCAACTTCGTAGATATTTCCTTGAATTCTAGCTTTAATTATTATTTTAATATTATATATATATATATATATCAATCAAACAAATTAGTTACTAGCTAGTTTAGTTGTAGGAAAGAGATAGTCACTCACTATTTTGTGGTTGGGAAGCAGATATATAGAGTACTTGGTTCAGGTCCCATCTTATCCTTCCTGGAGGGGTGACATGACCTAGAAGGTTTCACTGGTGATAAATCGCTACCACGCCAGTCGGGCAGTACCGCAAGGGAGTACCGAAGCGTAGCGGCTTCAAATGCGGCCAAGGACTGTTAGTTCCACAACACTCCCCAAAACCTTTGGAGTGTTTTTGTCGTTGCCACAACAACAACAACAAGAGTACTTGGTTGCGATATCATGCTGAAGTAACAATAGCTGACAGGATTTTGGCCGTCGCCGAACAAAAATAATTAGTCCGCTTGTATGAAAATATACAGTAAATTGTCACGACCAGTTTATTTCAAAACAATTTACATTAGATTCGTTTCCTGCAGTGCCAGACTTGTGAGCATTACACAACTACATCGAAACATATGTATGTTTCCATGGTTTTTGTTCAAAGTCTTTATTGTAGTAGAGACCAAAAATTTAAAGACAACCGCCATAGCATCCATATCGGACTTCTTCATCTGAAAAATTTTGTCACGTTCTGTTAACCATTACGCTATCGGAACGATGGTTTTTCCCTTAGCATGGGGATGAAATGAGTAAGTTGTATAGAAACAATTCTAATTCAATTAAAAACACAATTTCACTCAATATTTTGAGGTGGCCAATTTGATTTTTGAAAAAATTTTGTTGGTCCAAAATTGTGAAAACATTAAAAAATTGTATGAATGTGATATATATTTTTTTGCTTCAAATACAAAAGTGAGTGCATTTAATTTTTAGAATTTTCACTTGAATTAAAAACATAGTACGGAACATTTTTTTTCCAAATTTTAACTTTCCACTGGTTTTCGAGGGGATACCTTACAGATGCTAGCACATATTCAAAAATGTGTTTACTGTTGGAACTATAGGTTAGTTCCATTATTTATTAAAAAGGGTCTGAGCCACTTCAAAATATTGAATAAAAAATTGTGAAAATTAAATAAAAATTTTAGTTTTTAATACATTCTACCCCCAGCAAAACAATTTTTTTTTTTTTTTTTTGTGGAACTCAGCGTACATCACAAGCAGTAACAAGCTGATAACTCACTATAGAGCTTACCAGAGCTTGAATCGCATTAAATTCTAATAATAATCTTTTTGTGGAATTCACCATACACGCGCAGCTCAAATTGCATAAAAAATATAAAAATATTGCCATAAGCGGAAGTACTAATGGCTTAGGGCTAAGTAGCTTGCGTTTAAATTTAACCTACAATATATTTAAATACAAAACAAATATTAACGCAGAATCAGCAAAAAGTTGTAAATTATTATAATTTTTTTGTGCGAAAACTGCACGAAGCACAAAAAAATTTAAATTTTCGACACTGCCAGCGAACTGATAGCTCGACTATACATAATACCAAATAAAAAAAAAATAAAAAAATTAAAAAAAAAATTATAATAAAAGACAAAAAATTTAAGACAAAAAAAAATAATTAAAAATAAAAAATTTTTAAATTCAGCTGCTTGGCATCGTACTCGATAAGTAGAACACGAATTGCTGATATGCAAATGAGCAAAAGGCAATAATAACCACCCTCCTTCAAGAGTAGTACCTTTTGTACAAAAAAAAAAAAAATATGAAATGAAAAAATAAAAATACTGCTAAAGCGGAAACCAATAAACTACCAAAAAAAATAATGAAGTATGCAGCAGTAGCAGTAACGAGCGCTAACCAGCTGAGCGGTCGCTTCAAACAATATCCTAATACGCGCTGCTTCATCCTGCCAGGGCACACGGCGCGTTGCGCGCTTGGTGGCATTTGCGCGCTGTGATAGGCATCATTACGAGCACAAATGTGTTAGACATTGCAAGCATGTACTTTAGACCGTGCCAAACTTTTTTTTTTATTTTTTTTTAATTATATAGAAATTATTTCTCAGAATGGCAAACAAATATTCTTTAAAAGCTTCAGCACTTTATGTTAAATTTAGAGGTCTATGATTGCTAGTTTAGATTTTTTGTGACTGATTTAATTTTTACTTTAAAGTGCCAAACCATTCAAGTAACAAATAAAATTCGAAAAAAATTTCGTACAGAAAATTTTCGTTGGGCATGCCGTTTCAGACTTATCAAGCTTTAAACTTTTGTATGGTTTTTGATTACACGTTTCTTCGTTTAAAATATTTGTGAAACAGGCAAAAATCAATGTAGAAAAAAATAAATATAAATTCTTGAATTGAATGCTTAATCCGAGTCAGTCCTAAAAAATCTAAACAAGCTACTATAGACCTCTAAATCTGAAAAATAATGTCCACATAATTTAAAAAAAACAAAAAAATTTGGTTCGGTCTAATGTACTTAGGTATATATAGCATATAAAATGCAGCGTGTTATGTAGTTAAGCGGATTATTATTTGTATAAAATATGTATGTGACAAAAGCAATTTTTTCCGTTTCACTTGATCGACCAGGCTTGATAACGCGCAGCAGCCCTTTTTTGTGCCATTCAATCAGCTGCGCTCTATCGAAAGCTTTTTAGCTACTGTTGTTGTTATTATTGTATTCCTAGGTAAAATATGGTTTAAAAATTTTAGAGTACCACAGCTGCAAGCGAAGGCCGTAACAGCAGCGAAAAGCTAAACCCGAAAAAGGGATATACCCACTCTACCCCAAATTGAGCCTCGAACTACACTTACTCGGGTTGATCGCCTGTAATCAAGTAAGTGCTCCAAGTCAATTTCATTCAAACTGAACTTGTTTTTGTTCATTTGTTAACGGTTTAGTGACGTATTACCGATGTGGGCAGTCTTTTGTCGGATATGGATCCACTACGTTGCTTCTGAAACCAGCCCTAGTGGCGCGGAAACAATGTACCTGTTGAACCTTCATTTTGTCTCAACTAAAGTTAATGAAGGAAGAGGACTGATAGTGAAAAGGTAAGCAAGTCATATCGGCAGTTCAAGCATAGAGTTCCATTTCCTTGCTCTTTTTTCGCAAACTCCTCCCGTTAGATCTTTACACTGTTTATGGTGTTGTTGTATTATCAAACACACTTTGAATTATTTTTATTCTTTTTTGAATAACGTTATTAATTTAAATAGTTGATTATTTGAAACTATTTGTGATTCAAGTCAGTACACAACTAATCAATCATTATGAAAATTAATAATCAATTGATTAATTATTAATTTATTGCTTCTTATTACTTCATTACGACATAATGATTGATTAGTTGTGTACTGACTAAGTCAATTAATCATTTAGGAAATTCAATTAATTTTAATCACAAGATTCCTCCTTATATTCGATTGTTTTAAGTTACTGAGTATTTTTAATTAATTAATCAGTTTTCATTATTCGATTATTTTAATTGCAACTAATAATTAATTTACCTTTTTATTTATAATATTTAAGTAATTTAAATTAGTTATTTTCGATTATTTCCAGGTTCTGATTATTTTTTGTTAACTAATCGATTTTTCTTATTTGATTTCATTACTTAACTAATTTTGAATATTCAAGTAATTAAAAATAATAAGATGATTAGTTACTTTCGATTTTAGTTACCGATGATTACAATTTAATTAATTGTTTTGTTAGTGGATATTTTTTTGCCGCACTAATTGAATTATTCAATTAGAATATTCAAAGAACTAAAAATAACAAGGCGATAAGTTATTATCGATTTTCCTAGTTAATTAATAATAATAATCAATAGTATTAATTAATTAATCGATTATTATTACTTGAAAATTAAAGTAACTACAAAAAATAAGATGAGAGGTTATTTTCGATTATTTCAGATAGTTAATCGATTTATTGTTGCTTATTTTTTTTGCCGCAATAATTGAGTTTTTTATTAGTATTATCTACTTAATGGATTATCATTACTTGATTATTTTAACTGCCAGACTTATTTGATTAGACAGTTATAAAATTGTAGTAACTACTAAAAATAAGATGATTGCTAGTTACTGATTATTTTTTAGTAATTAATCGATCTTTGGTTGATTATTTTATTTGCAGGGCTAATTGAATTATTCATTAAGAATATTTAAGTAATTACAAATAATTTGATGTTTGATTTTGTTTATCGATTATTGTTGATTATTTTTAATTAACTAATCGATTTTCAATATAAATAATTAAATAATTGAATTATTAATTTGGAATACTCAAATAATTATAATTATTAAGATGATACGTTTTTTCGACTGTTTCTAGTTATTGAGTATTTTTTAACAATTAATCGATCATTATTTGATAATTTTAATTACACTTCCATTAAGTTTTTAAATAATAAGATGATTTTTTTTATTTTCTTGATAACTTTTCATTAGTTAATCGATTTTAATTTTTTTTAATATATAACCACGATGAACTTCTTTAATTAAATAATCATTACGACTAAAAAATTTAAAAAATATTGCTGATAAATAATATTAGTTAAATAGTTGCAAAACTCGAAAAAACTAAATAGCATTTGGAAGCACAAGTGGAAGCATAAAACTGTAAAAATTCCAAAAATTAAAAAGAAGATTCAGAAAAAATTAGAGTGAAAAAATAAATAAAGAAGTGACAACAAAATACTCAAAATTTGTTAACGAAGCTAGTGTAGGAAACAACTCAATGAACCTTAAATTCTCCAGCGCATGGCATTAGGCTGGTATCACTGCCTTCCATGGACGAGAAGAAGAACTGTTACCTTAGACTTGGAGCTGCTGGACCGGACCTCTCCCCACGTAAGTGGTAAAGGCAGATGAGTAATCTAAATGTTTAGCTGCCAAAGGTAGCTTAAACAATAGTCACAGAGATCACTTACAAAACTGCATAGCCTAAACTTGTTATTTTTGCACAACATTTAACCCATCAACCCCTTAATATGGGTATCAAAGACAAAAAAAAATAAACTGAAACCTATTCATAGCGGCTTAAGACTAATCCCATTTTTGTGCGAATAGGTTTAGGCAGAGCCTCGTTAAGCTGTTGTGATGTATTTATAGGTATCTAGCCACTGTCTCTATATGGGCAAAATACAAATATGTTTTGTTGGTGTTTGCAATTTTTTGTTGTTGTTTTTTTTTTTTTTGCACGCTATTAATCCGTTATGCTAACTGAAAAATATAATCTCTTCTGCGAATATCCGTTCAATGGTATTAACTACGAATTGCATTTGCTTGCAATGCTGCGGTCACATTTAATAGCCAATTTCAACCCTCAGAGTGCAAAGCAAACAAAAAAGGGGAATAAAGGGAAAAAAAATTGCGAATTGCTTAAAAAATTCAAAACCAAGGAACAAAAAGCAATGCGCAACGAAGTATTTTAAAAATAAATAAAGGCAGTGCAAATGACAGGGCAAAAATGTGGCATACAACGAGGTGCGTACTTAAGTGCTAAAAATACAACACTGCGTGTGTGTGTGTGTGTGATGTGGACGCAGGGCATGCAGACCTGGTGCATGTGGCGTTCCTGCATAATTATAGCAGCCTTGTAGGGAGTGCTGTAGCTAGTGAGATGGATTTTTGTTATGAAACTAGAACTATAGTATCATATAAGAACTAGTTCAATAGTAACTAGATGTTCACTAGTTCTAAAAAGCCAGTTGAGTAAGCATTTATCGAAAACAATTTATACTTTTTTTTATAAATTTTTTAGTTTTTTTGTTGCTCAAATTTTATTTTTCAGTTCCAATTTTCTTTTGAATAAAAAAATTTTTTTTTATATTTTTTTGTGTTAAAGTTTTATTTTTCAGTCCTCATTTTTTTTTTTATTTATTAATTTTTTTGTTTTAGATTTTATAATGAATATGCTTAAGAAGAAAGGGTTCAAATGGTACTGTTTAAGTCTTAGGTTTTGAACCGCGTCTGACAAATAATAATCATTAATCGCAATGATTGCAGGTTTAATTAATTGATTATTTTCTTGTGAAGCCATTGATTTTACATTTTTGAAGATTTGAATTTTTTACAACGGAATAAAAAAAATAAGAAAAAAGCCCGATTTTTTAATATTATAAAAACATTATAAATTTAGATTATTTCCGTTTTTCTTTCACTAATTAATTTTATTATAAACCATTTTTTTTTCAATCTAAAACAAAAAAAAAAAACAAAAAACAAAAACAGAACTAATCAATAATAGCCAAGCTGTTATTTTTGACTAAAAAATTTATTTTTTATAAAAAGGGGGAAAAACTATTATTATTGAATTTTTTTATTATTACTTTTGTTTGGTGTTCATTTTACAATATGCCTAATTTTTTTTACAAAAATATAAAACAAAAAATCAAAACTCATTAATAACCAAAAAAATATTATATTTGATTATTATAGATTTTTGTATCTTTTCACGAATTTTATAAGAAAAAAAAAAAACAACTATTCATTCTTCTTGATTATTTTAGATTTATTTTACAAATGCTTTTCTTTAATTTTTCCTATACACCATATACAAAAAAAATAAAACAAAAATGAAAACTATTGAATAACACCGCGTTACACACATTCTCTCCTATGAACCAAATATACTTTTTCAGAAAGGGGAGAAAAAATAAAAATACACGTTTTTGATTATTACAGATATTTTTTCTTTTGAAGAGTTTTAATTTTACCATAAGCAATATTTTTTTATAAAAAACCAAAAAAAAAAGTCAATACTAACTGTTAATAACCAAGAAAAATTATTATTTTTGATGATGAAAAACACAAAAAAAAAAAACTTTGCCATAAACAACAAAAAAATTACTTTAGATTTTTTCATCATAACTTTTGTTTAACTTTGATTTTACTACAAAACTAATTTCTTTTGTTAAAAAATAAATCAAAAAAATCAAAACTAATTAAGAGCCAAAAAAATTATTATTTTTGATTATTTTTATTTCACTAATTAAAAAAAAACATTTGCTTTTAACTACCAAAAAAAGTATTATTATCGATTATTTTAGATTTCTTTTATCATTACTTTTTTTTTAATTTTTACTATACACTTAATTTTTTTTTAAATCAAAATTAATTAATAATAACCAAAAAAATATTATTTTTGATTATTACAATTTTTTTATCTTTTGAAAAATTTTAGTTTTACATAAACAATATTTTTTATAAAAAAATACTACAAAAAAATTTTAATTAACCATAAATAACCAAGAAAAATGATTATTTTTGATTATTACAGTTTTTGTATATTTCGATGAATTTTATAAAAAAAATAAAATAAAAAAAAACTTATCATTAATAACAAAAAAATTTTGTTTCTGCTTATTATAGATTTCTTTTATCTTTTGACGAATTTTATAAAAAAAAACTAAGACAAACATTCAAAACCAAAAAAAAAAATGATTATTTTAGTTTTTTTTTCAATACTTTAAAAGAATTAAAATTTTTACTATAAACAACATTTATTTATAAAAAAAAAGTTAACCATTAATTAGCAAAGAACATTATTTTTGATTGTTACGGATTTTTTATCTTTTGAAGAATTTTAATTTTACTATAAACAATATTTTTTTATAAAATAAAAACAAAAAAAATTAAAACTAACCATTAATAATCTAGAAAAAAAATATTATTTTTGGTTAATATAGATTTTTTATATATTTTGAAGAATTATAGTTATATTGATTGTTGTTGGAGCAGTGCTCGAATTTTTATGTTTGTTTGTTGAATTTAAAAAAAAAAAAACAAAGTAAAAATTAAATACTCATTTTAGTTTTTTTATCATTACTTTTCACGAATTAAAATTTTGCTATAAACAACATTTATTTATAAAAAAAAGGTTGGAACTATAGAAAAGGTGGACAATATTCAGCGCTTTAAAAGAGATTGAGTAGGAACTAATAGTTGTTCCGAAAGCACAATAAGCGCATCAGTTAGAACTATTAATTTTCTCTACAGGGTCGCAAAAATATATATAAAATTGTTACGAAAAGTAAAATAAAACAAAAATAAATATTTGTAACTACAAAAAAAAAAGAAAACAAATGTGTGCCACATACAACGCTGTGCGTACTTTTTTCGCATGCAAAATTCGGGACTACTTAAAAATGCGTCCGCTGCTTTGGTCATGCGGAGCATAACGGCATACAATGTAAATGCAAACTCAAGCAGGGTGGGTGTGTAGGCGTGGCAGCAATGCTTTTATTTAATTGTTTAAATAATAATACATTTTTTACCCAAAAAAAAAACGGAAAGCAAATAAACCAGTTTGCAAGTTTTTGCATCAACAAAATTTTTGCTCGAAAAGGGATTGTAAAGTAGCAAATCAGTCAAAAGCAAGCAAATGCAACCCTCGCTTTGAGTAGTTCGTCGACTTTTCAAAGGATGTAATTATTAGCTAAATAGCATGGTGCGAAATAAAAGTGGTGGTTGCGAAGCCAGTTTGATTTTTTTTTTTTTTTTTTGTAGAACCTTTTCACCAAGCCTTTCAGCCTGCCAACGAAATCAGTGGTGTGCTCGTTCTAGTTTAGTTGAGGTTGCGGTGGCTGTGTTTTGGTCAAACAAATATGCATGGATCAGCTGACCCATTCGAGGCTAGTGGCGTAAGCTTTATATCTGCCTCTTTTGCAGAATTAAAGTGCAAGAAGCGGAGCACGATGTTATCAATTTAAAGGCTTTGGAAGATTCGAAGCTTTGAAAGAGTCGAAGCTTAAAGGAATTTTGCGGTAGTACCAGTTCTTGGTGTGATTTCGTTCCAATGCTCTACTGTTCAGTGACAAAAATGTTAGGGTCTACAATCCTTTTTTGGTTCCATCTGTAATCCCAGCCAACTGCTAATCTAATTATTACTATCCTGAAATCCTATCGACCTGTCCGCACAAAGAAATAAATTAAATTCGCAGCTCCGGTTTCGCCCCATTTACTTGTTTGCTCGGAATGTTGCATTGTACTACCTGACCTTGTTAAGCGCAATTTTCTATTAAAAACAGCAAGCTTCAAAGCTCCTGAGCCTAGATAGCTCGACTGAGCTCTTGACTATCCAGAGTTTACCTCCTCATATAAAAAGTGAAAAAGAACGCATGTTGAGTTCCACCTGCCCAAGAACTGCTATTAGCCAGCACAATTCCGAAATCCCCTATCCAACGCCAAATTTATTTTCAACGGCCTGAGTTAAGAATACCACGCACTGATGAGATAGGCTGATTTTACGGTCGACGGCGGTTTTTGCCAGCGCTACCACCCTTCCATCAAAGTTAGACCCAACGTACAGAACTTACTGGTCCCCTACTACTCTACACATATTAGCACTGAGGCTTTGGCGACACAAAGTTCCTGACAGAAAGAACCGATGTAGAAGGGATCGTCAGACAGTCGGACTAAAACATGACCGTACTGGATTGATATATCGCAAAGCACGGAAACTTGCAAACATTGCTAAACGCTACGGGAAATATTTTTCGGGCCCATGTAGGGACCTTTATTTGTTCACGTCCATTTCGGGACACTTCACAATCATTTCGGGATCACTCTAAAACTTTTTGGTGATCATTTGGGGATTGTTTTCGTGTCTTTTTCGAGACTTTTTCCGGAGCATTCTGGGGTGCTTTTGAGACTATTCGATATAATTTTCGGGATCATTTCGGGATTATTTTTGGGAAAATGTTTGTCCCGAAATGATCAACAGTCCCAAAATGGGCCCGAAAATTATATCGAAAAGTTCCACAATTATCTGGAAAAAGTACGAAATTATCCCGAGAAACATCCCGAATTAGGCCCAAAAAACTATAACTCTTTCCTCGACTTTTATTCTCTAGTAAAGCTTCCTTTGCTGTTATTATCTCAAGATTGAGGAGTTATTACCGCTATTGTGCTAAGAAAGGAAAAAGGACTAGTTACATTTTACATGAGTTGAGAGGGAGTCCTTCTAGCCATTTATGGAGCTTTTTCCCCACTTTTTTAATAGTTTCCTTCTGTAAATTGAAATCTTCAAGCTCGGAGATCAATTAGTATGACGAGGTTTGTTTTCCCGACTCCTGTTAAAAGAGTGTTGGTATAATGGTGATGAAACAGAAGACTTAGCTGGGAAAGTACTTAGTTTCGTTCCTTGTTCTTAAAATCGATTGTTTCGTGCCTTAACTTGTACACAAATCCTTCTAATTAGGAGAACCCTTGATCCTTTTTGTGCTGTTTCTCAAACATTCAACGTAATAAAACGGCACAAAATACGAATACCATATAAATGTTAAAGAAAAATTATTGCGTAGAATGAGAATAAGAACGCAGCAGGCGATCGTTGTAAAACAAACAAATCGTCCGAGTGTTTAGAGAAAGCGCCAGGAGCACAATAAAGTGATCGTTCAATGGAAAAGTGAAGTAGAAGCAGAGTGCTAATGAAAGATACTCTACTGCGTAGCTGCATACGTCTGCTTGTGTAGCGCGGCTTGATTTTTATTTTTAATCTCAACGGCTGACATGGTAATCAAGTGATCCTTTCTTTTGTTGTCTGTCTACTGTTGTAATGCGATCGTCAATAAAACCACGATAGATACGACGCAAAATAAAGTAAGCGTGAAAATGAAAACAGGAATTTCGTAGTCTTCTTTCATTTCTTGTTTAAATCAAAAGGCAAAAGCATTGAAGGCAGAAACAATGTCAAAATTACCCGCGATCACTTTTGCTGCCGATCGTGTTCGTACCCTGCAAAAAATGCGATTAGTCTAGAATGAATCCGGTATGAGTCGCAAAGGAGTATGCGTCCAGTGCCAGTTTTGATCTCTTTGTATGGGTTGAAGTGATTTCTTTTGTTTGAGCATGCCTTATGAAGAGACTAATTAGTGCCTTTCATGCCCAAAACGTAGTGTCGGAGAGATTCCCTTTGTTCCCGTATGGGTACGATCGGACAAGTTTACTTTTAACACTTAAAAGTAGGCTACAGAAATTATAATCGACTTATCCCAACTATGCCTATAACGGAATAGTTGGGATCAATTGTAGCCCACTGTGACGAAAGGTATTGTCGTGGATCACTCTCTTTAGAGATCAGTCCCGATATTTTTTGCATGGTAGCTAAGGCGTCAAGGGTTGACTAGTGTGAGTGTGATTTTTTACGAACTCCTTGTAAATGTAGTTGTGATGTTACGCCCCGTAGGCAGCTGTTTCCCCACAATTTTCAACAATCACGATCGTTCGATTCGATCGGTGGAATTTTTGTTTGTGGCTCCCGGTGCTGTGCTGCGCTCTACTTTAAGTATGTAGGTTTTGAGTTTATTCATACACGTATATGCCTTTTGCTTTTGGGTTTAATGATGCCTTTGATATGATTGTCCTTTCTTGCTTTTGTAGTTTTAATAAGTAGTAGCTATGGTTCTAAAGTACTAAGACTCAAATGAAGAAGAGGACTATGTATTAACTGAGCCGCGATCTCTTTTAACATATATCCTTCCACATACGATCGGTAAGCTAACTTCTGGCGATCTTCTAATATGCTTTCTTGTCTTGAATAGTGACCATAAGTTAGGTTAGGTTGAGGACTATTTTAAAAATATTTAATAAATGAAATAAATTTTTTTTTTTTTAATTTTTTTTTTTTAATTTTTTTTTTTTGTTTTCTTTGAGGCTGAAAACAATACCGAAATTATCCTGGAAAAGTACCGAAAAGATCCCGAACTGGTCATGGAGGTCTCAAAAACAATCCCATAACTATGCAGTAATAGTCCAGGGAAAAATTCCGAAAATAATACTGAACTGGCCCGGAAAAAGTCCTAAAAATGATACGGAACTGGTCCTGGAAGTCTCGAAAACAATCCCGAAACTACATGCGATTTCCAGCACTTCCAAAACTCTCAGTGGAAGCCGAGCATTGGGTACATTTTTCCAACCAAATATTTACCCTCACATATGTACTTGTGTAGGAGCGGTGTATCAAGTTCCCTTAGCTCGGCCAGACTATCGAGATGAGGACCCCCTGCGGATTAGGGTGCATGGTACGCCTGTCCTTTGCGGCAAAATCCACATCGACGCCTATTTCGGTTTCAACAAAATCCTCCCAACGAGAGTCAAGCTAGTACGCAAAGTGCAATACTGCTACTGCAACCACAACAACAAAAACAACTTTGAGAAAAATCTGAGTGGCTCCATCTGCAGTCCTGATCATCGACAAAGAAAGCCCTGAATCCACACGACTTCTACCTCATCGTGACAGCCTCTGCAATCGTCAAGTGTCCACTAATGCCATCCATAAGTACTTCAACTGTAGCTTTGTGCAATTTGACAAGCAAGCTCATTATTTTCCTATCCAATTATGATACTAGAGAGTCTGAGACTTCGCCATCAACACGCTTGGTACATAGTAAGTTCGTTGTCTATCAGGAGATTAGCCAAATGTGGTTTGTCTCGCTTATGTCTATTCGCAAACCTTCTCTGCGGTGTCATTTCTTTTGCGCTTGCTCTGTCCGGTAATCCAATGAAGAAGAATAGTGAGAAGCTCTGTAGAATCCAACGAGGCTCGACACTTCCACACTGAGTCGTGAAGTCATCAAATGACGTGATATGGGTCATGATGTAACAATCCAGACAATCCAACAGACAACTACTTGATGCAGATCTTTAAGGCTAATAAGGCTACGTCTCCGACGACACTGTGTTAATATTTGGGCATCATTTAACTCCGCCGTTTGATGCAAAGCTGCACCCCCGGGGCGTCTCAACGACGTCCATACCGAGTGCGCCCTTTTAATGCTGTAGTCCAACCAACAGCTTAGGAAGAACAAGACCGATCTCACGACAGCCAGGTCTAGGTATAGGAAGGACTCTAGTGTTACGGGGCCAAGGACTGTTAGCTCAGTATAAAAATTCTTTATCTGCATACACGAGTGCTCGTGCCAACTAAGCAGGGGCAAAGTTCTGTTACTACAACAACAATGAAGAGCAAGAGCTGCCTAAGGAAACCCTCAAACTTTTATCTATTAAGACAAAACCTTGGTATGACAGTGAGCATTAGCAGAACAAGCCCTCCCTACAGTAATCTCATTTTGCCTAAACCGGCTCAAACTGCGACCTCTGTAGGTAAGTCTTAATGACAATTCCTCTCTGGAGGTATCGGCTAAGCAGGCGAGGATTCCTATAAAGGGTTTCCTTAATCTCTCCATCGGGGGATTAGACAACAGACCTCTCATAGTTGAAAATGACAGTCCGTTGCTGTCCCTCTAAGCTCACAAAAGAGTTGGTAGGAGTAATTGCCAACTTGGACGACTACCCTCGTTGACGAAGCCGCAGTTAGAACCCGATAGTTTTGGTCTAAAATATCATCTGCTGTTTAGCTTTACTGACTTTTTTCCACAAAAGAACTAATTTAAAAAAATAAAAACAGATATGCAAATTCATCCACCATGCAATACAACAACAACAACAACAATAGCAATAGCTACGCGTACCACGAACCACAAACAATTGTTGAGCCAAACCGTGCCAAACAAACAAACACGACGAAACTGTCGAGCGTTTGGCTGATTGCCTATTTAACTGTCATGTTGCAACTACAAATTAAATATGTCTGCAAATAAAGGGTGTTTTTTAGGGGTATAGAACTTCGAATTGAAATAAAACACAAGAAAATCGTTTTAAGGTCCATCAATTTAGCTTTATTGGAAGGATAATTTTATGCCATTAATGTTTAAATATGATTTCGGGCATGTGGCCGCCGCGGCTGGCTCGAATAAAGCCAATTCTACAGGTCCAATTTTCAACCACTTTTTCGAGCATATGGGGCCGTATGTCGGCAATAACGCCACGAATGTTGGCTTCCAATTCCCCTAACGTTTCTGGTTTGTTGGTGTAGACGAGCGACTTCACATATCCCCAAAGAAAATAATCCAATGGTGTCAAATCACACGACCTTGGTGGCCAATTGACAGGTCCATTCCGCGAAATTATGCGCTCATCGAATGTTTCCTTCAATAAATCGATTGTGACGTGCGCTGTGTGGCATGTAGCGCCGTCTTGTTGGAACCACAACTCATCCACATTCATGCCATCCAATTCGGGAACAAAATAGTCGGTTATCATGGCTCTATACCGGTCTCCATTAACGGTAGCTGCCTCTCCAACATTATTGCGGAAGAAGTATGGCCCAATGACTCCACCAGCCCATAGAGCACACCAAACAGTCAGTTTTTGTGGATGTAATGGCGTTTCAAGGGTCTCATGTGGATTCTCTTCACTCCAAATGCGGCAATTTTGCTTGTTGACGTAGCCATTCAACCAAAAATGAGCCTCATCACTGAACAAAATTTTGCGATGAAAATCAGCATCGAAATCAATCTCATTTTCGGCCCATACACCAAAATCACGACGCATTGCATGGTCTCGCGGCTTTAATTCTTGCACAAGCTGGATCTTGTAAGGTCGCAAGCCAAGATCTTTGCGCAAAATCTTCCATAAAGTTGATGGACAAAGCTCCAATTGCTGTGCACGGTGGCGAATCGATTCATTCGGGTCCTCTTCAACACTTTGCTCTACAGCGGCAATTGTTTCTTCGGTGCGCACTGTTCGACGTCTCTGCGGATGCGTATTATCACATAGAGTAAACGTAGTGCGAAAACGATCCATGGTTAACCGAATTAATTGCTCTGATGGACGATTATGTCGACCATAAAATGGACGGAGCTCACGGTAAACTTCGCGAACTGAACCATTATTTTCGAAATAAATTTGCACGATTTGCAAGCGTTGTTCTTTTGTCAACCTGTTCATGATGAAATGGCAAACCAAACTGAACATAAATGACATTAGAGTTGCCAGATTTGACTACAAAATGCCAGTTTTATCTCTATTCGAAAAACAAACCTGTAAAAAAAACACCCTTTACAACAACAACACTGCCCATTCTATGCAGTTCATAAATTCATAGATCTAGCTCTGGCTCTGTCTGCAAGTCTTTCCTCAGCCCCAGCTGGCCGCAATTGCATGGTTGAATAATGTCGCCTGAAAACCGGAAGTTCGTGACTAGCATATTAGTTTGGTAAATTGTTAGTGTTGTTGTTTTTTTACTGCAACTGACACTGTTCCTATTTACAATTAGATGTTAGTCGCCTATACAATTGATCTTTGGGTTTGTTGTTGTAGTTAAGGTGCTGTCACTAACAAATAAAAATGGAATTTTTGTTATATTTTTTTCGGAAGTTAGCTCTGTTGGTTGACACATAGCCATTGTTGTTGTTGTAATATTTTGTTACTGCGTTTTTGGTCACGTGCTGCCTAAATATGCAGCCGTCTGAGTTTTGGTGCTTTTCAAGATTTATTTTGCAATTTTTTTCCGTAAACCTTGCCCGCATAGAGAGTACATGGATAAGGGTTGGGTTACTTTGAGTAAAAAATTATTCAAATAAAAAATATATTTTTTTTATTATGCAAAAAAAGTTTGCTTGTGGAGATTTTCGGGATTATTTTCGGGATCATGTCAGGTATTTTTCGAGGCCAATACCGAAATTATCTTGAAAAAGTACTGAAAATAATAGTGAAATGATCCCGAACTGGTCCCGAAAGACTTGAAAACAATCCCGCAATTATAAAGCAATGGTCCTGGAAAAATCCCGCAAAGTCCCAAAAATCATCTCGAACTGATTAAGCATAAGTACCGAAATTAGCCTCAAAAAGTACCAAAAACCATCGCGAAATGATGCTGAACTGGAAGTGGAAGTCTCAAAAACAATACCGAAACTATCCAGTCATGGTTCCGCAAACACTCCCGAACTAGTCCAGCAAAATTCCTGAAAGCAATCCCGAAATAATCCAGGAAAGGTACCGAAAACAAACCGAACTGGAAGTGAAAGTCTCGGAAACGACCTCGAAATTATCCAGTAATGGTTTAGGAAAATCCCGAAAACAATACTGAACTGGTTCGACAAAAGTCCCGAAAACAATGCCGAACTGATCCTGGAAGTTTTGAAAACACTACCGCAACTATCCAGCAATGATTCTGGAAAAATCTTGGAAGGCCCTGAAAGCAATGCCAAAATAAACCTGGAACAGTACCGAAATGGTCCCGGAAAAATTGTAGAAAGCTCGAAATCATTTTATTAAGATCTCTATATGGACTCGAATAAACTCAAATAGGCCGGAAAAAGCCATATTTTGTCCACCCCAAAATAACCCATATACTCATTTCAATCAGCCGGCAGTAAGATAGCAGCCCTAGGAGTACTGATTGGGAGAGCTCCACCTCAGTAGACTTCAATGGTGGTTCCGAGAGCTGGATTCACTTTTCAAAATCTTGCTGATGACTCTGGTCAAAAACTTTGATCAAGTAATCCATTTCTGCGAACTAAAAGAAGGGTCTGCGACAGGAAAAGAGGATTAAGATATATTCGAAATTCTCTATATATGTAAATAGAATTTTTTCCAAGGCCGTATGAGTCTTAGACTAGC
This sequence comes from Merzomyia westermanni, assembly GCA_949987695.1. Classification (NCBI taxonomy): domain Eukaryota; kingdom Metazoa; phylum Arthropoda; class Insecta; order Diptera; family Tephritidae; genus Merzomyia; species Merzomyia westermanni. The sequence continues at coordinate 147,483,533 of OX465290.1, forward strand.
AACAAAGAGTAGATAGACCTTAAAATTATTTGTGGATACTTAATGACTTTCAGGCACACCGATATCGCAAGAATATATAGAATCGTTAAACCATACTCTAAGCCTGCTAGCATAGAGGCAACATTTTAAATGCAGAGCTTTTAAGTTTATTGGACGTTCCCAAAAAAAAAAGGGCTAAGTACATTAACCCAAAGTAGATAAAGAAGAAAAATTTGGAATACTCAATAAGAAATAACTAATTTACATAACTTCTCAAAATCGAAATGCGAGCTGTCAACAGTTGCCCTAATTTATTTGTCACAACCCATGCGCAAGACGATAATACAATGAAGAATAGGACGCCGCACAGTGGGGTATTTTGCAGTAATTTTTCGCAAAATAAATTAAGTCGACAACGTTTGCAGCTAGAGCTGGTAGATAAATATTTTTGAGAGTATTACACTCTGACCAGAGGTCTATTGTGCTAGAGCTGGTAATCAAAAACAAATTCAAAGCGCAAATAAGTATTTTCGAATATAAAAAAAAATCGAAAATTTTTTTTTTTGTTTAACGGAATGTATAAATTCACACGTAACATTTGCAACAATGTTTCGAACAACTGAAAACCGATTTTGAGCTCAAAACTGAAAATCTTTCTGGAAACATGTCGCTTTACATTTTGAAGCTGTTGAATTCGAACCTGTAAACAAAAAGTTTCAAAACTAAGTACTGAAACAGATATGATTATTTTTTATAGATTTTCAGCAGCGTAACTCGACTAAGTAAAATACATTTTGAAAAAAAAAAAAAATTTAAACGGGTAAAAAAATGGAAAAATTATGTTTTTCAATGCTCAGTTTTCAGACTCATCCACTTTTTAAACATTTTGATTAGCTGAATGCAAAAACGTTCTTAATTGAGTATTGCAAACCGTTTTTTGAAAAATCCTTTCCTTGGAAATATACATTTTTTAAATTCGAACATGTAAAATGGTTTCATAACTTTGTGTTTCTTATAAAAAGATGTAGGTGCTTGATTCGAATATGTAAAAAAAAGTTTCAAAACTGAGATGGAAAAAAAATTGTTGAAAAACATTTTTTTTTCTATCTTGGGTTTCTCTTTAAGCAACTCATCTTCCTAAAAAAATATTCAAAATACTTTTTTTTACAAATTTATTCTAAATCAGTACTTAAAAATATTCAAAAAATCCCCTTTTTTATTTTTATTTGCTAAATTCGACTGTAATAAAAAGTTTCGAATTAAGTATTATGAACTGTTTTTAAAAAATAAATTTTTTAATTTTTTTAATATTTTTTTTTGAAAAATTTGGAGAATCTGAATTCGAAAATGTAAAAAAAAGTGTTAAACCCGAATAACTATTTCCTTGCGTTTCTTAAAAAATGTGAGGTGCTTGGATCGAATGTGTAAAAAAAGTTTCAAAACTGAGTATGAAAAAAATTATGAAAAATTGTTTTTCTATTTTTTTTTCCTTTTCAGAAACTAATCCTAATGAGAAAAAAAAGCTAATTTTTTTACAAATTTATTTTAAATCAGCATTTAAAAATATTTAGGAAATACCGTGTATTGAAATACCGGAATTTGAGTGTAATTACAAGTTTCAAATTGAGTATTTTGAACTGTTTTTAAAAAATGTATTTTTTTATTTTTTCTTAAAAAACTGGAGAATCTGAATTCGAGTTTGCAAAAAAAAGTTTGAAACGGTATGAAAAAAAAGTTTAGAAAAATATTTTTTTTTTCTATTTCTGAATTCCCTTTCAGCAACTTATCACCCTAAAAAAATAATAAAGATAATTTTGTTTACATTTTATTCTAAATCACTACTTTAAATGTTTAAAAACTCCGCTTTTTTTAAATTTTTATTTTCTGAATTTCTAATTCTGTAATAAAAAGTTTCGAATGGAGTATGTGAACTGTTTTTAAGAAATCAATTTTTCAATTTTTTTTACCAGCTTTCCTTGAAAAATAGGGCTAAACTGAATTCGATTATAGTAAAAAAAGTTCGAGTACCGAATACTTGTTTCCTTGATTTTTAAAAAAATGTGAGGTACTAGGATCGAATGTGCAAAAAAAACTTTAAGACTTTATATTGAAAAAAAAAGTTCAGTTTCCTTTTCGGCAATACAAACTAATTAAGAAATTAAAAATAAAGATATTTTTTGGAAAATTTATTCTAAATAAGCACTTCAAAAAAATTCTAAATTCTGCTGTGCTTCCTTCGAATATGTAAAAAAATTCTCAAAACGGAATTTCTCCTGCCATTTCTTAAAATTTGTGAGATGCTTAGATCGAATATGTAAAAAAAAATTTATTTAAAAATAAATATTGAAAAATGTTTTTAAAAAAAAAAATCTATTTTATAAACTTTTTTCCATTTTTTTAAGTAGCAGATTTTTTTTTGTTAAATATGAATTTAAAAAATTTTTTTTCGAGGTAAACTATTACGAAAGTTTGTTTGATGCTAAATTCGATGTAAAATAACATAAACAAAATTAAATCAAACCCTAAGCAAAAAAATATTTTTTTTTAACATTTTTCAATTCACAGTTTTGAGATTTTCACTCTTTAATAATGAGTTTTCAAATATCAGCCTACCTGCGCTTGCCTTAACAGTGAAATTTGATTTTGAGTGAAACTTTTTTAAAATATCCCACAGTGCGCCATACACTTACATACAAATTTATGTGCCTTTTTAACAGGATTTCCTACTCTTAACTGCGCCATTAGCTAGATGCGACCTTACAGCACCTCAATCCCTTTATTTGAATATCCCTTTCACAAGCATACAATTTGCTCTTTCTTACTATCCTGCGGCACAACAAGAAATCACAGCTTCTTTGCGCATATCCTTTTTCTTATAAATAAATATGCTCATTTGAATGTATGCAAATTCCTTTTAGCAGTCTACTAAATACGCTACGCATCCGTTTTCTACCCTTTTCGCTGGTACCTTTTATGGAAATAAATAAATCACTCCACATTCGTCATCCAATGAGTAATTGTGGGAATAATTTTGGTATTTTTACATGTCCTGCCTGCTGTTGGTGGATACTCGCACAGAGAAAAAGGATATGTAAATGCCTAACCTTTTTTACGATTTCAATAATATGCGCTTTCGTGATTTGATATCCTTTTTTTTTCTTTTAATAAACTTTTTCCCCCCTTTTTATTTTTAATTTTTTTTCTTTTTAATTTTTTTTTTTTTCTCTTTTTCTTTTTATTTTTTTATTTCTCCTTATTCATTTCCTCAAATTTGATTCGATAAGTAGTTCATCAAATTTATTGCGTTACAAATTTTCTTTAGGAAATGGATCAGCTGCCTTTGAGATGAGTTTTTGCCTTGCGGCTTTAAATCAAAATGAAAGGGTAAATTGATTAGTGCCGTTGTTTTTTTAGTTTTCCTGCTCTTCCTAATACTTAGAATTGGCTATGTTAATTCTGTTGAATTTTTTTTTTTTTTGTTTTTTCTTATTTACGACTTTGTTTTGTTACCAGCTTCACCACGCCTGAATGCTTTGAATCAAATAATTTTTGGACATATAAAATATTTCCAGTAATAAACAATATACAGGGACGTCTTGAGAGGTAGGTACTTTCCAAATAACTTGGATTGATTTCTTAGAAAAGTAACTTTAAGGTAATTCGATGCGTTCGATGTGTCTAAGAACAGTCTATGAAGGGCTATTGGTCTCATGACAGTGAGTGAAGGCTGATAGCGCTTGCTGTCATCACTTCGTGGTTCTAGGCTGTGTTAAGCCGAGCGCTGTAGGGTTGTTTATTCTAATTTTTAAATACTTTTTTCGTTTTCATATTAAATACTTATTAATTCCACCTTTTCTTCCAAAGATATGTAATTAATTTTCACTTAGAGCTTTAAGGAATTAAAATTATTCTAGCTCTCTATTGCGGTAAAGGTATGGACTCTGATCAACACTCTTAAGGGCTTGACAGATGACACGTTGATTAGCATTAATTAGATTGACAGATGACACTTTGATTCGCATTAATAATCCATAATTTAGATTGTTGATTTCCAGATTTTGATTTCCAAGATTTTCGGATGAGAACGGGAATTTTCGATGTCATAATTGCTGAGCCAGGCCTAGTGGCTAGCGCTTTTTGCTTACATTCAACAGGAATTGGCTTAGTTTTGGGATCTTTCATAACATTTAATTGATGAATTTTTTCAATCAAACGCTTTCTTACATTTTTTATCTGTTCAGCAAGATTGGCAATATTCCATACTCGCCAGTGCACAATTTGAAAAAGTTTGAGTACTTCACTAATCAAGATTAAGCGTTGCAATCTTTCTACGTATTTAGTCAAGCTTGTTTTCTTTGGTGCACTTAAATTTTTAAATGGAATGCCTGCTTAGAGCCTCCCTGTTCCCGAAAGCTTTCATTTTAAATACCTCCGTCTGTCACAGTCTAATAAAAAAAAACAAAAATAGTTCAACCGCTTACCTAATCAATATTAAATGCTGTAGTCTGTCTACGCATTAAGTTTTTAATTTATTATTGATGTTTGGTTTTTGAGTTGAATGCTTGACTAAGGGGGATTTGATTTTTAGCTTGCTGTGGGAATCCCTAACTCTTCCTTAATTCAGCCTTTCGGGGGGAAATTTAAAACAGCTGAAATGCTATGTTAATCGAGAATAAGTATTACAGTCTGTCTACACATAAATTTCGTAATTTGTTATTGATATTTAGCTTCTGATTCTAATGGATTGTAGAGTTGACTCGAGGAAATTTTCAAGGTGCTGCCGGAAACCTCAACCTTTTTTACTGCTGCCGGTAAGTGTTGAATTTGAAAAGGAACAAGTTATTTGTTAATTAAGATTAAATGCTGCTGTCTGTTTACACATTAAGTTCGACGTTTTTTTTTTTGTTGGATTTTACCTTTTCAAAGGAATACTTGACTAGAGCTGGGCTTTAAAGTGCCCCTGGAGTCATTTAATTTTCTTAATGCTACGAATGATGGCAGAATTTGCAACAGCTTATGTGCTTTCTTAATAAAGTTTAAATGCTGTTGTGTGTCTAGGCATTAAGTTTATTTTATTATTGATTCGAATGGTTTCTAATATTGACTTAGACAGAATTTTAGGGTTCTACTAGTATAATTCACATTTGTACTGTCTTCTGTAAGTGTTGAATTTGTAACAGATTAAGTGCTTTGTTAATTGCGTAAGTGTTGCAGTCTGTTCATGCATTAAATACAAAGTTTTGTTCCTGGAATTTGGGTTTTCAATGGTATGCCAGACTCGAGAAAGTTTTTAGCGCCCTACGAAAACTCTTAACTTTCCATGGTGTCGCCTGACATAGGCAAACTTGAAACAGATCTCAGTTAATCTAGATTAAGTGCTACCATCTGTATATGCAGTACAGTACTCAGTTTATTGCTAGAATATTTTTATTTTTTGAACGCATGCTTAATTCGAGACTTTTTTGAACGTCCTACTGAAAGTCTTTACTTTACATACTAAAAATCTTTACTAAACTTATGCATTACGGCCAGGGTCAAGTTAGAAACAGCTTAAGTGCTTAGTTAATCAAGATTAAGTGCTGCAGTCTGTCTACACATTAAATTCGAAGTTTTTTGCTGGAATGCATGCTAATTAAATACAAAAATTATTTAAATTTAAAAATACAATTATCTTTATGAAATTTATTATAATTTTTTTTTATTAATTTTTAATAATTGTTATTAGTTAGTGCTTAGTTAATTCAGATTAAGTGCTGCAGTCTGTCTACACGTTAAATTCGTAGTTTTTTGCTGGAATTCATGCTAATTAAATTCAAAAATTATTTAAATTTAAAAATATAATTATTTTTATGAAATTTATTATAATTTTTTTTTTTAATTTTTAATAATTGTTATTAATTAGTGCTTAGTTAATTCAGATTAAGTGCTGTAGTTTGTCTACACATTGAATTCGTAGTTGCTAAATTTGAGGTTTGAAATGAATGTCTGTCAATTAAATTTAAAAAATATTTAACCCTTTCGATCCGAAAAACCATTGAAGTAAAGAAAAGTAGGACACATAAGCCCCGTTTGGATCGAAAGGGTTAAATTTAAGAATAATAAATTTCATGAAAATTTTTTAAACTTTGTTTTAATTTTAACAATTTTTATTAGTTATCAAAAGTTTTTTTAAAATTTTTTTTTTTTTTTGTTTAAGTGGTAATTTTTGGAGCGTTTCGGAGATTTTTCTTTATCATTTGATTACCGGCAAGTGTTTGACTTTCCGGTTTTGGAAATTTCCATTTGTTTCAATATCAAGCGCTTGATTAAAGAAGAGGAAGGCAGCAAATATATTGCATTCCAGATGATTAGTTGACGCATTTCCTGTCTGTTTTTGAAGCAAAAAATATACAAAACAATGAAAAATTAAACACGAAAAAAAAAATTTGATGTAGGAAATTCATAATAAGTAGTCAAACAAGAATTGCAACACATTTGCTTAAAAAAACAACACCCTTATCATAGAAACACGATCTACAGAAGACTAGCCAAAAAACTATTTTATCAGCGTTTTGTGATTTTTCATTGAACTCAAAAAAAAAAATTAATAACCTGAATTTGACGAAAAGGAAATGTAAACAAAATTTTGAATACTTTCCATATTTTTACTTTCATTATTACACATACGTCTGCGTGAGAAGCTTATCTGATCGCCATGAATCAATGTAACGGCAGACCAAAGTGCAACAACAATGCGGACGTACCTTGCTCAGAGCATTTTGTAAGCTGTCTACTTCTTTAGTGATTTATTTCCCATAAAAGCGTATAAAAAATGTAAACAATTTACAACGTGAAGTAAAAAGTAAATAAAAAGAAATATAAAGAAAAAGGAAAAAAAAGAAAAACAGATAAAAAGAAAAAAATGTAGTAAACATCTCAGCTATGCGAAAAGGCCAAAGGGGATAACATACAATGTAATGTGGATAGGTTTGTATGTCATACATAAATACGCGCACAAGCGAGCCCCACAGCCTCGAACTTACAGATAAACGGAGTGCATTGTAAACCTTAACTTTAGGTTGTGTGAACCACAAAATCGTATGTGCAACGGCTCACCTTGAACTCTGCACGCATGCGCGCTCAGCTCTTGTTGATCGGTTGAAGTTGTAACGGTCTGTTGACGATACAAAAGGTATGATTTTGTGCTAGTTAAAAGTGTATGAAGGGTGAGAGCTAAAATGCGTCATATATGCAGACCAGCCATCGAGTTGCATGAAGCCTTAACCGCAATCTTTTCCCAAATTCTCTTTCAGAATTCGTTGAAAGAACGCCCTGCTCTAATTTTCTTAACGCTCTACATCAGCTGAAAAATTACTTGATCAATAGATAACCTCACACATCGTCATTATTTATGGGCGCTTAATCGCCTCGGCCGCCACTTATTTTTCGGGCAAAATTGGGTGTCAAGAGGAACACCTGCCGTGTTGTAGTGTTGGTCTTTCGCAAAGGATCAGCTACTATAATTGCGTTTGAAAACTTTTGAGTCCTGTATCAACAGATTGTTGGTATATTTTTTCTTTCAAACTTTTACTTGAAACCAACTGTGTCCGCTTTCGCTCTGAACTCATCTCATGCGCCAACAAACACATATTTTTACAGCATATTTTGACAACCATATGACACTTTCGGTCAAACAAATGTGAGCAAATTTTTTGGCGCCAATTATGCGCTAACCACAAATTGCCTATTCTTACGGCTTCCCGCTTGGCAGCAAATGCCTAAGTCAGGCAAAAAGAAAAAAAAAACAACAACAAAGGAGAAAAGAAGAAAAGTACTTGAGAAAATTGCGGATAATCTACAGAAAAGTCAACTGCCATTGATGGGCACGCACATCTGCAATTAATATGTTGCTTAAATGGCTGCTGCTCAGATAGACGACGGCACTCAAAAGGATATTAGACACGCAGTAGAAAGGACATTTTGGCAACATATGTGCACAATTTGGTTTGTAGGTATGAGGAAAGTAGTATATAAGTGACATTGTTTTTGTAGAAAAGCGAGACCTCTTTTAAATTAAAAAAAAAATACTAAACATACATTTTTTTAACGAGATGAAGACAATGAGGATATGAACTCACCAACCATTTCGCTAAAGTCTCACCTTTATTTTCGGCCTTCAGAATCTTACTCGACTTACTGAAGTTGCTTAGTTAGGGTTTAAGTGCAACACTCACATGCCCTTCCACCGAAATTCAAGGAGTGAGGGGACTTCTCGACCACGTCCACTAGCATGGCCGCCAGTTTTGATTGGCCCTGAGTGTTTCATTTCCTCAGCAACACCCATATTCTTCTGAAAAACGTTCCTCTATCCACCATCTAAGGAGTCGCCCAGCATTAAATTTAATTTCATTTCATTTTACTTTATTTTATTTTATTTTAATTCCTTTTATTGGATTTTATTTTATTTTATTTTAGGGTATCCATGTATATTAATGAGCTCAATGCCAAGAATAATAATTTTGTTTAGTGAAAATAATTATTGTTTTATTTTTTTAACAGTTAAATTAGCTATTAAAAGGTTTTATTTAAATAAAGAGAAAAATTTTATTTTATTTTCGTTTACTTTATTATATTTAATTTTATTTTTTAGTTTTTCTCATTTTATTTTATATTATTACATGTTATTTATTTTCATTTTATTTTATTTTACTTTATTTTACTTTACTTTATTTCATTTAATTTAATTTTATTTTACTTTATTTTATTTAATAAAATTTTTATTTTTTTTATTATTTTATTTTCTTTTTCTTTATTTTATTTTACTTTATTTTATTTAACTTTATTTCATTTAATTTAATTTAATTTAATTTTATTTTATTTAATAAAATTTTTATTTTTTTATTATTTTATTTTCTTTTTCTTTATTTTATTTCATTTTACTTTACTTTATTTTATTTTAATTCCTTTTATTTGATTTTATTTTATTTTATTTTACTTTATTTCACTTTATTTCATTTAATTTAATTTTATTTTATTTTATTTCATTTTATTTTATTTAATTTAATAAAATTTTTATTTTTATATTATTTTATTTTCCTTTTCTTTATTTTGTGTTATTTCATTTTACTTTATTTTATTTAATTTATTTCTTTTAATTCCTTTTATTCTATTTTATTTTATTTTATTTTATTTTACTTTATTTCATTTAATTTAATTTTATTAAATTTAATTAAATTTTATTTAATTTAATTTAATAAAATTTTTATTTTTATATTATTTTATTTTCCTTTTCTTTATTTAGTTTTATTTTATTTTTTTATTTTATTTTGCTTTATTTTATTTTATTTTATTTTATTTTATTTTATTTTATTTTATTTTGTTTTAGTTTATTTTTTTATTTTATTTTGCTTTATTTTATTTTATTTTATTTTATTTTTTTTTTATTTTCTTTTTTTTTAATTTTATTTTATTTTATTTTGTTTTATTTTATTTTATTTTATTTTATTTTATTTTTTTATCTTATTTTATTTTATTTTATATTATTTTTTTGTTTTATTTTATTTTATTTCATTTTATTTTATTTTAATTCTTTTTATTTTATTTTATTTTATTTATTTATTTATTTTACTTACCTTAATTTAATTTAATTTTATTTAATTTTATTTAATTTGGGTTAATTTACTTTATTATAATTAAAAATTATTTCATTAACAACATGATTTTTTAATAGTAAAATATGAACTGCTGAAACCATTTGAAACACCAAACACAAAAACAAATTAATAGGCAAATACAAAAATTATAGTTTTCTCTTTCATGCGTCTTTTAGCACCCTTCCATTTTCAAATTACATATTTGCGATCATATTTCAAGCAAAAAAAAAAGATTGTGTAAACTAACGCGCTCGCAAGTTACTGGGATAATGCAACGGTAGCAAGGACAATTGCAGCCCAGACAATTAAAAATGCATTCGTTGACAATCGTAAATCATTTGGCGAACAAAAAAAAATAAATGAAGTGAGAAGAATAAGAAACCGGAATTATGTAAGTAGAAACTACTGCGAGGAACAAGAAAAGTGCAACGAAAATAGCAAAAGGGGCGGCTGATTGTGTAACTGTGCGTGTGTGTGTGTGTGTGCGATTTCCAACAAAAGGACATTGCATTGTCGGCTGAGCTCTTTATGCGCTGAAATGCATTTCTTTGGAATCCTTATAATAAATCCTTTTTAACAAAAGAAACTGAAAAAGGGAGGCAATCAAACACTTATTCGCCCTTCTACTAAGGTTTAGATGTTGGTCACACACACACGGACACGTTTTTGCTACTGTATGTGTGTGCGTATGCTTTTTCAGGCTCTTTATAAATGTTAACATTTTACCACTTTATTCAGTTATTGATTTATGTTTATTATTGACAGCTTTATAAGGCGTCATATTTAAGCGCTTTTCAAAATACTCTCTGCCTCATAAATATGCATGCATTTACATGATATTTTTAGTTTATCAATTGACTAATATTTCCTTTGCATGGTCCTTAGAACGCATAAATCAGCAAAATAATGAAGCCTTAGCAAACTATTGTTTGATAGGATACTATTTCTCTTTCAAATGGCATGAAAAATAAGTTCAGAGCATTAGTGTAAATTTTTGCAAATTTGAAGCACGGCTGAGAATGGCGGCTGGAATTGGAGAGCTTTAAGCTTGTATTACAAGCCTTTTTTTAGAATCATATAATTTCGAAATTTGCACTTGGAAGAACAGTTGCAAGTGAAGTTTCATCGAAAGTAAAAAAAATGTTGCAGTCAAACACCAAACTAGGCCGAAAAAAACTATTCACAATTTGAACTTTCAACTCATCACAAACTAGTCCGAAAAAGAATAAAACTGTTTCTACAAAAATTTAAAATTTTCTAGTATACTGTTGTGTCAAGAGTTTGAAAGTCCCAGTAAAGCTTTTTTTAATTTGCTGTTTTCAGCAGAGGAGTGTGATTTTGTGACCTTTGCCATCTTGATCGAGTACTTAGCCAACATGCTCGGAGGCTTTTAAATTATTTTCACTTAACAATTGCTAATAAAATTTGAGTACGATTTTTTGGCCTATTACAAATTAGTTGGATACCAGTTGCTTATGTGGAAAAAAGACATTGGGCTGACGGAATCGGCGTGTGTTTATGCTAGTTTTCAACTACGCTTTAAGTAGTTGGTTTTACTACAGCTGTTCTTTCGGCTACAGTGGCTATAACTGACACCTAGTTGGACCTTTTGGGCATAGTTGGGATAAAGCAGTTCTTATTTTAGTAGCATTCTTATAGGGGTAGACAGCAGAACTTTCAGACCTGCCCCTTAGGGGAGTACGACAATACCCATTTAGGCATAAAATGGTCGAATTAGGCTCCTCAATGGACACTCTCCAACAAAAGGTAACAGAGCAACCCATATAAAGAGATCAAAAGTGGGATTAGGCGTATGTTACTTCGTGACTCATTCCGGTATCTTCCTAAACTAATCGCATTTTTTGCAGGGTGATGACTAGGCTACGGATTGGATCCAAAAATTCCCGCAAAACTAGGTTAGGTTAAGGTGGCTGCCTCTCTGCATCGCCGAGAAGCGCACTTAGGCCAAATGGCCCATTGTGATACCACTGAACGGGTTGCGACCCTTTCTCCTTTGTTAAACATTCTTAAAGTGGAACCACCCTGTCCGCTTGATAAAGCGCAGAATGTTTACGATTTCGGCTAACTAAGTATTGCGTAAAATGAAGCATGGTTGGGTAGCCTGTGGCTAGCAGTTGCACTTATGCGGTCATGCTCAATCCCTAATCTCAGTTTGGTCATCGCGCACTTTGGGCAACTTAAGCTACATGGATGCAAGATGCTGTAAAGAACCAGTGTGGTACCCAGGTTGACGATAGAAAAATAGGACACTTCAGCAGAGCTACTTCCATACACTCGGCTAGGAGGTCCATAAAATTTGAAGCGTCTGCTCAACAAAGAGATGTAACTGTAAGTGAGTGTCGCTCTTGGAGCATGTGGCTTGCTATAAAAATATTTTCTCATTCTATAGCCGGGTTCTGCGCTGGACTTGGGACGCTCCACGTAACACCACTTGGAATGAAAAACCCGACAAAGCCTGGGAGAGGCATAGACACGGCGTAGCGTCTCAACGCGATCTGCGCCCAAGCAAGGTCCTTCCACATATCGTTCTCGCTGCGTCCATGCGGCAAAGGAAGAAAAGAAAGACGAGTATAAGGACAAAGACTATCTCTGCGACATCTTAGAAGTTACATACAATAGTTCTTGAGGTTATGCATCTGATCCCCATCCCGATGGGGTTTATAATAGAGGCAACTAAATTCGCCGTTGCCAAAAAAGTCGCGCCCATCGCAAAAATGTTATTGAAAATAGCCAACTTGAAAATACTTTTTGTTCTGAAAACAATGGCAAATACCTTCATTTAGAGGCAAGTTTTTCAGAATTTTTTTATTTTTTTTTATTTCATAAAAACTTAAATAAAAATAAAAATTATTATACACATTAAATAAAATAATTTTTGTTGCAAATTTTTGACAATAAAAAAAATTACGGCCCTCCATCAACATGCGCCCTTAGCACCTCAAAATTCTAGATCTGCCACTGCCTGCACTCAAACGATCAACACAGTTACACAGCAAAGTCTCATTTGCATCACCTAGCAATGCTCAAAAAAGCTAATCAAAAATTGTTGCCTACTTTTAGGCAGTTATTTATATATATATAGATATTTATATATGCACTCAAGTTATATTCACCAGGCAAGTACACTGAAATCACTCAATTACAGACGTTAAGAAACATTGCACACGCGCAGGCTGAGTAGTGATCGCATGCGGATAGAGCGGTGGCGATAACAGATTTTGCAGTATAAATTTAGGCGCCAGCGGTTGGGAAGTTGAAAACAGAAGAACAGTGTAGCTCAGTTCGTTTCACTGCCAACAGTGAAACAATGTCACCATATCCATTAACATATTGAGAGCAGTGTCAAAATATTTCTGAATGAGAATTGAGAATTACTAATGCATTGTAGGGAATAGTTGCTTACTTTATTTTATTTAAGTTTTGAAGTAAAATTAATATTTTTGAAAGATATATGCAGATCAAAATAGAAAGTTTGACTTTTAACACTTTTGGGTTCTTTTTAGGTAAACACAGCGGCTTCGCTGGCTAGGCCACGTAGTGCGAATGAGCGAAGATGCTCCAGCCCAGAAGGTATTCTTATCGGCACCCGCCGGTGGAAGCAGAGGAAGAGGGAGACCACCACTCCGATGGAAGGACCAAGTGGAGACCGATTTGCGATCCCGCGGTGTTTCCAATTGGCGCCAGTTGGCGCAACGAAGAAACGACTGGCGAGCTATGTTGGACGGTCAAAATCGCCCAGGCGGTTAGATGACCATTTAAAGAAGAAGAAGACATAGGTAATTAACTATTCGAATAAATTTCTTTGTAGTAAAGTTTTTGTTTTGTGTTAAGATTGTAAGTAAAAAATATATTACAAGAAGAGTAAAAACATATTTTCAAAGTATATTGAATACATACAAATTTTCTTTCCCGATTTGTAAGACCGTTTTTCCTTATTTTTAGATCTAAGCTAGGTCGAACCTGTTGAACACTTTTGTCAGTAAATAGATAAACTCACCTGAAATAATAAAAACAAGGAAAAGAGAATTAAATTTAATTTCATATTATTACTTTAGATATTTTTGTAAATTCTATAGCTAAAAATAAATTTTAAGCTGGAATTATTGTGGAATAGAAGGCCACTTTTATTCGTCACTTAAATTTTTAATAAATACAGTGCATTTTAAAACTCTAAAGCTCCACATTTTTGACATTCACATATCGACGGCTGAGTGGAATATCACCCTACTTTAAAATACTTTTAAAAAACGCGCTACTTCAAAGTTTTTTTTTTCAAAAACGCCCTATATTAACCCTAGAAAGCTAACTTTCGCTCATCCTCTATAAAACCTAACCATTCGTCATCCGACGAACATTCTTTAAAAAAGTTATTTTTAATATATATACTTCATTTTTGGTTTGATTTATTGTACGCATATGCGTACCAGTTTTTAATTCTCGAAAAGAACATTTTTTTTTATTATTTTGGAACAATTCAGATATATTTTTTTAAGTCTTAAAAAGAGACAGAAAATTATCTATAGCATATTCGTCGAATCGACGAAGTTTACGTGTCTAGGGTTAAAATTTTTGTTGATGAACGTTCTGTCTCAGAATTTTTTCAAAAACGTCTTTGCTTTTCAGCTACAAATGTATTGAGTTTTCGTTAAGCTACTGCATTTTTGATACTCATTTTGAACCACCTACTCCCTTTCTCGCTTTGGTGTTCAATACTTCATGGAGTAATCCTTGGGAGCATTTTGAGAGGTAGAGTACTCAGAAGCAAAGTGTTGGAGTACTCTAATACTCCTTAAGAAGTACTCTTTGAATGATTGACCGCAGTATTTCCGTTTTTGCAGGGAGCTACTGAAATTTTTCAATCGAGTGTTGTTTAATCCCGAAATTTCGATACTTATATAGAGTTGAATTTTCTAGAATTTTGTATATCTAGGAAAAATGGAAGGAACTAAGATTTTAAGGGGCTAGAGTACGAAGTCGGCTTGCTTAGCCGCAATAGAGAACTGAAAACACATTTCATTTCAGTTTATTCAGTCTATGATTTAAATCTTAGATACAGTAATTGTTGAACTAAAATAATAATAATATTAATAAAAATAATAAGAAACATATATATAAAAGATAAAGTGTCATTATATATCTAATTGTGACAGTAATTGGAATTTGAAAACAACCCTGGACAGGGAGAAATCAATGTTTAGCCTTCTAGAAAGTTTATTGAGTTTAGCGAGAGAGCGAAATATTGGATCGCAAAGAGCATAGTTCGTCCTAAAAGAGCTCAAATAAAAAGGTAGGCAAAACCGAAGGGATCTATTGGGCACATTAAACGTGATTTTCTCAAGGAGGTCCGGGCAGTTTATCGAACCAACAACGAGATCATACACGAACATAAGCAGGTGCAGAGTTTTTCTGGAATGAAGAGATTGTAGGTTAATCAGCGTACACCGGGACACATAAGATGGCAACGGATCCTCGAAAGTAAGAGAACCAAGCCCAAACCGAATAAATTTCCTTTGTAGCCTTTCAATTCTGGCCGCATGACAGCTGTAGATAGGATTCCAAAAAATAGACGCATACTCAAGCTTTGAGCGAACCAAGGTTATATATAAAGCCTTCCTGGTATAGGGATCTTTAAAGTCCTTTGCATATCGACGTAGAAAAGCAAGATTTCTATAAGCCTTCGGAAGGACATAGCAGATATTATTAACAAACGAAAAACTAGAATCAAAGACAACACCTAGATCAACAAATTCTTTGACTGCGATCAAACGACTACTTGCTAAATAGAAATGTGAAACAAAATTATTGGACTTCGAGAAAGACATGTGAAAACATTTTTTAACGTTTAGAAAGAGCTTGTTAGTATCACACCAGTCAACAAGTTTGTTCAGGTCATGCTGCAAAAGGGAAACATCTGATGGACTATCAATGCTACGAAAGATCTTCAGGTCATCAGCATAAAGAAGATAATTGGAGAACCGAAAGCAAGCACCGATGTCATTGCGGGACCCCAGAGGCTGCGACTTGCAGTTTTCAATTTCAACGCAAAGGGCCCTATTTGCAAAGGGCCCTATTTCAACCAACTTAGAAACACCGAATGGAAACTAATAACGCATGTTTTTCGTTCCTATTACATGTTTCGGTGCTATTTTGCACCTTACTCAGGGAGGCTCTTTTATTGGACAAAAAACATAAAAGAATTACGACAATCACTAATTAAACATTTTCAAATAACTCACTTAAATTATATTAAACCATTTTTTTGTTGATATAAGACGTAAAATACCTTTTCATTCGTAGCCCATATTGGCATATCTGATTAGAATTTTTAAAAATTTCACATAGGTAGCAACACTGTAAAAATATTTTAAGTAACTATGCTTAAGTGAGGGATCTCAGATTTTAGCAAATAACCTCTGTATGCATATAGAGAATTTTGTAGGAATCTGTGTAGTCGTTTTCGTTTTCAATGACACACGATATAAGATATATTTTTGTAGGAATAAAACTTAAAATACCTTTAATTTGATGCCTATATTAGCATATATCAATTAATTTTTTTCAATACCAAACAGGTGGCAACCTTTTTAAAGCATGCCAGTAGCAACAGCTATATAGAATGTCATAAAATGTTTTACACTATCCAATACCAAATTGTATTTATTGCATTCCAATCCCGAAAATTCATGCATTTATTTCTTACAAAACCGGGATTTTCGTCTACCTAAAAACGCACGGTATCCTGAGACTGGCATCCCTAGTATGAATGTATGTATGTATGTTCGCCTGCTAGTCGCCCATACACCACGAAGTTGTTGTACACCACGAAGTTGTTGTTTTAGCAGTGCCATATGCTCTCGTGGTGTTGTAACTTGAGACGCTTGTGATTTTTTGTTGTTGGTTTTTCTGCTTCCTCTGTTCAGCGTATCAAGCGCAAAGTATTATTTAATTAGACAAAATAAAGGGTGTTTTTTTTAGGGGTATAGAACTTCGAATTGAAATAAAACACAAGAAAATCGTTTTAAGGTCCATCAATTTGGCTTTATTGGAAGGATAATTTTATGCCATTAATGTTTAAATATGATTTCGGGCATGTGGCCGCCGCGGCTGGCTCGAATAAAGCCAATTCTACAGGTCCAATTTTCAACCACTTTTTCGAGCATATGGGGCCGTATGTCGGCAATAACGCCACGAATGTTGGCTTCCAATTCCCCTAACGTTTCTGGTTTGTTGGTGTAGACGAGCGACTTCACATATCCCCAAAGAAAATAATCCAATGGTGTCAAATCACACGACCTTGGTGGCCAATTGACAGGTCCATTCCGCGAAATTATGCGCTCATCGAATGTTTCCTTCAATAAATCGATTGTGACGTGCGCTATGTGGCATGTAGCTCCGTCTTGTTGGAACCACAACTCATCCACATTCATGCCATCCAATTCGGGAACAAAATAGTTGGTTATCATGGCTCTATACCGGTCTCCATTAACGGTAGCTGCCTCTCCAGCATTATTGCGGAAGAAGTATGGCCCAATGACTCCACCAGCCCATAGAGCACACCAAACAGTCAGTTTTTGTGGATGTAATGGCGTTTCAAGGGTCTCATGTGGATTCTCTTCACTCCAAATGCGGCAATTTTGCTTGTTGACGTAGCCATTCAACCAAAAATGAGCCTCATCACTGAACAAAATTTTGCGATGAAAATCAGCATCGAAATCAATCTCATTTTCGGCCCATACACCAAAATCACGACGCATTGCATGGTCTCGCGGCTTTAATTCTTGCACAAGCTGGATGTTGTAAGGTCGCAAGCCAAGATCTTTGCGCAAAATCTTCCATAAAGTTGATGGACAAAGCTCCAATTGCTGTGCACGGTGGCGAATCGATTCATTCGGGTCCTCTTCAACACTTTGCTCTACAGCGGCAATTGTTTCTTCGGTGCGCACTGTTCGACGTCTCTGCGGATGCGTATTATCACATAGAGTAAACGTAGTGCGAAAACGATCCATGGTTAACCGAATTAATTGCTCTGATGGACGATTATGTCGACCATAAAATGGACGGAGCTCACGGTAAACTTCGCGAACTGAACCATTATTTTCGAAATAAATTTGCACGATTTGCAAGCGTTGTTCTTTTGTCAACCTGTTCATGATGAAATGGCAAACCAAACTGAACATAAATGACATTAGAGTTGCCAGATTTGACCACAAAATGCCAGTTTTATCTCTATTCGAAAAACAAACCTGTAAAAAAAACACCCTGTACAAACTTGAATATTTGAAGTTTCATAAAGAAATTAGTCTCAGCTTGAACGCAAAGTAGCTGTTAATTTTGTAGCATACATTACAATTTAGGAAATTCTTGACACCCTACTAACTAGCTGTGAATTTTCTCTATTGCTTTAATTTGCTTGCTTTGCGCAATTTTTAACGCTCCATTTATTTTGGAGTTGGCATAGTTTACATTTTTCTCGCTCATCTCTGGTCTGCACGCTTTGTAAAATTTTGCTTCTGATGGTTCGGTCTTAATTTTTAATTATGTATAACTACTTTTTGTAATAAATAAAACTTCATTTACTCATATTTTTATTCTCATCACAATTTTTGCACTTTATAGCGCTGCTCTATAAATGCGCGTTTGCCTCTTCTTTTTCCTACCAGTTTTGGTGTGAATTTCGCGCGTTGACAATGAAATCGTAAACTATTGTCATATTTGCTGCATTATTTTTCTCTTTTTATTTCCTTTTATTTTTTTTTGCTCAATTCCGCTGCTTTGCATATTTCATGCTCATTTAGCGTTTACTCCTCAGTTTTCTTACTAGTTTTTTGCACCACAACTTGCCCCTCGGTTTTTTCTTACTTCATAAACTAGCGCTCAGCTGTTCACTCACCTTGCTGTGTGGTGAATTTGTGAATTTTTTTTGCCTTCCGGTCTTACGTGTGATTAGCTTCTTGCACTTGTTTCATTGCCAAGACTTTTTTCTTTGCGCGTTTGCTTGTATTTCGCAACTTTACAAATGACTAACTCGCACTTCCCAAGCCAAGTAGATCATATTTTCTGATGTTTTGTAATTTGATTCCACTTTTAGTTAGCTCGTCAATGCAGCAATTTGAAACTCAGCCATTTGTGTTGGCCAGCTGTTTACAGTTGACCTGCAGAGTTGCTTTTTGTGTGTCAGGTGTTAAGTGTTGGCATACATCACAAGTTTAACCCATTGCGGTCAATTGATTCGGAGAGCCATAGTGCTGGGATTGTTGTTCAATGATACTTTTTTGAGAGTTCCGAAGGGCTTTCGTTATTTCCTCAGCAAGCGTTGTTTCTCACTTTATTTTAAAACCATTTAAGATAGGTGGCAACTCTCTTAAAAACATTCTAAGTGGCAACACTTAAGTAGGAAATATGGCATATTAGTTGCATTCAAAAGTTCATCTAAAGGGCTAAATTCGTCTTCGAGATAATAGCGAAAATGCAAAAAAAAAAATTTTAAGAATAGAATAGAATAGAATAAAAAGGTGGCAACAATACCTATAAATATTTTTGTTGAAATACGACATAAAATACCTTTCGTTTAATTACCACATCGGCACATATCTCATTGGATTTTAATTTTAATTTCAGATAGGTGGCAACCCTATAAAACAGCGACTGGCAACAATTTAATAAAAAAGCTTAAATATATAAAATTAACAGTGCTCTAATTAAAAATATAAGCTATATATACAATTTCATAGGAATGTGTCTTGCTGTTTTAGAGATAATAGCGAAATGCAAAAAAACTAACCATGACAGGAATAGAATAGAGAAAAAAGGTGGCAAAAAATATTTTTTTGAAATACGACATAAAATAACTTTCGTTTAGTTCCGTTAATGACACAGATCTCATTTGATTTCTTTTAAATTTTCAGATAGGTGGCAACCCCATAAAACATGGCAACTAGCAATAATTTAATAAGAGAGTTTAAATTGAGATTGGAGAGAAGATATATATAAAATTCCATAGGAATGTGTCAAGCTGTTTTATAGATACAAGCGAAATTAAAAAAAAAATAATATAAAAATAATAGAATAAAAAGAATAAAGTGGCAACCATACCAAGAAATATTTTTGTTGAAATGCGACGTAAAATACCTTGCATTTAATTCCCATACTCGCACTTGTTTCATTTGATTTTTTTTAATTCTCAGATAGGTGGCAACCCCATGAAACATGGCAACTGCCAATAATTAAATAAGAGAGCTTAAATTAGAGGATATAAGTTATATATAAAATTTCATAGGAATGGGTCTAGTCGTTTTCGAGATAATAGCGAATATACTAGGGAATAAATATAATAGGGTCAGGTGGCAACCTCAGATAATTAAAAAAAAATTTAAATAGTTGGCAACTTTTACAAAACATCCACTGTGGCAATACTTAGCTAGAAAGTCTTAGAATATAGTACACTATATGCATACCAAATTGCTTAAAGTTATAAGATAACCAATACCAGAATAAAAAGCGAGCCGTCTAGTTTTCGATGGAGTGGCTTGGCCTAATAAAAGAACTGTAGAATGGAGTAGATTACTTTTAAGGTACCAAGATCTTTTGATTGAAAAGTAAAGACCAGGTCCCAAGAGAGCTGCTGATGTGATAAATATTTTTTTTTTGTTTTCCCCTCATCAAGTAAAAAATGTATCAGTAGGTAACACGTAAGTACGCAATAGTCTTCTCTTCGTACTTTGTACGACTTCACTCTTTTACTTCAGATTCTCACACAATGTGGCAATATTGGAAGGCATTTTCGCGTATAAATCATAATAAAACAAGCATTCAAGATTTTTCTTTTCTTTTTCTGATTTCTTTTCTCTTTTTCTAGTTGTGAAACGTCAAGGCATAAAAAACTAAGCAACACAAAGCAAAAAACGGACTAAATGGAACTCAATAAACAAGACAATGTACTTTGGTAAACTAGCTCGTCATGAAAATAGCGCTATGAGGTAAGAGCTTAAAGGTGAATTTACTGTGGAAACAGTTTCGTGAATATGAAAAAAGGTATGAGAGTACATGCATGAGGGAACCAGTGTTGCCAGTCATTGTGTTAATGACCCTTCAAACTTTCAGCTCCGAACTTTCGGCTTTGGATCCTATTAATCTGCAGTATTACCATATTCCATCAAATAATCAGATTCTGCTATAAAATGGTCACAGTTTTGGCAAAAGCTGAATATTTTTGCTTGATTTTAATTTTTTAAGTACTGTCCTTTTGATCTTCCGGGGTCGTTCGCAGGTGCCCCAAATTGCTTTTTAGGTTTTGGTTTTGTTGCTGGTGTACTAAACTACAAAAATTACTGTTATGAGCAAGCACGGGTTGACTTGGGTGGATAAACGAACATACCAATGATACCGGAGTTCTGTCTCTAGCAATTAAAGCCACCATTTCCGATGTAAAGTTTTGAACTGGACCTCTTTTCCAGCAGCGCTCTAAGAATATATGTTGCAGAGATCTTCACTGCAAGGATAATGTGTGTTCATGTTTGTAGATGATCTTCTATGGCCCCTCCAAAATTATATGTATGAAGCAGCCTTGGAAAAACGGAGCTAAGGATAATTATAAGACACTGCTCCCGAAAAGCTAAGACAAAAGCCGACAAAAATATCATAATAATTTGGCGCAATATACTACATACCCCCGAGGATGTCGAACTTCTATAAATTTTTTATGCCGACTCCAAAAAGCATGTAGTACCAAGGCGGATGAATTTTCCCTTAGAAGCTTTTTCATAACAAAAATACACTCGAAGGGTTGCCGACCAATGCCAAGGGTCGACCCGTTTCGAAAATGCTTTTTCCAAAGATTTTGATGCTACCTGTCCCGTCACGTGAAGCTGTGACTTTTGGTGTGAGAGACCAGCAACACTACCATCACACTAAGGCGACCAACGACACTCCAACCTCAAATAAGGCAACTATTAGAAGGCCTGCTTCTTAACTGTCGAGGAAGCTCTCTTCTCTAGCATTACTGGCGTAGATCTGTAATAACTTAGAACAAAGTAGACCCTGGGATGCTTTGAGCGATCTTTAACTTCTTATTATCTTAACCAAGCCGTTTTTTCCAAAGAAGATATATGAAACCCCCTCGACAAACTTTCGCACTCGTAGTGATTCGTTCTTGAGTATCTTTCTTAGACCTGAAAAAAGTGGTTTGCTAGCAGGAGGTTGGATCTCTAAGAGCTGGATTCACCTCCGAGTAATTAATTGACTTACATAAATATGACTAATTTCAAATTAGAGCACTGTTGGACATGAAGGCGTAAGTCTCTGCTCTCGAGCTGCTTGGACAAATTAATTGCGAATTAGAAACCAGCGGCCTTTTTGACTCAATTACTGTAGCAAACTCAAAATATCAAAACAAAAACTCTCCGACTGCCAGTTAAAAGGTGGGAAAGGTGGGTGGTGAAAAAGTGGTGTGAAAACAGTTGCAAGCTGAATACTTAGAAAACAAACTATAATTAAAGGCGAAAACAACAACAGGAAAATATTACCAAATTGAAAAGCAAAAAGTTATTAGTGCCAACTAATTGAGCCAACTCGCGAGTACCCGGAGAGTGAAAGGCAAGAGTGCATATGCTAGTGTGAAAGCTTACGTAATCTCCATATCCATTGCAAAGGTATTGTCAAACATATGTATGTAGCTAAATATTTTTTCGCACTTCAATTACAACAAACAACGCAAAATAGAGTGAACGCAAGCAAATGGTCCGTTAGTTTGCATAGATAAATATGGCAGCATCCGCTAACACGCGTGGGTGAGCGCACACAAAAAAGAGGATGAGCAGCGCAATATTAGGGAGAGAGTGTTGCCTAACTGTAAACTAGCAGCATCTGTTTAACACGTAATAATTAAAACGAGTGACACAAAAACAAAATTCAAGTATAGCAAGCGATGAACTATTTAGCACAAAAGCAGAGCAGCTTAGCTCACAAAGGCAGCGGTGCGAGTAGCAGCAGCAATAACGGTAGTGTATTTTGGATTTTTAATGAGAGTAAATGTGCAGCGACAACGATTACTGTAATTAGAAAGCGAATAAAATGAAATAAAAAGAAAAATATACGCAACATGTCGGCTGCCTGTGGTACGAATAGTGTAATAAAGTATTTAATTGTGGTTAGAAAAAAAAAATTGTTGGAAAGAGAATGACATGATGAGCCAACGCATAGCAGTAGATAAAACTTCAATGCGGTGCGATGATGCCGAACGTTATGCTTGACGAAGATGAGCTTGGCAGCGACATATTCGCATGGAAAGGGTATTGACATACAATCAAGCAATGCGATGTACAGTGGTGTGCAAACAAATAGGTTCATATATACGTTTACAATAGCGTACTATTTTGAGGTAAGTCAATGGTTGATCTACGGATATGATGCCCCTCACCTCTTATTACCCATCTCTGGGGTGATATGACCTAGAAGGTTCCACTGGCCATACCAAATCGCTACCACAACAGTCGGGCAGCACCGCAAGGGTGGACCAGAGCTTACCGGATTCTACGTGCATAGGTAGGAGTGGCTGCCGATAAGAACGTTGTTGTTGTTGTTATTAACAGTTCTTCGCCCTGCCTAATGGGCACGACCACTCTGAAAATCGTCATTAAGTTCTTCTGAAGTAAATCCAAGAAAACAAGCAGCTTCAACAAGGTTGGACCAGGAGGATATTGGTGTTAGAAGAGTAGGTTCAATTGAAATGGTAAAGGTTAGTGTTTCGTGAGGAGACATAATACATACCGGGCAAATATTTGGTATGGAAGAGTTGAGTCTAGATAAGTAAGAGTTTAACCTATACAATATCCAGAACGAAGTTGTTCTAGCATGCAATTACGGAATTCACAGGCCTAGATCGGAGGGATGCGTATACCGACTCGGTGTGGAAGTCATTTAGAAACAGCTTGTGGTTACGCAGATCGAACGGAAAGGTTATGTGGCTCCGGATCTGATCATAGGGCTTAGGGGGATGTTTCCTTATATCTCTAGGTGGCGGAGCTTCATCCAATATATGATGGCTTAGATGACTGGGTTTCTGCAGCTCAGTAGAAACTGTCTCCTCAATAGTTCAGCGTGCTCACGAACATTAAGCATTTTAGTCTCTTGATGGAGGTGAGACTCAGATGACAGTGCTGATGTTTTTGTTTTGGCAGACTTACAATTTTCTCCAGTTGGTGTCAGCAAGGTTGGGCGATCATATGGGCGCAGCGTAATCAATAAAAACCGTCGGCCGCCGATTTGGTCGGAGATAGAATCAGATTTCGCTCGTTGAAGAAGCTGGAAAGGTCTCGGAGATAACAACTGATCCTAGCGCGGATGGAAAACCCTAAATCCATAATCATACAGTCGCAAGCGTAGGATACAGCGAAGACACCCTCTGGTGGAAGGGGGATGGGACACCACTCTGTGCAATCCTTCGAAATTTAGATTCAATGTTCCTGAACTTTACTCAGTCTATTTCATTGCACAGCACTGTAAGTTACATGTTGAGATGCGTGTGTGCTTACTAAGCACTAGAAGTGTCATTCGATATTTAACTGTCATTAATATGTAGCTACCGCGCAAAACAACACACTCAAATGAGCAGGCGGTGCTGTTAAATAAGCGAAGCGTTACTGTGATGAGATATGCGATATGAGACAAAACATTAAGCCGACTCTTCTAAATTACATTTGAATTAATTTCGTTGCTTATACACAGAGAGCTGGGGATGGCAAAAGAGGAGCAGCATTGTTCACTATGCGGTGTGAGTATTTGCTAGATACATATTAGCTATTTTGACAGCAATCAAACCGTTATGCGTGCTCTACATAAATTAATTGAGGCAAAAAGAGTAGGACATGAAAAAAATTTCAGTCACACAAAAGCGCGCGGCATATAATGGACGACCATTATTAAACCAAACGAAAAAACATGAAAAATAAAAATGAATATTTAAATAAAAGCAATGAAAATTAATGATGAAGTAGCATGTTTATGGAAGAATAAGGTAATCAACAAAAAAGTTAAAAAGCGGCAGGTTCATAATGTAGACTTAAAAAATCTGTGCTGTTGGAATTACTTAAATTTCATGCTCGAACCACACCCAACAAATTAATTTTTAGTTTGTTTAATAAATATGCAAAAGGTTGGATAGCAGTTGTAGGAAATTAAGTTTGCATAACCTTAAAACTTCATGGGAGGCAGAAAGCTGCGTTGGAGGTGGGACTAATATTAAAAGGACGACAAAAACGTGCGCCAACTCAGTTAAAAGTTAGCAAGTTGAATTTGTAAATGTGAAGATATAAGACGTTCAAATATATTTCTTTTCAAGATGAATATAAGGGGCATATTTAGAGAAGTGCGGTAGTCAACGTCCACTGGACTAATAAGGGTTCAAGCCGCACGAATGGAAATAGAAAACGGTACTGTGGGAATCATATTTGTTCGAGAGCCTTTTGTTAAGGCTAGGGAGGAATCATTAAGTTCCAAGAATATTAATGGCGTCTTCTTTTCTGGAAAAAAGATCAATCTCTCAAATTGTAGCTCTTGACTTAGGTAACCTGGAGCTCTGCAAAAAAGCTGTTTTTGCAGATAGTGCCGTTCTGTTACTCGTATGAAACTATTTGCGAAGTGAACAAATAAACCTGAGCTGAGAAAAATCAACTGTGCAAGGCTTTTCCTAGAAAAGAAAACGCCATAAGGCACCCATATCGGCTTCCTGACTCATGCAGCATCTTTCAAGCGGGCAGCCAAGGAACCAATGTAACAATCTTCGGTGAGAGCGAAGTTGCCTTTAAAGCAATCCAAGGTGGTAAAACCCGACATGGTGCGAAGGTGTCGAGCTTCGTTAAAGGTCTGGATCATTTCCATATTCTGCGGACACAGCAATATTGATGGGAACGAGAATGCTAATGAGATAGCGTGGAAAGGTTCTGCAATGGACATATAAGAGGCGGACAACCCCGTGCGACCACCATTGTGGAATCGCCTATGCAGAATAGACGAGCATACATTGAGGGCAACGAATTTACTATGGACTAACTGGGATTATTTCGAAGTCTCAAGCTCTATATGAACATGTTAAGAATGTAAACCCAAAACCTTCGGGGAGTGTTTTTGTCGTTACCACAACAACAGCAACAACATGACCAGTACTACAGACAAGGCGACACAGATTTCTGGTAGCCCCTCTTTTTTTGACAATCTGGCAGCGGTGTGGGAATTGAATCTTTCGCTGGGAAGGTTCTCCCACGGTGGTCTTTGGCATTTGTCTCTTTTCTCACAGATCCGCACATACCGCTTCATTATAGCTAATTTGTGTCAGAGTGGACACGCCTCATCAACCAACCGAGGAAGAGCCTTATCATACCTGTATGCTAGTGTATTGCTAGGAATCAAGCACGATGTCAAAAGCAAATGTGATGGGTCTTTTAAAAGGGAAGATTTATGGTCCTTTCCGTGATTCTAAAGGCGTGTATAGATTTATGATGAGCTTTACGATTGATAGCTAGGTAAAGTTATAAGAATAGAGAAATATGCTCCACGGCAAAAGCTGTTCCTAGCGGCACTTTAGTTTGGCAGCGGAGGAAGAGAGCTCCCACCTAGTAGTAGTAAGAGTAATGAAGATGGATCTCGCACCTGAATTGGTGGTTTCACCCGACCAAGAGCTGTTAATTCAGAGCCTTAGTGGAATCCCTTGAGCTACTTAAATGATTTCTCTTAAAATGGCACCCTAATCCTCCTACTGCTCTCGCCTATAACTCTCTCATTATAAAGCACTCCATCATTTAACAAACTGTTAAACAAACAAAACTATAAAGTACTTTTGTTCCAAACAAGCTCTCAATAAAAGTTGAGTGGCCATTAACCTATTCGGACGTGGTCCATAAGCATGCACAAAAGAAAGCTAACAATGAATGGGAGAATACTAGCTTACACAACAAAAGCGCCAACCTCAATTTATGACAACAAAGTGTACAACAAACAATAACAACAAAAACATAAATAAAAAAAGGAAAACAAATCAAAAGTATAATAATAACCCATTGTTCGAGCTAAAGAGGGTGTGGTTGCAAAGGGAAGTAAATCGAGCTAAACGAAGTTCAGGAAATAGCTACTGGGAAAGTTTGAAATGGATTGGAGGAGATACAAATTAAAAAGCTGGAAAGCACTCACTAATTGCACTTAAATGTATGACTGCGATAATGAAAAAAAAATTGATGATATCGGGGATTAACTTGAGAGCTGAAAGTTTCTCATAAAGTCTCTAAGGTTAGAGGATAACTGGAGTGCTATAAAGTTTTTAAAATGTGACCAAGGTTGTAGAGTGATGTTGGATATCGACTTGAGAACTATAGACTAACTAGGATTAGATTAAGTAGAGTTCATACATTAGCGGATTTAGGAAAGGTGTAAGCTTTCTGTAAGTTTTATTACAACATCGACATCAACACTACGACGAAGAATGCAGCGCTGCAACGGAAACTAAAGACGCTGCATATAAGGCTACGTTGAAAACAAATGCAATGCGAGAAGTATGCGGAACGCTACCGAAAGTTGAAGGCAGCGACCGGGCTTTTCCGTTAGAAAAAAAGAGAGCCAGCAAAAACTACGCCCGCAAATTCTATCCATTTAAGACTGGGTGAACACCTGTTAGGACAATAACGGCAACCTAGTAAACAAGAAGAAGAAACCGATCCCAAAATGGAAGATGATGGAGTATTCCAACGAATTGAAACTCAGCGGCTACGTTGGCTTGCCCATGTAATGCGAGTGAAAGAAGATGCGTGAGCCCGGAAGGTATTCTTGTTAGAGCCCACCTATGGAAGCAGATTACTCTTAAAAAAAATGTCCACAAAAAATTCAACTAGCGCATTACTATCCCTAGATTGTGCTAATAGCTATATAGGGCTAATGATTTATATGATTTACTCGGCAGCAACTGCAAGTAAAATAAATTCTCAAAAAAGGACTAAGGTTCTATAGAACTTCAAAAGCGGCTAGCAACAACAGTTTCACAATATGCGTGCTTTGATGCTATCGGCTTTCAAATTGATGATGGCATTGCATGTTCAAATATACATGATGACCCGAGCACATGTAAGCGCCATAGCGCGTACGCGATGAAGAGTAAAAAGAGTACGCGAACGCTAAATTAGCACAACTAATCAAAAGAATCAGAAGCATGGCATCAGTCAGCAAACAAATCAGCAAGAAATTAATGCAAATCTAGATTCAAGAATTTGTAATTTATGTATGAGATGGGTAAAAGCATTGAAATGACTTTCAGAAAATTAAAAAATGAGCGCATTCAACAGCACGCGCCCAATACCTAAGCAGAGCTTTGCAAACTAGTCAGTAAACATTCTAGTTCATTTACTAGAATTTCGTGGGCTTATTCATACTATTTAGTATGAGTGACTGCAACGTTTCCACTATCATAAGTAGCAGCAACCCTCCAGAACTGTCGATAGATAAATACATACACGAGCGAAGAAGAGAACAATTCAGTATTCAGACAGCAATCGTTCAGTAAACAACGCTATCCTTCATATTAATTTTTTGTTTAACTAATATTCTGAGCTTTTAAATATTCATTTCGTTAAAATAAATATTTATTTCTTTAAATTAAATATAGGTTTTACAATCCTTTTGAGAATTCCGTGCTTTAAATAGTATATTTCGGTTGCAGATCATGTACATGCATGCTAACAAAATCACCGTTATTTTTTTTTTGAGATGACGCTACTGCAATAGCGGCGTAGCAGCGACGCAACAACGTGTAAGCAGTGCTCAAATGAAAAGTGAAAACGAAACGATCATTTGGCAAATCAATTGTGTAAGTAAATAACATTTATTTTTGGAGTAATCAATGTAACCTTTTTTTTTGAAGAAAAATTTTTCAACAAATGCATTGTTATTTTTCAGGGTTCACTAATTGCGATTGGCGAGTACAGTTTTTAAAAATAAAATAACATTGAATCTTCAACTGAATCGTTCAGAAGCTATAACAACGAAAATGACGAGCGGAGACACATACGACCAAGTTTAAAATTGCTATGAACAGAGACTATTATTATATTTTTATTGAAATTTCTTTTAATTCGTCAATATAGTGAAGTAATATTTAATATTTATTTTATTTACAGGTGATAACTGAATTTCGAATCAAGTGGTTTGTAATGTAAGTTTTGCAATTTTCGTCTATTTTTTAACCCAAATTGAACTAATCTACTATGAAGTGGTACAGAAAATGGTATGGTAGTGATGCATAGGTTGACTAGTATAAAGGTTGGTATGAACCTGATGCATATACTGACTAGTCTGCTAGCTGGTATGATGCTGATGCAGATGCTGGCAATTGATATTTCGCAGGCCACCGCCATGTTAAATCTGTATAGTCGGTAACATGGAAATACGACAGAACTTTGAGTGGTTGGCCTGTCCGTGCCAACTAGTAGATTTGACTGCACGGTTGTTACGTTCTACTTTGTAGTTGAAAAATCGCACATTATTGTTGGAGAGCAGATAGCTTGCATATGCAGCACGCGCTTTGGGTCAAATTGAGAGCATTTGCGCTTATTAGCTGCTTGAGTTCACGGTTATTGATAACATAAAATATATAAACAGAGCATAATTATGCAGGAAAGTAACGGTATATCGATATAAATTGAATTTTTCCTATAATAGAAAAAAAATGTATCAGCGCATAGAAGAAAAGTTGAAAGAGAATCAGTGCAAAGAGAACTTTATTGACCTTTTTCAGAAATGTAGGTATTTCAAGCAATACCAAACCAAAGCAGAAAATAAATATATAATTCCTTAATAACAAATAGTAAGTTTTTGAAAATTACATGTTATTCTAAAAATATTGTAATTTAATTAAAAATATTGTTTACCTTAACGACTTTTAAAAAAAAAAATTTACATATATGAAATAATTGAAACATAAACATTTCTTTGGTCCAAAATCCAAAAAAGCAGTCAGAAATAAAGCGATTTTTACTTTTCTATTAAGATTATAAAAGAGGCAGTATTGGTTCGGTTGTAAACCGAAATGTAACATCCTGCAATGTCAAATCAAGCTAGAGACAGCTCGCGTAACCATTCCTCAAAATCATACAGACTTCCCAGCAAGAGCACTGATTGATTCTGGTTCAAAATGCTCTTTAATGACTGAAAGACTTAAGCGCAGGATCGACCAATCTACCGGCAAAAATTATGCATGCTCAAGCTTCGGGTATCACTAATGCCGTGTCGGCTCAAGTCAAGGAGGCATCCAACATAGAACTCCGTTCACCAGTAGACCCTTGCTTCAGCTTAACGACTCCAGTGCTAATTCTCACTGACTAGAAATCTGCCATCCTGCCATATCGACGCCATGGCGTTGCAGGCTGTTCCACTTAGTTTTGGTAAATCAAAGATTTTAGTTCAACGAGAATGTAGATCTCACACTCGGTGGAGACATATATCCGCAAACTATACTAAGAGGCTGAAAATGATGTACTTAGTACAGTTCTGGTATAAGAAACGGTATTTGGTTGGAAGCTAACTGGTCGTATAGAGTCCTTTGGTTTGAACTCACTTAAATTTCTTCTTTACCAGAGAAAAATTTCTTGAGCGTCATTTTGCATGAATTTGTATTCGCAATAAACCCTATTAGATAGGAAAAACTTAAAGATACCATAGAAAAACAGTTTTTATATATTTCGTCTATAAGTTTGTTCGCGCATCATTCAAAATCTGCGGCATAGAAATGAATGTAATTTCCAGCGATTTATTACTAGAATTCTAACGTAAGGTTTAAGACGCCTTTTAAGGTAACATTTTTCCGCCTGTCTGTCTGTATGTATATATCTTCGTGCGCTTATAACTACATAAGTATTACATGAAATTGTATGATTTTTTAACTGACGTTTTTCTGGTGGTATATCATAAAGTATGGAATACATTTTCCCGTGCTAGTTGGGCGTGTGGAAAAGCCTCGCAAAGTCGCGGGAATCTAAAATCTGTTATAAACAGTGGTAGGGTATACATAAGTCGGGTGTAATTTACCTTCATTTAACGAAGTATCATTAATGGATGTGTCGAAATGTATGCGTGGCAGGGTTTTCGATTTGTACTCACCTAGAAAGAAAATAAAAAAGAGATGTCTTTATAGAATAATATTTTAAGCTTTAAATAAATGTACAAATAGTGATCTTAACTTATTCCATATTTGAAGAAAAACATAGTTATGAGTCGAGCATGCGAGATCTCTAAAGAAGTTTTTATTTAACTGATATTAAAGATGGCAAATAGAAGATAGACATAGCAAACGAACTTGATATAATTCATTTTGACACTTAACTAGTTTTTCAAAAGTTTCTAGAACGTTTCACAAAGCTACAGATGTAGACTATGTCCGAAACAAAGATACTATGACTAAGATGTAGAAAAATACTGATAAGTTCACTTCAAAGCACACCTCCACCCACCGGAGAAAGTTTCCAAGAAAACAGAACCTAGTATGAGCCAAAATCGGAACTTACAATTTAGATAAGTTCGTAAAAGGCACATTACAATGAGTCAGCCGAACAAAGTGTCTCATTCAGTCTACTGCAGCAAAAGAATCTATAATATAAATGCACAAGTTGAGAGAAATTATCCCACTTTATGGCCAAACTATACATCTAAGGTATTAACAATTATTATTAAGTATGGATAGGTATGGCCAAACTGCAGTGCCGTCAAGCAAAAAAGGTAAAAAAAAATTAATTATAATATAGAAGAATTAGTTTCAAAATAACACCAACACAAATACGTAACATGTATTCACACTATAGAGCCGTAGTTGTGTGAGTAGACATGTCATGCATGTTATTGTACTACTCGTGTGATCGGCTCACACTGTGAGTGCGTAGAGTTGGTAGTGGACCAATAAAAAACACGTATTCACAATATAGAGCCGATGTTGTGTGAGTAAACGTATCATGCATTTTTGCTTCAGTTGTTGTTATTGTATTGATAACTGGCTACGATGCCCAGTGTCAGCGGCGCTCCTGAGAGTACGAAGAGTTGCTTTGTTGGAGACATTAAACAAGTAATGTAAAATATGAGCAAATATGTAAATAATTCATTGTTCATAAAGAGTATTCAACACCGGAGTTAGTTCTGTTTTTGTATTTGTGGTTGGGTTTGTGTGAATTGAAATAAAATAAAACAAAATAAATTTGATTAATGTATTAAATGTATTAAAAGAAAAGTGAAGTGACGAAAAGAGTAAGGAATGGAAAGGAAGGGAAAGGAAAGGAAGAGAAAGGGATGGGAAGGAAGAGAAAGGAGAGAAAAGAAAAGAAGGAATGAGAAAGAAAAGAAAAAAAGGAAAGGAAACAATAAAATAAATTAAAAATGTATACTGTAGGGAGAAGAAAAATTCAAAAAAGCGAGAATATATTAGAGGAAAGGCACAGCAGAGAAATAAAGGGGAAAAAGGTGAATAAAAGGAATGGAAAAAAAATAATTAAAATAAAAAAAATAATTGTGGTTGAATTTCAACCACTAGGCGATCTCTAGTACTAAATTATGCGCCCTCAGCGCTGTGACTCTTTCAACTTTGAAGTACAAAGACATAAATCTAATCGTTCAACCTCTTCAAGCTCATGGCAGCCACAATTCAAGAAATATACAATATTATATCATCATAATAGTTTAGAACACTTAAATCAATTTAAACACAGCACGACAGGGAAGATGAGCAATGGACAAGTAGACAAAGCAAATACATGAAATGAATCCAATTGAAAGCTCCGCACAGCACATCACTCCCTTGCATGAACGCTGCACGTAGGGGAGTCACCGTAATGGCTCACCAGCACTTTTTATGGCGTGTGCAACATCAGCTAAGTGCAGGGATACGCTGTGTATTTTAGTAGACTACAACTCGCCAGCCAATGGGTCCTAATCAGTACGTGTGCTCTTACGGCTTTGTACGTGTATTTATGTCATTTTGCGCTATTATGAGTTGGGTGTTTATTATTCTTGGCATTCATCATTGACGCCTACACCACAACACACCACATCACCACCACCAGCCCAGCCCAATATGGCATGCAATTATGTGGTGGATGCGTGTGAGTGCGCAAATATTCCTATACCATGTTGGTTATTATTATTCATTTATGACAAACGTGAAATGTACGAATATGAGCAATGAGGAACATTTGCCGATACATATATGAACATTTATTGTTGATGACAATGTGTTGATTGTTATAGGGAAATGCCAATTAACAGAGTGCCGGTAGTAAATGGTTGAAAAAGTGTTTTTTTTTTTTTTTTGGTTTGTAGTTCAATGACTTTCCGGTTTCTTTGTTTCCTTTGTTAGTTTCATTGCCGTTTGTTTCACTTTGTTTTGATTCTAGGCGTTTCACTATATTTCATTAGTGCTGGGTAACGAAGCAAATTGCGTTGTAGCGCAATCAGTTAATGCAATTGCGCCATCGGGTATTTTAGTGTAGCGCAACAGCGCATTAGCTCTAAGATTGATTCCATCCAGATCTAAAAATGTTCACATTTCCCCTCTACATCCCATTTATCCCGATATCTAATTCATGTAATGAGAAACTACGCTTAAAAATTGTGCATTTGGTAATTTTTTCAACCTTAAAAACTTCAATTAGGTTCACTTCAATTAAATATTTTAAATGTATTCCTAAGGCAAAGGATAGGTGATTTTCGTATAAACAAAAACTATTATTAAAAAAAACTGATTTTGCACAAATCGGTGTATCTTTTAACAAAAAAATCGATTACTGAGTAATCGATATTTCCAAATGGAGAGGTCACATCCCTATTTAGGAATTGTAGTTGAGCGCAGGAAAATTAACGAAACGCTCTTTTTAAGAATTTCATCTTCAATTTAGTAACAATTATACATCGCTTTCACAAGGCATCACTGAATAAATTTGATAGCAACCGTTTTACTTTCGTAAGCACTTAGCGAGTTATGTATAAAACAACAAATGATTTTTTTTTTCTGTCAATATTTGAAATTTGCTTTGAATATCAAATATGAACTTATCGCTTGCTAGATAGCAACCAATATTTTGAGTACTTATATTTAAAACGGTTAATAACTAAGTTTCTCCTTTACGCAACCCTTTAGTATAACTCACTTTATTTCCTTTTCTAGTTCAAAATTCGTTTCGTTTCCACTTTCTCCGTAGACTTTCAATTACCTGCTTTCTACCCACTTTACTAATCTCAATCTAGCCCATTTCTTTACCAAAAGTGTCATCCTCTTTCAACCCTTAGCACTGAAGATGGCGGATCGCCGAAACCGGTTTGTAACAAAACAAAAATTGACAAGGGATGACGAAAAATCGTTCCAATATACATCTAATATCCACCCTGTCGGAAAAACAGAAAATCAAATTAACTCACTTAGCATGCTGCTTCAGCTCTAAACGTCAAACTTCGTTTCGTTTTCACCCGTTCCGCTGTATTTCTTTTCCATGCATCTCAATCTAACCTATTTCCTTAACAAGAGTATCAAGCTCTTTCAACCACATGAATTCATGCTCATTCCTAAATTCCAGCCTATGTTTCGTTTCCACTTGTTCCTCTGAATTTTCTGCGTACCACCTTCAATCGCATTTGTTTCCCTTCTTCACTTCTCTCATTCCATAGCGTTTTCCATACCCTCAAATACCTAACCAACATTTTCCTACACACCTCTTTCCAAGCATCATAAACTCTCTTTGTTATTCGAAAATGACCTCATTTTATATGCGCTTAAGTATCATTTACATACAATTTTAACACATAATTAATTTCAATTGGAAAATATGCGACAGCAAAGCAAAAAAAAAACTTAAAAGCAGTTTGTGAGTTATTAAAAATTCTGACAGCAGTTAAAGAGGTCGGTACTAAATACAGTTAGGTTTATGATTGAAATGAAATGCAAGTAAAATGGCAGGGAAAGCTCATAAACGACTGTCTGCAGTTGAAAATAAATATGGGAATGCAGCAAGCGTAGGGCACACACACATACATATACATTTACTTGCGAGTACATATATAACTATTCTGGGTTAGTAGGAACACCTTGGAATTTACTTTGAAAATGTTACATTTGTCTATTTCGTTCACAAAAACCTGCAATTCGCAAACGGCTTATGCAATATTGTGAAAAAAGGTAAATGTGGAGCGCATACCCCAAAAAGAAACCTATTAAATTTAAGAGAGAAGTTACTCTATTTTTGGAAATGGGCATTCTTAAAAACCTTGAAGGAGCACGCCATTGACAAGCAAGAAGCTAGTGAGCCAATGAAATTATATCGAAAAATAAGAGAACAAAGTTTTTTCCGTCAAAAAGATCTTAAAGCTAGAATAGAGTTGGATTGTAAGTCGATATGATTGTTCCCTAAGCACATAATCTATGGGCAGGGTGTATCTATGCAAATCTAGAGCAGATTCCTCAAGTCAAGGGCACTGTGGAGAAGTTGTAGCTTTGGCGATGGCAATGTAAAGATTCAATGAAGATGAATGGGTTGTTGTTGTTGTTGTTAACAGTGCTTCGCTCTGCCCCAGGTTGGACAGGCTTACACTGAAATAACAGCCCTTGGCCGGGTGAAAAAACCCGGGTCATTCCGGTGCGATAGAACCGGCTGTTGTGGGAATGAATGGGTTCATGGCCATTAGTGCGTAGAGGGTGAAGAGAGTAGGCAGACTATGGAAGGGCAGGCTACGTACTTATGTATCCTGATCAGAGTTATGTGTGAGTCAACTGAAAGCAAACCCGGCAGATATGCGCGATCTCGTCTACACAATAATACCAGATACATAGCTAGGACTTCTAATATTGAAGGCATCATGAGCGTAGACGACCTGCAGCTTTACAATTATTCCCAGTTTCGACTAAACTGTCACTTCAAAGGCGTCAACTCCGGTCTGACAGTCTTTTCAACACCACATAGTCGAACACAATGCAGACTGAAAGAAACCTTAAACATATTTGCCGAGGTAAAAGGGAAGTTCACGGAAATTGCCTTAAAAAACTGCAAGGACCCCAACTCAAAATGAGTTTCCGTTAGTTTCTGCAATGTTCTGAGTTCGTTGTCAGCATTAAGCCTTAATGAGCTCAAAACTAAGAAAGCGCGACGTTAAAAGCAATAGTGACGTTGTATCTTGTGGCTTTGAAAATGGGCACGAGTGCTCGTACTACGTCTGTTTGAGAACCAGCTTTAACACCGAAAATAAGATCAGTCGAGAAATTCAACAGATATCCCTGTTTCCAACAAAAGCTACTTTGGACTGAGAAATGAAATACTGTCTCGACGAACAAAGATCGCGCTCTCTTAGGCTCACATCATACCTGCCGTGATGTAGGGCGCGGAATCATAAAGAATGTCGAAAGAAGATGAGATGACCCTTGGAGTATTTGAGAAAAAAGTGGGACAGAAATTTAACGATGCAGGTGAAGGATGACTTGAACTCCCTTGGCGTTTTTGAGAAACTCTCTCTGCCTATCCCAGTGGGCAGTGAACAGCCATGAAATTACATTAAAATGAAGTCTGCGCTTAGTCATATCATATGGCAGTCTCTGAGCGGCAACCTTTGTTATACTCGGCAGCTTGTCTGCTTTTCAGGCAATAGCTTAAAGACCAGCTGTTTTCGCTACTAAGTTTTCTCTGCTTTTTTTTATTATAAGCTTATGTTTATTGTTCTTGTTGTTGTTGCTGCTGCGTTTCAATCATAAAACTACATTTTTATGGCTTTTTCGAAGAAATTTTCTCATTGCATACTTGTAAATAACACAACAACAACAACAACACATTAATAGACACCGGCCACTTCATGCAGCCATGCATTAAATTATCGAACTCAGCAGCCCATTGTTTGATTTAAACTACACACATAAGCGCCTGCTTGGTCACGGTAATTACAACCCTGTGTTTACAAATTTTTTTTGGCGCACTTTTTAGAAAAAGCAAACAAAAACAAACAATATTCGCAAAGTTTCCACCGCTTCAAATTTCTTTATGACTTAGCAAAGCAAGTGCGTTGTTTCGCTCTTTCTCTCTCTGGCGCACTCGCACGCCATTTGCACTTTGCATAAAAAAATTTAAATTAAAAAAAGTACGATCAAGCAAATAAATTTGTTGTTTGGATTAAGGCCAACACGCAAAAAAAAAAAAAGTTTTGCACAATGTGCAATATGTGTGCGCGCACACCCTGTGCTGCTGCCACACTTTGCCTCATTTGCTCTTAGCGCACTGGTGTATTAGTGTGTGCCAATAACGGTATAGCACGACGAATTTTATGACTTTCAGCATTCAACAGCTGACACACATCTGCCCATTAGACAATTGAAGCTTTGGTGTAAACATTTTATGTGCGTTCCACTGACCATCGCGTGTGGCGCAAAACTAACCTTTAAATTGGTTGTTGCGCTAGGCCGACATGTTTTCTTTTTCTAGAATGGGTGTATTCATATTTCTGTTTTGAAAAATAGTTTCTGCGGTTTTATGAGGTCTTTGGCGCAATATGCTGTGGTGTCGAAAGACTTGTAGCAGTCAATGTTGAAATTTTGCTACAATTCTTGGTTGAATGGCATCGCATTTGAAGCTAGCTACTGGTTGTGTGCTAGTTTCAAGGTTAGTCTTGTAAAAATGAGAACACGGCGGTTTTGTAATCTGATTCAAATAGGTAAGGTCCGCAATGGGGCACTCGGTGTTTGCATCTAACAATGAGTAATACTTCTTTGTATTAACTATTCGACAACAGAATCACGACAGAACAATATCGAAGTGCTTTGGCTTTTGAAGCAGCGAAAAGACTTTAGAAAATACTCTCTTCTTTACAGTCCTATACCGGATAAGACCCCAGTACGCAATGGTACTACTTTGCACTTTTAGGCGCTAGTCCGACTGTCTTGCGAATGATTTGGTCATTCCACCAACTTGTCTTTTTCTCCTTATGTAAAGAACTTGGCGTAGCTAGAGTTGCCCCGTAGGAAAATATTTCAATATTTCTTTACTCTATCCTGTTTCAATTTGATTAGTAATTAGTAATCAGTTAATTAGATGAATTTTTTTTAATTGGTAATGATTATTTTAATTGTTTTTCAAGAAAAGGCAATTAATTATTGATTACTATTAGAAAAAATTTAAAAAAAATCAGAAATAATCAAACATAATCAAAAATAGTTGTTTCGATTACTTATGATTTTTTTTAATTAATTATTTTTTTTTTGATTATTTTTGATTTTTCAGTATTGTTGATGTGTATATTTATGTTCTTCTAAAACGATACTGAAAAAATCAAAATTAATAAAAAAAAAATAAAAGAAATCAAACAT
This sequence comes from Merzomyia westermanni, assembly GCA_949987695.1. Lineage (NCBI taxonomy): Eukaryota > Metazoa > Arthropoda > Insecta > Diptera > Tephritidae > Merzomyia > Merzomyia westermanni. Next base: position 147,521,510 of record OX465290.1, read on the forward strand.
AATCAAACTTTTGGTTATTTTTTAGTTTTGTAAAATCGTAAAAAATTATAATTTTTTTGTGATTATTTTTTTTTAATTAATTAGAAAAGAATCACTACAAATGGAAAGTAATAGTAATCAATAATTAAATGGATTCTCAAAAAAAAAAAATAAAAAATCAAACCAGTAATCATTACGATTAGTAATCATTATTTAACAGGTCTGGTCTATCACCACCATGTAGTGTCCAATTATGTATCGACTCAATCAGCAGTTAAACCCATGGAAGTAAATTTCGGTGTCTATTAAGCTCAGTTTTGATCACCTTACCAGTGTCTTCTTTAACCCATCTGGTATTCCATCTTTACCAGATAGACAAAGTTTGGCATACGTCTCATAGCGTTCAGTCGACATTAAGCACAGCTTAGTCCTAGAATGTTTTTGATGCAACCTTTACCGCTTGATAGGCACATAGCAGCTTCAAAAGTACAGAAAAGCTCATCGACCGTTCGAAGTCATACCCATTAACATATCTATTTTGCAAATTTGGCGAAAGTAAGTGCTTAACTTGCATTTTGCTTTTAATATCTTTTCTTCAGTTTTGCTGGTTTAATTCTTTTGACTTTGGCATACACCTTTTTTTTTTGGCATTTCCTTCGGTTTCTCCAGCTAATGAGCATTTCTCGCATGGAAAGCAATGCTTACGAGTGTCAATTACAAGCGCATTAGTGAAAATCGAATTAGGGGGTAAAAGGGGCAAGGGAGATTGGCAGTTATGGTGAGAGATACGCGAACTGGGAAATAGTTTTTTTTTGTTTTGTTTTTATAGTAAAAGCTTATTTTATTTTGTGTTATGTTGTGTAATGTTATGTTGTGTCATGTTATGTTATGTCATGTTACGTCGGGTCGTATTTTTTTGTGTTCTGTATTGTGGTTATTTTGTTTTATGTGAAGCTCTCTTATGTTATTGTGTTATGTAGCGTAATGTTATGTTATACTATGTTATTATTATGTTTTGTCATATTTTGTTTATTATATTATGTTCTGTAGCATTACATTGGTAAAGTATATTACATGATTTTATGTAATGTAATGTTATGTGATGTTAAATGTTGCTATGATATGTTGTATTTTGTTATGTTACATTATGTTATATTATAATGTGTTAAGTTATGTTTTGTTGTGTTATGTTAAGTTATATCATACGTAAATATCATTTAAGCTCTGTGGTTATTTTATGTTGTCTTATGTTAAATTATGTTATGTTGTGCTAAGTTATCTTATGTTGCGTTTTGTTCTTTTATGTTGCTTTATGTTAAATTATAACCTCTATGTTGAGACATTGTTATGTTACACAACTTTATGATGTTATGTTCTGTTGTTTTTTTATGTTGTGTTATGGTATGTCATATTCTGTTACGTTTTATTATGTTTTTGTGTTATGTTGTTCTATTTATTACATTACTTGATGTAATGCGGTGTTGTATTTTGTTATATGTTATGCTTTATTATAATATATTACATTTTGTTTTGTTATATGACATTATATTATATTATGTTGCGTTGAGTTATGTTATACAGGGTGTTTTTTTTACAGGTTTGTTTTTCGAATAGAGATAAAACTGGCATTTTGTGGTCAAATCTGGCAACTCTAATGTCATTTATGTTCAGTTTGGTTTGCCATTTCATCATGAACAGGTTGACAAAAGAACAACGCTTGCAAATCGTGCAAATTTATTTCGAAAATAATGGTTCAGTTCGCGAAGTTTACCGTGAGCTCCGTCCATTTTATGGTCGACATAATCGTCCATCAGAGCAATTAATTCGGTTAACCATGGATCGTTTTCGCACTACGTTTACTCTATGTGATAATACGCATCCGCAGAGACGTCGAACAGTGCGCACCGAAGAAACAATTGCCGCTGTAGAGCAAAGTGTTGAAGAGGACCCGAATGAATCGATTCGCCACCGTGCACAGCAATTGGAGCTTTGTCCATCAACTTTATGGAAGATTTTGCGCAAAGATCTTGGCTTGCGACCTTACAAGATCCAGCTTGTGCAAGAATTAAAGCCGCGAGACCATGCAATGCGTCGTGATTTTGGTGTATGGGCCGAAAATGAGATTGATTTCGATGCTGATTTTCATCGCAAAATTTTGTTCAGTGATGAGGCTCATTTTTGGTTGAATGGCTACGTCAACAAGCAAAATTGCCGCATTTGGAGTGAAGAGAATCCACATGAGACCCTTGAAACGCCATTACATCCACAAAAACTGACTGTTTGGTGTGCTCTATGGGCTGGTGGAGTCATTGGGCCATACTTCTTCCGCAATAATGCTGGAGAGGCAGCTACCGTTAATGGAGACCGGTATAGAGCCATGATAACCGACTATTTTGTTCCCGAATTGGATGGCATGAATGTGGATGAGTTGTGGTTCCAACAAGACGGCGCTACATGCCACACAGCGCACGTCACAATCGATTTATTGAAGGAAACATTCGATGAGCGCATAATTTCGCGGAATGGACCTGTCAATTGGCCACCAAGGTCGTGTGATTTGACACCATTGGATTATTTTCTTTGGGGATATGTGAAGTCGCTCGTCTACACCAACAAACCAGAAACGTTAGGGGAATTGGAAGCCAACATTCGTGGCGTTATTGCCGACATACGGCCCCATATGCTCGAAAAAGTGGTTGAAAATTGGACCTGTAGAATTGGCTTTATTCGAGCCAGCCGCGGCGGCCACATGCCCGAAATCATATTTAAACATTAATGGCATAAAATTATCCTTCCAATAAAGCCAAATTGATGGACCTTAAAACGATTTTCTTGTGTTTTATTTCAATTCGAAGTTCTATACCCCTAAAAAAAACACCCTTTACATTATGCTATGTCATGCTGTCTTATGTTATGTAATGTAGTTGTTATGGTACTTTATGTTATGTTCTGTTGCGTTATATTATATTATGTTGCTCTAATCTTTGTTATGTTGTCCTATGCTATGCTAAGCTATGTTGTGTTATGTAATGTTATGCGATTAGTATTTTATTTATTTGTTATTTTATGTTGTGTTGTGTTATTTTATGTCATATCAAGTTTTGTTATGTTATGTTAAGTCATGTTATTTTATTTTTATCATTATTTTCCGTATCTCCTTGGCAAACTTTTTGAAAGCTTTACAAAAAACGGTGCAAATTTGCTACAACAATTACGCTCATTGTTAAGTTGTCTCAATTTTGAGTTTTTTTTTTTTGCACAAATTTGAAGCCACTTATTGCTGAACATTGAAATTAGCATGATTAACACAATTGCTCACGTAGAAAGGGGGAAGTTGTATGTCTCGTAATATGTGCAAAACAATTTTAGTAATTTGTATTTACGGTTTAAAACCAATTTAAGTGAGGTTTATCTGAAATCTGTGTGATGTCATTGGTAAGTTGAAAATTTGTTTTTATTTGTAGTTATATAAAGGTTGCAGAGAGTTAAAAATGTGAGCGCTTACGAGGTTGAGTATTTTTTTGCAAAAGGCAAAGGCGCGTTGAAGGGAATCAATATTTTGAAGAATTTTTAAATTAATTCTGAGTATGCAGTTTTGTAGCGTATTATATTCTGGTCTCACAAAGTGCAAGTCTCAAGACTATTAAAAATTTCGCTGATTTTTGGCGATTTTTTTTCTACTTGATGTTTGGTATTTTCTTCGATTCGAGCTTCTCATAGTTGTTCAATTTGTATGGAAGAAATTATCAAATACTATGTAGAAAAAAATTCCCAAAAATTAACGAACTTTTCAAGAGTCTTGAGACTTGCGCTTTGTGAGACTAGAAATTTATAGGCTACAAAACTGCATACTCAGAAATTATTTTGAAATTCTTGCGTTATATTTGAAAATTCTCATCCCGTTTTTTTTTTAATATTTCCACGAATTTTTGGAATTTTTTCATAACCTTAAAAACACTTATTCCAAAGTTTTCTAATAAAGAACTTGCTATATTTTTATAAGAAACTATAAACGAATTTTAGAAGAACCAATTGGATCATCTTCACAGTGAAGCACTGCAAGTACTTGACTTCAGACTTGAACATTACTTAAGCAGCTAAAAAGTACTTTTTCCTCTACATAATGCCACCCCATTGGTTTTAGAGCTCCAGCTCATCTGGCAGCTATTTAAAAGCCGAACGCAAGATTTTCGAAATATATCGACCCGTGCGCCACCTACCGAAAATTTTAATATGAATATAGTATACCCGGAATTCAATAAACCTTTCACTTGCAACTCAGCAGCAGTGATTTCAAAGCATTAGAACAGGTTGGAAGCTAACTTTTAGTATATCAAATTTAGCTTACTTTCAATTACATTCAATATCATTCAATACAGTTCTTAGATTACTTCATACAACAAAAAAAAACCCAATAATACAATAATTTATATCCGCTAAAAACAATGTTACAAAGCAGCACAACCCGCACGATGCCGTAAAATTAGGTCATTCGAAATTTTGGCAGCGGCCTGAAAGTGTAAATACATATGTATGCCTGTACAGCCTCTTGTTAGTATGTATAACGAATTATTGCCTGCAATTCACAACTCGTAAATGTGCTTTGTTCAATGAGAAATAGTGAGAGAAGCTTACAAATATTGTTGTACATACAAGAGTTTTGTAGTGTGTATTCATTAGAATGTTTGCGAGCATAGGCGTGACTGAGATGTTTTCAGGAGGGGCGCGTGATGATTAAAACACTGCATACTCTATAGGGTTTTAATCAAAATCGTGGAGCATGTACGGCCCATGGACCTGACTAGTCTACATAGAAATTGGAGAGCAGAGTTGGGAGAAAGCGAATTCAATTGGACCCAGGTAATGCAAGAAATGTCAACAGATGCACTTATTGAAGGGGGACTTTCACCCTCTCCCAACCCCCACCTGCATGTGCTCACGTTGAAAAGTAGTTCATGCGGAAAATAAATAGTAAATGCATTTGGTACAAAGTTTTTAAAAATATTAATTTCATGAATAATTTTGCCAAAGAAATGTGTGCAAGCTAATTTTAAAATTTGTAAAAATTAACCAAAATTTATAAAAATGCTGAAAGGTATTTCAAATAAGCAAATGTGGCGTTTGAGTAAATACCAAAAAATAAATTAAAATTGAAAGAAACAAAAGGCAAATGAAACGATAAATTATAATGTAGGAAAAAAGAACGGAGTAAGAAAATAGCAGGCAGCTGGTGAAAATCTAAAAATAAAATAAAAATTTTTCGTGGTTTATTTTTAAAGAAAAAAATGTAAACAAAAAAATACAAAAGGAAGAAAACTTTTTTTTTACATTTGGAAAACCTACATAAAAAATTTGTGAATGAATTTGGCAAAAAAAAGTATTACAAAAAAAGTCGAAATCAAAATGCAATTGAAATACAGGAAATAGGAAGAGTAAGAGCATAGTAAGCAAGTAGTAAAAATATAGAAATGAAATGCGAATTTTTGCTAGTTAACAAAAAATAAAAAAGAAGTTTAAACATCTACAATGTAGATTCTACATATTTCAAAATTTTTTTAAATATGTTTTAAAATTTTTTTATTTACATCTTAAAAATCTTTGAATATGGCAAACAAACAAAATTTTAAATATTTAAAGAAAAATCTAAAACAAAGGCAAACGCAACTAAAAAAAAAATAAGAGACTAAAAATTAGTGACAAAATAGCGCGCAGGTGGTGACAATACAAAAGTAAGATGCAAAGTTCTTAAAAAATTTATTTTTACAAACATCTCAATAATCTTTGAATAATTGGAAAATAAAAAATTTTTAATAAAAAAACAAATTTCCAAATTTAATAAAAAAATGTATATGATGGTTTATCTTTAAAAGAACAAATTTTTAAAAATATGTAAAGAAAATACGTATCATTAATATTTCAAAAATTTTTGAAAGAACAGAATTTAAACATTTTTAGCAAAATAAATTTAATTAAAAAATTGTAAGTGATTTATTTTTAAAAGATCAAATTTTAATAAAAAATTTTAAAATATGCTTAAAATTATGTATCATTAATATTACAAACCACTTTGAATGAATTTCCCAAAAGAAATTTGAATTATTTTTAACAAAAAAAAAAAACAAATTTACAAAGAAAAAATGCAAATAAAATTATTGAAATGTAGAAAATAAAAAATGTACAAAAATAAAATGCGAACTTTTTTTGGGTTATCTTTAAAAGAACAAATTTTAGTAAAAAATAAAAAAAAGTAACTAAATGTTTTTCAAATATTTTTTTTTAAGTATTCATGAAACGAGCTCAAGGCCAAGAATAATAATTTTTCACTTTTTGAGTTTTTATGAAAATTATTATTGTTTTTATTTTTTAATAATCATTTTTTATTTAACTATTAAAAGTTTTATTATTGAATAGAGTAGGAAAAATGTTTAGAGACAAATGCCATAGCTTTTCTTATAGATCCATTTCGGAAGTTGCTAGACTTCACTCATCAGAGAAATTTTGGCACGCATTGCTAACCATTAAGCTAACAATACGCTGGTTTTGATGTCACCTAAACTCCTAGTTCTATTCAACATTTTTCCTACTCTATTCAATAATAAAACTTTTAATAGTTAATTAAAAAATGATTATTAAAAAATAAAAACAATAATAATTTTCATAAAAACTCAAAAAGTGAAAAATTATTATTCTTGGCCTTGAGCTCGTTTCATGAATACTTAAAAATATACAGGCCGTAAATCAACAAATATTGTTGGTATAAAAAAGCAATAATATTTTTTTTTATTAACATCTCAAAAATCTTTGAATGAATTTGAATGAATATGATTTAAATATTTTTATCAAAAAATCAAAATCTAAAAAAAATACAAATGATTTATTTTTGAATAACTTATACTTCAAAGCAAAATTTTAATAAAGAACAAAAAACAAATAAAAAAATATTCTATAAAAATATTTTTACTAAAATCTCAAAAATCTTTGAATAAATTTGTCGAAAAAAAAATGTCCAAAGCAAAAATGCAAATAAAATTAATTAAATGTAGTTAATAAAAAATGAGTGGGAAACTAGCGAGCACGTGACAATACAAACATAAAGTGCAAAATTTTTTATTTTATATTTAAAAAAAAATTAAAAAAAACAACAAAGTTTTTTATTTCGAAAACCTCTGAAATGAAAAAAAAAAAAACATTATTAAGAATTAAGATCACTTTTGAACTAACTGTGAGTAAATAGCGTGATTTTTTTTAACTTTAACAAAAAAAGTAACAACCCCTTTTTTTGAAAAAAAAAAATTGTGAATGAATTTGGCAAACAAATATTTTTAAACGGTATTTTATTGCATAACTAGAAAGAAATACTGCATCAATTTTATAGATAATTGCACTTAGTACACAATTTATCATAATTTTGTTTGTAAAATTAAAAATAAATTTTTCTATTACATCGATATGTATGTAGCTTTCGATGCACCTAGATTGGATTAGTATTAAAAAACTTTTTCTCTATCGAAAATCAAAAAATTTTACATTTTATTAACTTTTGGTGTGAATAGAGTTGTTGTTGATTGGTGTTAAAATTGGAGAAATCGGGAGCTAGCCACGCCCAGTTTTTCTGCATCGAAAAAGGCAGAAAGTCGAAAAAATTTAATAATTTATTAACTACGAGTATTTGCCGGTAAACTGAGGAAATTTTAAGTCTTGTTCCATCTGATGATCTTGTATACGAAATTTGTAAAATTTTGGAAAGTGGGAGTGGCAGCACCTACATATGGGAGAGGAAGTTCTGAAATCATACACGGTTTTTTTTTTCTTCCACAACTTTATCGAGATATTTTCTTGGAAATGGTTGAACGTACTTCTACTATTCCCCGAAAGTTTTTAAAATGCCAGTGTAATACTTTGGTTACCCCATTATCTTGCAACTTGGTATATAATGTTCAGCTTCAACCGAACTTAGACTTTCTTACATAATTTTTTAAAGCGTAAAATGAAATGTCATAAATATTTGCAACAAGTGTCTAGCTGGGTTCATGGTCAAAATTTTATGATCACATCAAACAATTTTTGGCCGGCCAGTCGATCTCCTAAGTGTTAAACACACCAGACACACTTGAATGGCACACACACACACACACATATATTTCACAGCTTAAGGAAGCTTCGCAGCACCATAAAAGAAATGAATTCATGATGAACTCATTTGCGAAATTTACAGATTTAGTTTTACTCTTTTTTTTCGGCTGCCGGCAGGTAACCAAATTTGGAGCGTGCACTTTGAATAATCGCACTGACGCAGCACTCGTAGATCAGTCAATTGGTTTGTATGGCTGTTTACCTCTGTAAAAATTTTTTCTTTTGTAAAATTTACTACAACATTATTTTCTTTGTTGCAGCAACATTCAACGTCGAAGCATAATAATTCTTATACAAAAATGTGAATGTCTACAACAATGAAGAACACCCAAACGTCACCAGCTGTGTAAACTATTGAAATGTGACTAGACAGTTGGGTGGTTAGTTTTGAGGCGAATGGCTTGGAATGAAATAAAAAATAAAAGAAAATAAAAAGAAAAAATTTCTGGGAGGTTATTTCAAAAATAAAAAATAGGTGGGGAGAAAAAATTATTTAAAATGCGTTATGGCGATTGTACTCCGACTGTAGGCTTAAGATAATCGAATCGAGCTGTAATTTCTAAATGAAGGCAAGTGACGTCCAATGAAAATAAAAAGAAAATCATTAAATCCTAATTTGTGAAAACTTAGTTCAAAATTCGCTGAATACAGTCTATTGAGCGATCTACCATGCGATTGTTTAGTAGACCTTTTTTCTAAGCAGCGCATAAGCTAACCAGTTACTTATATATTTGGGAGCTCCTCATAATCCCGAATTTCAAAATCCCGACACGACATAATCCCGACAATTTTCAGATATCCCGACACGACATAATCCAGACATAACAAAATCCCGACATAACAAAATCCTGACATAACAAAATCCCGACAAGGCAAAATCCAGACAAATTTATTATATTTTCGGCCTGGCAACTTTTCCTTTAAATTTTTGTAAAGAAAGATAAAATTTTCATCGCAAAACTCTTCAAAACTAATTAAAAATAGAACATATGAATTAATAAAAAAAGGGCCGTGGCCAAGTGGTTTGGGACAGTTGTCGGGATTTTAAATGGTCGGGATTTGGTCGTGTCGGGATTATGAATGGTCGGGATTTGGTCATGTCGGGATTATGTGTTTCGGGATTTCGTGTTTCGGGATTATGTTATACACCCATATATTTGTTGACTAGTGACAGCATCGTTAAGAGATTTTAGCGTCACAGAAACCCGGTAGAAAGTTCTCAAGCTATCATGCTTCAATCTTTGGAAGAAGCAACTCTGTAAAACCCGACTAACGAGGTAGAGGACACTTTTTTCAAGTAGGCAGGGCTTTACAAGACACCTAGCTGAGTCACAAACTTGATAGGAGGCCTCTAAGACACGATTTGACACTCGTTAGCATGGTAAACTATGCCTAGTCCCTGATGGGCTGCCTATTAAGCTCTTATTTCTACCACAAGACTCATTACATTGACAAGTACTTCAGTACCTCAAGACAGCTCTTGGAAAAGTGGAACCATTCTCCAATATTAAAGCAAGCTCTACAAAGGGTGTTGGCAGCTATAATTAGCATTTGTCTGACAGTGGACAGCGACTCGGTGCGAATCCTATACTTAATAGGAAGATATCGACTTCTTTGCCATTCGACCTTGGCTTTTGTCCAGAAACTCTCTTATCAATGCAGTTCTATTCGTCTGGAACTTAAGACGCCTAACAGCAGTTAATACTGGCTGGAAGTGTATGCCAGTCATTGCAGTCGGGACTAAGCCACACTCAATTTGCAGCTAGGGACTGGACAGTCGGGCAGCAGTAACCAAAATCTCCCCACCTTTTCAACAACAATAAAACCAACGAACTCGAAGACCTGCGGACCGTTTGCGAATGAGTTTAGCAAATTAAACATTTTGTAAAAGCGTCTAATAGGATAAAAGTAGAGGAAGAGGGCAGGGTTTCCGCCTATTATTGTAGTCTGCTGAAACAATACTTACAAAAGAGTTGATTTAAGAGGACAGCCTCCTCTCAGTATACGCAGTTTGGACTATTGGGTTATAAGGGGGCTTAAGCTTCTCACTATAGCCGGGATTTTGTATCGGTTAATTTAAAAGTTTTGTTACTTCAAGCGCTTTAAGTTTTTCAAAGAAGAATATTTTTCTTAATTTCTGCGGTCGCACAGAGCTCTTAAGGCAGCTTAAATCACTCTCTTTTCCCAAACACTGTCCACTTACTAAATTTTCAACTCATCGCCAATCTCTTTTTTAATTGAATGCCTATGAAAGCTTGTTTATCTAAAATTTCTTCTAAGTTTCTTAGCCACACGAACCCACTACAAAGTTTGAGAGCCGATAAGATCTGTTCAAGCAATAAAAGTGGAGTAATAGATTTTTAAATTTTTATCGTTGCTACTTCCTAATTGATTTTAATAGACCAACAATTACTTTGTACAACAACAAAATAATTGGTTAATAACTTTAGAATGGAATTTCAACCCTGTAAAAGAAAATTTTGTGCTATAACAATTGTGGCGGTCAACAAGAGTTCACTGACAGCGCAATTTAGATTTGCTGAGCAATCGATATGACAGTTGAAAGAATTTGATGGCGCTTCAGAAAATAAATAAATAAATAAGATGATAATAAAAGTAGCGCAATTATTTGATAGTTAAGACTTGTGCCTCGAAACACGTATACTTCATAACTAAGTTGAGCATTTCAAAAACGTTGAAAAAAGCTTTTGAAAGATACACATTTGACAGCACTCCAAATGACACTTCGTCTTCACCAACTCATAGAAATTAAATAACATTTATTATATAAACTATACAAAATACTTTAAACTTACTCCTGCCACTCGCATCAGCATTGCCCGTTTCCGCAGCTCCATTGTTACCACCAATAGCACCACCCACAGCAGCAGCAGCAGCACCTACACCACCTCCACCTCCTGCTTGATTGATCACAACCGTTGTTGGTAAATCGATTTGTGACGCAGGCGGCCGTAATGCACGATAATCGCTGACCACTTCATCGCGTTCACCGCGCAAACACGAAGCCAGTCCACGCGATGAGGTGCGTCGATCGCCGCGCTCCTTCTCCAACGAACGACAATACAGGTGATGTGTGGTGGCGCGTTGTAATGATTGTGATTTTGAAGCGCTACCGCTAACATCCGGTGTAGCTGCATGATGTGTGGATGTTGGTGGCGGTGGTGGCAACACCAGTTCGTTGTGCAAAATTTGCATTGTCGGCTGTTGTTTCTCTTCCGGTGGTGGTATTGCGACGCAATTCATGCTGAGTTGGTTTTTGTGCTTTTGTTTCACTTTTTTCGTTTTGTTGAGTTGACTAAATGTTGGTTTTGTTGGTTGTCGAAATTAATTGTAAATACGCTTTCCTTTGGAATAATAATTTTTGTGCATTTTTATTGACTTTTTTTTGGTTTTATTTTGCGTAAATCTATTTGTAATATTAAATTTTTTGGTTTCGTTACATGGATGCTAAGTTATTTCACTTTTATTTATAAATTTTGTTATTAATAAAATGTTTAATATTTAATTTTTTACTTTTTTAAATTAAATTAAAATTTTAATACTTTACTCTTTGTGCCACTTGTCTAATAGCGCCTTCCTTGTGCGAATTTTTCATAGTACCGTTATATTACGCAACAGGCAACATTGCGTGCTTAGCACTCTTCGGTCTAGCGGTTTCACACTTTCGTTTTAAATTTACATATTTCGTGAAACAATTGCTGTAAGGGAGAAAAGTAATATAATTTAGTTTGGGAAAGGCATTTCATAAAGTTGGAATCTGTACTCAAAGCTGCGTCGTGAGCTCGAGGTCTACGCGAGGAATATGCAGTGTATTTGCACATGTTGAGCAGCGGCAAATAAAACGCAAAGTAGACATCCCAACCTTTAGATATTCTTGTATCTACGAAGTTAAAACATGCAATTTATTTTCTTTCTTCCGAGTAGGCCTATCGGTATGGTCTCCAAGACAACCAGGGCTAACCTTTCGGGCTAAATAAGCTACCGCAAAACCTCTTCCACTTTGGACAGCGGTAATAACAGTTCGGTGATTGCCTAATTTACCTGCATCCACCCACCTAATCACACTAATCCACTCTTATTTTTGGTCATTGGTAAATCAATAAGTCACTATCTGAAGTTATACTACAACACATCTGGTTTCGAAAGCTGTTTGCGAGCTATTGGGATTGTTTTTATGGCAGGATCGCCATGAGATGGTCCTATGATACTTTATTACAATTTCATCCCTTCTTTATAGAGGCAGAAATAGATCTGCCGATCGGAAGGCAGCCGTTACAAAATGAAATAAAATAAAATAAAGAAGTATTTTCGATTAAACTTCATATTCAAGTTGCCAAAATAGAGCATAGGCGACTTTTCAGTTGCCGACATGTGAAATTTATTTTTATTTTATAAAAGCTTACATCATAATACAAATTATTATACAAACTAAAAAATTTAAAAAAAAAAAAAAAAAAAAAAAAATTATTAATGAACTCATTCTTCCCAATGTTGAGTTACAGCCCAACCTAATATAGACGCACTCCGGCAATTTTCTGTCAAAAATGTCTCATGCATGCGTAAACTAACCGCACAGCGTAAAAACCTAACTCAATTTCCAATTTTTGTTTTGCGTGACATATCGATTTGACATTCACGCTCAGCTGGCAAGTCGTTTGTGTATATAAGAGCTACTCACGCACGCAAATTTATTTCGGTAAAAAACGCTGTGTTCTGATTTTATTTAGAGATCTTAAAACTATTTATACTAGTTTGAATCAGCGAAAGTGATATTCATAACTCCTTCTATTTCCATTTTCGTTCCACATTCTAAGTAGCTGAATTTCTAGTTCAGTTTCTAAATTCTGGAATGGTCAATGGCAGCCTTTTGCTGAATATTCTGCGTTATGCAATTGGTTATTGACGTCAAATGGATTTCTACATTCGTACCTTTAGCCACAAACGTGTATGTTGTGCGCTCCTTGTGTGTGAGGAAATTAATTAACTACATCAATATATACTTGCTTTTTTAAGTATTTCTAAATTAACTTAATTTTGTATGGCATATTTAACACTTCACTAGCTTAGATTCCAGCATACATGAACATCCTGCTAATTACAACATTGAAAACTGCGCCGTTATTTTCGCGTATGAATTATTGCTGCTACAACAATTGTGGCAGCGCATCAATAACTGCAACGCAAGGTGTGTTCCTGTACCAGCAAAAAAAGGTAAGTAAAATGAGTTGACTATGTAAAGCGCTGGTTTCCCTTATTTTAAATCATTGTTAAGAAAAAATATTTGTTGATGCAATACGCACTACTTTTAAATGTATTATTCATACTCTTCCTACAAAGCCAACAAAGTCTTTAATTTATTGAATTATACTATGATGCCATTTTGAAGCTAGAATTGTAACATCTTTCTTCTTATAGTTTCACACTTGAGTAGAATATGCTAATAATAATACTTCTTTTAGCGTATAAATTAATTTTAATATCCAAAAAAAATTTAACGCAGACCATATATGATTAATGGTTGCATATTAGAGCGCTTACAAGTGACTAAGTTGAAGCCGTAAAGGAGGATACGCGCTTAAAAGGCAAATATACTAATATGGGCGCAAAAATGTATAAGCACATGTTGAAAAAAAAAATTTTATAATTTAATAACAATTTTTTTATGTGACTGCTTAAAGATATGGCATGAAAAGAATTCATATTTATTAAGTGTAATTTGCTGCGCGCGTTTGCTACGAAAAATTAGGTGGGCAGGCAACTATGAAAACTATTTTCGACGCTTCGCTGACGCGCTAAAATAAATGTGTGTATAATTTTCTAATTCTTTTTTCACACATATCAACACTAAATGATTTCTAAATTAAAAACTAAAAAAACCATTGCTTGTTTTTCATAAGCAATTTGGCAGTGAGAAACGGGAAGTATCCCTTGGAAAACTATAATTATAAAGAAACGCCACAAAATTTTCAAGTTCAATACCCCAAACGCTCATAAATAACAGAAAATGGCCTCCACATGCGCTTACATACATACATATGCACAGTTTTTCCATGGCACTTCACTCAAGTTCAGGGCATTTTCAGCTTCCAATTTATGTTTTATTTGCTTTTTTTTTGGCAAATAAAAAAGTACAAAAATACTTTTGATGTTGATGTGTTTGAACTACGCCGTAACTGTCGCGCTTCAGCTGTTCCTACCTTTAGCATTTAAGTGTTGTGTATCCATACTGAAGTATGCACTTGTACCATGCAATGAGTTAATTTTATGGGGGCATACGAGTATATGAAGACACGAAGTATAACAAACGAGCAAGTGGTGCAGTAGTGAGTTTTCCCGCAGGCAAAAATGCAAGTGAAAAATTTTAAGAACACTTTATTAAAACTTACATTTTCCTAGCAAATAGTTTTTTTCTTCAGCTTCGTTGAAAGTTGTTCAGTGTAGGAACAACAAATAAAACAAAAACCACCTACTTGACGCAAACGCCTGAGTGAATGTTAAAAGTGCGCACGAAGTCAATGACAAAATTAGCCGGTGTAGGTGACGAACATAGCCGATAATTATGTTGGTGTGTGAACAGCGCAAAGCAATGAAGTTGTAAGTATGTGCGGATGTAATTATGTGGCGTAGAACATGAAAGTGCGCAATTATATTTTTGGCTACTTTATTGCTTTGCAGTTGAAATTGAAGGGAACGCACATAGTTAGAGTACTGGCCATATATTTGGGATATAAAACAGAGCCACTTGAAATGTGGTTGAGCAGGTTGAGTGAATTTGGAGTAATTAAAAAAAGCGAAAAACTTCGAAAGGTTAATATGTATGCACGTGAAACTGGCAATGGTAATAAAAAAGTATGATAGATGTATAGTAAGTTAAGTGGAAATACATACTCGCTTAAAATATAAAAACTAGTAGACTAACTACTTACTTATAAATTTTTTAGTAATGCAAATTCGGCAATGAAATACAGATAGTTTTTGGAAACAATAAGCCTTTAGGAGCACTATCGGCAATTATCGTGAAACACAGATGCAGATCAAAATAAAATGAAATAAAAAGAAAAAAAATATTTGAAATGAAAATGCAGCGATAAAAAATCTTACAGGCGGTGCAGAAAAAAATGTGCTATCAACGCTGAAGGTTACAGCACAAGTTTAAAAATATTATCATCAAAATTTTATTGCTAAGAAAATGAGGAAAGAATAATCACTAGAAAGTGCAGCAATTATAAACTTAGCGGCAATCTATGGGCACAACCTCACCGTCAGGCACACACACAGTGGAAGGAAAATTAACAAATGACTAAGTAGCTAATAGAAAATGGTTAAGTTAGAAGGCTATAAAAAGAAAAATGCGATAAAATTCAGAAGTGGAATGAAGCATCTGAGAAAGGAAGGACGCATCCTGGAAAGTAAAAGCTATGTAATTCAGAAGTGGAATATGGATGTAAGAATGCTGAGAAAAGATATTTAACGAGTTTGCAGCTTTGGCGAATTCATGTAAACCATATTCTATTAGTAAAGCATCACAAATTTATAAATAGCTACACCAGTAACTTCAATAATAGCAATTGAACAAGGTTACAGAAGGCATTTAAAAATATTATTGCGCTAGGAAAACCATTTTTTTTTATTGATACGAAAATGGGATAAAAGTAACCAGTGAAAAGAAAATAACCATAAATCTATGAGCGGAGCATGCAAATGTTAGTGCTTATAAGTAAAAAGAAACAAAAAATTCAGAAGTGAAATAAAGAAAATATATGCCTTCGAAAATCGTAGAAAATTTTTATACCACACTTCGGATACCCAGCTCAATAAGCAAGCAAAGTCCCCCTGATCATTGTTTATGGGTTGTAGCTGTTAAATCTTCAAAGGAACTGTACTTTGCAACATAAACTGGAAAGCAGAGATTATAAACCTATCAGATATAAATGGGTGAAGCCTAGACTGGGCCATAAAAGTTAAAAGTGTAGTTGGAGCTGCACTAAAAATGCCTTGAATTTTTAAAATACTGAGTATTGTATTTGAAATTAAGAGCGGAAATCTAGTAGAAACTAATTCAGAAGTGGAATAAAAGGGGTAATTGAGAGCAAAAACCTGGTATATGTATACTAAATTAGAAGTGGAATGGGGAAAGGTGTGGTCTAGCGATTCTTCTCTAAGTTGGTTGAAAGGTCTCAAGGCGCTGGCGCTTAGTAATTGTCTGTTTGTGGTGTGAGTACGAACAGAGCTGAAAGAAAGAAGCACTAAAATTAAAAGGTAAAGTCAGACATGAAGTTTTGCAGCCGTAGGTTCCAAAACGCCGCCTCGAGTTCTGGGACAGGTACTATTAAAAGTGATTTGAAAAAGTTTTTTCAAAAAAGGGTCGTCCCTCGGCAGTGGGTTCGCAAACTCTCAAATGTATTCCTGCCATGGAAGGCAAAAAACTGCAGGTCCCGCCAATTTGTAAGTAAAATTAAAAGTAGCACACCACAAGAGACGCTCGACCTTAATCTCCTCGGAGGTATATCGCGCAAGATGTTTATTATTCTTATTTTTTCTTTTCATTTAAACGAAATAATAACCTTACAGAGATATGACAAATATAAAGAATTGCAGACAAAGATGTCAGCTTGTCAAGCGGCAACTTAGCCGTAGTACACAACAGTTATACCATAACATGCTGTCATCGTAAATCCAGAGCCAAGAACTACTAAATTATAAACGAAAAGTAGCAACAATTAAAAACTTAGAAATATAGCGGTAATAAAAGCTCGAAAGTAGTAGTAAAAATGTTGCTTCATCATGGCGTTGTGGACGAAAATAGCTAAAATATTATTTTGCTTGAAGAAACTTACTTTTCCTTCATTTCTTCAGCGACAAAACATATTCTCTTTGATGTAAAAAAAATAAAAATGTTTGCACTCATTTTCGCGCTACAATAACAATTATGCATGTGCGAAAAAATGCAGCCAGTGAAATTCATGCAAGCTCATACATCACTGCCACATTATTTTCACGGTGTGCGCGCGTGAAATGCGTCTAACTGCAATGACGCTGCTAATAAAAGTGGCAGTGGCAATAGGGTCGGTGCGTGTGAGTAGCAGCACTAACGCAACGTTGTAGTCAGAGTCAATGTTGTAAATTGGAGTTCTAGAGAGAAATGGGTGCAATAGTGCTGGAAAAGTTGGGAATGGATGGAATTGAGAGTGGTGCATGTGTGTTATGGCTACTTTATTTTGATTCAATTTTCGTTTTATGATTACTTAAATATATTTTCAGGTAACTGAGGATGATATGAGACCAGTTGCTAGCAAACACAGCGATTGGTTTGGCGATTTCTAAGAGTCACTTAACGCAAACAATGAAAGTGAAAAGGAGAAACAACAAGTTAGCATGCGAATTTGCGGAAAGGGAGAGCAGTTTCTCAAAGGAGCAACTTGCTCCGTTACTTGTGGAAAGAATATTTTTAGGGGAGAAACTGGAATTTGTTTATGTTTGCGAATTTATTTTAATTGGTAAGTATTTTATTTCCTTGCTTGTCTCTCATGCTATTCCTCACAACAGCACATCTTTAAGTGGAAACTTCAGAATGCACGCTATATACAAATAAAATGAAATAAAAGAAAAAAAAATGCAACACCCAAAAAAGCAGAAATAAAAAATGCAGCTCCGAAATAAGAGGAAATAAAAAGAAAAAATTCAACACCCGAATTCCATACATATATCTCTACACAGAACGACGCTGGAGTCAAGTCAATGATAGACAACGAAACACATACCATGCACGTTTAGCTGCAGCTCTAGTCATACGCACTGGCTGCTTGATATTCGCTCAAGCGTAACCAGAAAAAAAATCAAAATGACGCCAGTTGCAATGACGCCATAGGGCGGTGAACCATATGGCACATACTTAGGGCTACGCCGCATATAGGACATAAAGGTCTATAAATTTCACTCTATGTAATGCTTGCAACATTTTGAAGCACACAGTTTGGATGCATGTTACAAGTAAAACAAAAGCAAAGCTTGTACTACGATATAAAGCATTTATTTTTTTTTTACACTCAAAAAGTTTAAAAAACTGCGCTACATTTTGTGATAACAAACTTTGAACATACTGCACAACTGTTAACTGCTTTGGTGCGCCCAACATGCAGTCTGCGTGCGTTCTAAATATGTAGGTGAAGTAGCTGTATAGTGAAAAAAATTAACTACTCTTGCCTACCGCTACTCACTTTAGTGCTTTCCACTTTTCCGCGCACAAGCAGAAGCACCAGCAAATAGCTAGTTAGCTACTATGCTGTCAGCGTTTTATGCAGGGCGTGCAAGTGTACATGTATTATAACCTAGTAAGTGTACTTAGAAGTGGGTTGGTATGCACACTAAAGAAGTTGGTTTGAAAAAGTTGCATGTAACGCACACGAAATTAACGTTGATAGGCAGTTGGCGGTGCAGCGCTACTCGTGCAAATTACCTTTGCGCACCCACTTGGGTTACGCGCAGGTAATTAACATAAATTGCAGTGGTTGAGTAAGAAAGTTTTTTTTTCAGAAATAAACAATAGCAGAAAGTAAACTACTGTGTTGCTTACTTAGTGCAGATAAATAAAAGTAACTTTCTGCAAATTCGTAGAAAGTTTAATTAAAAGCGTAAGCAGTGGAGAAATTTCAACAGACGAAATGTAGCAGCGACGGTTCAAGTGGTATTTTGGATATACAAAATTTTGATAAGGTATGCACTTTCATTGAATTATTTTGTGCTAATTTTTTCTTCCTTCTTTTCAGGTTCAGTGATATTTTAAGCGCTGAGAACCATACAAGAGATACATAGACTGTTATATATAAATAAGGAGCGGTAATATATAACTAACCTCTTCATTTCTTGGTATATTCTTTATATATTTAGGTACTCCGATTACTGAAGAGCTTTAAGACTACATTTAAAAGATCGAGAAACCGCTTTCCAATAGTAAAAACATTTGCAAAATTTATGAGCAATGAAACGGGCTTTCTTTCGGAAGGATAATAACAAAATCAGAAGTGGA
Source organism: Merzomyia westermanni (assembly GCA_949987695.1). Lineage (NCBI taxonomy): Eukaryota > Metazoa > Arthropoda > Insecta > Diptera > Tephritidae > Merzomyia > Merzomyia westermanni. The sequence goes on from OX465290.1 coordinate 147,540,669, forward strand.
ATAATAGTAAACAATAAAATCAGAAGTGGAATACTATAATTTTAATTCTTCAAAGGTACATTATATTGAGAAAACAAACAAGGATTAATCAAAGCAAACATAGTCTCTACCATTAGATAAAACTTGATTGTCATATTAGGGCCGTTTTCACCATCTACGCTTAACGATAACCGTCAGTTAAATTGACAGAAGTCGTTCAGTTACAAATTGCCGCTTAGCGGTAAGCGGAGATGGCGGGTAGGCCCTTCCATGACTGGTGTAATTCTCAACTCACGAAAGATTAGTGAGCTAAGGCAAAATCAATTCAAATACAAATCTACATAGAAAGAAAGCAAAATTTGAAAAAAAACGTAGGCGCTCATCAAAATTAAATAAGGTAATAACCATCGTCGAAGTAGGCAAAAACTTACCAATAGTAAAAGAGTTCGTAATTTTGACTTGAAGATAGCAAAACAAAAGTGGAAGAGTATTACTGCATGTGACAACTGGGGAACTGATGTGGCAATTATCCTTAACTTCATTATCAACTCTGGCTGGTTGTAGCATACATCCATTTAACGTTTAGTATTTTTGATGAGTTCCTCGACGTCCAATGGCTTCTGATAGACTATCAATTAGAACACCGGCATACCAACATTATTGCAACTAATCTCAATACATATCTGCACATATTCGAATGAACACTTCCACAACTACTTTCTCCGCTGTTGAATTTGAAGTAAACACAGTCTCTAATTCTCTTTGTTTTGGGTTATTGAACTTTTTTTGAGACACAAACATATGACCCCTTACCATTCGCAAGGAAAGTTAGTCGTCCAAAGCCAGCAAAAGTTACGATGTCACTGAAGTGTAATGCACACAAGATAAGCAGCACATATTAAGCCATAAGGTATGAACTCATATGACAACATACATTGAAACAAAGGTAGGAAAATATATACTTGTACACACCTACTTTTATAAATGTGGCTCTAAAGACCCAAAATGCCATAAGGTACAAAAGCACTGTGGTGGCGCTATAAATGAGAGAAAGGAGGTTGCGTGTGGAACGAGAAGTGCAGTATGTAGTCCAGCTGAACCTTAATGAGACAATGAAGTATGCATGTATAAGCTAGCGCCCAATTTCAGCTAATGCAAGTTAAAACAACAACTCATACAAGTGGGTGAGAAGAATATGAAAAAGTACAATTACAAAAACTTCACTTTTGTCAGTAATTTGCTGTGTCAGCGCTGTGTACACCAAAGCATAAGTAAGTAGTTATAAGCGCCATAATTGGAGCAGGAGTGACATGAAAATAGTGCGATAGCGCAAGTAAAGATCGGCAGGAAATCGGAGTACATAGAGAGCGAATGGGAATTAACCTAATTTAAGTGAGTATCAGGTACTATAATCTTATATACAAATGTGAAAGTTGCTATTCGTAAAAAAAAGTTCAAAAGATGAAATGTAATAAGAAAAAATCAGCTAATAAGTGACATCACTACGAATGCCAAAGCACGTATTTTTACTATGGGAGTGCTGTGTGTGTAGACATGCTTGCTTGACTTGATGTTATTGTACTATTTGCTAATGGGGTGATAGATCGTGTGTGCGCACTAGTGTCGCTTTGTTGTTACATGAAATAAAATAAAGAAATATACAATATAATAAAGCAAAATTAAACAAAATAAAATAAAATTAAACAAAATAAAATACAATAAAATAAAATAAATTAATTCATTAATGCATTAAAACACGTTACTTTATTTTCTTCCCAATATATTTCAGTCTCCACCGGAATTGTTAAAATAAATAAATAAACTAAAATAAAGTAAAATAAAATAAATTATAATGAAATAATCTAAAACGAAATAAAATAAAGTATAATAAAAGAAAATAAAACAAAGTAAAATAAAATAAAATAAAATAAATTAAAATAAAATAAAATAAATTAAAATAAAATAAAATAAATTAAATTAAAATAAAATAAAATTAAACAAAATAAAATAAAGGAAAATAAAATAAAATAAGATAAAATAAAATAAATTAAAGTAAAATAAAATGAAACAAATTTTAAAAAAAATTTAATTAAATAAAATGAAACAAAATAAAATAAAATTAAATTAAGTAAGTTAGAATGAAACAAAATAAAATAAAATAAACTAAGACAAAAAAATTAAATAAAATAAAACAAGATAAAGTACGCTAAAACAAAAGAAAATAGATTAAAATTAAATAAAACAAGAAAAATAAAATAAAACAAAATAAAATAATATAAAATAAAATAAAATAAAATAAAATAAAATAAAATAAAATAAAATGAAATAAAATAAAATGAAATAAAATAATATAAAATAAAATAAAATAAAATAAAATAAAATAAAATAAAATAAAACAAAATAAAATAAAATACAATAAAATAAAATAAAATAAAACAAAATAAAATAAAATAAAATATAATAAAATAAAATAAATCAACCAAACCAAATAACATCAAATCAAGTAATGTAAGATAAACAAGTTAAATAATATAAAATATAAAAAAATAAAATAAAGTAATATAGAATAAAATAAAGTAAAATTAAATAAAATAAACCAAGATAAAGTACGCTGAAACAAAAGAAAATAGATTAAAATTAAATAAAACAAGAAAAATATAGTTAAATAAAAAATAATAATAATTAAAATAAAATAAAACGAAATTAAATAAAATAAAGTAAACTAAAACAAAAGAAAATAGATTAAAATAAAGTAAAAAGGAAGTATAAAAAAATAAAATAAAGCTAATTTAAGTTAAAATAGTCGCCGTTTTCTTAAATAGTAAAAAAATAAGAATAAACGGAAGGCAAGCAACAGCAAAGAAATTAACAGAAAAGAAGGTGAAAGAAAAGAACGACAAAAAAAATAATAGTTTTTGACACTATGGTAAATTTAGTTGGATTTAGCGTTCCTGAAGGTGCGGCCAAAAGGTGAGACGGTTGTTAATTTTACCTACAGAATTCACTTGTGAAAGCTGAATACAACGCTGCCGCGTGGGGAGATTAAAAGAGACAGTAGAAATTTTCTTGACAAAAGCCACAACACTTACAAAGATAAAATTACACAAATCAAAACTGAAAATTCTAACAAATTTGTAACTCAATTAAATGGGGGGAAAGTCAGCTTAAATTAAGATTAAAATCATAATTTGTTAAAGCGCTTATGAAGTGGATGGATTTCTGACGAAATTATTACAGATACATAAACGGAAGAAGGCAGCATAAAAGAAAATGAACAAAACAAAATTGTAGCATGAAATTACATACCTCAACAACTAAGAATAAAATGAAATAAAAAGAAAAAAAGTGGAAACAAGCAATGCAGTTTGGTTGTCTGTTGAAGCTTCAGCACTTGGAAATGCCTGACGGAGCAACTGGTGTAGCATAACGCTGTGCTTTGGTTATGTGAAACGAGTAAGCTTAACACATGAGTGCCTACATTTCGTTGCTTAAATAAATCAGCACAACTACAACAACACCAATAACTAACAACACATAATGGCAGACGAGAGTAGATATACATATTTATCGGCAGCTAAGCTCATCAACATATCTGCCACTTCATGCTATGCCATGGCACATTGATGATCACGATGATGATGATGATGATGATGATGTGCATGAAAAAGTTTCATTCAACAAATGATAAACAATAAGTATTACTACTCTTATGTGTATGTGCACTATGTAATAACAACAACAAAAACAAACACAAAGCGCAAATTGCTGACAGACAACAAAGGCATAGTCAGTCACTTGGCTGATGGTAGCGCGAGTATGTGCCAACATATGATAATTTGTAGTATGTTGAACTTAGGGAGAGCTTGTCTCCTCCCGCGCCCTCGGCAGTCGGGGCGTCGTACGATGAATTGCTGTCAAAAATATTCATATGTGTTTATTGTAGCAGAAGATCACTTACAAAGTACCCCAAAAAGCAAGCGAAAAAGCCCAACGAACTAAAGCAAGTTTCATTTGGGTTCAAGAAGTGATGGTAGAGTAAGGTTGGAGCAGTCTTACGGAGAGACTAGTTTTTAGTACTTGCGGAAACCGGTAAGTCTTACACAGAGTCAGTTGTCCAAGTTTGCCCCTGATATACGAAATACGGCAAATATGGTTTACTGCAGAGGTGAGGAAATCCACTCCAACGAAGAGGGTTCACTCAAGGATCATGTTCGGATTTGAGCACAATATCGACCTGGAATCAATCGTAATCCTGCACAATTAGCCCCGAGGCTTCCAACTGCAGTTAGGAAATACGTTTTCTTTGCCTGCAGAGGGAATCAATAGCAACTCAGTAGCCGTGAGAACACAGGCCTTCCAACCAGTTGATTAAGCTTCACAACACCTGTGATGAATGGGATCCACATCAGTGTACCCGAAGTCAGAGTTAAATATTTAGCCTTAATTAAATTATTGAGCCCAATAACGGTGCGGACGAAGGTTGGTTTCGCCTAGGTTAGCGGCCTAGAATAAACCTCGATACGAACGTCTGCCCATGCCCGTTTGCGGTTACAACAACACTAAGGTGGTTTCCAAATATCGAATTGGATTACCGAAAGTAATGTCTTCTATGGTAACTGTCATGCAGATCTCTGGACCTGGGTGGGCGCTTGATTAGCGATGTCGTATTGAAAAATGGGCGTATTTTTGAGCTTAAATATAGACACCAAGCAGACTCCACAGCTTCACTTAGGGTTATTTATGATAGAGGTCGTCGACAAGATATTGCCTAAATCCCTTCTGTGACGACTGTATGGAGTATAGCATGATGTTGATGGCGAGGCATGGAGAATTCTATCGCCCCTTTATGTTTAGACACTTTGCTTTTGCAAAGAGAAGACTAAAGAATTTCGGCTTTTGTGTCCTGAAAAAATCGTGCGACTAATCTCTAAAAAGAGTGAACCACCTTTCATTCCTTTCCTCCACGGTGGGCTATAAGTGATCCCAACTAGTTTCTTATGGGAATTGTGGGAATAAGTCAATTTTAACTCTTATAGCCGACTTTAAGAGGGACAAAGAAAACTTTTCCGACAGTGCCCCGAGGGCAACAAATCTGTATCTACTCCGCAGTACCCGTTTAGGCATAAAAGTGTGCAATTAGTCTCTTTATTGGCCATAATCAACCCACTTAAAGGATTACATTAGTTACCAGCCTAGACTAGTCGCAGTTGTTGCAGCTCTAGTCTCTAAAAGGCTTATCGTGCCTCGGATCGCTCAAAGACATATCAGCCTTATCCAGACATAGGCAGCTGCAATCCTAGCCGATCACAGCCAAAGAGGATCGATAAAAGTATTTTCTGTCTGCAGCCATTTCGTGTATTCCCAAAATACAGCCTAGAAAGCTGAGCCTCTGAATTTCGTATTTTATGTCGGCGCTAGAATCAGGCTTGTGTAGCTTCCTCGACGAACATTTGTCGGAAATCTACGTAGGCTAATAAATCTAACGAAAAATCGGTGCCTTTCTTTCGTACACCGCTTTTTTGGATGAGAGAAGGTACCTTTTGTTGTAAGTGTAAAAATACTTGCAGGAAATTTCGAAGACTTCTGCTGAAGTGAATGTGTTTGGGCGCATGTTAACGCACCCCTACTTAAATACGAATGTAACCGAAACCAAAGTGAAGTGTGCTAAATCTTGCTCTTATTTTTTAATACTTTACTACGAAGAATTTAGAAAAATATTATTAAATTTTTGAGCATCTCCTGAATGATTCCAACAACTCGTTGCCTTCTCAAAAGAGACTGGAAGGACTGCCCGCTGTCAGACTGCACAAATAATAATTTCATACTATCAAACAGCTGATCTGAATGTCAACAAAAAAAAACCTTACAGAGTTGCATTCTAGAGCGCGCGCTGAATTCCTCTCAATTAAATATGTCAAAGCAAAAGACTAAATATTTATAACACATTTTTCTATAATTCTGTTCCATTTTAAATATATGAAATTATATTTTTATTTAAACTAACTGTTAAGTTTTACTTCCCACAAATAGATATTTTTTTTTGCTGACGCATTAATACTTGAAATTCAATGCTCACTTGACAGCTGATTACAAAGCCGACAGCAGTAATGAAACAACAAATCGTGTCATCATTTTCCAAGTGTCACCATACAACATACAATGCATTGAATGACAACAAGGCAGATCAAAGTGACAAGAATGTCTGAGACTAAGGCGTCTTCTTCTTCGTCAACTACGTCTTTTACTTCTTTGTCAGCAAAGCAAGGCATCGCAGTTAACGAGTAAGCGTCTTGGCGTGCTTTTCTTCTTTGCTGAATTCTCTTTGAATAATAGTAATGCATTTAATAACAATAGCTGTTAATAATAATTATTAAACCAGCTAATATGACAATTGCAAGCGGCATAATAGTGCTGCAATAACAACTGTAGAAATAGTAAAAAAAGAAGTTGCGCTGAATTGAAGAGAGTTACCGCCACTTCACGACATTTTTTGCTTTGCTCACCATCATTGCATTGTTGTGGATAATTATGAAATATCACTTCGTTTGCGTTGCACGCAATATATTTTGACAGTCGCATAAAATGACAGCACTTGTCAAAAAATGGCGTTAGTTTGTCAAGTTGATTGGTTAGAGGGCACAGACGGCATGCCATTTTAAAAGCTCAGCTAGTCCAACTCAGGCTCATCCTTAAACAATTCAACACTCCACATAAAATTTCAACTAAACCAGACGACAGACAAGATGCATCAATGAAAATTAATGTAAACAGCTCTCTATACTTTTTAAATTTCTTGCGCGCCACACCACTAATTCTCAACAACGTCATCGTCAAAGTTATTGAAAGCACTTCGCTTTCGGCGGTTTTACTTGCTATCATCTGAGTTGGTGTAAACAAAAACTGTTTTCTCAGTGTTACAATTTCGATATTCTATCCATAAATAAAAACCGTGTATAAAAGCCAAGAAAAGTATTCAAACTTTAGTGCAAGAAAAACTTTTGTTGGCAGACATTTTTAAATATTTTTCGGCGTCAATCGAAGGCTGCTCCAGCAGCCAGCCGGAAGTCAAATGATACACTCTTAGATAAATATAAGTAGAATCTATAATTTTTTTGTTTACCTCTGTAAGGCGTGAAATCAATAAAAAGTGTTTAAGTGTATTAGGGTGGTCCAAAAAACAACAAAGTAGGAATTTCAATTTTAATTTTGAACTACCTACTTAAAGACTCCAGTTAAGATCCAATACTTTTACACTAGTTGCTGCCCCGACTTTCTCCCAAACATTCAGGTAGTATCTATGTTCTTATTTTGGCTCACTGCTATCTAACTCCCAGCACTTTATGATCTGACAGACCCTTTCTGGGGTAAATGTTTAGCACAATTAGACCCTGCGTTATTTTTCTTTTAAGTATGATGCATCCTCATTCCAAGCTTAAGTATTCCCGGTCTGGGATAAATTATTTAAAATGGGTAAAAATTAAAGTAAACAGAAAATTGCCACTAGGTGCCGCTCCAATGCAGATATCTAGTATAGTCACACTCGACTCACAAATTGCCCTAGTTGACCCGAAAAATGTTATCCTGCCTAGAAATAACTTGGCTGCATGTAAAAAAAATCCTCTTTCCCTCGCTTCCTATTCTACATCCTCTCCTTTTCCTCATTCACATTCTCTTTTTTCCTTTTATTCAGATTCCTATTCTCATACTTATTTCTATACCTATTCCTATCATTATCACTATCACTATCAGTCTTATTATCAATGTCACTATCACTATCCCTATCCCAATCCCAATCCCTATCTATTCCTATCCCTATATCTCTCCCTATCCCCATCCCTATCCCTATCCCCATCCCTATCCCTATCCCTATCCCTATCCCTATCCCTATCCCTATCCCTATCCCTAACCCTATCCCTATCTTTTCCTATCCCTATCCCTATATCTATCCCTATCCCTATCCCTATCCCTATCAGTATCCCTATCCCTATCGCAATCCCAATCCCAATCCCTATCCCAATCCCAATCCCCATCCCTATCCCTGTCCCTATCCCTATATCTGTCCCTATACCTAACCCTCCCTTCTTATACCATGGGACCTAGCTCATTAAACTGAACCGAATAGATATGAGTTACGACGAATTTAAAATTTAATGTTATTTAGATTGCTGATGAGCTTTGGATGTCTATGAAGAACAAACAAAAACACAAAACAGCATTTGGGCGTGGCTCCGCCCACTTTTCTTCTACTGTGTACATGTTGATTAAAGGACTCATATGTCCAAATATCATTTATTGAAACAAAATACATTAAGAGTTCTAAATGACTACGAAAAACTATCCCCAAAGATTATCTCACATTCATGACTAAAAGTATTTAAAATTACTTTGCTATGACCACCCTAATGTGCATTTATTTACCATGTCTATTGTACTACTTCATTATCGGTTCTGCTTTAACGGCGCCCTTCAGCTGCAGTTATTTACAATTTACAGACGATTTATGATTATCATCCGATATTGAGCTTGAAATATTTGCTTTAAATATGTAACATGTTAGATTTGAATTTTCAAAGCTCTTTGTTTAGCTGAATTGGCTAATGTTTACAGAAGCGTCTGCGTCAATTGAGAGCAAGAAATCTGTGAAAATATTTATTAATTTAAACCAATAAATGATTTCAGCGTAAAGGAAGGTATACGAGTATTTTGAGTTAGGTTTAAAATTTATTTAAAAAAATCCAAATTTTTTTTTTAACCTAGGTGTTGCCACAGAGAAGGGTTTCTTACAAGGTTGCCACATATTATGCGCTCACCATATACTCTCATGCGTTGAATAGTTGACTGGAACACCACACATGTGGGTTTCAGTGGCCATCTGGCATCCGATTTCTTGTTGAAATCATACCCAAGGCAGTGCTAAAATGGATCAAGAGTAGAAGCAATATTCCTCACTCTTTCCACTCGGTCTCTTCCATATTGGATTTTTAAATAGCCATCGAGCTGCCAACTTTTGCTCGTTCAACCTGAGAGGGAGAGCGGTAGATCTTTCTAATAAATACCTTTTCTTAGCTTTATATTCCGTCGTGGATTGTGAATCTAGATAAAAAACTTTTATGGTTTCATGCTTTCGATAGAGATAGTCGCTAAAAGAGACATCTAGACGATGATCTCCACAAGAGTCGGTGGATACCTCTGACTGGTCTCGACCAGTGAAACCCGTTATTAACATTAACCTAGTTGAAATAACTGAAAACGAGGCTGTCCTTTTCAGGGAGAATAGATATTGTAACGATCTGGATATTATAACAGGTTTAACTCTTACCTATCCAGACTCAATTCGTCCAGAATAAAAAATTTCTTTAACTGTCCAACCCTGTTGAGAGGATTGCACTCAATCTAACTGCATTAAAAGTTGAGTGAAGTTCGTCATACAGGTCTATCGGCTGAAACTCGAGCAAATCCCGTTTGACTTTTGTAGGTGTGGCGCGAAGTGCCCCTATCATAAGCCTTACCGCGGACCTTTGAGCTTTAAACATGCTGTAGTGTGACTCTGAAGTCCCATCTTTTAACTACGGCGCTTTCGGAGGTATGGAACTGGAACTTAGGAACTGGCTCCCATGAAAGTATCTGTCTCACTTTGTTTCATAGGTGCTGCTTTCACGTGAAGTTTGAAGCGGTCTGAAGGAGCTCGCCTAGAGTTGGAAGCTGTCTCCGTTTGCCGCTGAAGCTTTGTCTGTCATTGGCGTAAGGTATGACTTGGCAACCAATGCTTTCCAATCTTAGAAGTAAGATGTGTGTGGGGATAAGACATCTCCTTAAGTTGGCCTCCTGTATGCTCATGAATTGATCAATGACATCGACTTCGTTCAACGAGTTAAAACACAGACGATACGTTGGCTAGGCGATTTTATGCGATCGCGTGAAGATCCTCCGAACTAATAAAGCTGCGCCGAACCAAAAGTTATCCTTAACGACACCTAGAGGAAGAGGAAGCCCCTTCTTAGTTGCAAGAACAACGTAGAGCACGAATTTGGGATGCCTTGGCTCCAATTGGCGCCTGACGTGCTTTGAGGGTGGGCCGAAGCTATTTAAAAGTTTAAGCGCCAATTAAAGTAAATATTTATTGAGGATTGGCTACGCAGAATAATAAACGAATATGAGCATTAATTAAAGCAATGAAATACATATGTACAGAGAACAAAAATATTTGCAACTAATAATGTTGTAAAAAGATTTGACGGTTAATGTATTTAACAACAGCAATAAACAACAACAACAAAAACCAACAAAAAAATTAAAAATATAAGAAAAATTAAATTGTGTATTTAATTCTAAAAAAAGAAAACCAGCTATGAAAAATTAAAAAAAAAAAAGTTTACAACAAAACTACAACAAAAAAATTACAACAACAACAAAGTTACAACCACAACAAACAAATTATAAAAAATTCATAAATTAAAAAAAAGCATATATATTCATGTTACAAATTTTTTTTTTAATTCAATGCTTTTCCAATGTTTTAACATTTTCCATGAGCTACCTGAGGCCGTTTATTTCAATGTTATTGCTCGCTTTACTTAATTTTTGTTTGCAAAAATTTTCCATCTTCTTTCGGAAAATTATGGTTAACGCAATTAAATTATGTATGTACACATATGTATGCATGTAAGTACTTAGTTATGTTATCTTTGTTGTTGCGTTTTTCAATGCGTGAAAGTGTCGACATCAACGCTTTGCTAGTAATTGATGTGAACGCCAGCATAATTTTACAAGAAAATTTCTTTAATGTTTGCTGCATGAGAAAGTTCTGGTCGGTTAATATAAACAACAAACTATTGATTATATTTTGCAAAAAAAAAAAAAAACACAAAATTAATTAAAAACTATTTTTACGCATAATTAAGTTTAAAGTGAACTATAAGACTGTGGTAGAGCGAGGCGAAGACATGCAGTTAAATAAAAAGATTTTACACAGCAAACAAAATGTATATTATATGTCAAGGTAGACCGCTAGCAATACATCAATGAAGAAACCACTAATTACATGTTGTAATTTTTGTGTGATGCGCATACAAATATGCATACACACAGAAAATATTTTATTGCCACCACTGTATGCTGCGGGAATAAAATACTTTCGTGCAGTAAAATGGTTTCTAAACTTTAAGTTGGACATCTTGCAATGCATCCATGAAATTTGCATTCAATTCTATAACGCAGATTTTGAATGATGCGCGCACAAACATATAGATATACAGACGAAAATTTTAAAAACTGTGTTTTCGCATTTTTTACTGGGAGCGCTGACGAAGCTTAGCATAACAGCGGGCATTTAGTTAATTATAAAATTGAATTTTGGATTTTTATATCAGATTTAAAAAAGAAATTGTTTTCATTAACATCCCTACCCGTTCATCTTATTGCGCAGAAGAGCTCTATTTTTAGTAGTGATACCAGTCGATTCATAGACGTATGTAGGTACATATGTACGTACATATATTTTTTATTTATACTACCATATGTATGTAATTTCATTTAGTAGGTGTTAGCAGAAATATAGGCAAACACGCGGGCGTTTTGTTTACGCGCCGGATGTAAACAAATTGTTATAAATTTTTATATTTTTTTTTTTTTTTTACTTTTTATAGCATGTACGCAAATTGAATTTAAAGCACTTTTTTATTTTATTTGTACTAAGAATATAATTAGAACTAGTGCTTAATTTGACCTCGGAAAAGTAAGCAAAAGAAAAGGTAACAATAAGGAGCAAAAGAAAGAATAGAATGAAGAAGAGGAAATAGAAGAGATGAACAAAAACTTTTTCACCCACCAGAGGGCCTTCCTTGCTATCGGATTTTCTATTGAACTTCGGCCAGGTAAGTGTTTGCAAATGCTGTTTATACTGAGAAGGTAGGCAAAGTTGCTTTATACGACCGCGAAGTAGAACAAGCCATACTCTATATTTGCTAACAGCGCACTGCAAGATTTCCTCGTCATTTTCATTCGTGGTCCATGTTTCTGCTCTCAGTAATTAAAGATTATATTCGGTACCAGGAATGAATAGAAAAATATCCGATTTCTCTTAAAAATTCACATTTGAATTTTCACAAAAAGATCCAAAACGGGCCTGCTATGTGGCAGCAGAACTCTTGCCAGCACTCGCTGTCGAGATTCACTGGAATCTTTCTTATTTTATAGATCTTGCTTAAGCAGAAGAGAAGTATTATCCTTCAGTATTGGTTTAATAGGTCTGTAGAAGTTTTTGGCCTTTATTAAAGGACAGTCACAAGGCATGCTTAAGAGGCTAACTATTACAAAACTGAATTGGGATGCATGCGGGGCGAATCATGCTGGTATTCAATATCTTAAGCCAAATCATTTCACTTTACCAACACTTAAACTCTGAAAGTCCTTGAAAAATGTAAGAAAATTTTCCGACAAACCCCACAGAATTGTTGTTGTTTTTGTAAACGCAAAAAAACTCCACGAAATGTTGCCGGATATGGTTAGTCTTTTTCCGGAATGAGTTTGGTATTAGCCCAACTACCACGCTAACGATTTCTTTAACCCTTCGAACCATCGGGTCGAGCATTATAGTTGCCTTCTACGACAGGCATACCTTCCAAGACTCTTGGTATGCAGACTCACCACACCAACCAACTAACCTAACCTTCGGAGCATAAGCACATGGTTTCACCATAGACTAGAGTTTTGCTGACTACCTCCTGCTGACGTAGAGAGCTAGCGCCACTCCACACCTCTGCTCGTTAAACACTTTCTGTTTCTTCTTCGTCTCTTCAGTTATCCCAAAGCATACAACCAGTATAGCTTCAGAGATACTATCAGACCCATTATACACATTGAAGGTATGTTCCGCTACCCATTTGACGTTTTTTTACGCAATGAAAACAGATCTCATACCACTGCCTTGAATTTAGCTTGAGAAAAAGCAATGCTCACATTCGGGTTCACCTTGGCACATCAGTGCTTTTCCTGGCTAGATCGTCGCCAAATCTACTGAGAAGAATTCCACCCGTGGTCATGGCGGCAAGGGGTGAGGCTTACATTCGACTGGCAGTGTAAATGCGCAGGCTTTAATTTTTGCTTGCCTGTCAGAATCAAACGTCACAGATTTTAGTTTTTTAGAGAGCTAGAGGGCCTGCAAACAATTTTTACTGCTATTCACGGCTGAGAGGTTTTCTAGTCTCACCCTGTATGCCTAGAGCTGTTCTGAAAGAGCATTTGGGGGGTGCTACTGACAGTTGCACCTCGCGAATTTGCCTGTCTTTCGAAAAAATTCTCACATTAAAAATTTTTCAAATAAATTGCGAAATTTTCTTTTAAAAATCAAAAATATTTAACAATCACTTTGAATTTGCAAAATTGGCGCGTATCAATCAATGAACACGCCGTACGGAATGCACAGACCGCACAAATGGTACACCACAAAGAGAAAAATGTCAAAAATTAAATAAAAATCGATTTCCTGGCGCGGCAAAAGTTCATGATAAATAGAAAAAAAAATTTCAAAACTAATTTATACAATTACAAAAAACAACAACAATTGTATACATTTAATCATTCTCGCCAAAGTTTCATAAAATGCCTGTGCACCGTGGCCCAACCCGGCTAGCACAGCAGCGACAATTGCAGCGGCTACTCATGCTGCCGCTACTTCATACATAATGCATATGAGCGTACATAACCCAGCAAACAATTTGGGAGGAGTTATACAAAAGCAAGCTTGAAAAAAAGGTTTGCATAAATGAGTTTTTTGCAGGCGTTGTAAGTACGACATTTACAAAATATTTGCTACTGTAAGCGTTTTGCAAATGTGGTTAAGATTTTTTTTTTGGCTAAGAAATTTTTTTAAATTTTTTTCTGCGCCCTTAAAAAAACAAATTTATAGTGCACCTTCTAGTTTTCATTTCTATAAATAATAGTAATAAATTCATAATTTTTTAAAAGTCATAGCAATATTTTACTAGCATTTTTGCTTATATCTCAACGTTTACAAAACAGTAATTATACCTTTCATGAACATGAAATGGTATTATAACTTTGGTCCGATGTTTGTAACTATGAGAAGAAGAAGAGATAGACCCACCAATCAATATACCGAATTTATCAGGATGAGCTGAGTCGATTTAGCCATGTCCGTCTGTTTGTTTGTCTGTTTGTACGCAAACTAGCCCCTCAGTTTTTGAGGTATCTTGATGAAATTTGGTATGGAGCCGCCATTTTGCATGAGATTAATCATTTGTCGGAATCAGCAAGATCGGAGTAATACAACGCCTAGCTCCCATACAATCGATAGTTTCGATAAATGGGTTTTGGGCTATAAATTTTTGCAATTAAAAAGCTGGGAACGTAAAGTTGTGCAGGTTTGGTACTTATTATATATGTAATGTGTGTAGTGAAAATCACCCAGATCGGACCAACATAACATATAGCTCCCATACAATCGATTGTTGCGATAAATGGGGTTTGGGCTATGTATCTTTAAAGGATCAGTTTTGCAGAGTTTTACTAATTGTGAGTAAGGATCGGACACTTAAAACCGTGATGCGTATTCATGAAAGGTATAAAGTCTTCGGCACAGTCGAAGACAGCCCTTTCCTTACTTGTTTTTATATAATATTGTTTGCTGGGTTATTGCTCGGTCCATGCGTCCGCCTGTGGTCTAGTCATCCGCTTGTTTACTACTTTTTGACTTTCTCACAAACTTGCCGCATTTGTTAGTCTCTCTTCATTGCTCCCCACTTCCCTCTGAGTCCCTTGTCTGTCTTTTAACTAGGTCTGTTCGTCTATCAGCACGATCAGCCGGCCGGCCTTTGTTCAAACATATCTGCATATGTTGAGTTCGCCGTCTCCGATCGACTCTTTTATTGCAATTTTAATTTGTTTGCCGCTTTTAGTTTTCATTGCTATTGTTTTTTTTTTTTTTCTTTTTTAAATTTTTTTCTTGTGCGAAAAACCGCAATTTCCGCTGAGTTGCGATTTTCCTTTCCTTTGGCCGCTTTTTATGTAAATTTTTTTTCTTTCGATTTTTACTCTCAACTTTTTAATGGATTCTTGTTGCTTGGGAATGCTTTTGATTTTATTTAATGGAAGCGTGTAATGTTTGCAATTAATGCAATTTTTTACTTTAATTTCTTTTTTCATAATTTTGAAATTAATTTTTAGAAACATTTTTCCGAACTAAAGTAGTTGTTGTTGTTGTAGGGATGCAAAAAAAAAAAAGTTTGAACAAAATGTAGAGCGCGCTGGTAGTGCGAGCGAACTCTGATGCCGACGTTTTCATTTCACCTGTTCTTCACCAGTGCGAAATAAGTTTGGAACTGATTTAAAAATTATTTTGGATTTCCATTAACCAAATCGAATAACGTTTAGTCGGTTAAGCGCCCTTGAAAGAAGAAGAAGAAGTCAACTATCAACATTAAATGTTCTAACGAAGTTCAATATCTGTTGGTTCCAACGTAGTCTAGTCAGTTTGTCAAGCGCTTCTCTGTGAAAAGACAGTTGGTGAGTTCTTCTTTACTTGCACACTCCAAGTAGTTGTAGTCGCCTTCTTTTGGAGACTACAGGTGCCTAGCATGGTTGTTGACTTCTTCTGTCGAAGAAGGTAGTTTTGGGATGCAATTTTAGTGTAGAATAAGTACTTCAAAACTTTGAAGTTCAAAAAAGGGTTGGCTCAAGACTATGGCTCAAAAGATGTCAGAAATAAGGAAGCTCTCTTCGATATCGATAAAGAAGATCAAAATTGAAGATCTGGCCTACCAAAAGTTAGGAAATAGCAAAAGTTAGTCGTTTCCTCAGTTCAAAGAGTAGCAGAAGGAAAGAAAGGGAAGGTTCTAGAGTGGCTACGGAAATGAAACAGCCCATACAGTTTATTATCTTGTTAATATGACTAGTTGATTCCAAACAATACACCAATTTATGACTACCCAGAGTTAAAATAGCCGTCACAGCGGGCTAGAATATACACCCGGTATTGTCTGCCTGTCGTAAGAAACAAATTCAATCGAGAACCCGAGGATTCAAAGTGTCAAATAAATCGTTCGCGAGCTCTCCGGACCTATCACCACAGTTTGACTAGCCGAATGATACAACTAGGCCGCTTATCTACTCTGAACGGCATTACCACATTCTGCTGGTTGAATTAACAACTTGTACTTGATCCACTCTAGGACGCATGGGAAATAAATTCAACTCTCCGTGGTATAAGTTGGGTTAGGTTAAGATGTTTATATTAAGTTAAGATATATAGATTGGGTGGTATATACCAAACTTCCACTCGGAGTCACCTATATTCATGCTGAATGATCCCATTGCATGCCGGGTGGGCGGAAATTCGTCCAGCCAGGTAATCCTTTTTGAACCACTTACTCTCCCATATGAACTTGAGAAGCAGCGAAAGACCCGCTTCTCGCACCCCTGCTAGAGTGTCGAAAACCGTGCTACCAGAAATCTGAGGTGCTCTTCCTAATCGCACGGAGTTGTGTGCCTTCCATTTCGACGCTACAAAAAAGGGACCTCCATTATTCGCTTACAAATAATGTCAGGACTTCCGTTGGGATTATGTTATCTTGCGGTGGCATTTAGCATTTTATTCTTCAACCTTTTTTAATCTTTGAACCCAGTCGTTTCCAAAAAATAGAGCATTAAAGAACTCAGGCAATCGAGAAAATCTGTGGCAGGTATATGAAACTTTCAAGAAATTGTTAATCTGAATTGATGGAATAAAAAAGAAAGAAATAGTAATGGTCCTCCACATTCACCGACTTACTTTGCTCACAGTTCTACCTCATACCAGTTACATTCTACTAAGGCGACTGGACCTAGCATGGCTCTTTGTTATATTAAAGTGCAGCCACTGGAGCCTCAAATAACCTTGGCACTTGCTCCAGTTCGATCAATAGCAACTAAAGTAGCACAACTCTACTCAAATGAGAAGCTCAGTGTCTTACTCAAATAAAAAGCTCAGTTTCTGTTTCAATAAATTTTTTGAAGGACTCAACACAAAAAGTTTCAATTACTTATGAAATAATACCCTTATATGTGACTTATTCTTTAAAAATTTCGATGCGATACTCAAGTGTCTTAATTTAATTAGCACATGAATACTTTAACAACAACAACAGCAACAGCAACCACAAAGGCAGCAAAATCGCTGACATGCCGCATTAACTCATCATACAAACCAGCTGGGCTTGAGCTGATTTATTTTGTGCTGATTACGAGCGTACGCTGACGATCGTCGGCTTATAACGTTTAGCGGTCTTTGGGAATGGGGTTTCGGGTTGTTAAAAAGAACGTGAGGCTACAAAATTTGCTTGAATAGCAATTTGATTACAGAGACACAGTGATATTTGTTGTTGTTGTTGTTACTGTTACTGTTTGTGTTTGTATTTTTTTTTTCTTGTGTTTTTTTTTTTCTTTTTTTTGTTTTTTTTTTTATTTTTTTTTTTGTCGGTCGACCTATTACAATTGCTGTTGTCATTTAGTTTTTAGCACTGATTTCAATTACTTATTTAATTTTTTTTTTTATCTCTTTTAATTTTTTCATTTTCACATTTTTTTTTTCTTTCGTAGCGTAAATTCGTGTCAGCATGTCATTATATGTGAGGTTTGACAACAACAAAAAATACTATGTTAACTAGTAATGAATATCTGATTGTCGTTGCTATGTAAAGTAGGGAAACCTCACTCAGCGCGCTTCGAAGGTGTCTACTGATTAGAAACTCAACCACGCCTCGCTAGTGAAATTTTTTTAAACACAAAATTTTTCGTACACAAAAAAGTGTTACGAAATAAGGTACAACAAAGTATTATAACAATTACTAATCGAAGAACTTATTTAACCCATAAAAAAGTTCGCCTTCTTTTTATGATTGAATACCGTTTTTAAGTTATTAACTCTTTTAATCCTCTTTTCTACCTTTTTATCAGGTAATAGCCCCAAAAAAGGTACAAACAACAAATATGACAAGGTACAAATAATGCAAAGCACGTTATACCCATCCCAAAAAGCACAAAAATAAATATGTATACTGCATTCATGTAAAAAAAATAAAACATACACCGCTTTTACCCGAAAAAGGTACAAAAAACGGTACCCAAAAAAGCTTAAAAAAATTAATACCAGGTAAAGAAAGTAATATAATCAGCATTTAAGTTAAAACAAAGCTAAAAATGAAATAAAAGTAAGGTGCAAAAAAAGGAGTACACCCGATATTTACCCAAAAACGGTATAAAATGGGCATATACGCGGTAATTAATTTTAATTATCCAAGAAAAAATGGTATGTAAAAATTAATATACCAGTTTTTTACCCACAAAAGTGCAAACAGGTATTATAACTGTTATTTATATATAAAAAGACGTACTAACGCTCCAGCATTTACCCAAAAAAAAGGTTCAAAAGGGGAATAATACGGTACTTGCCGCGAATAGTACAAAAATTCGATATTATTGAAATGCAGAAAAATAGAAGAACTTAAATATATTGAACAATCGAAAAATATCCACAAGAGATACAAAAAGAATGTACCCGTTATTAAAAAAAGGTACAAAAAATTATTTATACATTAAGGTACACAAAACAGAGCGAATTTGCACGGTATTTACCAAAACAAGGTTCAATAAGCCCGAAACTTAAACGGTATTTACCAAAAATGGTACGAAAAAAGAGTATGCGAAGTATTTATCTAAAAAAGAAAAAAAAAGAATTTATTCAATAAAGTATAACAAAAAGTTTGAGAGGAATATGCTAGATATGTATCTAAAAATAACAAGCACGAATTATACTCAATAGTTAAGGTTTCACAAAAGGAATATATACGGTATTTCCCGAAAAAGGTACAAAAAATTAATACTCGCGATAATTACTCAAAAAAAAATTGCAAAATTAAATATTATAATAATAAAATAAATAAATAAATAAAAAAATAATAAATAATAAATAAAACATAAAAAATGATAAAAATAAAAATAAATAACTATTTATAAATTACAAAAATAATAAATAATAAATAAAAAATAATAAAAATAAAAATAAATAATATTTATAAATAATTATTTATCCCAGAAAAGGCAGAGAAAGAAAAATATAGTCTAAAAATCACAAAAAAGGTACAAAAAGAATAGACCCGTTATAAAACCAAAGAAATGTAACAAAAGGATTTATCTAATAAGGTACAAAAAAGAAAAAAATTTAGAATTTTTACGGATATACCCAAAAAAATATGAAAAATGGAATATGACCGGACTTTAAACGGTATTTACCCAAAAAGTTACGAAAAGGTCTTTTAACCGGTATGTACCCAAAAAGTTACAAAAAGGTCTTTTAACCGGATTATACTCGGTATTCACCCAAAAGGCGTAAAATAAAAAAATATACTACCCAAAAAATGGTATGAAATTAAATATACGCGGCATTTTTCGAAAAGAGGTACAAAAAAAGAATTTTCCGAATAAGGTACAAAAAAGTTGAGGAGGAATAGAATAGGTATTTACCAAAAAAAACGGCACAAAAATGCATTAAAGCCGGAATTTAACAAAAGAAAGGTACAAAGAAAAGAATTTGATCAATATTTACCGAAAAAATATACACCGAAAGATATACATATTAAGGTATTTTCATACAAAAAAATGTAGCAAAATGTACCCGGTTTTTTGACGCAACATATGCGACACATTTTTAAAGTATGTTTAAACAACGGGTAGAATTTCAACTCCACTCAACTCAAAACTATTTTATTGAAAAAAATTTTGTTTGTTGTTAAGTAAGAGAAACTAAGCGGCTACAATTTTTTTCAAAAATTTCCTTATTTGCATATGAATATGTATATACATATGTGCATTTATACTCACAAATAAACATTCATACAATTACAAGTATTTACATAGCACATACATATGTATATGTATCTAATTTGAATATGTAAATTTATCGAACACATGTTTGTTAACCCCTAAATTTTGTTTCATACTTTAGTGCGTTTAAGGTCATTTGTTTCAATTTTTGAATTTTTTTTTTTTCTGGTATTTTTTTCTTTACGTCATGCCATTACGTCATGCCGCTACAGACGGCAGAAAAACGCATACAAGTTAAAAGCCAGTATTTTAAATTAGTATTACTCGTAGCAAAAATGTATGGAATGCACAAAAAATGCATACTTGAAAGTTATAAATTTGAGCATTATTGGTGCATTAAATTTTACTGCCTCTTAAAATTTTATTTGAATTAATTATTTGTTTCTTTTATAATTCAAATTTTTTTGCTTAATAAAATATATATTACAACTTAACATTTTTTTAATTTTTGGAGTGTGAATTTTGTATTTCCTTTATTTATGTTAATTTTTATTCAGCTTTTTAAATTTAACTTACAAAAAAATTATGCATTATTATATCTTTCATGAACATGTATGAGAAGAAGAAGAGATAGACCCACCAATAAGTATACCGAAATGATCAGGATGATGAGCTGAGTCGATTTAGCGATGTCCGTCTGTCCGTCTGTCCGTTTGTACGCAAACTAGTCCCTCAGTTTTTGAGATATTTTGATGAAATTTGGTATGGGCCGCCATTTTGCTTGGGATTAATCATTTCTTGTTAATCCTTACTTGTTTTTCTTTAAATTTTATGAGTTATCTTATTGGCTGCTTTTTGTAACTTAATTTATATAAACTAAATTCTTACACAATTTGCCTTTTTTTAAATTGTATACCTGTTGTTCTTTGTAACGAAAAAAAAAATTTCGAATGACTACCAATCTCGCTAATATTTTTTTATGAATATTTTTATTTGAATTTTCGAAATTGAATTTCATTTTTTACTTGGAAAGAAATTAACGTTTAACTTGAAATTAAAAAAAAAAAAAACAATAATTATTAATATAGAAAAACTTATATCCTTAGCCTTGAGCTCAAAAGTAAAGGCCGTGAATTATAAAATTTTTTCAATTTTATCTAACTTTTTTTTTAATTTACAAAAAAATACAACAATTCAATGGAATTTTTGGTATATAAAATAAACAAAAATTTGTTATTTAAATTTTTTTACTAAAAATTTTTATTAAAATAAAACCGTTCAATTGAATTTTTGGTATAAAAAATAAATAAAAATTGTTTGTTTAAATTTTTTTAATTGATATAAAAATAAATAAATTTTTTTTATTTCAATTTTTTTTATATATTTTTAAAAATTTTTTTTTTATTTATATTTTTCTATGTGAAAAGAAATGTAGTAGTTTAAATATTGCTCCGTTTTATATCAACACTGCCCCCAAAAAATTTTTATTTTATATTTTTTTTTTAATATTTTGTGTAGAACGAAATATATTAATTTACTAATTTTCTGTTTTTGTCAAAACTGCCTTTACAAATTTTTTTTATCAATAAAGGCAAAAACAAGTACTTTTTTTAACTAATTTTTGAGCGAAAAAAATTACAACAACTACATACAGCGGGTGAACAACCCGACAGCTGCTTGGACCTTATAAATCTGTTCAAATGCTTTTCCTGAGAGTGGGATTTTAACTTGCACTCCTTCCTGCTTTGCTGATAAAGCGATTCAACAGCATTGGCCACCAAAAACTTCCTGACTGTTGTTATTGTTTCCTCATTGCCTTCCAATCTCATGCTTGTACTAAATTACAAAATTAGTTTTTATAAATTTTTTTAATTATTTAGGGGGCTTGACAAAGCAAATGAAATTGTCTTATGTGGTAAAACACAACAAAAATTAAATTAATAAAAAAAATTTTTTCTTAAAGAACAGTATTTTTCTGAGTAATTTCTTCGGAAAATCAAACGAAAAAACGGAATTTTATTGCTATTCCTTTTGATTAGCGATTATTTTAATTAAATTGTTGTTAAGTAAGGGCCAAGGACTTACCCAAATTTTTTTTCTTAACTTTTATAGATTTAAAAATTTTGTTTTTAATTATTTATTTTAATTTGTTTAAATAGGTAACTCTATGTTTTTTAAATAAAAATCATTTAAAAAGTTTCAGATATTTTTTTTTGAGTAGTCATAGATTTCGCTTTTCTTAAAATTTTTTAAATATTTATCTACTCTTGAAATTTGCTTGCATTTTTTTTTTTTTTGTTGTAATTTTTCTTTAATATGGCTTTAATTTTTTATAAATAAAATAAAGTTACAATATTTGTTTATGTAGGGTTGCTCAGTCATTTATAACCAAAAAGTTTATGTTTATTAAAATTTTTTGTTTTAATTTAGGTTTGTTGAAGAAAAACAAAAAATAGTTTTTTTTAAATTTTGTTATTGTTTAATGTATAAAATATTTCGACCAAAGCTTTCTTTTTCTTCACTAAATCTCTCACATCTCCTTCTTTTTCTTGCTTTTATCCTCTCTCTTTTTATGTTTCTCGTTCCTTTCCTATTAATCTTCTTTTCATTCCACCGATTTTTTTTTGGTTTTTCGCTAACTATTATTTTGTTAATTTTGCGGTTATACCAAGTATTAGATAGTTTGCCAAAATAATGCTAAAAATAAAAAAACAGATATGTATAAAAAGTTCTATAAGACTGCCTTCATAAAAATAGACCAAAAGTAGTAGCCAGCTTTTTCCTTAAGTAAAGAGATCTGGATGAATTAAACTGAAAATTTCAAAATAATAAATTTCCTGGGAAAACCAATTTTATTTTGCTTCGTCGTCCTATATTTATACATATAAAGGCATTTGCATCCCCGAAATTCTTTTTCCCTTTTTTATCATACAATTTTATAAACTCCTTCATAATAAATTCTCCCCCTAACTACCCACTTAACCCCGGTCAATTTTCAATATCTCATTGCGGCTATTTTTATTTTACATTTATTATTTTTACGCCAACCTTGAAACACTTCTAAGCCGACTATTTTTGATTAACAGAAAACACCAAAAAAACAACAACAAAAAAAGTAGTAAATAAGAAAAATAGTGTCATAGCGAGAAAAGGAAAAAAACCGAACTCGTTCAGCGCTGACGATCGGCCGGTTGTAGTAATCTACATAAATACAGCCAGACGTGCTGAGGAGATACCCGCGCAGCTGACGATACAAGGCGAGATATGTATGTACTATGTGTTAGACAGATAGTTGTCTAATGGGTTTGTTATATATCTACTAGTACGAGTACATATTTATATATGAAACAATGCGTTCGTCGCCGTTTGTAATTTACGCTCGACTGAAATTAATTTGCATAAAAATAAAAATAAAAAAACTACTTATTGTAAACACATTGTAAGCAAAAACAAAAACAACACAAAAACTTGCAGCAACAGCGCTCAATTAATTTGAGATATGAAAAAATTAAAAGCTAAATTAACATATGTACATATTTACTAGACATACATAATAATATAATTATGTATGTACTCATGTATATATGAAAGTGCCTGTACTGTTTGGGGGCAAGTGTGTGAAAAAAATTCCTAAACAAAATAATAAAATACAAAATGCATGCGAACTCTGCTTTGCTCTTACAAATAAAACTTTTTTTTTTTAAATGCAGCGCACAAGCGTGAATGTGTTTATATCGTACTATCTATTGTGTATTGCATTAATTTATTATTAATTTGAACTTATGAATTGAGTTCAATTAAATGTTCCTTGAAATAAATAAAATTATAAGAGATGAAGTAAAAAAAATATGTAAATATAAAAATAAAAAAATAACAGAGCACATATAATAGAACAGAAGAAAATGAAAAGAAGAACAGTAGAAAACACTTAATATTAAACTAAATAAAAATAATTAAAACTAAATAAAACAAAATAAATAAACATAATTGAAAACTAGTAAAAAAATATGGAAAAAATTATAAAATAAAATTAAAATTAAAAGAGCACATAAATAACAAAATGCAAAAAAAAAAACAAATAGAAAACAAAAATTTTTGTAACGAAAAAATGGCGGTTGTCTCTAAAAATTCTTCCTACTCTTTTCAATTAAAACAACTTTTAATAATTAATTAAAAAAATTATTATTAAAAAACAACAATAATATTTTTCATAAAAATTAAAAAGTGAAAAATTATTATTCTTGGCCTTGAGCTCGTTTCATGTATACTTAAAAAAAATAATTATATATACTAGGCCCTGTTTAAGAATTTCTATAAATATTTTTTTTTTGTCTTCAGGGTAAACAACTCCACGTTAAACTGTGATATTTTGTTTTTGTTTAATAAAAAAAAAAATAAAAATCAAATAAACTAAAATAATTTAACATTAATAAAAAAACAATAATAGAATACACTACATGCCTACAACTAAAAAAAGTGTTCTTGAATAAAAAAAACAACTGAAAATATTAAAAAATTTATCAAAAAAATTTTAATAAAATAATAAAGCAAGAAAACAAAAATAATATAATTGAAAACACTAAATGTTTATAGCTAAACACCATTGTGTTAATACAAAAATTAATTAAATAAAAAATATAAGCGAAAATAATAAAAGAAAATTAAAAATTATTATTATTATTAAATTATTATTAATAAGAAAATATAAAAACCAACAACAGAAAACACAAGATGTTTATAAATAATACGTTATAAAAAATAATTATATATGTATATTACAAAAAAAATATTTTTTCTTAAATAAAATTTAAATAGACTAAAATAATTTAACATGAAACACTAAATACTTACACAAAAAAAATTAAAAACGAAATAATCAAAACAATGTAAAATAACCAGAAAAATTAAAAAAAAATAATACAGCAAGAAAATAAAAGTATAACAATAGAAAAAACTAAATTTTCATAGTTAACAAATTACTATTTCTTAAATAAAAAAATTTTAATTACAATAAAGTGTTATAAACTAAAATAATTTAAAATTTATAAAAAATTAAATAAAATGTAACTAAAAAAATTGTTCTTGAATAATAAAGTTAAGAATAGAGAAAAATAACTGTGTATAATTAAAAAAATATTCTTGCATAACAAAACTCAAATTAAAGTCGAATAAAGTAATATAATTCAAAATTAATTTTAAAAAAATTTATTTAAGTAAAACAATTTAAAAAAAAATGTATTTACAAGTATTCATGAAATGTATTTAAGTAAGAAAAAAGAATATAAAATACTGAATTTTTACAACTAAAAAAGTTCTTGAAAAAAAAACTTTATAAAACAAATTAAATTAAGACAATATAAGATTAAAAAGAAATATATGAAAAAGATTTAAGTATAAAAACAACTAAGGAAAGGGCTGTCTTCGATTGTGCCGAATACTTTATACCGTTCATGAATACGCATCACGGTTTCAGGTATCCGATCCGTACTCACATTTATCAATAAGTATTACCAAGAAAACAATTTACTAAAATAATATAATAAAAAAAATTTAAATAAAATAAAATAAAAGGTTCATTATATAACCAAGAAAATAAAACATAAAAAGTTGAATTTTTATAAACAAAAAAAAAATGTCTCGCAAAAATAAAAGTAAGTAAAATAAAATAAGCTTAAGTAATATAAATTGTATGCAAGAAATTAAAAATATCAAGTGCAATATATTAAATATTAAAAAACAACAAAAAAATATATTTCTCTTTATAATTATAACTTACGAAATTTTTATAAAAGTTTAAAATAAATTTATTTTTATAGTTTTTGAAAAAGAGTTTTTTTTTTAAATAAAACCGAAACAATCTGTCTTCAAGCATGTACTGTGTGTATTTTTTGAAGTATTTTAGAGGAAAAAATATTATTTAGCATTATTGATACTAAGTTTTTAAACTGGAGTTATTAAAAAAAAAATTGTTTAAGAAAAACCTGATACATTTTTGCTTAGATTGCTTCTCAACTTTAATTGTAATTCCAAAAAAGTGGTTGTATTTAAATCCTATGATAATAAGGGTTTCTATGTTAAATAAATTTGTTTAATGCAAACGCCTTATGAAAAAAACATAAAATAATAATTTAACAATTGAAGGCATCTAGTTTTTTATCTTTGGAATTTAACTTTTTTAATGAATATTTTAATTTTTTGGAAATTTTATTTTGAACTGCATTTCCAATAAACGTAAAAACGAGTTTGTGTACTGTAATTTAAGACAAATGCATATTAGCATCCAAGCAGGCTTCCCACTGTGCTATGCGTTTGCCGGTAAAGCAATAAGATTGAAGATAAACCAAAACTATTTGTAGCCACCATGGAAGGTCATTCAAACATTAAATAATATTAAAAGCTAATAAATAACTTAAAACTATTATGGGTTACACAAATAGCAGTCACATTGTATAGGCTTCAAGCCAAAACAGTTAAAAGCCTTTTTTCATTTGCGTAAACGCCAGACAAATTGGCTCTAAAACAGCTAGCCAACTGTGCGCTAAGACGAGGCAGTACAAGTCAACGCAGTTGGAGTTGCCAATATGAATTTAATAGTTAATAGTTTTGTTTAATGGACGTTTTTTCTTTTTTTTTTTTTTGTTTTTGTTTGTAAAAATTTTTTTTTGATTGTTGTTATTGTCATAGTTTCCAAAGTTTAATGAATTGTTATTCAATACGCTTAATTGTTGGTAAACATTATGAGAACAAAATTTGTAATTAACTTCGGAAACAAAGTGATTACTTTGTGTGATCACGATGACGAAGAGGCGTAGTTGAAAGAAGCGACGAGGTAAATAAGAGTTTTATGGAGGGTTGAATGAATCGATTTCTTTTTCTTCTTCATACTTGGACTTGGGTGATACCTTCTTTCTTGCATACCCAGATCGATACCAGCGCTCCAGGCCATTTCATCGGTGTTGTTCGAGCGGGGAAAAATAAGGGGCCGGAATCCTCTTGATTTCCGGAAACGGGGAAACTTAGTTGAGCCGGTCCTTAAAACAATCGAGATCCTTTTTAGGTTACCAACTTTGTCCAACAACAATGATCCCAAAACAAATGGTTATGTGTATATATATGTATATACTCGTATATTTAAAAGGTATGGACTGTATAAAAATTCGCACTCACCTGGGTTTGTCACTGGTGGCTGACTAATAAGGGCTGGGCTAGGACATGTCACCGTTTATATAGGCCCGAAAAGGTGGCGCCATATTACGGGACCCTTTTGATAGCAATCATACTAAAAGGAAAGGTGCAACGAAAAAGAAAAGGATGGAAATAATGGGAAAGGAAAGGAAAGAAAGGTAACGAGTGGATTCCAGCGACATCTCCCAGTGAGGTTGAGATGGTAATGCAGGCTTTAACAGGTGTCTTAATAGGAGCGACCCGCAAAGAAAATATCTCTCAAACTTTTATTATTTCAGCGTCTCAAAAAATGGTTCCTATTTACACCCCTCCAATTATATCGCGTACAAACATGAAACATTGAATCTTAACTTAGCCGTGTTGTAGCTGTTACTTGGCTTCTCCACTACCGAAGGCTGTTGTTTCATGCAACCCTGTTTAACCCCCATACACGAGTGATTATGCCGCATAAACAAGACTAAGTACTAATACAACAACAACAAGTCCAAAATCTACCAGAGAAAAAGCTAAATTTTTCCAGCTCAACAATGTAACTACGACATATCTTTGGTATTGGTATTGCACTGGATTAAGATTTATACTATATAGACTATTCGGTGACTTTCTCTCTCCGTTTAAAACCGCAAATTTCGTAGTCTAGTCATTAGACTACTAAGAGATCACTTCAGATCACTTAAGAGTAATAAAGAATCTACCTACCCTCCTTTAAAAAAAAATCCTTTTTCTTGTTTGGCTCTTTGTATATCGGACTTGGGAAAAAGACTTTTCGAAAATATCTATCAAATATCCCCTAGATTTAGCTAGATTCTACCACGTTATTTGACTTCGACTGAGAGAAACCCCCTGTAGTAGCATAGAAATAGTGAAACTCCCCGATTTAATTCGGACTTTGATTAACTCTTCTGTTTACCGTCAAATAACTGGAGTGACAAAGAGTGCGCGCCCTCTAGTGGTGAGGTTACAGAACGAACTTATCCATTGGTTTTTTTTAAAATGAAAAAGGAAAATCGATTTCACTGATCGGCATTCCATCATAATTTCGGTGAGGTTTAGATTCCCAGACAATCTATAATTATAGCGAGACATCTCTCTGGAACTATAAAAGTACAATTCCTTACTCCAACCAATTTATATACCACGCCCACTTTTTACTTCCTTTTCTGGTTGTGTGTTCTTTTATTTCCTGGGCGACAGATCTGTTATCAAAGAAATTCCAGCAAACGAAGAACAATCCATACTAGGCTTTTAAGAAGTCGTGAGTTGTTGTTGTACTGACGATAAAAGCACTGCCCGAAAGTTTAGGGGATTGTTCAAGATGTTAGCGATGGGGACAATTTGTTTAGCACAACGAACCTTCGGGTCTACTAGTGCTCCTTACTTTATCTTTTCACCGCCGTGGTATAGGTTGGAGTAAGAAGTCTTATTCATAGATCAACAATCGAGTTGCAAGCCATAACCCTATGTTTAAGCGAGATAAGCTATAACTATTTCTTTCGTCTATTTCATTTGCATTGCATGCAATTCGCAATCAGCTTATGAAATATTTCGAACACATAGTTTATGTTTTGTAATCCAAAATCGGCGTTTTTCACAACAAAAATAAGGAAGCCAATCCCGCGCAATGTCTCAGGGTCTGCAACAGTGCTCGCCACACAACCTATCTCAGAAATTCTCTTAAGTAGGGTCCTACGCCAGTCGAGAATATGTTGGATGTACATGTCCTCAGAAATAGGATCTAAAATGGGGTGTTCTTTAATGACTCACTAAGCCAAGGAGTTTTAAGAACTAACAGTCATGATAAGGCGCTCTCCCATACAACCGTCCACATATCTTTCTTTCAGTGTGATGAGAGAATGGAACATTTTCTGTGAGCAAAATGGGTTGCAGAATTCCCTCTTGAGCACTTTTGTACCATAGCTCTCTTTTACCCATATCACAAAATGCTTTGAAATGAGATGGAAATAATCAAAAGGACAGTGTATTTTCTAAGAAGCCTAAGCAATAGTATTTAAAATTTTGTCTACATGTTTGTTCGCGCATTACTAGAAAGCCGCAGCATAGAATTGTATGCAACTTTCAGCGATCTATTGCTAGATGTGCAAGTTAAAGTTAAGAGTAAATTTTATTGCGCGCAAATAGTTTATTCCCCCTTTCCACCCCCTTTACAGAGTGAGACAAAATAATTTTATATTGATATCGAAATTGGAACATTCTGGATATCTATACATATTATATAATGCGTGAAAACTCATATTTGTGTGTAGTCTTGATTAGAGCAAGAAACCAGCCTTTTAATTGTTGCCTGTACGTACTTTTGTTTGTACGCGCATCACTCAAAAACTACAACATTGCATTCAATGATTTCTTCAGCGATATATTGCTGAAGGTCTAACAGACATTTTGCCATTGCTGCTGCATACACTGCTTTTAGTTGAGCGTGTAGCTAAGCCTCGCACTACCACAGTCATATACTGCTTCCGTTATACTATTAAAACTTTTGAAGAGGATCATAGAAATATTTAAATGACATAGAGCTGCTGTAATATTTAGCTGCCAGTATGACTCACACAGCTTAGACACTTCATAGACGCGTACAAAAAAAATGTAATACGTTTTCCAACACTGTCATTTGATTTTTAATAATTCTTTTAAAATAATTTGTCATTTCACACGTCAACTTTTGAGTACAGATTCCCAAGCTTAGATATATTCATATCCAGCTAAGCTGCTTTTGTTAAGTTAATGATAAAAACATGAGTTTCCCATACTTACCAATACACAAAGAAGTCGGTTTTTTGTTTACAACAACAAACTGCCTAGCCAGTGAACCAACGGAAACCAACAATAAAATGTAATTTTTCGACACTTTTCTTCTATTTAACACTTTGTTTCGCTTTCGTAAGTGCACAGATAAAACTAGAAATGACTGTTGTTGTTGCTTTTTAATATGAGTTGGTTTTTTGTTGTTGCAGCTTTTCTTCGTTTTTCCTTTTATTATTTGCGGCTATTGTCTCGCCTAGAGTTTAAAATGCAAATTGCAAAACAGAAAATCGAAGCCGCAATTAAAACGTCAACTAATGACAGTTGAGGTTGAGCTGATGGCGATGGTGGCGGCGGCGGATCTGGCGTCTCTAGCGGCAGCACCGCCGGTTGCGACAATTGACGTGTTGCACTTGAAAGCGCAACTATATATGATGAAGAGTTGTTGTTTTTGTTATTTGCACGCCGCTAAGCTGTTTCGTTTTATAAGTTTGATAGCACTGAAGTTAGTAATTAAGTTTTTCTTTGATTTTTCACTTACTCGTATTTTTGTTGTTGCATGGTGACGTTTAAAAGCCTAAACAACACTCGCGCTTTCCGTTAGTTCTCAACGCTTTCGTAAACGAGCGTTTATAGCCGAACGTTGCAACACCAAATAGCGCGCCCGTTTTAATTGAGCACGACGTTTGAGCGTAGTGCGCTTTGCAGTTGTTGTTCTTATAGCTACTTTTGCTCACACTCAAACACAAACACACTTGGCTAACAGCAAATTAACTGGCAATGGCAAAGTGCAGTTAGCATGCAAATGCCGATACTGCGCTTCGGTTTATTGTTGTAAATTTTTTTATTTCTCTTTTTGGTGTGTTTCGGAGCTATTTACTTGCTGCTTCGTACTGCTGAGACCATCGAAACTGTCACTTTTTATGCTGTTTTTTTAACCCTCGAGCAGCCACTAACTTTTTTTCTTTACTTTTGGTTTTTTTTTTCACTTCACTGCTTTAACGAAAAGGGAGAAAGAAAGAGGGTTATGAAAAATGCGTGAAAAATGCTTAAACAAAGCGTTAAATGCCTTGGGATTGTTTTGCTTAAGAATTTTTGTTTCGTTTTTGCATTTTTTTTTATGATTTTTCTGTATGCTAGCGTTGTTATTGCTTTACTAAATATGTTTTGTTGTTGTTTTTGCTGTAGTTGTTACTTTTCTTTTACAATTTTTTTCACTGTTCTCATTAGTATTTCCTTTTGTTGCAACTTAATTCGTATTTTTTTTTTTTTGTTATTGTTGTATTGTAAATTTTCGATTTCCGCTTAACTTAACTTGAACGCTCACACAACAATATGCCAGCGTCAAGAATGTTAAAAAGGCAACTAAAAAAACAAATATGCAGTGACCACAACGAATTGGCGATTGGATAGTGTAAGTTCCACCTAGCGGATATCTTTGGAAAGAACAAAATTAACTAACTTGAGAAGAAGGTTTGATTCGACCTTTTCCTTATTGGGAAAATAAATCATGGAAAAAAGTTTGGAGATTTCACTTTTTTCCAGATTTTCAAACTTATTTTTTGAATCCTCGTATTTTTGTTTTTGCATGGAGAATATTTCAACAAACCAAGATTCGCCTTAAAAAAGGTAGTCGGCTACCAAAAATGTTTATTTATTCGGAAAAAATCGAAAATCGAGAATTAATCCGGTTATCGATTTCTAAAAAATGTCTCCCAAAAAACAAAAATTTTCGATTTGAGTTGGAGGGGTGCATGTCAGTCATCTGACATGAAATCTATTCGAAATTCCATGCTTATGGCTCAAAATCGATTCGAATTTTTTTTATCTGATATTTTTGTTTACAAATATTTTTCAGTTGTATTTTTTTGTTTTTTTTTTTTCAAAAATAACAGTTTTTGAATTTTGTGAAGAGTTTTTTGAAAATAATTATGTGGAATTTTTAAAGTTTTGTTAATATCTTTACAAATATTGAAATCAAATCGAGGATTTGTAATAGATTCTCATTGAAAGTGTTTTGAAGTATTGTTAACTATGAAGGTCAGTTTTAAAAAAATATTAGTTTTTTCCAAATTTCAAATTTTTTTGGAAATTATTGTTTTAATTTTTTTTTTTTTTTGTGAGTTTATAATAGATATATTTATCTTGTAACATTAGACAATTTTTATTCGTAAGCGCCTATCAATATGTAAATAAAATAACAATCTGATTTTGATTTTTCCAACATTTTTAATTTCCATTGAAACTCAAATTCAACCAAAACTGTGAACGCTAAAATTAAAATCTCTTATTTTTTGGTTGTTTTTAAATCAAAATTTGTTTAGGCAAGCAAAAAAAATTAAATCTAGCCTCTAAATATCGAAAAAAAAGATCGTAAGTTGCTTAAAATCTAAGCAACTAAATTTATGGACACTTAAAATTTTGTTTACCCCTTTTTGTGTTTTGAAATTTTTCAAAACAAACAAAATAAAATTTTACAGTAGCAAAGCGATAAATAAAAAAGGTTTTTTTTGTTAATTATGGTGTTTTCATAAATATTTTTTTTACAAAGGAATATTTTTTTTTTAACAAATTTCATTTTATAGAATATTGAAAGTTATAAAATGTTTTTATAATTTTGCGAAAGTTATTTAATTTTTTTGAAATTTTTTGATGACATATGGGTTTTTTCTAGTAATTTGAAATATTATTGATTATATCTGCTATAGAGAAATATTTTTTTTTATAAATTTCACACCTTTTTTTGACTTTTCAGCATTTTTTTAAAGTTATGAGAGTTCTTAGTTATTGTATCCTTTAAAATAACACAGTATTTTGAAATATTGTTCATTTTGTAAAAATAATTAATTTTTTTTTTTTAGAATATTTCTCAATTTTTTTTTACTAAGTTAAGTGAGTTTTTTGTATATGTTTGCTTTTTTTTTTTGTCATTTGAAGTATTTCGAAATGTTTTTCACAAGCTCAGTTGTAAGAATAATTTTTTTTTGTTTTTATTTATTATTTTTTTTTGTACATTTTTCATCCTAAAAAATATTTCATAAATTTTCCCAGCACTAAAAATATCACTAGCGATCATCACAAACGCAGCACGCTTCCAGGTCATTCGCTTTGCTTAAATACATAAATTTGCATACAAAAACACACCAGGGGCGGTATTTTTAAAAATTCAAAATATAAAACAAACATTTTTAACAAACGCCAGCGCACAGAAAAATCATAAGCAAATTTCTTAATTTTTTTTTTTTTGCCAAATAAAAATATTTGCAATAAACGCCCAACGAACCGAGCGACTGACTGCAGAACAACGCAAACAAGCGTGCGACAGCAAGAACAACCCAAACGCTTAACTGACTGTATGACTGTCTGCCTGTCAAGTTGCTTGAGTGATGTACGCCTTTGCCGCTGCTGCTTCTGCTCCTTGTTTCTTGAGTTATTATTTGTTTATTTGACTTCAATCGCACACACGCACACACTGGTACTGAACTTCAAATAACAACACGCAACACGAAAAAAACACCGCTACTTTGGCACTAACCGAATTTTTGTTTCGAAATTCTGTCCGTCATTTAGGCCCACAAACAACTAACACCGCCGGAAACTAAATATGAACTGCATTGAATTGTTTTGGATGTTGAACGCACAGCAAAACTGCTCTCAGCCAGCACACTCCACACACACAATGAGCGCAACTGTTCCCAGGTACTCACACTTGGGCAAGAGTGTATGTGTGTGTGGTGGCGTAACGCACCGGCAATGAAATTCATTCAAAACAAAGAAACATTTTTTTCTTATTTTTTTTCTTATTTATTTTTTGTATTGCTTTTCTTCGCCTCTTTTTATAACTAGCAATATTGTTCAGTTTCATGCGATTATTATTACCTCAATTCAATACTCGTTGTTGTTGTCCTACATTGTATTTAAAAAATTTTTTGTTTTCATTTTCTTAATTTTCAATTTTCCTTTTTCGCTTTTCGTTTTTTCCGCTGTTTGTGTACCATCGAAATACAATACTGAATAGTTTTTATGTGTGTATTTGTGTATGTGTGTACGCCGTTGCGTATGAGTGATCATCGCGATTCTACATAACAATAAGCAACGTTTCTAATTAACTGGCACAGTGGGTCATTTAGAACGTGTACTTCATAGATATCAAATAAAAAAATTATTCAACATTTAATACTTTTTAAATAAATAATCTTGTTTAAAAGGTGTTCTGGAGACTATAGGGTGTCTTCTCGAAAGCCAATAGAAAGTAAAAAGTTGAAACAATTTTTTTCGTATTACTTTTATAATTTTGTTAAAAATTTGGTTTAGAATAAAAGGCGATTAACGATTTCGTGCCAAAAAAAAAATTTTGGCGGAACTATTAGTAATTTTTTTTTATGCTGAATAATTTTTTTTTGTTTCAATTTTTTTTTAAGTACGAATAATAAGCGAAAAAAATATTGTTACAACCAGACCTGTTACGTTCTCTTTAGAATCGAGTTATCAGTTGATTGGATGGCTCTTTTAATCCATAATGACTATTGTAATTGTTTTCAAAAATCCGCAGTTACTAATTGATCGAAAAAAATCAAAAATAATCAGAAAATCAAAAAAAAATAATAAAATTTACTTCTATTATTTAAAAAAAATTAATTTTTTGGATTTTTTCATTATTTTTGATTTTTCTTTTATAATTTTAGTTTTGTTTTATTATATTTTAAGTTTTTTTTATTTTTGATATTTTTTTTTTTTGTTTTTATTATTTTTTGAAGATATCTTGTTTTGATTTGTATTTTTTTTTAATAAAAACAAGCAAAAGCAATTAGATGTAATCCAACAATCAAAAATAATTAAAAAACAATCAAAAAAAATAATTTCTTGATTTTTACATTTAGTTTAGAATAAATAAAAGTGGATTGACGATTTTGGTCCGAAAAACATTTTGCCGGAAGTATAAGTTATTTATTTAAAAGTGCAGTGAGCCATTTTAAAATTTGGTTTGTTTCTTCTTAAGTGCGAAAAGCGAAAAAAACATTGTTAAATTCCCATTAAATTTGAGTAATCAGTTGATTAGTTAGAATAGTTGGCTCCTTGAATCATTAATGATTATTTTAAATGTTTTCAAAAATCCGCAGATACTAGTTAATTACCATTGGGAAAAATTAAAAATAAACATCAAAAGTAATCAAGAACAATCAAAAAATTAATTTCGATTATTTTTTTGATTTTTTGATTATTTTTTATAATGTTTTTTTTGTGTTTTGATATTTTTTTTAATTATCTTTTTTGATTATTTTTTTAAGTTTTTTTATATACTTTTGTTTTTTTGGTTTTTTTGATTTTTGATTTGTTTTTTTTTCATTAAAATAATTAAAATCAATAAACAGTAATCCAACAATCAAAAACAATCAACATCGAAATCAAGAAATTTTTATTTTTTTTTTAATAGTCATCATAAAAAATCATGATGGCGTTTTGATGCCTTTTTAAAATAATCAATAAAAATCAAAAGTAATCAAGAACAATAAAAAATTACTTTCGATTATTTTTTTGATGTTTTGATTATTTTTTATAATTTTTTTTTTATTATCTTTTTTGATTATTTTTTTAAGTTGTTTTATATATTTTTGTGTTTGATCTTTGATTTGTTTTTTTTTTCATTGAAATAATCAAAATCAATAAAAAGTAATCCAACAATCAAAAATAATTAACAACGAAATCAAGACATTTTTTTTTTTATAATCATCATAAAAATCATGATTCCCTTTTGATGCCTTTTTAAAATAACCATTAAAAATCAAAAACAGTGGGTAATTAATCATTAGTAGACTTTGCCAAAAAAATAATCAATTAAACCGGTAATCAGAACGGTTAGTAATCATAACTTAACAGGTCTGGTTGCAACCCACCCTACTCTCGACATCGCATATGACCGTTTAAAGCGGGAAAGAGTCTTCCGCGCCCTACACACTGGCTACTCTCATGAACTTATTAAATCATCGGCTCTTAGAGATCTTCAACAAGTAATCATTACTTTGAGGGGGTGCCACTGGATGAGTATATGTATTTATCAAGTTGATCTATTGTCATCGGCTCTTGACAAGTCTACGGCATTTCAATTAAATCTGGATCTTGTACGTGATCAACTACCCCTCGCATAAAATAGGGTACCTCATCTTTTGCCTTAATCATCTTAAGGGTGATACCTACTTATTCGAAGACGATAACACTAAACAGCTAAAAGGTAATAATTTGAAGGCATCTGGGCTGCCGGAACAGGCGAAGTTAAGTTTATTGGCTATACAACATGTTCGTTGAAACTTAGGCTGCCGTTACTGCAGTCAGATCAAAAGCAAATCTCATCAACGCACAACTTCATAAGCTTGGTGTGCCAGCTCGTTTCGTTAAATGTGGCAAAGGTCTATTTACAGAATAGAACCTTCAAGGGCAAAGATAAATTCTCTCCCTGATAAGATACCAAATTTATGATCCAACTAACGATCAAAGGGTGTATCCACTCTCTATGGCCTCAGGCTTAGCTTAGGAACATAGTCAAAGAGCAACCTGATGGCTAACTCTAGTACGAGGCATCTTCTTGACACTCCAAAGGTTTGGGGAGTATTCCACATATGAGCGATCCTTTGCCGGAATGAATCTATAAGTACCCTGCAAAAAATCGTGCGATTGATCTCTAAAGAGAGTGATCCGCGATCAATACTTTTCGTCTACAGTGGGCAACAATTGATCCCCACTATTCCGTTAAGGCATAGTTGGGGTAAGTCGATTTTAGTTTATGTAGCCTACTTTTAGGTGTTGAAAGTAAACTTGTCCGACCGTACTCGTTGGGGAACAAAGCGAATCTGTCCGACACTAACCGTTTAGGCATGAAAGGGACCAAAAGGGATCACTCCAACCCATACAAAGGGGATAACAACTGGCATTGGCCACATGCTACTTTGCGACTCATACCGGATCAATCCTAGACTAATCGCATTTTTGCAGGGTAGTAAGCTGCAGTACTATCACTTTCTGGTACTGGTCTGATTGCAGCGGGAAACCCTTCAACCCTCGGTACGTGAATTTTAGTCGCCGCGGGTATATTCTAAGCTCCTAATTATGCTTTATTCTAGGAATTATATACAAACATTCTTTTACCCATTACCGTCTGTTTTCAATTCCAATCAAGGCTTTCCTATCTGTTCAACTCAGCGTGACTATTTTTGACAAAGCAACAGAATTATAGGCCTTCATACCACCACCAATTAGGAAAGAGAAAATTTCTAACCAAAAAGACCCCCAAAGTGAAATCGCTGCTGACTCAATTCTATAGAATCAAACGAAAATATTTGTTTGACACATTAAAAGTTAGCAAAAAATGGTCATCAAAATGTATGGACGTAACATTGTCAACACCCACAACAACAATCATACATAGAACAACAATAAATGCGCATTCAAATAGCCAATCAGTGAGACGAGACGTGGTAAGTGAAGCAGCTATTTGTGGCTAAAAGTGGCGGCAGGGGAAATGGGCAGTAAAACCGATTGTCGTGTGGGCCTTTTGATTGAGTTGATTGGAGTGTATAGAGCGGTGGGGGCGGTGGTGGCGACTGTACTGGCGATGTTATTGTGCTGAATGCGCGGGCATGCGTGACGCTGAAACCAGCAAAAACCAAATTTAAAAAAAAACTTGTTGAACAATGCAATTAGTGTGTAGAGTAATAAATGAGTAGAAGCTAGAGACTTGCTAAAAACTGATTTTGTGAAATAAATGAGAATCTTTTTTATTAACGAAAGAACCCTTTTCGTTCGTAAAATCTAAGGATGAATATAACAGGATCAGAAATAAAAGCCAAAAACGGACGTTTTCAATTTAAAACAAATATGTCAGTGCATTTGAAAT
Source organism: Merzomyia westermanni (assembly GCA_949987695.1). Lineage (NCBI taxonomy): Eukaryota > Metazoa > Arthropoda > Insecta > Diptera > Tephritidae > Merzomyia > Merzomyia westermanni. The sequence goes on from OX465290.1 coordinate 147,578,296, forward strand.
ATTATTGACGAAAGCCTAAATTCTGAGCTGTAATAAAAAAACCTTTAACATTTGGATACAAAAAAATATTTACAAAAAAAAAATTTATTAAGTAAAAATATTTATTTATAAAAAAAATTTTATTTGGCAAAAATGTTTTTAACAAGAAGATAACTTAGCAATATGTGTAAACTTTTTAAATTTTAACTTAAATTTAAACTTTAAAAAAAAATTTTATTCAAAAAAGTTATTTTGAACTAAATTTTAAGAGAAGAAATAAATTTTAATTACAAATAGAGCGCGAAGTGGCAGATATGTAAGATCAAGTTCGTGAATTTCAAAAAAATTTAAATTTCTAAATTTGTATAGAATCTTTTTTGGCACCGAAAATTTCAGTTTTTATTATAAAAAATTTAAATCAGAAAAATATTCAATAAATACACATCTCTAAATTTAAGTTTATTTTTATGGTTCAAATATTTCGATTTTTATGAAAGAAATTAGTGCACAAAAAAGTGTCTAAGTTCTTTTATTTTTATATAGTTAAATGGAAGAAATACATGAAATACGTAAAAAAAAGTACAAACTTTTTTCTCTGGCTTAGAAATTAGGCGCTAAAATTCAAGAGCTTCAAAAAAAAAATTTTTTAATCAAAAATTTGAAGTTAAGAAAGATATTTTAATTAAAAATATAGGGCGCAGAGCCAGACATAAAAGATGGAGTTCGTGATTTTAAAAAAGTATAAATTTAAAAGGTTTTGACTTTGCATAAAATCTTTTTTTGACTCTGAAAAGTAAAGTTTTTTTTTTTATAAAGAGTTTAAATCAGACAAATGTTCAATAATTTTGATTAAAAAAGTTAATGCAAAAAAAATTTACTTTTAATTAATTTAATTTGTTTTTTATGCAGAAGTCTAACAACTTCAGAATTGAATCTATAAGAAAGGCTTTGGCGGTTGTATCACAATTTTCTTTTTCTATTCATATACAAATTTTTAATAATTAATAAAAATTGTTGTAAAATAAAAACAATAATAATTTTCATAAAATTCAAACTCATAGCCTTGAGCACATTAATAGTCATGGAAAATTTGAAATTCCAAATGATTTGAAAACACTGAAACATTTCCAGCTGATTTAAACAGAAACACAAGCAATAACTTCACAACATTTTACAAACCAGCAACATGTTGAAGCATGCTGAAGCAACATGTTGCAGCAACAATTATTTTGTTTACATTCACGCGCTGAGCGGAGTATGATTTGGCCTCTTGAAAGTGCGCATGTAGTGGTGTGAATGCGAGAGGGAGTAAGATAAGCCGGTGGGAACAGTTTGTTTTCATTTTTTTTTTGTTGTTGCTTAACCGGTTCTCCGGTTTGCCGGCTGTGTTTGTTGCTGCTTTTGCCTGTAAGAATTTGTGTAGCAATTGAATTAAAATTTTATTGACATTTTTGTTTTGATCAACACTTTTAGCGTGCAACACCCGTGCCGAAGAATGACGAATTTGCTTGGGAGCGTGGGATGGACTATTGAGACGAGTGGAAAGGGTTAAGAGTTGTGTGTAGTGGTGAGGGAGGAATAAGTTTTGAGTTGTAATAAAATGTTAAATATGTGAAGGAGTGAAATGAATGACATTGCAGTAACAACGAGATCGGCCTGCATACAATTTTTATTGTAATTTTTTTTTTCTTAAAAATTTCTCCTTTTTTTTATTTGTCCTCTTTTTTTTAGTTTTTTCTTTACACTTTTTTTTTAATTTTTTTTTTTCATAAAATTTTTTATTTTTTTGTAACTTTAAGAATACAAAATAGGAACAGCTCAGTTGATATTTTTAAGATATTTTAAATACTTTTACACTACTTTTGAAATATTAAATATACATTTTTTAGAGAAAAATATTTTTAAAAATTCACTTACCTAATTCACTGTAGAGCGTCGTATTTAGCGCTATGTCCATGGGACATGTATCTGAATCCTCGGGCTCCTCGCACAATGTCGGCGGTCCATCCCACAAAGCTTTTGCTGGTCGTCGTACGCGATCCAAACGTACGCGCGGATATTCATTGAAGAGCACGTCTGTTAGCTGTGATTTTGTGAGATAACATATAGTTTTATTAAAATAAGTGTGGTTAATGACGTATTAAATAAAGTTTTAAAAATTATAAAAAACAATAATTTATAAAAACAATTAGTTGGGATAAGTTGAAAAGAAATTAGTAACATATAAAAAGAAAGTTAAAAATTAGAAAGCAAAAAAACCAAAAAAGAACTAAATTTAGGTACGTGCGATTAATCATTTAATTGAACATGTCAACTAAGCTAAATATGATTAATTCATTAATTTTAAAACAATCATTTTTGACTGATCAAAATTATTAATTTGACCGATTAATAAGTAGGTGTAATTATGCAGAAAACTGAGCAATCTTAACCTTACTAATCACAAAATTTAAATCTTCAACCATTTTAATTAATCAGTCATTATTGATTAATCAAAAGGATCAAGTTCCCCGTTTAAACACAACTTGATTAGTTATAATCTAAATGATTTAATTATGCAGAAAATCTTCAATCGTTTTCATTAATCTGAAAATAATCTTTATCGAATAATCAAATCGATTAATTTTCCCGATTAATCACACTTTGATTAGTTATATGCTAGTTTATTGCATTTTTCAGAAACCTGATCAATCATAAAATGATTAATCACAAAATTGAAATCTTCAAATATTTTAATTAATCTGACAATAATCATTGTCCATTAGTCAAACTGATAAATTTCTTCAATTAAATTAACTTCAATTAGTTATAATACAAATAAGTTTGATTATTGAGGAAAGTGCGTAATCACAAGCTGGTTAATCAGAAAATTTAAATCTTCAACCATTTTGATTAATCTGAGAATAATTATTATCGATTAATCAAAAGGGTCAAGTTCCCCAATTAATCACAACTTGATTAGTTATAATCTAAATGATTTGATTATTCAAAAACCTGAGTAATCACAAGCTGATTAATCAGAAAATTTAAATCTTCAACAACTGTGATTAATCTGGGAACAGTCATTAACGATTAATCAAATTGATTAATCTCCCCCCATTAGTCAAACTTTGATTAGTTATTATCGAAAAGTGAGTAATCACAATTATTGAAGTTTTTCTTAAGAAAAGTATTCGGAATAAATGATTATAGTTATACAGATTGAAACATTTTTTTTAGTTAACTTGACACGGGATGTAATTAAACAGAACCTGACTATTTAACAGCTTTGTTTTAACAGAAAATTCTTTAATTAAAAGTTTGTTGAATCGATTAATCGCACATCTCTAGCTTGATTCAAATTTTTAAGAAATCGAAAAAAATCATAAATTTAAAAGTTAAATTTTTACAAAAGCAATAATTTTAATTAAAAAATAATTATTATTATTTTACATATACATTAAACCCACCTCTTTTTTAGGTGTAGCCGGGAATATCTACATGTTAGCATTTTTGAGGAAATATTTTTATTTTTTTTTGTTTTTTTTTTTAAATTAGTGCATCGTGTAGTTAAGGGGTTTGTATGTGGTGCATGATGAGTTTTTAGTTAGGTGTTTTAAGTGTATAGGGCGCGTAAAAGGAGAGCAAATAGGAAAAAGAAAGAGAGAAAATAGCAATATCTTAATATAAGTTAAGCATTAATTGAATATTAGGATACTTAGAACTAGATATTTGTACAAAAATTGTATTTAAAGATGAACTATGAACCAATGACTTTTAAATAAATAATTCAACAAATGGGTTAGTTCCAATGAAAAATAAAATTTTAAATGTGTTCCAGAACATGTAGGATGTCTCCTCGAAAAAAAAATTTTAAATCAGCAGCCTTTTTAAATATATGTATGCTATTCCTAAATTTTATAGAGTTTTTGCGATTTATTTCGCAAGAACAATTATTTATTTGATGTATTTGGAGACATGTCTCCAAACCAAATTTGACAAGGGATGACGGAAAATCGTTCCAATATACATCAGCTTTGAACAATGTCGGAAAATCAACAAAAAAAAAATTATCAATTATTTATTTATTTAGAAATAGAATGGGCAAACTCAATATTTCGAGTAAAAAAAGTATTTAAAATTTTTTTTCATTAAATATTTTTTGTTTTAAACTACAAATTAACAAATAAAGCAAATTAACTTGACAGTGAAGTTATCTTTTCTTGTAGAAAAAAAAAAAATATTCCCAAACATATCCAAAACCTTGCATTACGTTTGAAAACGCAGACTTCGTTCGGGATTTTGGCTAAGGTTATGTATTGTGAGGCCTATATATATATTGACTATGGACTGTATCTAGCTTAATGCATAAACTTGTTTAAAATCTAGAGCTTTGAAGAATGTATATATTCGAGAAAATAAAATCTCTCTTACCGATATCTCCTCGCTGCAGTACGCCGTAAATGTTTGCTCATCCTGCTGCAGGACACAGTAAAGTGGACTCCATGGCAGGGTTTTTTGTTTGCGTGTGAGTTCACCTTCCGACTCTGGAATGAAGAAGGTGAAATATTATTAAAAAAATTACTCTAACAAAGTATATACTTTTACAAATCATAATTCTACTTGATCAAATTTATTTAATACTACATTTACACTGCAACGCATTTGGAAAATTCAAATGAGTCATTTCAAACCCATTTACATTACCTCATTTGCATTTTGTTTGACATTTTCCTTTAGGCGAAACTTCAAACGCAATGCGTTCGAAAAAAATGTCATCTTGTAGCGGCCCAAATGCGAGCGAATGGGATGAAATCAGTCATTTGAGAAATGCGATTTGTATGTGGAAAACCGACGCATTTGGATTTATTCGCCCAAAATGACGCATTTGGTGCAGTGTAAATGTAGTATAGTAGAAAAATGTTTAAGCAACAAAAATGAAAATTATATTATGTACTTATATATATTATACAAAACTAAATAAACATAATTGTTTCAAAAATTTATTTAGAAAGTTTTCCTAAAAGAGAAAAATGTAACAAAAATTATTATTCGCTACAATGCTCCAATAAAATATGTAAAAATTTGTAGTTGGCAGCTCTAGCTGGCGCCATCTGACGGTATAAGCTACAAGTTGCGAATTCATGTAGCAAAGACACCTACCGTGCATGCATTTAAACTGGTAGGAAATTTGCAATGGAATTTGGCCATTTTACTAATACACAATTTCAACGCATATACGGTATGCGAATTAATAATTTCCTTTTATTTGTTGTTTTTAAATATGAAAATTAATTAAAAATTGTATAGATAACAAAAAAAAAAACTTTTTGCACAGAATTCATTTTTCTAACAAGTAATAACAACCAAAGTCGATTCTCAGAAGGTTTCAAGAGTTTTTTCATCCTCAGAGCAAACCCTTGCAGCAGTGTTGCTCCATTTGCTCCAAAAAAAAACCTGTTGAAACTGCGCGTTTCTTCGGACTTCCGTTAGAAGAGCTTGATGCCAATTTAGAGTGATCTTGCCCATTAGGCAGGGTGAGCACTGTGAACAACAAAAACAACATGTAGTTAAATAAAAAGTATCTCTAATATCAATTAACAAAAAGTATTTTAGTTTATGCTTCGATTTTCAAAGTACTATCAGTAATTTTTGAAGATATTGCAGCGTCGGCTTGAAATTTAAATATACACATTTCACTTAAGTTGTTATTCCAGAATTTTTCCTCTTCATATTCAAAGTTAGGACGTTATTCCAGGTAGAAAAACATTAATTTTTTGGAACTAAAGTTCACTTTGGTAATTTTTCGGCACAGTCGAGTTAGGTCTTTATTATATCTGTGGCAAAAAGGGAAAAAAACCAAAGTAAGCGCTTTGAAAGTTGGAAGTTAAAATTGTAGTGGAAATCAGACCCGTTAAGTTTGATTGGTAATTAGTAATCAACTAATTAGACGGCTTTTTAAATGGTAATGATTATTTTTCCAGGAAAGGCAATTATTAATTGATTACGATTAGAAAAAATCAAAAAAAAAATTAAAAACAGTAAAAACAACCAAAAATAATCAAAAATAATCAAAAAATAAGAAATGTTTTTTTTTAATTTTTTTTTTTAGTATTGTTGATATCAATTTTTCCTCTAATCAAAAATAATAATAATTAACCAAGCATTATTATCAACTGGTCGTGAGCTCGTTAAACTTACAAAAAAAAAAAGTTGATATTTATATTTATGTGCTTCTGCAATACTGAAAAAAATCTAAAATAATAAAAAAAATCAATAATAGTCTAAAGTAATCAAAACAACTTTTATTGCTTATTTGTGATAATTTTTTTTTTTTGGAAAACAATCATTAAAAATTGAAAGTAATTGGTAATCAATCATTAAATGGATTCTCAACAAAGTAATTAATCAAACCGGTAATCATTAGGATTAGTAATCATTACCCCCAGCGGGTTAGGGGTTTAAAATATGCCCGAGGTAGGCATACCGGTCGTAAGAGGCGATTAATATGCACAAAGGTAATAACGTGCAACTCGATGGTTGATCTACGGATATGATGCCTTTCACCTCTCATTACCACTCTTATCCTTCCTCACGGAAGGAGGGGTGACATGACCTAGAACATTTCACTGATCATAAATCGCTACCACGACAGTCGGGCAGTACTACAAGGGAGTACCGGAGCTGCCGGGTTTAAATCCGGCCAAGGACTGTTAATTCGACAACACTCCCCAAAGCCTTCGGGGAGTGTTTTTATCTTTACCACAACAACAACAACAACAACATTGGTAATCATTATTTAACAGGTCTGGTGTAAATGTATGGAATTGAGATATGTTTTTTTTTTGTTTTGAGAAAACCACCCCCACTGACAGATACCACCTGTTCAGTCCCTTCGCAAAGTGGGTCAGTAGAGTTTTGCTTTTCCGAGGCTAAGCGACATTACTCATTGCACCTGGTATTATTTCGCGCACGTCGAACCCTATCGTGGCTACAGCGGCAGTTAGTACTGCGTGCGGAATATGCTCCCACTTAGAACAGCCATGCCTAAATACATATACATATAAATCCAAAAGTGCATAAGTTTAGCCCCCAAAAGTGAAGCAGGTCAAAGTGTTTACATCACAAATTGTTTCTTTTCGCATTTTTCCCCCATTCCTCAACGCATAAACACAATTTGACAGTTGACTGCTTACAAATGCCAACGAAAAATGTTTCCTGTTTACAAATTGTGTCAGAAAAAGTAAAAAAAAAAAAAAAAAAAAAAACACTGAAAAAGCTCAACCCATTGCTTTGTAGCAGCCAAGCAGACAAATAGGCAGTCAGTCTACGAGACAAGCAGACATGATGAGCTAGTACGATGCGTCCAGCTGTTGTAACTCAAAAAATCGAAAGCCAAAAGTATTAGAACGACAATCAAAATCGATCTAGCAAATTATTGTGCGTGCAATTCTTCTTCTTCTCAGTCTACATTATCACTATTGCATGCTTGCTGTTTGGGTGTTTTTTTTTTGTTTTTAAGGCGCCCATTTTTTGATTGAAAATTTTGATTTATGGCGCGATAAAAGAATTGTGTGTGTTTACTGCATAAACTTTTAGGTTAATTAGACTGTTTTTTATTAATAACTTTTCTATTAAACAGACTTTTATTGTGCTATGATTAGTAGTCTGGAAGTTGTAAAACGCATTTTCCAAATATAGGTTCAATAAACTTTTTAAACTCCGGTCAGATTTCGCCACGCACCTTAATATAAAAAGTATATGCAGCAAAAAGAGAAAATCACAAAATTCTGAGGTTGAAGTTCTATGTAAATCGGTCTTAAACTTTTAGTTGTACATCTAGCAATGCATCGGTGAAAATTCCATTCAATTCTATACAGCGCGTTTCCAGTGATGCGCGAACATATATACAGACAGACAAACTAAAATTCTAAGAACTTTTGTCATAGCTTTTATTACTTTAATATCGAAAAAAATAGTGATACTTTTCTCACTGTTAGCGGTAAATTGTGGAAATTTTAAAACTTTACTGACCTCACGTCCTAAATAACAAACATTTTTTTAAATGGGCATGGCGCCGCCCACATATTAGAGTAGCCTTTTTTAAGATTTTAAAAGCCAAACATTAAAGAATTGTACAAACTTCCATATCCTAATTTACCATAAAAGTTACGTGTGCTTCTACCAAGTGAGAAATGTGCAAAATCGTTTGACGACCACGCCCACTTTTTAATTCATTTATTTGTTTACAATATCTTTGTAGGATTTAAAGATATATCATTTATATTTCATGTCAGTAGGTATATTACAACACTCAGTAAAAAATTAGGAAAATGGGCGTGACTACGCCCTTTTTTATACTCGTATTACATTCCATTTCCGTTTCTTTCTCGGTTCCAGTTTTAGTCTAATTTCGGTTCTAAACACGGCTTCAGTTTATGTTCCAATTTCGTTTGACTTTATTTCGGTATAAGACTAAGTTCCAGTTTCGATTCCAAGTTATTATCGGACTCGTTTCCATATTCTGCTCTGTACCCGATTTCAGCTTCAATTTCGCCTCTCCACTCGGTTACAGTCTCGGTTTTAAGTCATTATCGGACTTGCTTAAAATTTCTGCTTCGGTCTCGGTTTAAATTACAATTTCATTTCTCAAGTCCGCTTCAGCTTTGGTTTCAGGGTCATGAGCAGATTCGGGTCCAGTTTCTGCTGTGATCTCGGTAGCAGTTTCAATTTCGTTTTTGCACACGGCTCCAGTTTTGGTTCCAGGGTCCTAACCAGACTCGGTTTTAGATTCTTCTAAGATCTTGGTTTCAGTTCCAGTTTCGTTTCTCGAGTCGGCCTCAGTTTCAATGCCAGGGTCATTATCAGACGCGGTTCCCAGTTCCTGCTTCGTTTCGATAGCAATTTCGTTCAATTCGGCTTCAGTTTGGGTTTATGACTCTTTATCGAACTCGGATCCAGTTTCTGCTACAATCTCTGTTCCAGTTTCGGTTTCCGTTTCAGTCTCGATTGTCGTTCCCATTTCAATTTAAGTTTCATATTCTGCCACGGTACTCTCTCGGTTCCAGTTTTGGATCGGGTATCGGTTACAGTGCCGGTTTCGGTCTCGGTTCGATTTTCATTCTTGGCTCTAGTTTCTCTGTAGATGTTCTTTCTGATCCCTGGTTTAGAAATGTATTATATTAATCTAACATATGTATGTGTGTGTGGTGAAAATTAATTTGTTTGTTAGTACGTGCCAGAACTAAGACCGCACTGTATAAGAGGGCAACTGACATCAATTTGTTTATTTTTTATGACAACAACAACAAATATATGTACATATAATAGCTCATTCACAGGTAGAGTTAATTTATAACAATGAGCAGATTTAAAAAAATATGGGTATCTACAAATTTGTAAGTTAGAGCTAACTTAGATATATGTGCATTAGACTGGTCCAATTTTATTTATTTTTTTTCTTAATTATATTGTTATTTTTCCGAATGACGGACAAAAATACTGTGAAAGTTTCAGACTTTAGTATGAATTAATAGAGGTCCATCATTGCTTGTTTAGATTTTTTAGACCTGATTTAGTTTTGGCCTGAAAACTGTGAAACCATTAAAGTGAAAAAATGAGGCTGCTCCTAGTTTTATAGAAAATTCTGAATAAAAATGGTCAGCTAACGGGCCATTCCCTTGTAATCAAGCTTTAAATATTTGTATGGTTTTTTAAAACAGACTTCTGCCAAAAAAAAAATTTAAAAATCGTTTTTTCCTTTAGTTTTGTTTTGTAAAGTTTACTTTTCAGTATTTCGGAAATTACTGTAGTTGAAAAAATAAAAATCGCGATTAAAGTTTACCTTTCAATTTTCCATTTTTTCTAAAAAAAAAATTTTCTTTTAATCTTTTTTTTCGTTTCTTAATTTCTAGTCGAGTCCAATTCGTTAAACACAAAATTACTCAATTTTGATGACTGAAAATTTTTTTTCGTGGTAGCTAAATGTAAAAAAATATGCTTAAAAGCATTCAAAATTAAGTTTTTTGAAAAGAATTTTTTTTTTGTTTTTTGATAAAAGGAAACTCTGAACAAAATTTTTTTCGAATGGGAGTTGATTCCAACTATGTGACGATTTGACATTGAAAAAATCCAATAATTTCTTTCGCTTTTTGAGTTTAGATATGTCAGTTTTAAAGCAAAAACTACATCAGTCCTCAAAAATCTAAACCATCAATGATAGATCTCTAAGCTTATATTAAGGTCTGAAAAATTTAGAACATTTTTTCCGTCATTCTGAATAATAATTTAGATCAATATAATTTTTTTCAAATACATTTTTTTTTGCCCGGTCTAATGTACGTGCATGCACTTATTAGTGGCTAAAAAAGCTAGCAGAACTAATTTTTATAAACCATCAAGCAACAAAATGTCTATTAAGTGTATGTGCGTAATGTACGTTACCGGTACTTTACAAAAACAATCGTTACTTTATGCAAATGGGTTAGGTATGTTAATAATAGCCAGCAAATTAGATATGAAGAAGGAAGAGAAAATAGAGACATGATGGAAGAGTGAAAAAAGAAAGCAGCCGACCGTAAATAGCACGGGAAGAGGAAGAGAAAACAAGATGGGGGCTTGTAACGCAACGTTGACCTAAAAACATTTAGAAGCTTTGGACTAGCATTTCAAACGAAAGGGGACGGGACTGAGGTCAGTCAAATTTGTGAAACTAAAACTCCAATTCCTGAAGTTGTTGTTGTTGTAACAGTACTTCGCGCTCTTAGTAGGCAAGTCTAATCAGGAATAATGCAGATTAAACGGGGTTAAGAAAAGGCTTTGCACGGGGAAAAATTTACTGATACCAGCATGTAGACGAGGCTGTGGTGGGTATGGCAGTTAAGATAACCTTGAAGACCTCACTGGCAAACTCCTAATACTTTAACCATCTGTCTATTTTTACTTTTTTCGAGGGTGGGGATGGGAAAATACCTACTTCACCTCTGTTGAGCCTGTCGCGTTAGTCCGTCGACTAAAGAAATTAGCCCAAATCTTTGAACCATCGCCCACCAGGATACCAATTTTGCACTGCTTCAGGGTGACGTTACATATTTCCGTGTTGACTTCTTCTCATAGATAGGTTGGCCGTCATGGTAGGCCCATTTATGTTGGTGGTATTTAGTTCAGCATCTGGTCGGCTGGTGGACGGTGGGTGCATGATATCTTTTCAGCTAAGCCCTCGAGCCGCTCTTAGCCGAAGGCTCCTCCTTGTTTATTCACATCTAAACTACCTAGGTAAGCCATCCATTCTAGTAGTCCACCTGTTGGCCTGAGCTCAGTCAAACCCACTGACATGTCGTCCCTTTTAATATGGTTAGCTAAAGTGTGACCTTTTTAGAAAACAAAAGCAGTTCAAAGGATACGGTTGTCAAATAGATTAGTAAGCCAACCGCCAAGAGTCCGATTTCATTGCTCTTCCTTCCTCGAGCGAAGGCGTAATAATTTTCAGAAGTGGAATAAGAAATCCCTTAATTGAAGGATAGCAAGCACCGAAGAGTATGTTTGACAAAAGAAGGTAAAAATCATACGACTCGACGTATTTTTTCAAAGCTCCTGATCAATGGCTTTTGCGCAGATAATTACAAGTGATTTTGAAGAAGTATCCTCCATGCGGGCAGTCCATTGACGGATATGGATCCGGTACGCTCCGGTACTAGCACCTTCTAAGACCGCCGTTTCGTCGGGTCTTGAATATAAGTCGCCTCTTACGACAGCTATGCCTTGCCAAGGGTACACTTAAAGTCCCCTAATCAGCTTGACTCAGCATAATGGATAGTCCCAACCCTTTAAGAAGAAGCATTAAAAAGATTGTTTAGAGCTGAAACCAGCATTTGTGGTTCATGTGGCCACCGGGTAGAGCATAGGCTACATAAAAAGTTTTGAAAAAGTGGCCGGTGCCACGCCCCCAGCCAATATACAATATCAATACGTCATAACTCAGAATTTATTTTGTTTGGATTAATGATATTTGGATATATATGACAAGGGCCGAGAAGAAATGGGGAAAGGAAGAAGATGAAGAGGAAGAAGTATCCTTATACATAGTAAGAGGAAGGGAAAATTTCAAGGGGAGAGAAGAGGGCAAATAAGAAGCAGAAGAATGAGAATAAGAGAAGAAGATCTCAAAACATATATCAGACTACAGTCAATAGGCTTGCTTAACCAGTAAGAACTAAACCCTAAACATTCGTTAAACGAGGAAACATAGGAGAATATGATGAAAAAACTCAATGAGTAAGTCACTTACAATTCGATTAAGAGCCTGTTCACACTATAAACTGGTGATGAGTGTGCACACTACATGCTAAACAGAGCACAGTGCTGATCAAGTTGTCCACCGATATCTGCCGAACTATGTTGACAAAGCCGACTAAATCTATAAGCAAATCAAGGAAGACCGACTAAAAAATCTGGCGATAAAGTTGGCAGTGTGAACAGGCTGTAAGGTGTGCCAACTGCAATTGCTCGTAGCGCCGCTTGTGATGCTAGTCAACTGTTAATTTTTCGCGCGCAAAAAGGTGGCGCCTGCAAAGATGCTTTTCGAACACGTGTGGGTAGAAAATGAGCAACAGTTGTTGGAAAAATAAAGTAAAACCGTTTGCATATATTATCTGCTAATTGCCAAGCTAATTTGAGGGTACCGCAGTAACAAGAATTGAATGAAAAGCCGAAATACAAATAATTATGTAATTTACTCTTAGGTAGGTATACTCGTACAGTTGTTAGACATAAGAAAAGTGTAAAAGGCGGTACATCTTTTGCTACAATCTTTCGTAAGCGAGTTGCAAAAAACACTTGGTAAATAACTTAAAAGTTATTATTATTATTATTGTTATCACTATTATTATTATTATTGTTATCACTATTATTATTATTATTATTAATATTGTTATTATTATTAATATTATTATTATTGTTATCACTATTATTATTATTAATAATATTATTATTGTTATCACTATTATTATTATTATTATTATTATTATTATTATTATTATTATTATTATTATTATTATTATTATTACTAGTATTATTATTATTATTATTACTATTATTATTATTATTCATATTATTATTATTATTATTAATATTATTATTATTAATATTATTATTATTATTATTAATATTATTAATATTATTATTATTATTATAATTAATATTATTATTATTAGTATTATTGCTATTATTATTATTACGTTATTATACAAGGTGGCGCAAAAGTAAGCTTCCGATGTTCAGCATATCGGTTGTGGCACGTGCAGTGTGTGCTGTTGCACCGTCTTGTTGGAACCACATGTTTTCCAATCCCAATTCATCAAGTTGCGGCAAAAAGAACTCGTTGATCATTGCTCTGTAGCGCTCACCATTCACAGTAACCGTTTGGCCCCGACCGATTATTGGTCAAATAAATAGTCAGCAATATTCCGCGTTCTGGAGCAGTGTAGCGTAACATTGTTCATCAACGTGTATTTCGCATGTGTTTACTACACAAATGTCAAAACAGAACTGACTTTAGGGGCCAATCGCAAAATTTATAGCATTTTCTGATAGGAGGATTACTTTTGCGCCACCCTGTATAAAACCAACTGGAGCAAACAACACGCGTGAAGCTTAGTGCTAAATTTTAGACCAAAAAGTAGCAATACTGACGATTTTGCTATGAAGATATATGAATAGGAGCCCTAGCAATTATGCGCGCCATCTTTTGGTGAATAGTTCAGAGTGTGTTGTATGGTTCTATTCTTCGAAGGACTGAAGCCCATCATAGACAAGCTAATTGGAGCTTATCGCTGTCATCGTTCAGTTTACAAAGCGGACAACTTACTTAGTTGATAAATTAGACTACAGTGCTTTGTATAGTGCCTAGTGAGCATTCGTGAGTCCTGCCTGTTTAACTTAACGAATCTAGCTGATACTAGTGATAAAACAGTTCCGTCCGCCTTTGGTCTAAACAATAAATCCAGTGCGGCTTGAACTGTTCGATTCTTAGACGCTCATTATATCTATTTAGTTGGCTTTGAAGAGCCTACAAAAAGTCTCTGGATCATTAAATGCTAATAAAAAAAACCTGCTAGCCTAGTTGGTCTGCATGTGACGTTAAGTAATTTCAATAGCTTCGTCAGGATCGGTAAGAACATATGCGAGCCTTTCGAAAGCAAGTTTAGGTCTTGTCATATCCGTTCTGACATATGGCTCGGAATGATGGATAATGTCAGCAGCAGATGAGTTATAGAGCCTTCTGGAAGAGATTTAATAATGAGCTGTTCGAGTTTTACTTAGACATCACAGATATATATTTCTATCAATACCCGCGTTTGACTGTGAAAGAATGGGGTGTTTAACCCACTCGATAAAAACAGAATAGGAAAGTTGATAAAGCGCTTTATTGTGAACGGCTAGTATGGCAATGCTACAGAAAATTTTGGGTGCCCTCTGTTGGCGAGTAGCGCATTGTGCATGAACGCTGCTCTATTGGTTAACAGTAAAGATGTTTCGACGAAATCTCACCAGAAACTTGTAACTCGTTTACAAAAGAATACGTCTTATAACTCACTCTCCGCTCACCACAACATTACCCCTCTACACTCGTTCACCAATTATTTATCTTACCTAAGCACACCACACTTTGCTCATTCCCTTTTTGCTTACGGAATAGAATTACCGTAAAATGGCAATAACCACCGCAGTGTTGGAAGGTAAGCAAGCAAAGCTAAGCACTTTGCGGTAACCATTGTTGCGGTCATTGGTTTCGGTAAGTAATTTGTTACAAGAAATTCTTTTTATGAGCATTTGTTCTTTGCTTTTTTGTTTTTTTTTGTTAAGCTTGCATTTCATTTAATAATACATAATGCATAACTTTTTCCTTTCAGCTGCCTTAATTAATGATGATTTAATTTTTAGTTTAAATTTTTTATACATAGTTCGTGTTTAGCTCGCGTTAAGTTCTTTTTTTTATCAATTCTGCTTCTTATTTTTTATTAATACTAATATAATTAAAGATTTTTTTTTTAGCAGTACAATCTCTTACTAGCCAACTTCGGCGCACCGGGTAACAGGTGGTTTTGGTCGAATTTTAAGGTGATTTTATTATATAGGATGTGAAAGTTACTTAATAATGTGGTATGGAAAAGAGGTTGATAAAAGGAAATAACAAGAAAAAAATCTTGGGTCATTTTGAAAAAAGTAAGGTTAAACACGAACTCGATTTTTTTAATGCTGCTCTGCAATTCACAGTAGAGTCATTCATATAGAACTCTTCTTACTAAAGTTCAATACTTGCATGCAATGTGATATCTATTGAAAAGTATGATAACATCTACCGCTTTTTTCGAAAGCCTTTACCGATTTTCTCCGCTACACTTATTTTCTTATCCGACTCGATACTACAACACCATTATAAAGGGTGTTTTTTTAGGGGTATAGAACTTTGAATTGCAATAAAACACAAGAAAATCGTTTTAAGGTCCATCAATTTGGCTTTATTGGAAGGATAATTTTATGCCATTAATGTTTAAATATGATTTCGGGCATGTGGCCGCCGCGGCTGGCTCGAATAAAGCCAATTCTACAGGTCCAATTTTCAACCACTTTTTCGAGCATATGGGGCGGTATGTCGGCAATAACGCCACGAATGTTGGCTTCCAATTCCCCTAACGTTTCTGGTTTGTTGGTGTAGACGAGCGACTTCACATATCCCCAAAGAAAATAATCCAATGGTGTCAAATCACACGACCTTGGTGGCCAATTGACAGGTCCATTCCGCGAAATTATGCGCTCATCGAATGTTTCCTTCAATAAATCGATTGTGACGTGCGCTGTGTGGCATGTAGCGCCGTCTTGTTGGAACCACAACTCATCCACATTCATGCCATCCAATTCGGGAACAAAATAGTCGGTTATCATGGCTCTATACCGGTCTCCATTAACGGTAGCTGCCTCTCCAGCATTATTGCGGAAGAAGTATGGCCCAATGACTCCACCAGCCCATAGAGCACACCAAACAGTCAGTTTTTGTGGATGTAATGGCGTTTCAAGGGTCTCATGTGGATTCTCTTCACTCCAAATGCGGCAATTTTGCTTGTTGACGTAGCCATTCAACCAAAAATGAGCCTCATCACTGAACAAAATTTTGCGATGAAAATCAGCATCGAAATCAATCTCATTTTCGGCCCATACACCAAAATCACGACGCATTGCATGGTCTCGCGGCTTTAATTCTTGCACAAGCTGGATCTTGTAAGGTCGCAAGCCAAGATCTTTGCGCAAAATCTTCCATAAAGTTGATGGACAAAGCTCCAATTGCTGTGCACGGTGGCGAATCGATTCATTCGGGTCCTCTTCAACACTTTGCTCTACAGCGGCAATTGTTTCTTCGGTGCGCACTGTTCGACGTCTCTGCGGATGCGTATTATCACATAGAGTAAACGTAGTGCGAAAACGATCTATGGTTAACCGAATTAATTGCTCTGATGGACGATTATGTCGACCATAAAATGGACGGAGCTCACGGTAAACTTCGCGAACTGAACCATTATTTTCGAAATAAATTTGCACGATTTGCAAGCGTTGTTCTTTTGTCAACCTGTTCATGATGAAATGGCAAACCAAACTGAACATAAATGACATTAGAGTTGCCAGATTTGACCACAAAATGCCAGTTTTATCTCTATTCGAAAAACCAACCTGTAAAAAAAACACCCTATATATTCGTTCTCAAAAAATAGTTTTAAAACAAAGAGCAATAACATCGTTTCGAAACTGGTCCTCAAAATGTGTTGTTGTTGTTGTAGTGGCAACAATTCGCCCTGCTTAGTGGGCGCATCCATTCATGGAATGAAACGTTATCGACTAAATAGGGTTACACTCATATTGGCTAGGTACTGCCGTCGGAACGATTTTGTTGACTTTAAAATAGGAGTCAATATGAACTTTAGTCGCCTTGGGTATATTTTAAGTCTCCTAACCCACAGCGGTTTTCGAAATGTGTATGCTCTAACTCTGCTGAGACATAGTCGTGGATGTGCTATTTCAGAAACCCATAGATTTCGAATTTCTGTTAAATATATGTATAAGGCATTAAATTATAGTTGTACTACGATGGTTTGCTCATCGTAAACACCGATTGGAGGTTCTTACTTAATAAAAGTTTTAAGCCCTTTTGCATAAACTAGACGACAGAAACATTCGAATAAAAACTGTAAACGTCGTCGATGAATTTGCTTTCATATAATTCATTACTATCCTCGTATCCCACCCAACCCGCCTCTCTCGCAAAAAGTTTTAAGCAGAGCTCATAGAGCTGTTGTTGTATTCATCAAAGAGAAAAATATGCCCCAAAGGCTTAGGGATGTGACACCGATGTTGGCAGTGCTTTATGGAATATGTATATTCAGTGGAAGCCGTCAAAAGTCAGGGTCAGGGATTTTAGTCGCCATTTACGACCTGACTGTGAGTATATTCTAAACTTCCTAGAACACTAGGACCACCATTTGGAACATCTCACCTTCCTTTTTTTTCCTCAGCTTAGACTCAGGAAATCCAAGATATTTAGCAAAAGGTAAAATGCGTCATAACTGTAGCTCAACCATCGAGTTGGGCTTCAGTACGCTTTGGACCTGATGGCCTGATGTAGAGCTCTTTACTATGCCGCTTCAAAGTTCATAAATTCTAGAGCAGTCGAAATGAGCCAAACGTAAGTATACTGTCAAGTTCCGTAAGACATCATGCATTTTTAGAAATAACAAACATTTTAGGAAATTTTCCTTTTATCAAATGACTGTGTGGTTTCATGGTAGATAAAGGAAGATCTGCTTACTCTTTACATTATTTCATGATCGGAATGGTTGCTATTCACTTACTTAAGCTACATTCCAAGCTTCATCTATAGTTGGCCAGAGATCAGTAAACCTTAATAGAGAAATAAATTTTGATCTTCGTTGCCTAATTCGGTGGCGACTTATATCTGGAAGACATTCACATTTAACCCAACATCCATTCGGGGACACTCAAAGCTGAGTCCCCATCAATGCGTTAGTGATAATTGATACTGGTGAATGTTACAAGTGGTTGCAGAATCTGATAGATGAACTCAACTGCTCCTATGTAGCACCTTACAGCATCGGTGTCGCATGACAGGTTCAGTAACCGTCTTGCCACAAGAATTTGATTTATTGACTTCCGATTTTTAATTGACAGCCAAGTGACAGCTAGAAATAGTTAATACTGCGATGACGTGCTTTGGACCACCCGGTGTCGTTTGTTGTGCTTGGCTTGTACTTGACAGCTATTCGTAATGACCAAGAGTGCTATAAATGGAGAGACAGCGAGAGCGATAGCACCTACTATTTTTAATCTACTTAGAAGCTTATGCATTTTTAGTAAATTTTTTATCGATATGTATGTCAGTTTAAATAAAATGCTTATGTATGGGTGAGCTTTTGCGCCCACCACATAAAATACAAGTGGTAAGCAAGAAACATATCTTGAAATTAAACTACTTAGACGGCGATGCGATACTGAGATCAAGGGGTCCATCAACTATTCCGACGAAACTGCCGACTGGGGAGATAATTAATCGGAATGCACTGAATTTCGATGAAGTCGATGGAGATCACATAACTCTGTTACAATTATTCGAAGCCGGCAGTTCCACCGGAATATAAAACACTTCACATAAAACCAGTACATTCATACCTGAGATTGTTATTTTCACTTGACAGCAATCAAACAACCTTATGTAAACAATAATTCGATTGGGAGTGCAAATGTGAGTTATTGTTGAAAATTTTATAATATTTGTGTTTATATTATATTTAATTTAATTTTAGATGACGGATAAAGTGAAAACCCTGATGCAGATCCTTATAAAGTGGCCACTCCGAAGATACACCACCAGATGGTCCGCGGAAACTCCAAGCTCCTCCAGCTCCACCGCCATTTTTTCCAAATATCTATAAGGATAAGCTCGCTATACCTTCCCCATAAATTTCTCTTTTTGTATTTCTTTTATTCCATTTTTTATAAACCAATCAAAATTAAAACAAAGACATATTAGGTATGTGACAGTACGTTTTTCGATTACTATCGATAAAATTTAGAGCCGACACTGATTGTGAGTGGTTTTCGCTGCTGTTTTTTGATAAAAAAGACGGTTTTCAGCAGGTTTTCGATGACAATTTTATATGGCCAAAACACCGGGTTTCAGCATGTTTTGCCTTGAAAATGAGAATGAGCTCCAAAACACGCCAGTGTGTGCATACTATAAATAAAAATTAATATAAAAAGGAATGGGACTATGACTAGGAATAGTAATTATTTATGTCGCTAGTTCTAGTTTATGCTTTTAAATTGCCCAGTAATCTTGTTTAAACAGACATTATTTAAGCACTGCTGAGTGATTTTCTCAGAATGCGAAGAGTCCCTACCGGACAGTTGTTTGGTCAGTGACAGCTCAGCTGATACTCAGGTCATAGGTAGTGAGGCATCAGAATTGTGATAAGATTTCTATGGCGGTGTTGCAAAATCTTATCAAAACATTTGTGTACGTGTGAGCCATTTGTCTATGTGTATCGCTCCACCTAAGACCTGAGTATCAGCTGAGCTGTCACTGATCAGTCAAATGTCTATATGTGTTGGTGCGCGTCAGGATTGTCCGGTAGGGGTACGACTCTTTTGTTTTATTCTCAACCGGAAATTGTGCGACGGCCATCATCCTTAATTTAGGGTTGCCGCTTCTATCGATAATACAATATGATATACTTATGCTATGTTTACAATGACTTAGCTACTAAGGCTATGTTTACACTTGAGTCTTATTTATTCTTGAAACTTTAACTTCTATCACGCGTAGAGTGCGTTATATGTAAATGCAAATACTGATTACGTTCTACTGATTACGTAATAGTATAGTATTTTTTTATAAAAAAATATATGCATATGTGTTACATTACATTTGTTGCTGTTACATTTTCACACATTACGCCTTTGATGCGCGGAAACTGTAGCAAAACAATCAAGCGTCCGACGCGCTTTTTGCTTGTTTGTTGCAATTTTTTTCTCAAGCAAGCATGCTCGTCGGTAACAAAATACATTGCATCAAGCACAAAAACATAGTTTTGAATTAAAGGAAAATACTTATTTTATCATAATAACACGCATTAAACATGTTGCGCTCATTTTTAACATTTTTTATTTAGTTTCCAATTCGCAAACACGCATTTACATACTTTAATTATTTCGCAGAAGCAAAGTCTTGTAATAATAATTTTCTTAATAAATTTAAAATTTCTCATAATATAATAAATTTTCTGCTTTTTTTGCGTGCATTTTAGATTTCTATGTTCAACTGCCATTTTTCTATTGCATTATTTCATTGCCTTCTTTAACTTATTTATTTCTTCATCTATTACATATTTTTCTATGTAACTAATTTACATTTTACCGCACAATATTTCGCCATCGTGCGAAAAATTTGTTTTGCATTCAATTTGAACTGCAGATAAATCAAGTAAAATTACATAATTGGTGCATAAGGCAACCATTTCTGATTTTTTACCAAAGGCTTTTTCACATCACAAGAAATTTTGTTGCAAAATGTTCTGAACGAGATTTGAAAATCGCAGTAAGCAGGTTTTAGAACTTTTTCATGCTTTTAATAACCTAACCCGGATCTTCCAGTATCATTATATTAATTTAGCGCGCTTCATGTCACATTTCAAATAAAACCAGATACAGTTGATTTGGCGTTTATTCGAAAAGCAGTGGTAACTATTATTTCTAAAGTTCTCTGCTACAATTTGCTATTTCCGTCACACTTCCATCACGCGCTATTACAAAATTTTCTAACTTTCTGTAAATTTCAAACTCAATCTAAATCTGACATCGCCTCCTAAGGGTTTTAGCTTTAAAAAATTTACAAAATGGCAGACCAAAGCCGTTAACAAAAATTGCTTCATACATTTTTTTAAGATTTGCCAGTTTGGCAAGTTTGCTCAGAAAGAACGTTCTCCAGTTAAGTGCTGAATAAATACTTCATCTCTGACACATATACTAGAGGATGTCATCTCGTTACTTGGACAAGAAAAACTCAAAAATTAAAATGGCTTAGGCTTATTTGAAACGCATACAAAGTTGAGTGATTCTATCAAAATATAGTACTGGTGGGGTATACCGACCGCTCCACAACCCCAGAAGGGATTGAAGCGAGTATCTAGCTACAACATTTTTCATATCGAGATAAGGTAGCCCGAGTGCAGAGAAAAAGAGAGACGAATATGAGGGAGGACCGCTGGCAGAAATCAGAATATCCACGCACAATCATAGGATGCTAATAGGTGTTCTCACTGGCCATTGTAGACTAAGCTTCGGAGGGAAGCTAAATATCTCCAAAAAAATTCTAAAATTAATTGTTGAGAAGATTGTGGCTTAAAATTCATTGCGAGTTAATTGAAATAAGATTAGCATATCTTCTGTGGGTCCTCAGAGTTTCGATGAGCTAAAAAGAGGCATCTTAAATGGTCAGTAGTTATAATTTCCGTTTTTCTCAATATTTAAATATTTTTTACCTTCGCAATGTTAACGGGTTTAAAACCCAATTCCATACTTCTCTGACTTACACTAAAACTGACAAAAATTACATTTTGATGACAGCGAGCGAATAACACTACACAGTACGTGATTGACTTCCAGTAACCTCTGACTATTTCTGGCAACTTCTCAACATATCTGACATGTATGGGAACACAACTAACCAGAGACGACTTGCGTTCCATAATGACAATTAAGCGAAATCGCCTAAAATTCTGAGAGCTCATTTTGGTATATTTTAGCATTTAGCCTATGGCGATTGTTGGTATTTTTATTTTATTAAATGATTATTGTAGCATATAATCAAATTTTAATGAGCGTTGGTTAATTTTAATTATTCATAAATCTTAACAGATATGACAGCCTTAGTGAACTTGATTTTGAATTCCGCTCGAAAAAACGAATCCCGTGATTTCGTTTTAAATTTGCTTGACGTTAATAACAGTTCACAGATTTCTTTGGATTATGTAAAATCAGAATAATTACATGCTTATATAATTGATAATTATGTTTGTGCGATTATATTATACAGTTTTAGCTGTGCCATAAAAAACTCATTTCAAATCAGAGCATATTTGTATTTCCTCCAAATTGTTTTCTTTGTTAACCTTCGCTATTTTTTTATTAATTACATTATTACTTCGATTTAGAGTTAGACAGAAAAACATGTTACGAAATAAAAACCAAAGCAATTAAAAGAAACGTAAACACGCATAATAAAGATAGACGACTTAACCTACTAAGTTGAACTCACAGGTGTAGAGCAATCCAAATTTTGATAAAGTTTTTTTTATTATTTTATTACCTTAGGCCTTTCCAACATATGTAATTTGATTAAAACATAATGAAAGTAATTGAACGAACCCATTTTTATATAATAGCCGCCTTGGGCTTTTACATTTTTGTTGATCTATTACAACATTTTAGGGCGTGGAATCTTGTACAACTAATCGTTGTGAGTACGACGAAGGTTTGCACTAATGAAACTAAATTGCACTGTGGAGAGTGTCTCCATCTAACATATGCTTATTTCGTTTGATGAAAAGCAGAAAAGTGGATGAAAAAATGCTGAAGGCTTTAATTTCGTCTCAGTAGTAGTATTCCAATCAAGCTTTCGAAAACTAGTTCAAGAAATATTGAAAAGTTAAGACCACAGTCGAATTTTAGTTTAGAAAAAGTGCTCAAGTTGCTCTGTATGTCCGATCAGGCGGTGATCAGATTTTATTTCGAAAAGTTTCAAACTACAAATCAGTGTACTTCTGACTAGAAACCATTAAAAATAAAGGTTGCCATGAATAAAATTTCATAGCCCTTCTTAGTAGAAATAAGAAACCTGCTGCGGAAAACAAGCGTCACTCATGTAAAAATCAGATTCCTTTTGAATGGAACTCAGGGTCCTCTGACATGAAATCAGATTCTACTGACTAAAAATCTGAGAAATTGTGTTCCGTCTGCCTTGCATTCAAATTCCGCCGACTATTAATCAAGTTCACTCTGACAAAACTCAGAGTCTTTCTGACTAATTTGTTTTAAATTTCAGTCTTCTTACTCGTAACAGAATGAAGATATTAAGAAAGCGAATCTGATTTAAAAGCGCAGTTTCTAATGAAATATGGGAAAGAGCGGGAAGAAGGTGGGGATTTTTTGTTTGTTGTATTGGCAAAAAAACAGTAACAGAAGATTTTGGAAAGCTCTGCTGCAGTAGTTTAATAGCTCGTATAAGCACAGTAGAACCAGGGATCATCGTTTTATTAATCCCGGAGTACTACCTTGCGAGTATTGAGTATTGGATAACTCGAGTAATGGGGCAGTTTTGGAGAATTTTAGAAAATCTCCCTGGAGAGTAATGAGGGAGACTATCCTAAATGACCAATGAAAGATCCTTGGAGAATCATGCCTCAATCCTTCTATAGAAGCAAATGAAGGAATGGAAGCAGTGGAGTAAAACGCAAATAAGGTATTAATTATAGACAATAGTTATTATAATTTAAATCTTTATTTAAATTGTGTTCCTCATCCCAGTAGAACTAGGGATCATCGTTTTATTATTCCCGGAGTACTCCCTTGAGAGTATTGGATTACTGCCTATTACTCCCTATTATTCTGTGTATTACCATATAATTTTGTGTACTCTCTTTTAATATTGCATGTCCTAGGAAGGCGAGTAATAGAAAAACTACCTTCCACTTTCCAAAAAACAATAATGGAGTTTTTGTTATTACATTTTTATAAATCGCAATCGAGTAATGGGTGAGTTTTGGAGAATTTTAGAAGACGTCCCAGGAGAGTAATGACGGAAACATTTCATACTCCTCCTAAAAGAGCAACGAAAGTTCTTTGTAGAATTATGCCTCAATCCTTCTATGGAAGCAAATAAAGGAATGGAAGCAAAGGAAGAGAACTTATAAATACCTCACAGCAAAAAGTGATAAATTATGAAAATTGGCACAACTAACATTCATATAAAAAATGGTATCGAATCTGAATTAAATATTATATTTTCTACTACTGACACTTTTTTCTTTTGCTGCAATTTTTTTCTTTTATTCACAGAGAAATTCGTCTTCTCAAAAAGTTGTTAGACGGGAGTAGAAGTTGGAGAAATCTTTACTTTCGCCCCAAAAATATACTCGTATAGAAGGGAGTAATACTTAATTATTAACTAAAGAAGGTGTCCTCTATTGCTCCAAGATTATTAAACTCAGAGCACAGTGTAGAAATATCTTTTATTGCTCCGAAAGGATGTTAAGGGTAGTACTCTCTTGTTCATCGTTTGGGGATATCTTTCCTTTTTCTCCACAAAAAGTAGCATAAGAGCAGAAAATGAAAAAAATATTCTTTATTGTTTCAAAAATATGTCAAAGAGAGTACTCTCTCATTCATCGCTTATGAAGATCTCGTTACAAGTTCTACTGGGAGATTTTTGATGTTCATATAATGTGTTTACGAAAACGTAGCATACTTTTAGGCGCTCACGCCAGTTAACTGATTAACCTTGATCTTAACTGTCTTTTGTGGTACTTTTTTAATATTACAAGTAGCAATAATTTTCCCAATGACTTTAAAATCAATTAAGTTACACAAACAAATATATATACTGCACATGCTCCTAACATAAGAGTTCGATAAGCTATCAGCATGGGTTATTAACCGCTGGCATACTCCACATACAAACCATATCATCCCACTGAGTTATTTCGCAATTTCCTACATTAATATCGGTAGTGTATTTATTTTTTTTGTTGTTCTCATTCTGGAAAAACGTTCGTATTTCAGAAATTCAATGTCAGTAGAATGAGAGTTCAAGAAACTCAAGCAGCAGACGCAACTCTGTAGTGGCAAGCGGCAATAATTGTTTGGTTGGCTCTTGCTGACACGCTGACTTAAATTCCTTTCATTAAATGCAATAAATCTTTACTTTCAATAAATAATGATTTATTAGTGGTTTGTTAATCAAATTGACTGGAAGTGATTGCTCTCGATATTTCGAAGGTGAACCAAATTAAGTGCAGCATGAGCATGAGCTTCGCTGAGTGAGTGACGCACTTTGCAAATAAGAATTTAGATCGCATTCTAATTTTTGTGCTGTTCTTTTGATATTTATTTTTTGTGCTTCCTTTCCTCAAGCTCCCTTCTTTCTATTTGTCTGCTAAGCACTCCATCTTCATCTCATTTACTAGTAGTTTTGCTCAAAGCAAAGCAGAGCGGAAAGAGGGCAAAATCTCAACGTTTTGCCTTCGCGAGGAGCCTCCATCTATTAGAGTTAGGGCAATCGATTCTGAAGGTGCTCTAAACAGAAACAAAGGAGTAGAAGACGTTGCACCCGCTCGCCATGTTAATACTACTCCGTCCCAATTTAGTGAAACTACGAAATCTCTAGATCCAGATCTGTGATGGCGATGATGACGAGACTTTGGGAATGCTCTATTCGGATATGACTACCCTCTTGAGTTAACACGGAATTCCTAAGTTTATGTCATTTATCAGACAAGATATCGCTTCACTTATTTTTAACACAGCCACGGAAGCATGTTAAATTTGATGGCTTGTCACTCTCCAGCCTTATTAACAGTTGACCAGACGTCGATTCGACACCGGGTTCCAAAAACCGAAACTAGCTTTTAACGTATATAACTGAGTACTTGCAGAATATAAACAAAGACTAAGGAGTAAATCTTCTTCGCGCATTGTACAGATTCTGTAATGACCATGAAGAGATAATCGGGTGGAAAAAGGCTCCTTTGTGCTGCAATAGGTGCAAAACGAACAAAGAAACAGATCCTGTAGACTAGTTAGACATATCGGGCTTCCTAGATAGTATCCCCATAGATTTCGTGATTTTGTCAGCCTCTCAAAAGTTCATTAAGAAAGCGCTTTGCCACTTTCCAGGAGTCATTATTGCACCAACGTGTAACATTTGCAGGGAAGTTTCGATGTGTTCCAGAGCCCACAGTTTGCACTACCCCGATCTAGCGAGTACTTCCAAGTCCAGACGCTGTTACGGCAATCAAAAGGAAGCTAGATTCCAACACAATTCATTTTGAATGAGGCTAACGTATACCACCCACTTCGTATGCGAGTGTTGCTGCTCCACTCATTACCACACATAATTTGCTTATGAGATCGTCCACCCTCCTCAATCATCTACACTTTGGAATTTAATGAAGCATACGAGACCTACTCCACATAACTAAATTATCTCTAATTAAATTTAGTATTTTAATACGAACAAAATCTGAATTATCACAAGCTACTCACTGCATTATTTATTGGTACATCCATCTCACTCACTA
The DNA here is from genome assembly GCA_949987695.1 of Merzomyia westermanni. NCBI lineage: Eukaryota > Metazoa > Arthropoda > Insecta > Diptera > Tephritidae > Merzomyia > Merzomyia westermanni. Next base: position 147,604,671 of record OX465290.1, read on the forward strand.
CACCGCTGCAGCTACTGGCGTGCATTTTAATTACACTAATTGCACAATTATTTGGCGCGCACACATTCGCCACAGTTCGAGTACTACTAAATAGCGCTGCTGCTGCGCACGCTAGCGTTCATTGACCCCAAAAACCGTAACAAATGTTTTTACTCTGCAGCAACTGGCAGCGAAGCGTCTCTCAGCGCACACTTTGATTCTGTACGCGCATAAATTGTCACCGAGTGCATGTGTGCATGGCTGTGTATTTTGTCATCTCCAACACAACGCGCAAAGCATTCTTTCAATGAAAGTATTCTAATTTTAGCACAATTTAATTTTAACTGTACGAAAATAATTAAGAATACGCGCAGATTTTCTGAGATAATCTAGTTGTTGTTGTGTATCGGTTTTATGTTGTAAACTTGCGAATTACTTTAATGTGACGTAAAATGTTGGGATTTTCAGAATAATTCATAAAAAGCTAGTGAAGCTTAAGTACTTGCCGCTTTTAACGGACTCCAAGGAATGTCTTGTTCCCTTAAACCTTCCCTATGATCACTTGAATCTCTTCCTTGGGGCTTTCTCAATACTTTTTAGGGTTCTTAGATTTACCTATATACTTAAGCGAGCAACATAAGGGATTTTTCGAAAGTGTTTTGGCATACCTCAGTAGTTGCAATGTCCAGCTATGGTGCGGGCTTTCAGATCTGGGTTTATATCCATCTGGGTACTTTCGGTGCCGCAGGGTCTACTAACGTTAACACGAGTGAAATATCGATGAGAAAATGAAGGAGTAATATGGAAGTGCTTTTCAGAAGTGGGATACGTTTTTAGAAGTGGTTAAGACAGAGACTTGTAATGCTCAAACGATATAAGCCGCTAGCAGAATACATTTATTTTGGAGTCATTGTTAGGGACTGGCACCGCTGAAAACAACCGTTCCATCAGGGCACTGTTAAGAGCTCAGTTATTGTTCAAAAGTTTGATATGCTAGTGTGACTTGAGGTATTTTTAGCTTGTTTATTAGAAAACTTCGAAAGGTCCAAGAGAATGGAGTTTCCTCTGGGCGAATTGAGGGCCGAAGTATTTATTATTTCGGTGACATAAGAAGGAGAGAAGATCCTGAGATCACAAATTTATTTTGAAGAGAGTTGAGCCCGGTTCCCTTCTCACATTTCCAGTGGGCAGGGTTCATATTTACCTGCAACGTTATTAAACTGAGCAGATTTTGTCGAGAGCACTGCCAAAACCCACTGAAGGGAGCAAGTATTTTTCAGAAGTGTGATACATGAATTATTGCAAAAGGGGCAATTCTGTTTATGGAAGTGTTCCGGATATCGATAGTCCTCTGCGGTACGATACGCTACTAGCATCTGCTCGTACTAGCCCGACTGTCGCCCGAACGATTTGTTGCGGCCGTCGTACCTTTTGATCGTGAAGTAAACTGCAGTCGCCTCTTGCGACTCGCATACTCTACCAAGATTATTTTATAAGCCCCAACGACATCTCTCTGAGCTAATTTTTTAGGGGAGTTTAACTTGCTAGAATTTGATTGAATCAGCTAAGATCTTTGAACTCTATCTGAAATCTATTTGATTCAATTCAGTTACCTAACCCCATTAGCAATGACCGCTTTCGTGTCAAGAGGTCGAATTGGCGTTAGTTAAATAAAAAAAAATCACTTCCAGAAGTCAACAAATGCAATTTCAGCAATTTCACGGTTTCTGTCTTATATTTTCTCTCCTCCTTCAGCTGCAGCTGCTTCTTACCTAATATGCAAAAATTGCATGCTCTAATTCTTCCACTGCTTCATTGCTGATTTACTTTTATCCGCACGCTCAACTATTCTATCTCCATTTGATTTCCGCAATTGTTGTATACTACAATTGCAAATGAATTTCCCAATGCAGCTCAATTTCAAACGTCGTCACCGAGTCGCTCACATACACATGCACTTGCTTGACACGCTAATACAGTTGCTTGGCAAATGTCAGTTGTTATGGCGCCCCACAGCTGTAAATGACAGCAGCGTTAACAAAGACACCCTTTCACACCTTTGAATTGAGTTATCTGCGGAGTAACATATGTATGAATGCATGTACCTGCCGCTCGTCACACGCCGTTGCTAAGCTTGCATGGCTAATTGGAATTGGTTTTGTTGGTCGCTCTGCTTCATTTGTGACATTTGAAACTAGTGTGCGGTACAACAACGAAACCCAGTAACCGAAAAGTGATTGTCAAATGTGCATTGTTGTGATGTAGTTGAGTGCAATTGCGGTAAATCGGCGGCCATTGTGTAGGCGTGAACTGGGCGCTCAGGTAGGTAGCTAAGTTAAACTACCTTAAGCCCGATGAATGGAAGTTAATTAAAACAAGATATTTGTGAAGAAAGAAGGAAGCTTATTTCGTCAAATAGGAGTGGACTACTGTGAAGGATAGCGAAGGGACCTGCCGTTTGATGATAAAGCTCAAGTGCACTAAAAAATCGAAACTTGGACTTTTCCCAATTCCAGCCAATAAACTCAAAAACGGTTTGAGTTCAGTAAATGCGAGCCACAGAAACATTCGAAGTAGGGCTACGCAGAGGGATTCAAACCGGCATATAAGAGGGCATTTATGATTTAACATCAGACCGTGGGAGTTAAAGAAACTATGCAAGTTACATTCGAAGAAGACGAATTAGGGTGGGTCTGGCTATAAACAAGGGAAATATACATTACTCGAAAATACCAGGAAATCAATAACTAATTCTAGCTCTTAGTGACTTCTTAGCCAATTGTATGCCTTCAATAAAAATAGTTAGGCATCTAGAAGACCATCAATAGAAATTCAAAGGCTGTAGTGAGAAAAGGGGTCGTGCTATTTGAAGTGAAGCGGGTAACACATTCGCGCTCAAGGAGCTCAGAAACTTTGCTTTTCTCGCTGAAAAGTTTGAAGATATTCTAGAATATTTAAAAGCTTAGAGAGCAACCTGCAACGCAAGAGGATATCGTCCTTGGAGATTAGATTCTCAGTAGTCCTTGAGTATGTTGAGAAATAGAATCGCTGAAACACTCATAGGACCAGAACCCGGCGTGGCAATGGGGACTCACACATTAAGATATGGGCTACAGCAGGGGAGGGAATGTAAGACATCAACATTAGCAACCAGAGGATTAACATGGACAAAATTTACGCCTGAGGGAACACAACATAATACGATTCAAGGCATTGATTCATTTCCCCAAGTGCAGTCTAGCTGCACTCTTTATAGCACCACCCTTGGTAGACACTACGTGAGTCCGACTGATGATATGACATATGCTTCGAACGTAGCTCAGCTCATCGCAATTTTATATTTTTGATTCATCTAAGGATAGCAAGTCTCAAATTAATTATTATATTGCTCCTTCGAACTCTGCGCTCCCGACATTACCAATTCACAATAGCCACACCAATCTCTGGGTTGCATCGTGCATTGCACCACATGAATAAATATTGCAAATATTTGCTTTAATTCTAATTGACTGCAAACAAATTGAAAGTAGCGAAAACTGTAAAAAATAATTGAGATAAATATGAAGAGAAAACTTAGCAAATAGTGAAGAAGTATGAGTTGGATTTGGCGTTATGCTATTGTCTGCTATCTTGAGTTGAGTTTTTAAAGTCTTCAGGCGACTGAGGATAGGCCAACGAACAAGCTAAGTGTATTTATTACTGTTTAACAACAACAACTTCGAACGAGAGTGCAAACAAACAACTCATGTGAAGCATGTTAATTGGAGATACAATTGTTGTAATGAAGTAGCCGCCACCGTAACGCATGAACGCAGGGTTGCAAGCACACAAACAGCAGTAAGCAGAACAACAACAAAGAAACACATGTATGCAGCGCTCACCAAGTAGAAGTGGAACCTTTAAATAGTTAACACGAGTGCACGCGCGGCCCACTATAGTAGATCACGGTTCCATTTTTGTTGATAACTTAACAACGTTGTATTTTAGAGCGGCGCAGTTCCAGGAAAGCCCTCTTGTCGTCAAGTCAGTAACGTGCATATTTATATCTCGGGCTATTTTAAGATCGTCTACGATAGTAGGCCACGCGTCCATTGGTGTAAAAAAAGGGGCGGGTGTAACCTAGTGTTAAACAAGGTTACTATGAATGCGTTCCGGATTTTTTCAAATTTTAGATTCTCCCTTTTATTATTATTTAGATGCATGTAATAAATTATTGCAAAAGATACGAGCCGTTAAAATGTGATAAATAAAACTTGAAACTAGTGTTTTTGAGAAGTTGTGATCGATATTTCTGTGAAATACATCATCGCTGAGTATTTTTAAACTTGTTGCAAACCGGTTATCGCTATCCAGCTCTTCAGAATTAGAAAGAAAAAAACGCCCATGATACAATTCTAATAGAAGATTCTGGGTGCGAGCGTGTTAAATTTACCAATTAAAAGTAAACAAGCATCAAATACAAAAGGAAACTATTTACACTTTACAAATACTGAGCTTGTTGTGAGATCTATTGGTACCATCTGTGGGAAAAGATTTATACTCAGCTTACTAGTAAACCCGGCAGAAGTTATCGAGCCAAAGAGCTGACTTGCCTTCTTCTTCAGCCCCTTCATTTTATCTTCTTTTACTTTATTTTCTTCTCCTATATCTATTTCTCCCACTCATATGCTTCATAATTCCTCGCAATTATATTCTTCTTCTTGATTACTTCAGTCTACTTCTGCCTCTTCATATCTAGATGGGCAATTTTTAAATCATTGCCATCTCAAAGAAGTTTTCACTTCAAAAATTCTAAAGAGAAAGAAAGAGTTAAAGTTACAGTCGCAGCTGTAGTTTGTTGCTTGCAGATTGGCTTGCTTGAATGAAGATTCTGTATAAATAAATGAATGAATGGTGGTATAATTTAAAATTTATTACGCCTGCATAAAATGTACAGTTGTGTTTGCAACATTAGCAGTCAGAGGTGTCTAACTTTCATCGCTCAACTGTCGCAGCTTCTAGAATTATATTATCACCTAAGCAGATGTCAATTGGGGGGCTAACATTTCCCAAAACTGTTGGCAAGAAAATTTAAGACCTTTCGGAGTTTTCAACTAAAGCTATCAATTCGTGACATCTGAGCTTTGCAAAGTGTAGTTTGATTCACAAAGCCGGTTTACAGCCCTCAAAACAAGATTTTCTACAAAACGTCCACAGAAAAAGCCGAAAAGCACATTCAGCATAATTCGTTTCGTACAGTAGTTGGTAGTTCAGACAGTTTGGGAAACATAATTTTTGTGATCGGTAAACAGGACAGAATCACTAGCTCTTGTCTATTAAGAGATTACAAACGGGCTTGGAGTTTAGAAGCACGTTAATACAAAGGTTAAATTTGAGTTCCAATTATTAAAGATTTATGGTCAACAAAGTTTAAGGACTATGCCGATATCGACAGACAATTTAATATTTTACATCCTCAACATATTACTATGCTGCTATTTTCATGAACGCCACTACAGCTATAACTGTATACAATGTGCTACTAGTCAACTGCCTGCTGGGCAAACAAAGTTCTGAGACTGCTTGTGTTGATCTTGTTTGTACAAGTATGTACGTACAAACTTAAATATTGAAGCAGTTAGTCCACTGCATTGGCGCGGGCGTGGGTGAGCTGTATCCACACTCCATCAGCACTTCGAGCGATGAGTCAATTTTTAAGCTTACTTTTTATATTTCGCCTTATTAGCAATTGCTAGTGGAGGTCACATTAATTCTGGTTACTTTAGTTAAACTTTAACCCTTTCGTTGTGCATTTTACGTTCGTGCATGTTGCCTGAGTAGTCCGTCAATTTGACAAAGCCGCTTCATGCGCTCTCTTCACAATTCGCTGATTAAGCAACTTTGTATCACTTTGTGTTGAGACAAAACATTTAATTGCATTCAATTGCGGTTTAATTATGTAATAAATACATATCTGAATGTGGTGTGGATTTCAATTAATGGTACAGCACAAAATGTAGAGGGTTAATGGGCAAGGACTTATAGGATAGACCAATGGTGTGTTAATAATAAATATAGTCGATGCCCAAGTTTTGAGTGGATGTTTAATACATATATAGGCTAGTCAGATGGCACGTTAATCCGCATTAACTACCTGATTTTGAGAGTGCTTATATGCTAATCAGATAAGGCGTTGATTAGCATTAAGCAGCTGATATGGAATTAAGTAGCGGAGCTGCTAGTCACAATCGATAAACATAGCGATTTTTATGAGGATTAGAGGAACTTTCTAAGACAACACTGACTATAAGCGATGCAGTCTTAGTATGGAAAATATAATCTTTCAATCGTATTCAATAGAGCGTAGCTTCAATTACGGGCCAAAAGCAGCAATTTTGCTCTATTTCGCTGCTAGGCGGCATCCTCAACCCCTTTAAACCTTTGAAATTAAATCACAAAATCGCTTGGCTAATTGGGATTGAGTCTTGCAGTCTGTCTACACTTTTAAAGGAGCAACGTAAAAAATTAGCTGGATTCAAAAAATTATGAGTAATATAAATAAAATTTAATTAAATGAAACTAAGTAATTAGTTACAACAACAACAACAAGTAATACAAAATAAGCTCGACTAATTACAATTGCTTTATAAGTTAAGGGCTCATAGTAATTCGTTTGACCACAAGCTCGCGTAGACTTCAAACCAAAACCCCATTTATGAAAGTGACATTCTAATTTTGACAAATGGCACAATTTAATAATTTCCCAATATAAAAAATAATCCATAATTATTAGCAAAAGCCACAATTAGAGCTCATGAAATTATGGGCAATGTTAACAAGGCAAGCCGACAATATTAAGCGTCGATTGGCGCACTAACTAAGACCAACCAACAACAACGACTCGGAGAGTGTTTTTATCGTTAGAACAACAACAACAACAACTCCAGACTGACAACGAGTAACTTAGCTGTTGTTCACACCCTCCTCAAATGTCAATAGTACAGCAATAACAACAACACACACCTCATAAGACCGACAGCACTAGCCCACAAACAAAACTGGTTGGTTATTTCACTTGACCAGCTGACTGACTGTTCGACAAGCATTATTATGACTGGCTAACCAGACAAATAAAAACGCAAGCAAATCGTGTTGTGAATGTTGATGAACCAACGTGCAGACCAATTTGACGAATATTTATCTGTGTTTTTAACGAACTCTTTAGGCATGTTGACTCGCTCGTGGATGACTAATATTGGTGAGTTGATGTGCCGAGAAAATAGTTTAGAAGCTTAATTGGATGGACGTTGGGCCCCACGAAACAATGACCGTAACGCTCTTGTGATGTCGAGACTAGTGCGGAATGGAGCTCTCACAACTATTATCAGATATAGCCCGGTCGCTATTGCGATATATTTATTTTTATGAGCTCCTAAGCATTGCCGGCGAGCACCAAAGAAGATTAGTCCTCTCATGATACCAAAAATCGCTTCTCCTGTTCAGTCGAACCTACTCTTCTAACACCTACATCACTCTGGCCCAACACTGTGGAAACTGCGCGTTTCCTCGGACTTCCGTTAGAAGAGCCTGATGACAATTTAGAGTGATCGAGCCCATTAGACAGGGCGAAGCACTGTTAACAACAACCAAAGAAGATTTGATCATACGCTGAATACATACATCGACATAGTACAACGATTTAAAACCCAATGGAAGGAAGATGGTTAGCATCTAAACTTGGTTATCTAATCTCGATTAGTTAAAGAACACTTGACAGCTCAAAAAATAAAAAACCCAAACCGTCCAGTTCAACCAGTTATTAAGAGTTTAATGAAGGTCGAACCGTGCAAATCTGTTACGTTTAGAGGAAATTATTTGAGAGTGTTACAATAGACATAATCCCAAGTAAAGTGACAAAGAAAATTAACCTTAATAGCACTATCCAACACGGGGCTCGCGATACACATTGCATGTAGGGGTGAGAAGGGTGACATGACATAATCCCCAAGTAGATAATTCCAAGACAAGAGACAGTCCCCCTTCTATGTAGGCGGTCTTGTAACTAAGGTCGTCCGGTTGGAGCAACCTTTGATTACAACGTCTTTGTCTTTCGAAACTCACAGGCTGAATCGAACTTTTTTTGCTCCTCACACTTCACTGGGGAGTACTTTTGTTAGTCCCGTCTGCAAATTTAAATATTCATAGCGAAGACGTGCACCATTCAGATTTTGTTTTTTATGATTTTGACTTAAGTAAATCGGGCGCAACAATAGAGCTCACATTTCTAACTTCGATTTGCTTTTGTTGTTAATTTTAAGTTTTGTTGTTGCTATTGTTGTTTTTAATACATTGAATACAGCTTAAGCAATTGTTTGTTTGCCTTTTGTTGACGTTTTATGCGATAGACGCCTTAAACCTTTTGAATCAATGCAATTCTGCCGTCCGAACGATCAAAGGTAGTTCGATATAAAGAAACAATTTTGTAATATTTTTTCTTTTTGAAAGCGGCGAACATTACTGTTGTTGCGCTTGGCATTTACGTGTTGTTGTTTTACAATCAATTTCAAACAGTTAATATTTAATTTTTAATATTTTTTTCTTGAAACTCAAACTGACCAACAAATCTTTTTCTCACTCTCGCTGAACGCGTTATATTCAAAGCGGGTGAGCCGCTTTTATGCTAGCGGCATTCGTTAAATTAAATAAAAGTTTACTTTTGCTAGGCTTTAATAAAATTAATATTGCTTATGGTTGCCTAGTTTCCTCATTGCTGATTCATTGCGCATGCGCGCCTGTTTGCAGTTATAATTTTTATGATTAACCGTCAATTGTTTGAATGTTTCAATTGAATGGAATTAAAATTTTTTTTTTTTTAGTTATTTGCATGAGAAAAATATGTGAGCATGAGAGATTTTTTTTTTGCTTTTTCACACGTTTCGTTATTAGTTATTTATTTATGGTTTGTGAGTTAAGTTTAAATTGCTAGCAATTGAATGACAAATGCCTTCAAGTAAAGTGAGCAGGTATTTTTGTCTCCATTTTAAACATTTTACATTTCTTTCGCTTCTTCTGCTTTTTTGTTCTTACCCTTTTTACTTTCTTCTTTCCGTTTTCTTTTCTGTCACTTCTTCTTTAATTCTGCTTCTTTCTGGCCCACCACACCAAAGGTCCAAGGTCCGAATCCTGGGACAGGTAATATCGAAAATGGTTTTTTTCCTTTCGGAGTCGGCAAAAAACTGTAGGTTCCGCGAATTTGTTGGAAAAAATTAGAAACAGCACACCACAAGTTTCTAAAGAAGCTCGTCCTTAATCTCCTCGGTGGTATATTGCGGCAATTATTCATTTATTTTATTTTTCTCTCGATCTCATCATTTTCTTCTTTTTTTTCGGTTAGTTCTTATTTCCCCCCACTTTCTCCTTTCTTCATCTTCCACCTTTATCCCTTTTGCTCCTTGAACTTTGTCTCTTTTTTCGTCGTTTCTCGTGTTCTTTTTTATTTCTTTTTTCTTCTACTTTTACTTGTGCTTTTTCTTCTTTTACATCTTTTTCTTATTTTGAGTCTTCTTTCCTTCTAGTTTTCCTGATATATTCTGTTTTCTTTTTGCACTTATGTATGTTTTCTATTTTCTGTTTTGTTTGCTTATTATTATTCTTCTCTGACATTTGGTTCTTTTCACCCCGTCCTTTTCTGTTTCTTAGTCATTTTTCTTCTCCATCCTGCTTATTTTAGTCGTTTTCTTCTTTTTTATTTGCTTCTACTTTTGCTGTTTTTCTACGATTTCTAATATTTTCCTTGCTGCCTTTTCTTCTATCTGGTCTTATCTTTTGGTACTTATTTCTGTTTTTCCGTTGCCTTCAACTACTACCTTTTGCTCCTTTTGTACTAAATTTTCTCTTTTCTCACTTTTCCTTTATCTTCTCCTTATTCTTGCTGGGAAGCAATCGAGTTGAGCTACTTGTAAAATATGACAGGTAAAGTCTGGCTGCCTGTGTTTCTATCAATAAGACGAAAGGATCTAGCCCTACAGAGGCGCATATCACGATTTGGACCCGTGAGGCACGAAAGGGATTACAATAGAAAACCTCAAAAGGAGAAATGTCAAAAAAACGAATATAGGCAGCCAGAAATCGCACTCCAGATTTTAAGTATTGGTTATTCTTTCTCTGAAGAAGCTTAGAAGATAAGCAAATGTACATGAAGGCATGATTTGCAGCTAAGGCAGCTGAAATCTTGGAAGGGTTTGCTGGGTTGCAAGCTAGACGGATAAGACTAGCTGCTGTTATTCACGATGGAAAATAAGAAAGCGACTCCATACCAGGATTCTAGAATTTCGATTAAATGAATGAGCCTTGTCATGCTTTTGCTGCTTTTTTCTTCCAAATCTTTTTTTTTGTTTTTGGTGCCTACCAAAAAAGTTTACTCTCTCATATCCCAAAAACCCAATTTTTACAGTTCAACAACTTCACAGCCAAACACTTTAACCCAGTGACAACCTCAAGCCATTTATATTAGTCAATTCTATCAACAACAATGTGGCTATATGTTAATTGTTTTTCGTTGTTCTTGTTGCAACTATGCTTACAATTGTTGTTAAATTATTTATGTCGTTTCCATGCAGAGCAATAAAATGTTGCGTGTTTACATAATAACGACAATGCTCGGGTACTCCAAAGCAGAGTTAAAGACTGTCGGCGGCGGCGGCATTCGCATGCAACAAAGTCATAACGCAATTTTATAAGAAACAACAACATTTACAATAAATAAAACAACAATTAGACGAGTCACAAATGTAGTTTACTTATTCGTTAGTTGTGCTCGTTGTTTGTTGATGATTTCATGTGAAAATTAAGTCAATAAGACTTTGCTTGGAGTAAGTGACAGCTCGCAGCTGAAGAACTCGTCACAGCTGGTTGCAAGTAATACTTTTTTCTGAGCGAGTTATGTTATTGTTGAAGGTTCCATGCCATTTGTCATAAATAATTTACTGTTCTTGTTTTATTATTATTGTTGTTGTTAGACCATTTTTCACACTATTGCGTTACAAACAGCGGCCGGCGTCAACCAGTTGTATAGTTTCCGTTGTGTGGTCACTGTGCTTTGTGGTTTTTTGTTGCTTTTCTTAATATTCTGCTCAGCCGGCTTCTTTTATGCCACTCTTCAAACATTCGCTTAGTAGTTACAACGACAATTTTTAATTGTTATGACTGCAGTCGGTTGCAACATAAACTACTTTGGCTCTCAGAGGCAATATATGACAGCTCATTGACCTCACAATTGAACTCTCTTAGGTTTCATCACTTCAAACATTCCGTCGGTGGTAAGTAGAATGCTGCGGATTCCTGGTTAGCCTAGCTGCGATCAAGATTGGCAAATACGGAAAAATTTGTGTTTTTAGGGGACTCAGTTGGTCTGTGCTACAAGCCAATTCTGAGTTCATATCTCACTTCGACAAAAACCTTTGCTTGGTACATCTACTCAAACCGAATAGGCTTCAGCGTCTTCAACATATTTTCAGGATGACTTGGCTGATCCAAAAAAAGGAAACTTACAGCATGGTTCGTAGAAGCAGTATGTCTGTATAGTATGGTCATGGTGGTATCCTCCGAGAGCTGCCCGGTAAAGTTGCATCAACGACAGACTGTCACGCACCTTTATTGAATTTCGGCATGAAATTCAAGGTGATGTTTCCTTCAAGAAAGGACTAGCAGAGGAACAGAGTATGCGATGACGAGACACTTTCACTCTACACCGACGGGTCCAAAAGGGGCTGAGGGATTGGAGCGGGTGTGTTTTCGGAGCAACTGAATGTTCCGCTTTCAGTCCGTCTTCCGGATTCAGCCAGTATCTTCCAAGCAGAAGTACTGGGGATGGAGAAGGCTTGTACCTTCCTGTCGGAAGACACAGTAGGAGGACGTAACATACATATCTACACTGACAGCCAAGCAGCGATTAGGGCGCTTGAGTCCCACATCACATCCTCTGAGACGGTCAGCAGCTGTAGGAAGATGCTAGAGGCGGTTGCAGACTTCTCATGCATTACACTCGTTGGGGTTCCCGGCCACAGGAACATCACGGGTAATGAGAAGGCAGACGAACTGGCTAAATTGGGGGCTGAGGCAGAGGTCTCCGATGCTGTGATGTTACATCCACCAATCACGTCCATTAAAAGGCTCATTCATTGCAGGTACGGAGAATTGGCAGTCCGTCATTGGCTCTCCACCGATGCCTGCAAAACCTCTAAACAAACGTGGCCCAAAAAACAGAGAACAGAGGACCTGCTCAAGAGGTCAAGAAAGGAAATATTCAGAATCACATCCACACTAACGGGGCACTGGCCTCTGGGCCAACAAGCCGAAAGAATGGGCATCCCGTTCAGCAACAGATGCAGGAGCTGCAACAAAGAAGGGTGCAAAGAAACAGTTGAGCACTTCTTATGTGAGTGTCTAGCGCTAATGCACATCCGGCTTGCAACTCTGGGCAGTTATATGATACCAGACCTTAACGGCATCGCGAATTGCTCTATAAGGGATATTAGCGACTATATAGGAAGAACTTGATGGTTTGTTCGTGACTACAATTAACGCTAAACCCAACACAACTTACAGCAGCATCCAAATATGTACATGGTTCCAGGAGGAAGTGCACCAGAGCGCTACTTGAGCTCGGGAGTATCTCCTCTCCCGAGCAGAAAAGCAACCAACCAACCAACCAATGTCTGTATAGCCAGGGAGTCTTCCAGTATACGGAAGTTGTTGTTTTAGGCGCAAAATGGTCGAGGGATTGAAGGGATTTATGGATATGGACAGTCCTTTAGCGAAATTCATCCGATATGCTTCGGTACTGGTACGACACATTGTGGTTTGACTCCTCACACCTTCGGGTCATGTATTTTGGTCCCCACTTACAACATACGTACTTTACTGAGTCCCTAATATGCTGAGTAAAGATAAGGTCAGAGTTGAAGGGAGTCATTGGCAACGTGGTACTAGTACAAAGAAAAAAGTCAGTATGCTAAACGTAGATATGTAGCGCCATACCACAGGGTGGGGTGGTCTCGCGTCTGCTGTGTCTCATTACTGTAAACGATATCCTAGTATCAAAACAAGTGGCGTTAAGATGGCACCTTGAGTGAAATCATGGAAAGAATGTTAGTAAAACTAAGTGGATAGTCACAGGAATGTGGCCTGGACAAGAGTGCCTACTCGTGCGGTGCAGGTGACTTATACGTCAGGAAGCTATTACAGGCGATCTCAAGCCTATCTTTAACCAAGTTAAATAATGGATTTTCCGTCGCGTGACGGAATTCATCGTTCCATTTAAATCTCTACGAAGAAATAGGTTTTCGAAATGCTTTCACCGATATTATTTAAATATTTATGGTGTCAATTCTCGCGCACCAAGTTTATTGTGGAGCACTTGAAATGTGGTAAGCAGTACGCGTAAATATTTTTCATAAATATTCAAATTCCGCTCAGAACTTCACCAGCGATTATGCCGAAACTAAATTTTCATATTAATTGGGTCACTTGTAGTGTGAGCGTAAGTAATAAATTTGGTGTCGAAGCGCTAAGAAATAATATAAAGTCAACACATGTTTAACATTCATGTTAAAAACTGTAATCAGTATGTTGGGCCAAGTTGGCTAATTTGAGAAGCAGTGCGACTTCGGGATTTGCGTTTGTTCTAATACCTACTTACGGGATTTCGAGGTGGAAAAGTGGTGGATACGATGCAAGTCAAAGCACACTCGTACCAATGGAAGGAAAAATTTGTATCTTCTTGCTTTGTTGAAGAACATTTACTAGACTCCAAAGCATAAGAAATGGACTGCTGGACTTGCAGTACCAGGAAGGCCCAAAGTTCCGAGTCCTTAGAATAGCAGTATTATTTACTTTCTCAAAATTAAGTTCAAATCTCAAAAAACGTCAATGAAAGCGTGAGGAGGAAAGTCAGTTAAACTAACTAAAAACTTCAAAATTGTGACGACATTTCTTAAAACCTTTTTTTCTCAAATAAAATTACAAATACACGGTTGCCGGAATGCGTGATCTTTAGTAATTGAACCATGGTATAGAGCGAGACTTGGCCAGAAACTAATCTGTGATGAGCTTGCGTCAAATCGGCATTCACCTAAGAAGTTTTCATGGTTTCTAAATTTCGGGACTGTCAACTATAAACTTCGTAAACATATTTCAATTTTCAATAATGAAAAGTAAAAAAAAATTTTAAAATGCACCAAAGTATTGCAAGCGCATTAACATCGCTCTAAATGCATTGACTTTTTACCCCAAAAAAACAACAAAAATAAATCCAGATATGTATATATATATCACTTCAAACTAATTCACTTTATTGTGTGTTGTTATTTATAGCCCAGCGCCCACATGCAACCTAAATATGCAAACGAGCCAGGAGGCGAACGCACACAGCTCAAGAGACACACAATATCTACCACAAGTAGCATAACACCAACGGGAAAAGCTAATAAATTAGGTGATGAAAAAATGGAAGCCAAAATTGTCCAATGATAATTGAAAAGCTTTAGAAGAGATTTGTTAATTTCTTCTTTTAGAAATTCTTAAGTTCAGGTCATCCATACCTTGCCCTTGGCATCACTCATCTGGGCTGGAGGAGCTGGGGAAGATCAAAAAACAGTGAGGCAGAAGCTAATTAAAGCTCGATATCTGATTCCATTCCTGAATATCGCCGGCTTAAGAAGGGTGATAGCACTTTCAACAAGGCTGGTCAGCTGCATAATGCAACAGCATCCATATGTGGGAAGTCACAATCGTTTCTTATGCCGCACAGAAAGTAGGTTTTGGATATTACTTAAATGATGAAGGCAAAGGAGACTAGCCCAGCCTACGTCGAAGAGGTAATGGTTCAAGGAAATCAAGTTTTGTCATACTCACGGTGAATGGAGTTTCAAGACATAAATATTAAAACTTTTATTTTCCTGTGGCACATAGCGTAAGTTCTAGTAGTACAGTGGAATCCGAAATCCGCTCTAGACGCGACCTTGTATCTACTAACCGGAAGGACTCGGGGTTTAGGCCCACGCAGCAGTAGGCCTAGTAATGTAGCGTATCAGATTCATGGCGGCACAGGACTACACATATCAGTGAAACTCCCCAAACTTCGCGGCAGTCATTTCATTTAAAACAACAACAAGAACTAAACTTTTAATAGACAGAGGGCGGTTATACAGGGTGGCGCAAAAGTAATCCTCCTATCAGAAAATGCTATAAATTTTGCGATTGGCCCCTAAAGTCAGTTCTGTTTTGACATTTGTGTAGTAAACACATGCGTAATACACGTTAATAAACAATGTTACGCTACACTGCTCCAGAACGCGGAATATTGCTAACTATTTATTTGACCAATAATCGGTCGGGGCCAAACGGTTACTGTGAATGGTGAGCGCTACAGAGCAATGATCAACGAGTTCTTTTTGCCGCAACTTGATGAATTGGGATTGGAAAACATGTGGTTCCAACAAGACGGTGCAACAGCACACACTGCACGTGCCACAACCGATATGCTGAACATCGAAAGCTTACTTTTGCGCCACCTTGTATAAATACGGTCTTATTCGATTGAAGCTTAATATTTTCGGACGCGACATCGTCTGACCGAATAAATATATCATATATTGTAGATTGTTGTCACTACGTTCGATATCTACATCGATGCTGAAGGACACTGTGAAATATGACGGCGACGCCACCATTTCATCTCTCGTGGTCTCGTTCCTGTGTTGCTCATTATAGGCCAAGCAAAATAATAATGAGAGACAACTGATTTTTGTTGGAACGATATGGAAAATAAATTAAATGAGAGACAAGTTCTTTTGCCCTCGTAGCGTTAGGCGTTACTGTGTTGGATGCGCGTGGGGTGTCATTACACCCTATATGCTACTATGAACGCCAAACGTTGTTTCAGGCACATTAAAGCACCACCGAAATATCACTTGGCGCCACTAAAGCGCAACATACACAAACAGCGAAAATTTGTCAAAAATAAAATTTTAAAAATGTAAAAACATAGGAAAAGCTGTTAAACAACTTTCTATAGAAAATTTTCCTTTTTCCTGCTGCCTGCAATATTTTAACAACAGTAAATCTATAAGTCAGCCAAAGTTAAGCTGGCAACTAACAAACTGTCTAAGTAACCGGCTTACTAAGCTGACGGCAAGCAAATACAAATACGCCAAAGGGGAAGAAGGGGGAGAAGGAGAGGAAAACGACGCAACGAGAGACAGAAAATAAATGCGAAGAAATTGATTAGGTACTACTTTTGAAGCTTACGAAAAGAGCCGGTTTTACGCCAGCGACGACAGTTAGGCCAGTAAGCCACTAGTAACAACAACAATCAAATAAGTAAAAGTGGTAAAATCAACGCGTTAAACGGTATATGTGTATATACAAACAACAAATAATTCAATAGAAAAATCAACAAAGCTAAAAACAAAAACAAAAAGTCTGCAAAACACTTTTACATAAACGTGTCTGAAAATGCAACCATGTAATGTCGCTTAGCAACATTTCAAGTATTTAAGTAACCAGTAAAAACGTTTACAAGTCTAACTCACAAGTTTTTAGCGGTAATAGGTAACATTAAACGTTTACTTTCATTCGCAAACATCATTATTTAGGCGTTAAAAAAATGATTAAGTTTTTATTGGGCAGAGGCGTGAAAGACGCGCGTGTGACATAATATTTTCGATCTGTGGTAGGGATCAAAAGCAATGCTGAAAATTGTTTCCTATCCCCATTGATGACACCTCAGGTTTTCAGTCACCCAACGATTGTATCTCAACAGTTACTTACGCTATCGTAAACTAAACTGGCTTACTCAGTGAGCTTAGGAGGAAGGAGGTTCTGAGACGCGTGACGAATCTTACATTTTTCCATTTATAACGAGCCTTAACCATCTTTCTTCCAAGATTGAGGATTTTTTTCTTCTGCATCGAGAAGCTTTAAGCAACACCCAAAGATTTTGGGTACTACCAAGCGAAAGACACTTTCCGACCTGACTATCGCCTAGGCAACGGAGAGTAGTTTACTCAGACAGTTTGTGGGAAGCTATTTTATATGCAACACCTCAAAGGCTCCTAAACGATCGTGGCAGTAAACTATTCTCTTTAATCACTTATAATAACGATAGTAAATTCTGGTGACCCTTATGAAGTGTTCCTGTTCCCGCAGATATTCTACCTATTGCAGTAACAGGTAAAGTACTCCATCTTCTATCATGCAAATAGAAACTTAGAAGTATTTCCCTATAAAAACTTCTCAGTGACCCAAATGTACCTTCAGTTTGACTAAAAGGCTTTTGACTACGCCCTGTGGTCAACTTCCTAAAAGAGGCTTCTTTGACTAAAAGGCCTTTGGCTGCACCCTGTAGGCAACTTCCTTCTTGAAACATGTGCCTGTTCCGGCTGCCACAAGATGACAATCTCCTCTCGATATTATAACCTATGAGATGATACTAATACTACGTCTGTCGTCTATCACAATGTGATCAATGTGGATTCAAGCCTCGGATCAGAAGACAACCAGCTAGCTTAGTGTTACAGATTACCATATTTCCAATTTTAGCCTAAGTCAAATGGAAGAAAGTCTCTCAGATGACATGCTGCATCAAGACGGCACAATTATTTCCACATCACGGTTATAGTAACGAGGTGAGGAGAAGAATTTATACCGAGTATTGACTTAAGCTGTTACTTATTGAGTAATTTGTTGTCACTGATCGAGTAATTTTTTACTAACTACCGTCAAACAAGCTCCAAATTGTACACGGCAAGGGAAATGGCAAACCATTCCATGTAACTGAATTGTTATAGCTAACATATAAAAAAGTTTGAATCCCATCATTTTTAAATACACTACAAATCACATCAGATATAATTTAAGAGCCTATTTAATGGTCTACTACAAATTCGACAACTTCCTTTACTCTATCGCGCTTTTCGCTAGTAAAACTTGAGCTTTAATACTCAAACAACCAATAGTCGCTTCCGCTTCGTCAATATTTATTGTTTACATCTTCCTTAAGTAGATAAAGTTTGCAAAATTGAAAACGTCATTAGCAGCTGGTATTTTATTATGGTCGTTCATTTGTTTGGTAGACAACTTTTAAAGCAAATAAGTTTCCCATAGTGAAGAACTATTTTTGAAGTAACCAAGAAACTTAGCTTTAACTTTTCGCGCGCACCTAATAGGTTAAACAATTACAAGTTACTACAACTGCACTTTTAATGAGAGCAAAGAACCTTTGTCACTTTGAAAATTTAATGCAAAAGAAAAACTATAACTAAGCCGTCTTTATCTTTATTCTCTTAGGATGGCTCTAACGTTTCTCTTCCTTCGCACATAATTATGTGGATAAGCGCAGGCGCTAGCTTGTGGCGCATATCACCAAACGGTTATGCTAGATGGAAACTGGAACCCACATGTGAGGTGTCCGGGCAGACTTAACTCTTCAGGAATGGCAACAAAACAAGGTTCATAACTAATTTTTATCATCTGTTCCTTTTCCCACTAAATTTAATACTAATGGAGCACTGTCTGACGGGAGTATGTATATAGTGAGCACATGGGAAATTGCTTCCTTTTCCATATACTATCGGTCATAACATAAAGGTAAGGGCAAACGAAGCCTTTGGGTCCACTTCAGCATGTTTCCAACTCTTTGTTATCAGATTTGCCAGAGTTCAGAAACTAAGGATCAAGATCTGGTAGGATTACAAGGGGGGAGGGGCTACAATGTGGTGTCCTCCCACATCTTTTGTTTCGCTACTGAGTCTCGTGGATCCACTCCCAACCGGAAAAGGTCTCGATTGCGGTACACTAAATGAAAACCACAGTGAATTTGTACCCTGTTAAGCTTTCCAATCTTGTTGTAGCCAATCTGCAAATTTGAAACACAATAAATTTCTCAAGTATCGAGTTTTTCAATGTTCTTGTCGCCAACCTTTCATTCTGAAACACAATAAATTTCCAAACTGTCAAGTTTTCCGGTATTCTTGTAACCGAACTTCCTTTTGAAACACAATAAATTTCTCAACTATCAAGTTTTCCAATGTTCATGTCGCCAATCTCTCATTTTGAAACACAATAAATTTCTCAACTATCGAGTTTTCCAATGTTCATGTGGCCAATCTCTCATTTTGAAACACAATAAATTTCCAAACTGTCAATTTTTTCTGTATTCTTGAAGCCAAAACTGTCCGCTGCCAAAAGAGAAACCCAAATCAGTCTATGTTAAAGCTACTTTTTCCAAATAAAACTTACCGAACTTTGAAAAAATTGGCTTCTCTATGGATTTACAATACGAAACGAAGACACTTACCTGAAAAAAGAAGAAAAAATAATTAGATTTATTATTATATAATGTAAATGTAAATTAGCTTATGAAATTATAAGGCTATAAACTTTGAGCTTGGAAAAAAGGGCAATATACGCTTGATGTTCTTATAATACTTAATAGCTTTTTAAGCAGACGAACCTAAGAAAATCTCACAAAGAAAAACAACACTCTTTAGCTATTCCCATAATACTGCTAAGCCTCCTCTGCCACTCGGTTGATTTCTTATTCAATTATGTTAATTTAATTCAGTTCAAGCCATGCGTTGATTTCAAAGAAGAAAATATTAACAGGAAACTGATGCTTAGCAGTAAAAAAAAAAGAATGAAATAGAAATAGGAAGCAAATTATAAAGAATTGAAAGCAGCACAAAGAAAACTGCAAAGCAACTTTAAAGCTTAAATTGAAAGCGCACGGCAAGCGGAAGGGTCGAAGACTTCGGAACGAAGTTTGAACACGCACTCAGCCACTCAGAGTTGCAGCAATGCGTGTGCAGCATATGTAGCTAATATGCAATTATTTATGTATGATTTTTTACTGCGTGTCACACAAGACAAACAGCTGACAATATGACGCGAACAGTTGACAGTATATGACAGCGCGTCTACAGCCCACGACTTGTTTGTTTGTTTGATAGCTATAAAGTTTTTATCTGTTTTGTGGCTATACACATTTTTTACGCAGTCCCAGTGCATTGATTAATTTTGTATTGTACTGAAGCAAAAAATATGTTGCATAAATTTGGTTGTATGACACATTTTCATAATATGCTTACGACGTCGAACGACAAGCAATTTGTGGTTCATTATGATGAGCAAATTTATGTAAGGTAAATTATCAAAGTAAGGCAAATTAATTTTTTTGCAGACTAGCTTTGTTGAGTTGGCGTTTATTTTAGCAAGGAAAATCGCAGGACAATTTCATGTGACTCACTTCCGTGGACGAGCCCAAATTATTTAACTTATTACCGAAGCTATTGTGTAAGCAAATTAAACTTAAGATAATATGAAAAGGTTAGAAACCTACTGAAGTTTTTAAAACCCAAGGTATGCGACACGAGAAAATCAAACACTTAAAGGTAAAGAAATTAGGATCCAATTGCCAAGTGTTTAGTCTTAAAGTAATGTTAAAGTTCAGTCAATCATCAAGACAGAAACGTCTGAGATAAAACAATCCGATGCACACACAACATTACTTGTATAGAAGGAAGTTCATTAAAAATTTAATTTAATTTAATTTAATATGACACCTCAAGTACTATCATTAGCTATCAATCAAGCTATGAGATTTCACAAACTCACCAAGCCTAACAGTCAGAAGAGACTTACGGCAGTCATTACTTAAGACTTAATTTTATTTCCTCAAGCCAGAGGTAGCTTGTTGTTCCACTTCTAAACTTTGTACAGTCTTCAAAAAGTAAAGGTGATCCTTCTCCTGAATCGAGCTCTTGTGATTAACAAATACAGTCGGAATAAAAAGAAGATCAGCTACTCGCATTGAAATTAAGGTTAGACTTGCACTAGACTTTTGGTAGTATCTGCTAGCTTATTCCATACACGCAATTTATTCCACGATTTCCAAATAACCGCATTTTTATAAATTTGTATATTTACTTTATATTTGATTATGCAATATTTAAGTTTAGTCCATATTCGAATCGAAAATTATCGTAAATTATAATTTAGAAGCTTTCAGTATTAACACCTTTGACATACTAAAGCAGCAATAAGTCAGCTGAGAACAGCTGTTAACTCAAATTTAATAGGCCAAACTACTTTTAAGGCCAATTAAGCGCATTTAAATCATAATTTTAGCATGAAGTTCGCCAATTTGTTGTGCCGCATAAGGCACTAAGATTCGCGTGAGCAAACGACCAACATTGTGAATACACGTAAATACACAATTTTTCACGGTCACATCAACGAACGATTGAGTGCATATAACACGCCTACAACAGAATTGCATTAAATGTCGCACAGTAACAACACTGATGGCGGGCGACACTTCATTCTATTTCATGTCCAAGCAAAAAAATGTTGATAGCAATCGGTGCAAAACACTTGTGAGTGCATACAAATTATATGTTTCAAAATATTTTCTTCTTTTTATTTCATTTTATCTCCCATTGATGCTAAAAAATAAGTACTTTGTCGCCTGCGAAAATCAACACCGCATTTGAGCAGCGAACCAGCATTAATGACAGTTCTAGCGAGTGAACATCAACGAGAATTCAAGGCGACAGTGGCAAAAAACTGCAACAAAATTTGTTTTTATTTTCTTGTTGTTACTGTCGCATGTCAAAGCAAAATTTTGTTCACGAATCATGTTTGTTGTAATTACAGTTGGCAACAGAGCATTGAGCGGAAAATTGCGGCTAAAGAAAGACTAAATGCAAAAAAAAATCGCATGCGATACAATTTTGCGTATAACGTGTATAAACATTAGCCTTTTCAGCTGACAGCCGCTGCATGCCGGTACTGACAAGTGTCGTTGTTGTTGTTGCGCTACTGATGTTGTCAAGCAAAGTAGTCGCATCATTTATTGCTATCTCTGCTTGATATGCTTCGGTTGACAACTTTTTTCGTGGGGAAAAAACTGCAAGTGAGAGTGCTTTTTAACGCCAGCTAGTGTGTGAGCAGTGATGTGAGACAAGTTGGTGTAGCGCGTAACTGGGAGTGAGTGAGTAGGTGCGTAGCGCAGGCGCGTCATAGCAGGTGGTGTGTAACTTTCATGTACTTGTATGTATGTACTCGGCGCATTTTTTTTAAACACACTCTTCATGCACCCAACCGACGATATAATTAAATCACTGACAGCCAGCTGATAATTGACGTTCAGATGACATTTTAATTGACTTTCAAAAGTGTCTAAAAATTGAATTGCGATATGAAATTTCACTTAAAATTTACTTGCAATTTTGAACGAAAGAGAAATAGAAATTTTAAAGTTATAAATTTACTAACCTTTTGAAACCTTAAAAGCATAATATTAGGCAGAGAAAGTGATGTTATATTTGTTTAAATAAAATTTCTTTCAACTCATTGCACAGCATTCTATAGATGTCAAACTCAAGTATGTGGAGGAGTGCGCATAAAATGAGGACAACAAACAATATATGACTTGGGTACTTTGCTAGCCATCCCAAAGCTGTCAATAAAGAAAAAATCAAAGAACTTTCTCGAGTCAAAGTGAATAACCCAACTCAATCAAATTAGAAGGAGGAGCTAAGTGATTTTCTTGTAAAATTTTTAAAGCTTTGAAACTATATAAAAAAAACTTGCAGAAGTAAAATAAAGAAACTTGCAGAAGACAAAAAAAAAGAAAAGAAGAAAGGACCATGGGGAAAGTTAACAAAAAAAACGGTGGCAGTACGGCTCGTCCCCTAGCTGGGGTTTCCAACCGATCAAATTTATACATTCCATTGATTGTACAAATACGGTAAGGCGATCCAGGGAACACGCAAATGTAACTTGAGTTTAATTAAGTATTTTACTCTGGAGAACTTCTGGAATATCGCAAAGGGGTCACTTGGCCAGCTGAGTGCCAACTAATTGTGCAACTCATCTAACTCTACCTAATAGAATTCAGTTGAACAACTCTATACAGGTATGCATAAATCAAGCAAATTACCATTAACAAGCATCGCAATTCGGAATTGCTGCCAAGGAGATGTCGAAGAAAATGTAAATGTGGTACAAGTATTACCTACTCGAAAACATTCGCAACACAAGCTCATACAACTAGGTCAAAAAGCGCACCTTAAAAATACGAAGAAAGAAATACAAGAAAATAAGCAATACAACAACACCGAACATGACAAGCCAGCTGGGGAGGAAATAACAATACAAAATTTTAATGCATGATTGATAGCAAATTCGGCAACAAAAGATCAACACAGCAGAGCAGGGCAGCAAAAGAAAGTTCAAAGTGAGTGGCGCATAACTGAATGCAAATAAACTCAAATGAAATAAAAAGAAAAAAAAAAAAACAAACGATAACTGAAGAAATCAAATAACAAATGAACCGCAACGCAACTTCAACGCTGTTGGCAGCGACGCAAGCGAAGTATGCCAGCTTGAAAGTTAGTTTGTGGGGTAGCAGGCGAGCAGCAGCAGACGTGTGAGAAAATCGAAATGAAAGTAAAGCTTAAGAAAAAACGAAAGTTTGAAAAGAACTATACAAATCGGCATTTCGGCACACAAAAAATAATAGTGTTGGGCAGTATCAATTACTTCTCAATCGATACTTTTAAAAATCGGGTACTGTATATCAAGTTTCCCTGACAGTTCTATGTTTTATCACAAAACTTTTTTATTTTAAAATGATACAACCCAAATCATCCTTTTGAAAATATTCCAACAAAAGTGGAGATTTAACACACTGCAGAATTTGTAAAATGAATTTTAAAGCGAAGTGTAAAAAGTAACTAAAAAGCAACACAGCATCTACAACAGGCGCATCCAGTGCAGTTTATAGAGATAACAAGAGTCTTCTTTGGTAATATTCTAGCGTCAGGTGACTTTAAAAATTAATTGAAGAAACTTAAAAGAATCGTCGAATCAGATACAACTTAGATCTTATAACTTTAAACGAGTTATTCTTGTATATTTGTATAGTTGTATATTTGTATATCCACTACTATCTCAGGAACGACTTAACCGATTTGGATGAAATTTGGTATATGGGTATTATCTTTTGTTTTAAGATTTTCTACTTTGGTGTTGCCACTTGGGGTGGTTCACAGGGTTTCCACCTATATCAATTTTTTTGAAATATTAAGCAATATATGGGAATATGGGTATCAAATGAAAGATATTTTAGGCCGTACACCAACCAAAGTATTATCGAGTAGGGTTGCCACCTGAGCGCATTTTATTTATTCCTTCAGATATCGACCACTATCTCGGGAACGGCTTAACCGATTTCGATGAAATTTGGTAGATGGATAGTATGCTTCCTTCTAAGATTTTCTACTTGGATGTTCCCACTAAAGGAAGCTTAGAGGGTTGCCACCTTTCCGTTTTTTTTTTAAATATTAAGCAATATATGGCAACATGGGTATCAAACGGAAGGTATTTGAAGCTGTATACCAACCAGAATATTTTTAAGTAGGATTGTCACCTGACTGCATTTTAATTATTCCTTCTCATATCGACCACTATCTCGGGAACGGTTTAACCGATTTGGATGAAATTTGGAGTGCGCATGTGGACATAATTTCGTGGCATCTCGAGGTACTTGATTATGCGACAAATTCGAAAAATACCGAGCAAGGCTCGGTCACCCAGGTGCTCGTTACTTATTGTATCACTATCGATTCACTACATAGAAGTTAGGGCCGTTTTCTTAACGTACGGCTAACCATAACCGGCAGTATAATTGACAGAAATTGCTCGTTTATGTCTCAAATAAAATACTAGTTAGAGTTACCTGGATATTGAAAAAAACGGTCCTTATTAACTTTGGTGGGAAACTGTGAGCCCCGTTAATGGTGATATAGTCATATCCATATAAAACAGCTGATTCAACCAATCTTATGGAAATCAATGTAGTTGGTTAATGGTGTCATACCATAACGCTAACGCCATAACCATACCATAGCCAACCATTGAGTTCTAGTTACTATTTGCCTGCAGAGAACTTTTTATGTACTCAGTACACTTTAGACACCAAGCACATTTGAGGTATTAGGTACTTTGAAATATTCAGAATCAAGTACTGTCGAGTATTTTGAATATGAAGTACTTTTGGTATCGATGTTGCCCAACACTTGTATATATTTGTGCCTGTAAGCGTGTGCGAATCTCCACACAACCGACGAACAGCAGAAAGTAAATCGATGTCATTAACCTAAAAGGTCAATATGCATATGTCAAACTCAGTACAATACGAAGCATTTAAGATAAACTGCTGAAAGTTGAATGATAAATAAATATTTATAAATAGAAAAAATATGAAAATGAAATTTATTTATTTGCCATACGTTTTCTCTATAAAAGAAAAAAAGTTAAAAAATATCTACTACTTGATGAACGTGTGTGAACGACCAATCGGCAGCCAAACAGCTGATCAACCGGTCTGTTGACAACTTAAACGCTTAACTTTAGTTAAACTAAGCAGGTTTTCATTTACATTTTATTTGTTGTAAATGTTATTTGATAAACATAAATATTTCAAAGTAATTAACATAGCCGTTACTTGTTGTGAATTTTCATTTAATTTGTTACACTAACTAATTCAACGAGTTCACTTAATGGTGCGCACACATCGTCATATCAACTCTGCAATTTAAGCGCGCACAATTTGAGTTTGGTGATATGAAGTTGAACGCACGCACACCTACACTTAAATTTTGAGCCAATCTTTGCCAATTGCTGAGTCGGCGCATGGTTGCTTGGTTGTGTGTGCTCATGTGTTGGCCTACATGCCACATTTGCTGAGTAATATACTCAATATACTCGTCGCTCAATCAATGGGGTCAATGTCTGCCGGTTGGACATTAATGAGGCATAGCATTTTTTCACATTTTACAACCTAGTTTTGCATGTTTTTTTTTTTTTGTGGAATTTTGTTTGATTAAGTGAGTTCAATGGCAATAAATAGTTGTGTTAATTTAAATTGCATTGATCTCCAATGGATCATAATGAATTAAATTGAGTTAATGAGCTATTTGTTTTAATGAGGTTTTGTTAGGTTTGGTGGTTTTAGCATTCAATCATTTTTAGAGGCAGACATTTATATTGTTTATGTTTTTAGCTATTGCAAAAGTTCATGTCCCCCTACTTAGGCTAGGTAAGGTAAGTAAAAGATGTTGGGAAGAGCTTGAACTGCATTTAGATTTGTAACTTAAGTAGGTACTTAAAGTTAGTTGAGGCTTTTTGACAAAATTTCTTTATACAAAGCTAAAGCCTTAAAACGAAACAGAAACACTTTTTTTTTAAAAACTGCGCTCGACTTTGTGGGAAAATTCAGTATTGAAGTTAGAATAAATATGATGTATAAGCGGTTGCAATATTGATAGTAAAGTATGTGGTTGAGAGGTTAGAGCAGTAAATTTGTTATTTCTAATTGGTGTTTACTAATCATCTGAAGTCTTTATTTTGTTTTCGTAATTCGTAGGCGTAATGTCAAAATAATACTACGGCGAAATTTATAGTGCCCAACTGATTGGTTCATCTTGCACTAAATTCACCGTCAAGGCGAACTCAGTACAAGGTGGCATTATCCGATCAGCTGATAGCTACTTTTTTTTTATTTTTTACTCTAAAAATTTTGCCGCGGTACGATTTGACATTAAACCTACGAATTACAAAAACAAAATACATTGACAATGTATGTACATATATGTGTTTGTAATTCGCTTTGCTTCCACCTTATATTAAATTCGCCTTGTTCACCATGATATCAAGTTGTTTCTGAGCGCCATTTTGTAGTTTTCCATAGTTTTTTCTTTTTATTTCCTTTTATTTTTGAACTGTATAACGAACTTCGTTTTCATATAACCTACACAAATATAGAATTTAATTAGATACTTAGATAATTAGATTAGCTTCAAAATTACCTTTATTGCTACACACAATACCCTTAAAACTTCCACGCTATCCATAATTAATTTCGTTTTAAATCTTTCTTACTTAGGTGCAGCAGAATCCGATCACAACTTTGACTTTTCTTAGCTATTTTTAAGCGCAACCTTGCATGACAATCGCCCGATAAACAACACCTTAACAAGAATTGCGTCACCGCCAACACTTA
Source organism: Merzomyia westermanni (assembly GCA_949987695.1). NCBI lineage: Eukaryota > Metazoa > Arthropoda > Insecta > Diptera > Tephritidae > Merzomyia > Merzomyia westermanni. The sequence continues at coordinate 147,631,756 of OX465290.1, forward strand.
CAGTACATTCAATAAAACTAAGCCAGACAAATGACTGCTTTATTTCGCTGTTGCTTGTTATCTATCGATCAATTGTTTTATGATGTTTTTGGCAAAACTGGTTGATTGTTACACAACTTTTTTTTTTTCTTCATGTCATTGCTTTGATTCAACAACTCACTACCCGCAGTTAGTTTTTTATCATGTCACACAAACCCAAACACATTACAACTATATTTTTTCTAAAAAATGTAGTTTTTGTCAAACAAACGCTAGTAAACATTGCAATTGACTACACTTGTTTTGAACAGCTGTTACGCGTCAGCGATTGTAGTAATGGATTTAGGTATGTACAATGCTTTATCTTACTGACGCACTCAGCTGCGACACTGCGTTAATAACAGAAAATGTCAGCAACGCGTATACTCATTAATTTTAACCAAATTAAGAAATTAATTGGCTGAAACGCGTATATCACTTTGTTGTTTTTCGCTCGCAATTAGTTTGTGTTTTGCCGCTTGTAATTGTTGACTTATGTCACAGCTAGCGAAATGTAGTCGAAGCGTGAAATTTGCAATTTAACGTTGGTTAAATGTTAAGCATGAAAGACGCAAATAACTTCTGTGGTTAATTGTAAAAAAAAAAAGAGAGGTAAGCAACCTGAAGCGCTTTTTTATTAAATGCAAATCACTCACAATTTTCACCGTAGCTCAAGATGATGAGGCAGTGTACAACATCCGTTTCGCTTAATCATTGTGCATTGTACACTGCCATTGTGTGTAAGGTAAGACGCAGTTGATGTTAAGTATTTAAAGCCTAATATTCAGCTTTCAAAAGAAAATGCTCAGCAAATATTTTGTGTTTTTCTTCTATGTGAAATTGGTTGGTAAGAAACTATGATTTGGCTTCATCTACCTGATCGTTACTTATTTTTACAAGAGCACAGTTTGTAGCCTTAAATATCTTTAACTAAGAGCGCCTCCAGCTAACAGTGCTACAAACTAAAGGAACACCCTCGAAAACTTCCAACCTCAAATTACATTAGCATGATAAAAATTGCGTTTTCTAAAAGGGCTGATTCGAATTTTTTGTTCTTCTAAAACAACTGATTGTAATATCATCAGTAGGTATTTATGATATAAAATGTTTTAACTTAGCTATACAGCTTGTATAGATCTAGTTCTTTAGCGACTCCGAACGGCAGCTGCCAAGTGAAATATATTTTTCTAATAGGGTTGTGTTCCAATCGAAAGTATTTCACTCAGAGAAAAATAAGGTGAACAAATTTGCTACTGTGGCTGCCGCTAGGTGTCGCTAATGTGTTTCCAGTATTCATTATGTTTTTCGAGATAAAAGCTAAAAATTTAAACTCCGCCTTCGGATTCTTTATCCTGGCATAAATACGTGTCTTTAGATACCCCTCCAAACGCTTTGTATTAGTTTTCAGTGATGTCTCATAAAGTGCGCACCTAGCAATATGGTATCATAGCGCCGAAAAAGCACTTAACGCAATTGCGTTAACGCACTGCGCTGGCTTCATGGTATCAACGCCAAAAAATTGGCGCCGCGACCCAGCCTTAGCTCTGATACCCAATTATGGAAACTTTAATTAGAATTGAGGAATCACAGATGAGAATCAGCATTTATCGAAAATCGATATCCCAGCCAGGGTTGCCAGTATATTTTTAAAAGATATCGCCAGATTCTGCCTTTAAAGTCGCCAAATTTTACTTACATGCCGCCAAATAAGTCGCCAACCAAATTTCCATCAGAACGAAACCTGTAGAACTTACCGATGAATTACATTGCGAAAAAATCTGAATTTTCTTTACATTTTTCAAACTTGGGTTTTAATATATTCAAAAGCTTTCCTCTCAAGGTCAATTTCATCACCTTTGGAAATCTTAAACGATGAACTTTTTTCTTAATAATAAAGTATGCCACAATGTTGCTTACTCAGGAAGACAGTGTCAATATACTTGAAAATTTACTAAAGCTTCATAATATTTGGATAGTCGCCAAAAAAAAGTCGCCATCGCCAATTTTCATAATTTGGGCGCCAAAGTTTGTAAAAAGTCGCCAATACTGGCAAGCCTGATCCCAGCAACCTTACACTATGTTCACACGGATACTATTTCATGCTAACCTTATACAAAAAGTGCAAAAGAAGTACGTTAGTGAATGAATCAAATTCTCTTAACAATACCTTCCAGTCCCCAAGAAAAATAAAATATATATTCCAAAATCCATAGGAGGAAGTTTATTCTTTCTTTTTCATCAATTTCGCCATTCATTTTGGAATTTTCTTGCCTTTCATGTGTTTGCAAAAACTTCTGCTGCTACTTTCCTATCTAAAATTACATAGGAACTAGACTAGTAAAAAATTACAAGCTTGTCAAGAAAATTTAAAATGCATATAGCATACATAAATAGTATGTGGAATAGCAAGCAAGTTCAGCTTAGGTGAGAAAATACATGAAATTAGAAAGAGAAGAAGCAGCCAGGTGACACATAAAACATATGTAAGTCAAGCTGTGAAAGATAACCTCAATTAAAGTTATTAAAGTTTTTGTACAATTTCTCTGTCAGAAAGCTGACTAGCATTGTTTATCCCTACTATTTTGGCATCTGCTTTTGCGAAACGGAGTCGAACGTACTCCGATGAAGGTACGCCGAGAGAGTGGAATGAAGGAAATCGCGTTCAGAGTTGTTTTAAAGTAAAAATTGAAATTTACATTTTATAGTAATTGATAAGGTGTTGTAACTACTTTATATTAACTAATTTGGGAGTTTTGTGTATTCACTTTCAATATTGCAGTATTTAAATTTGATTGTTTTATTATTGCATACAGCGCGCCCTGTGTGGTTTGTGTGTGTGTGCATATTCGGAGTAAGTTCCCTGTAAAAAACGATGGAGCACCAGAGTACTCCAACACTTATTCTCATTCATATAAAAAAGGTGATCCAATTTACATAGCGATGTCCGGTGATTGGATCACCAAATCCTACTCGGAGTACCATTTACTTTGCTTCCGAATAGTCTATAGAGCACCTACATTGGAGTACTTTGAAAATGCTGCGAAAAGATTTCTCTATAGAGTATTCTAGACGAAAGCTAGAAGGGAGTATGTGTTCTTTTGAGGACCACCTACTTCCACTCTCGCTTTGCTGTTGAATACTCCATAGAGTAATCCCATGGGAGTATTTTGAGAGTACTCTCACATAGGTGGTCTATAGAGCATTCAAAAGCAAAGAAACGGAGTACTTCGACGTGGATTAGGTTATCCAATCACCGTACATTGCCATGTAAATTGGACCACCTTTTTTATATGAATGAGGATAAGTGTTGCAGTACTCTGATACTCCTTTAGGAGTATTCTTTGGAGTATGAAACGGAGTATTTCCGTTTTTTGCAGGGTTGCGCTACTAGTATACATACGAGTATACTATGCTGACTAGTCAACGCCTCTTCAGATTACATTGGGATGATGCTTCACCACTTGCCACTTCTAATCTACATAAACACCCCAACAACTGTGCAGTGGCGAGCAGAACGTCGACCCAGTTTCAATTGGCAATCTCATTTATCAAAATCTTGCTGCTCGTAACAGATATACGATATTAGAGTTTGTGATCTGAACACAGCATCAATTTACGTAAACACATACTTTTCTCTTTTTACCAGCTTTTACTCGCTGGGAGGTGGTGTTTGTTTTTCTTTTTATTTCCAATAATTCTTTTATTTGCTGCCATGGGTCGTTGAGTTTACTTATTTTCAGCATTCTTGTTTTCTTGCTACAGCTTGTCTTTGTCTCGAGTGCCTCTTCTCTCTATTCGATAGACAAATTGTCAATCGGCGTAGTCAAACATGATGCGCCTGTCAATATTCTTCGAAAGCCATGTCTATCACTGGTGATAGTGAGCTCTTCTTATTGTACGCCGCAGCAACTCTTTTTCTATTCATAGTCCAATTACCCACCGACGTGTGTAACGTACGTTTACGTATCCCGTACGTACGTACGTTTGAGGGAATCTTATGCCCGTGGCGCCAACGGAGAAATCAGCCATTTTCTGTTGTTTACATTCAATACAATGTTGCCATTGATCAGTTTTCATGCATGCTAACTCAAACGTGTACTTTTGAAATAATTATTTTTCATTTATGAGTGTCCGAAATTAATATTCAATACTTATAGCCAGTCAATTTATTTAAAAGCAACAACTTAATATCGTAATTTCAGGTTATTTCAACATTATTACGAAAATTAAAAGGTATTTTGAGGTATTTTTGTAAAGCAACTGCAAACGATCCATAACCAGCATACACACGTATGTATAGGCAACACTGCATATGAGAGAGCAATCAGCTGACACGTTCTTACGGAAAAAATCAAAATTTCTTTGATTTCTACGCTACGTACTACGTATACGGAAAAATTGAACGTCGGTGAGTGTTCGTTTACATGGCACTCTCATAAGACAGGTCGTGTCAGCTGACACGTACTACGTACGTGCGTCGGTGGGTAATTGGACTATTCAGCATTCATCGTCCATGATGCCAACATCAGTCATTCATAATACGAGACCGGCTGCCTATTCATGTTTACTCAACTGCTACCATGAGTGTGTCTTCCGCGGCTTTGCGTTACTCAGCTATGCTGCCCACCATACACTGCGGCTGTTACTGGAGAAGTATTTGTTTTTTGCGCTTCCAGTCAGTTTGTCTGCAATTCATACGTTGCTTATAACCTACCAGGTCTCAACTTACTATGGCTTTCCATTTACGGCAATTGCACAACTTCACTTTCTGCTATGTCCATTTCACTGCATCTTCTTGCACCATTCACTCGCTTCTAATAGCATCTTGAGCGCGCTTCTAATGTGTGTATTGATTGCGCGTATTTCTACGGCTCAGCATCGAACATGATTTGCCAGTGCGATTTTTGTACAAGTGCCTGGATGCTGTTTTACTTGTGCGAAGTGAAAAGCAGTCATGGTTGTGCTCGTCGTCTGTGGCTATCAACTTTCAGCGGGTTTGCCCGCCAACTGACGTTTACTCCCTCTTATGGGTTTTGTCTAAGCTGCACAGTGAACTGAAGTTTGTTTACTTTCATTTCATGATCGATTGGTGTTTGTTGTGTGACAATTTGTTGTTTGCAATTTACTTTCGCGGGAATGCGATGTGCGAATATGTACGCAGGGTTGCATATGCGCTATTATTTCGCTAATAATTCATTCGCTCAATTGTCGTTAATTTATGGCTTGATTGCTTTGAATTGATTTGGGTTTTAGGGCCGCTTTCATAAAAGCCGGTAACTGCTAACCGGATTTTAATTGACGTATTTTGTACGGTTAGCTGTCAAACTAATCGCCGATTAAGCTTAACCGGCCTTTATGAAAGTGGAACTTAGTTTGTTTTTAATTTAGTTTTCTGCACTTTCGGCAGATGAAAGTACTTAAAGCTGGGACATTTCATTCCAAGTAGCATGAATTAAGGCAACGAACTTGTTGTAACGTCTAACATTTCCTAAATTATTTGGAAGAGCTTTGGAAGTGACACTTCGACTCCATTTAAATAGTTTATAATATTACAGATTTATCCTTCACCTATTCGTGTCATTTGTTTAGAGTGGGGTTATAATACCCTTCTTCAAGTGTTCTGCTTGTCGCGTAGTAGTAAGATAACAACGTTGATAGAATAAGTGTCAAGCGAAAAAGGCGACTAGTTCCCAGACCTCCTGATACTATACCATTCATCACTTTTTAACGATAACTAAGGGAGCCGGAGCTTGTCTGTTGATTTGCATAACAACTGCCAGCGAGCCGTGCCTTTATTTCGCTGCACTATGCCCATAACTGTCCAAATCATATCGTTAAATTTCCATCGATATTGGCCGTTGGCATTCGTATGTCATACAAATTAATCGATAATTCGACCTGTACATGACTGTAGCCATCCACTTAAAAAAGGTTCACTGCGAAAGGGTATATGTTGGACTTCAGCGGGTTCTAACATGCAACCTCTCTATAATAACATGTCTTCACTAATTTCATATTGCATGAACTTTGGAGGCATAACAGGAAATGTGCCCTAAATAAGAAAATACAAAAACCTGCAACAAAGCACTGAAGTGTCACAAAGTGCCTTAACAGTTATTAGAAGGTCAAAGGGGAAGCGTGAAAGTGTGTCAAGTTATTTTGCATGTCAAATGAGCATTTTGAGCCAACGCTGGTTTTCCCCAAATGTTTCGAATTTGTCATAACAACCTAACAAACTTTTACAACTATTTACTTCCTCCGTACCAGTTACCATCTAATAATAATTAAGATTAAGTTGCACTGACTACGATAACATAATATCAAATGAATGCGATGACGCACACGAGAAGATATAGTTATAACTTACCTATGTAAGTCATTAAAACATCATTCCGTTCAATTTATTCCACTTCTGAACTATTTTTGAGTTAATTTATTCCACTTCCGAAAGAGTTTAGCTGCAACGGGAGATATTGTGTGACAATGCTGGTACCCTTTTTTGAATAGCAGTTAAGAAAGCAATTTGTAAATGCTTTTAAGGATAGTTTTCTGCAACAAGAACTTCTAAAGCGTGCTACCATGACCCCTAAGGTGGGATCATTCAGAACGGCCAGCATCCTAGGTCTAACGAGCAACGTTCTAACTTGGTGCCAGCTGATGAGGGTTGTTTCAAATGGAAAGTTTTCAGCACTTTAATTTCAATTCGTATTGAGAGTACAAAGTGTTTCGACTTAAACCCATTTTCAAATCGGTCGTTAATATCTTCATACGCATTGACAGAGTGTATAAACACCTCCCATATTCGAAGTAAATTGAAAAAAGCTGACTTCGAGGCCGCGTTTAGCTTGTTCGTGTTTTCTTTAAATTTATACATATTTAAAGATATTTAACTATTTTCTTTTGTTGTTTATAATTTTGCAAAATAAATGTGTAGGTATAGGGTGTTTTTTTTAGGGGTATAGAACTTCGAATTGAAATAAAACACAAGAAAATCGTTTTAAGGTCCATCAATTTGGCTTTATTGGAAGGATAATTTTATGCCATTAATGCTTAAATATGATTTCGGGCATGTGGCCGCCGCGGCTGGCTCGAATGAAGCCAATTCTACAGGTCCAATTTTCAACCACTTTTTCGAGCATATGGGGCCGTATGTCGGCAATAACGCCACGAATTTTGGCTTCCAATTCACCTAACGTTTCTGGTTTGTTGGTGTAGACGAGCGACTTCACATATCCCCAAAGAAAATAATCCAATGGTGTCAAATCACACGACCTTGGTGGCCAATTGACAGGTCCATTCCGCGAAATTATGCGCTCATCGAATGTTTCCTTCAATAAATCGATTGTGACGTGCACTGTGTGGCATGTAGCGCCGTCTTGTTGGAACCACAACTCATCCACATTCATGCCATCCAATTCGGGAACAAAATAGTCGGTTATCATGGCTCTATACCGGTCTCCATTAACGGTAGCTGCCTCTCCAGCATTATTGCGGAAGAAGTATGGCCCAATGACTCCACCAGCCCATAGAGCACACCAAACAGTCAGTTTTTGTGGATGTAATGGCGTTTCAAGGGTCTCATGTGGATTCTCTTCACTCCAAATGCGGCAATTTTGCTTGTTGACGTAGCCATTCAACCAAAAATGAGCCTCATCACTGAACAAAATTTTGCGATGAAAATCAGCATCGAAATCAATCTCATTTTCGGCCCATACACCAAAATCACGACGCATTGCATGGTCTCGCGGCTTTAATTCTTGCACAAGCTGGATCTTGTAAGGTCGCAAGCCAAGATCTTTGCGCAAAATCTTCCATAAAGTTGATGGACAAAGCTCCAATTGCTGTGCACGGTGGCGAATCGATTCATTCGGGTCCTCTTCAACACTTTGCTCTACAGCGGCAATTGTTTCTTCGGTGCGCACTGTTCGACGTCTCTGCGAATGCGTATTATCACATAGAGTAAACGTAGTGCGAAAACGATCCATGGTTAACCGAATTAATTGCTCTGATGGACGATTATGTCGACCATAAAATGGACGGAGCTCACGGTAAACTTCGCGAACTGAACCATTATTTTCGAAATAAATTTGCACGATTTGCAAGCGTTGTTCTTTTGTCAACCTGTTCATGATGAAATGGCAAACCAAACTGAACATAAATGACATTAGAGTTGCCAGATTTGACCACAAAATGCCAGTTTTATCTCTATTCGAAAAACAAACCTGTAAAAAAAACACCCTATATAAACAAGGTAAAACAACCGCCAAGGAAAAGGAAGCCTTTTAAAACTATTAAAGAAAGTCGGCATGCGAAGAAATTAGTAAATGTCTTCGTAAATGTAAATTTGATTCTTGAGAAGCAAAAAGCTAAAAAAGAAAAAAACATTTGTGAAAGAATTCTACAAAATGTATAATTTATCATCAACATAAGCCTACACTAATCAATAAAGCGAAGTCCGCTCAGGCTACATTGCGACCATGTCAAGGTCATAAAGCATTTGTCCAGCCATTTGTTTGACTTAGTGGGGGCGCTCACTGCAGTCACATGGTTTTTGACGTTTGACATTTGGCATTCTCATAAAAGTGAATGTGTCAGTGAGTGCTTTTGTATATTTCGCTAACACGACAGGTGAATGTTATGGAATATTGTGGCTTCAAATGTTTTATGCAAATATGGTATAAAAAGAAAGCAAATGAAAGAAAAACAAAACAAAGTTATTGCAACCATATGTTTTATGTGTCGCGTGTCTTTTGTGTTGTCATTCCACCTCAAACATATTTGCACATGAGCTGCTTGTGATTTACATACGTTTAACGTTATGAGTACTCTTTTCTTTTATTGCTGTCCAGTCAAGTGGTAAAGTTTTCGCGTGCGCTTTTGTAATGGGCGTGGTTGGCAAATAGGCAATGCGGTCATTTTTTCAAACTTACTCTTTTTTACCATTTCGTGTGAAAATAATTTCAAATTATTGTTTAACTGAGGTTATGTTTTAATGATGCACTCATGACAAATTTGTTAGAGACAGCACGAAAATAAAAAATTGGGTTATGTTTCCAACGCGATTGAGGTTATGTATGTGGTGGTAAATATGTGTGCAGGTGTTTATGTTTTGTAGGAGTGGAGTTGGAAATTTGCGCGTTTGTGTGTTTTTTAGGCGGTGTCGTGTTGTGCGCTTTAAATATTGCGACAAGATGGGCTGATATATTTTGGGTTTAAAGTGATGGACAATCAAGATTAAGTGTTGTGTACATGTTATGGAAAATTTGAAACTAAATTAGACGGATAAAAAATGATCTAAATAACTAAAAACGTATATTAGGAACCGTTTAAGGAGTGGTCTCACATTTAGTATTAGAAAAACCTGAGTTGAATAAAAGATGTGTGAATTAAAAAAATACTGAAATATCTCTGCCCCACTCGGATATAAAGGGTGTTTTTTTTAGGGGTATAGAACTTCGAATTGAAATAAAACACAAGAACTCGTTTTAAGGTCCATCAATTTGCCTTTATTGGAAGGATAATTTTATGCCATTAATGTTTAAATATGATTTCGGGCATGTGGCCGCCGCGGCTGGTTCGAATAAAGCCAATTCTACAGGTCCAATTCTCAACCACTTTTTCGAGCATATGGGGCCGTATGTCGGCAATAACGCCACGAATGTTGGCTTCCAATTCCCCTAACGTTTCTGGTTTGTTGGTGTAGACGAGCGACTTCACATATCCCCAAAGAAAATAATCCAATGGTGTCAAATCACACGACCTTGGTGGCCAATTGACAGGTCCATTCCGCGAAATTATGCGCTCATCGAATGTTTCCTTCAATAAATCGATTGTGACGTGCGCTGTGTGGCATGTAGCGCCGTCTTGTTGGAACCACAACTCATCCACATTCATGCCATCCAATTCGGGAACAAAATAGTCGGTTATCATGGCTCTATACCGGTCTCCATTAACGGTAGCTGCCTCTCCAGCATTATTGCGGAAGAAGTATGGCCCAATGACTCCACCAGCCCATAGAGCACACCAAACAGTCAGTTTTTGTGGATGTAATGGCGTTTCAAGGGTCTCATGTGGATTCTCTTCACTCCAAATGCGGCAATTTTGCTTGTTGACGTAGCCATTCAACCAAAAATGAGCCTAATCACTGAACAAAATTTTGCGATGAAAATCAGCATCGAAATCAATCTCATTTTCGGCCCATACACCAAAATCACGACGCATTGCATGGTCTCGCGGCTTTAATTCTTGCACAAGCTGGATCTTGTAAGGTCGCAAGCCAAGATCTTTGCGCAAAATCTTCCATAAAGTTGATGGACAAAGCTCCAATTGCTGTGCACGGTGGCGAATCGATTCATTCGGGTCCTCTTCAACACTTTGCTCTACAGCGGCAATTGTTTCTTCGGTGCGCACTGTTCGACGTCTCTGCGGATGCGTATTATCACATAGAGTAAACGTAGTGCGAAAACGATCCATGGTTAATCGAATTAATTGCTCTGATGGACGATTATGTCGACCATAAAATGGACGGAGCTCACGGTAAACTTCGCGAACTGAACCATTATTTTCGAAATAAATTTGCACCATTTGCAAGCGTTGTTCTTTTGTCAACCTGTTCATGATGAAATGGCAAACCAAACTGAACATAAATGACATTAGAGTTGCCAGATTTGACCACAAAATGCCAGTTTTATCTCTATTCGAAAAACAAACCTGTAAAAAAAACACCCTGTATAACCAGTCAAGAACTGTAATTCCAACAAAAATTGGGTGAAGTTATTGGTTGTTATAAAGGTGCTGGAATTACCAATGAGCGGTATAGCTCTAAGCACGACGAAATATGATCAATGGCCTAGAGACCGGTCAAAGATTAAATAGCTGACTGTGCCGAATAGAATCAGAAAGAACGACTGGTTCTTTCATATCGACAATCACCTTGGTCATGTGTAAGGGAAACATTTTGGTTTTTCCAAAGTCTACCTTAAAACCCGTTCAGCCCAAGGCACACAAAGAACGCAAACTAGTTGAAATGAGGCACTTTAGTAAGGCAGGTTTATACATACCAGAACGTATATGCACGGATCCAAGGCAGATTTTTGAGCGTGGGGTTTAAAAAAATCGCTTATAATTCAGAAATTGAAAATGAGGATACGATAACCAACTGAGATATCGGTAGTCACAAGTGAGCATCGTAAATATGTGCGTAAGAAGCCGAGCAATACATAAAATTAACAAACTATTTCAGGTTAAGAACTCTCATATTCCACTTCTGAATTAAACTCTAGTTTTCAAAGCGCAACGTTCAAAAACCAATATTTTTGTATTGATTCGTGTTTTAGTCTCACACAATTTTCAAAAGATTTCACTGCATACATTTGGCGTATTTCATAAACAAACGATATGGCAATCCAACAAAAAGTGGTCACGTTAAAAACGCATCAAATAAACAAAATCATTACATCCGAAAATTCAAGTTAAAACAAGCGATAATTGAAACTAAAAACCACACCTAAGTTTTAACCTTAAATAATTTAACTATTTTTCAAAATATATAACTCGAGGCCATTGTGCTGAAGTGTAAGGCCACCCACTGTTAAGCAATATTTCATAATCACCATGTATATAGTACTCTCTGTAACCCATTGAAATAAATTTTAAGATCGACCAACTGCAACTTAAATTTATTGAACATTATGCTAATACCCAGCTATAAATAATTTAAACACTAATTTTTCTCTCCACTTACAGACTTTGGCATGCATCCAACTGACGACTTCATCGAAACTTAAGAATAAAAGGAAATAAAAAGAAAAAAATAAATATGCTATTAAAGCAGCAAACATTCCACCAACTATATTGGGGAGCAAAAACAGAACATAAACCACGAAACGCAACAACAAACGCTTAGAAAGCCAACCAACACTACACAACGCACACAAAAATAAACTCCGCGAACCGAACCACACAATGACGTCACTAAGATTTGACACACTTCTTCTACCCGCTATATTGTGACATTTTTATTTATGGCAGACGACAGCATGGTTAGCTACCATAAACGGATATGCATTGAATGAATAAATGAATGGTAAAATGCCGCAGCAGAAAAAATCAATGTGTAAAAGTATAAATAAAAATGCAAATTAAAGAAGAAACTTGAAGATCAAAGCATAAGTTAGAAGCACTTTTGTGCGACTCCTACTTTACAGTAAATAGCAATTTCTTTCACAAAACTTCAAAAGCCATCGAATTCAATTTGACTTGGTAATGTGTGTGTAGGCGCGCAGTGTCGCAAATCAAAATAGCTACCGACGCGCTTTGTGTGCTGCTGTGCTTTATGGCACATTCCTTCATTCCAGAAAGGGTCTCCCGATTATATTAGAATTTTCGATCGGTGGTGTGGAGCGGCAAATGCCGCATTTTAATGTCACTTTTTATGCTTTCGAATTTGTGTTGAAGGAATTAATGCATAAAGACTTGTTTGAAGTATACTTTTAGCTGCAATTGCCGCCCGTGGACGTCAAACAGCTGGAGCTAATAATAATGCGCTATTGACGGTTGTGGCTCGCCGTGTTGTAGCAAATCACTGCTAAGGTCGTAATTTATGCATTTTCTGTCTGCATTTGTTTCGGTTTAATAGTTCTTTTGCTTCCGGTCTTCCTGCACAAGATATATGTGGACGTACGGCTATGGCGTACATTCTTTGATAAGCGATGCATGGTAGGATTAAAGATCGAATTTCTTTATTTTGTTAACTGAAAGAAAGTTGATTGGTGTGTTTTCATAAGCTCATTACTTATATTAGGCGTAGAATGAGCCTTCTAATAGAAGTTTGGCATCTATTAAATTGGTTCGGAAAGAGGAAACTAAAAGTAAAAGAGCGTTACAAAATACTCTGAAAAATCTGAAGCTCAAAATTCAAGAAGATTAGCTGGCCCCAGGTGGGGAGCAGCCCACTTACACTTTTCTTTGTAGTTCCAGCTAACGACCACTTTGGCTTTCAATTATCTAGCGATCCGCTACGTCATCGTTATAGTTACGGATAGAGCAGACTTCAAGCCTGGGTGTTTTGTCCGCAGAATCGAATACATCCAAGCCAAGATTGGTGCTTGTAAAGTCTAATTATTCACCCCGTCCTCCTGCCGAACTCGATACCCGCAGGACGAGGTGTCCGCCATGAACATGTACAGAAGTAGACTACAAGTGAACATCCACTGCATCTTTTAAAGTAGCGACCTCGGCTTGGTTGACACTGCAGTAACCAGGCAACCTAAATTTTCGTGCGACTTCCGGTCCTCAACAGTATACTCAGTCCCTAATACTAATGTTCAGCTTGGATCCACCTGTAAACAAGTCCACCACCCCAGATTACATCCACATCTCACATCTCCCTATAGGGTATAAGAATAATGAAATTAGCACTCCGAGCAGAAGCGGGCGTACAGCAATCAGTCTTGCTAAGGATGCACACAAAGCTGGTACGAAGGATGGAAAGGTAATTATTTTGCGAATACATATCTGGCTGCAAATTCAGCATTACATTCAGTGCTAGTGCAGTTTTCGTGCTGCATGGTTTTGATTCTCCTCTCAGTGGAAGAAGTATCAATTGCTCCCTACCACACCAACCATATCACACAAGCAATGTACCACCCTTGGAAAGAGCTTCTAGCGCTTGCCAGGGGCTCCCTAATAGCAATACAAGACAATCGTGGCAGTCTTATAACTCATTCAACAATAGTTCTGTGTAAGACCTAAGCTGTGATTCAGCAACCGACGCTTATAATTTGTCATTATTGCAACTTTTTGGTTCAACTCGCATCCCAACCTCTCTTAACTCTTATCTCTGTCTTCCTATTTCTCTTTCAAATCTATCAAAAACAACAACTAACACATTTGATTTGCACGCCTATTCAAATACCAATTGACCCCATTCTTGAGACATTAAATTCTATGGAGACCATTGTGATGACGTTTTAATGACATAATCAGCTGATAGTCATGAAATTACATAATAAAGACTGTATTGAAAATTAATAAATATATTACAATATTAGATGCATGAGATTTTTCGAAGATTAATAAAAGTGATAAAGAATATGAATAACAATTTTTCTAATAGTAATATATTTCTCAATTAAGTGCCTCTCATTACACCAAATATAGTACACGCGCATTACGTCTTAAATTTGTCTAACATCATTTGTCAAATTCAAAAGCAGCAAATGTCATGTCATTATATTACACGGAACTAAAGACAATGTCAGAGTTGTGTGCGAAAACGCTTACTCTGGCATTCCAAAATGAGCTCAATGCTCTTAGTTGGTATGACAATTAATTGAAGTTAATTTGCGCTGCCGAAGAGTAACAATTAGGGCAACAAATAGGCACACAACGCATGTAAAGTGGCAAACTACCACCCACACACTAACTCGCTGGTACGGTGTTATGAGTTGTGCGAAAAACAAATGAGAGCATTTGTTATTGTTGCGATTAAATTTCACATTGCATACAAAGAGTTTTATTAATTATACAACAAGTTGAACTTAATTACATAAAATTGTTCACTACTTCAATTATTTACCATGGTAGTTTGTTCTTGTAATTTTTATATTAACTCGTTCCTTATCTATACATTCTATGAGTATGTACTATTATTTTACAATGGACTGTAACGAGCCCGATAACAAGTCGCTCCCATACTGTCTACGAGAGTTCGCATGTAATCAAGCACACCAACAACAAAAATAGAGTAAGTGCGAGCTAGTCATCATTTATATTGACAGCCCCATTGGAAAAACTTATTTGACACCGTGAAAAATTTTAAAATTAATCTTCAAATAGAAAGGCAGTCCTGACAATGGAAGGCCGAATATATAAGTTAGTTAATAAATTTCAAAAAAGTTTCCAACACTGCTTCAGCAGTTAACCAAAATGTATATTAATTTCACATTAAATACAACTTGCATATACGTATGACAACATAGCACTGTGCAGCACAAAGTTACACACTCAACCAGCATTGGAAAAAGTGCCTAGAAAACTCGCATATTTTGGTTCGCGCCTTTTTATCGATTTTGTGTAAAATTATTAACTACGAAACGCAAAACATTTGATAAACTTTAAAGTAATTAGTGAAATATAAAAACGCAAAATAAGCATAAGCAAAATAAAAGGAAATAAAAAGAAAAAACTGTTGCTCAAACAGCTGAGTATAGAGAATGATGCGGCGTGAAAAAAATAGCGATCAGTGTGACCAGGTTAGCCTTTTCGAGCCTAGATTTAGTCTTTTTTTTTTTGTCATTTAGCCTTATAATTTTGTTTTAGCTTCGTGGCTTTTTTTTTAGACTCTTTTACTCCAAACCTTTTCTGCACCCAACACCATATTTTCCACATAAAATTAAAGTTAAATGAAGGTATACGAAATACAGAAAATTATTTGTAAAAATTGTCAACTATTTTTAATGGAGTTGGTAACCCAACTGCGATATCGCCTACCAGATAATATGAACTCTTTACAAAAGATAAATTTATTTTCAGTTGATAATTCTTTAAAAGTTACAAAGTCGGATGTATTTTCTCACTTTCAAGAAGAAAAGTCTAGGTATTCTCCAAGTCAAGTAGCATTGATTGACCTCCAGTGAAAGCTAATAAACGTACAGTGGACAAGTGTGACCTCTACCATTGAATTTTGGGCGGAAAACCGAGAACATAAAAATTTATATAATTAATTAGTTTGTGGTATATTTTCTATAGCATGTATTTCTTTGAAAAAATTCCTAGTCAAGGAAAATGTGCCTGATATGTGTTGAAACAAGAATAGTTCCTTTGAGTTATGGCTACAGCTTTATATACAAATAGTTTAAACTAAAATAAAAAATTTTAAATGGATTTCGTAAAAAAATTTCCGGCTTTTTTTAGTTTCTTTCTTTCTTAATTTTAGCCTTTTTTAATCTTTTTGTTTGCCGATTTAGCCTTTTTTCCTATCACCTGGTCACACTGATAGCGATGACAAACAAACAAACAAGACTGCCTCATTGCCAACAACAACGTGAACAACTGAAAAGTCAACAATATATATTATCAACAAAAGTGCAACGACGCGCGGTCGCACAAATAAAACAATAAGAACTACAACAAATATTAAGCATTTCTTCATTTCAATGTGCTCATTAATTTTTTTACAAGTGCAAACAAACATACATACATAAGTTTATAGTAGGGATGTTACCGGAATTGGAATCGAGCCAGGATACAAGAGACACATATCTAGTTAAGTGTAAGGGTTAAGCTGCAGTTAAACTTTCATAGTCATAATCATACCATATACTTAAGAATATCTAGCCTTAACCAAGAAAAGTTGGTAATTTCATGAAAATTAATATACTAAACAATAATACAACTAATAACTTACTTAATCAGAATGTATCAAAAACGAAAAATAAAATTCCAAAATGTCAATACACTCTCGAGCTCAAAAATTTATCAGTTATGGATATGGCGGAAAACCAAAAAGCAATTGGTTGGCTATGGTATGGTTATAGGGTTAGCGTTATGGTTTGGTATTGTGGCGATTATTCTCAAACATGTACCATCCCTAATTCAATAACGCTCCCACCACTAGTTAAACACAACTGAGATAACGATAGCTACGCTTATGCATGCAAGCGTGTAACTAGGAAGAGGAAGAGAGATGGCGCGAGTATTTGCGAATACGATGCAAAGAGGAGATGCCAATAAATAACACCGGCCCTTCCAGAACACGAAAAGCGAACAACCAAGAAAGTTCTCGGTGCGTAGGCAAGCACCCTGTTGGACTATATAAAGCGGTGACCAAGCAAGGCAAGTTGATCAGTTTATTTTCAAGTGTTGTTCAGTGAACTACTGCGAATTTACTAAACTCTTAAATTTGTATTGCGTTAATTACTAGTAAAAAAAAACTAGCTATTAGTTACAATATCTGTGCGTGTGTTTATTTGACTTTATAGTGATCGAACCCAGGATTTATAATCAAGGAATAATCGAATTCGTCACAGTATCATTAATCTATTACATTGATTTCCTTAAGATTGGTTCGATCAGCTGTTTTATATGGATACAGCTATGGCATCATTAATAGTGCTCTTAAGTCCAATAAAATCATAGCAAATAAGTACAAGCCATGGTGAGATATCTGCTCCTACGGTGAAAACGTTCTAATACTAATTCAAGAGACCCCGTTATTGTATTGACCACACAGCTGTCAAAAATTTCCCATAATAATTCCGATTCCAAACTGTCGAAACCGAATTGGGAGCTGGACGTCGAAATCAACGGATGTTCCGCTGTTTCAGAATGAGAATCCAAATTTCGTTACATAACTAGCTTATAATATCGGTAAATTTTGGTGTTTATTTTTCTAGCCAGATTTTTATAGCTTCTAAAAACTTTTTTATTTATTGATACTGCAATAAAAATATACGATATTTATCTGCTTGTACATAAATATCAACACAGCTGGGATATGTTCTGTATGTATGGCTGTATACTTACACATACGTAAGTATGTAGCTGGTTCTTTCGAACTTCAAATGTTTAAATATTGACTTATCTGAATTTTTTTTTTTGCTTCACCGATCACACTTTGTAAACATAACCTTTCTCAAGCCTTTGTGAAGACAAACCACTTCTTAAATTCCTATCTATGCCATTACTCGTTTTGCTAGGCTGATATTTTTTCCATCACATTTCAAGTCAACTGTTAATTGAAGGTTTACCTAAAGATTTATGAGTAGACCACCACACTTTAGCATTAATATATTATTATTTGCGGAAAATCACTGAACTTGTTGGGTGAGTTAAGTTCAAGTTAGAATTGCCAGAGGTGGCGTATTAAATGTTGGGTTCTTATAAAACAGAGAATTTTACTCAATCTTATAAAGAAGAATGGAAAGGAGAGTAAAGAACTGAGGCTGAAAGGAAAGCAAATGAAATCAAAATAAAGAAAGAAAATCAAATAAAAAGGAAACCGAACGAAGCTGAAACTAAAACAGGTAACTATATAGGGACGGGAATTAGACCCGGAATAGAAACTGGAACCCTAAACGAATAAATGTAGGGTGGAAACTACTTAAAAACCGGAGAATCTGTGCATTGAAAACTGCAAGATTTCTGTCAAGATTTGTTGCTGGAGTTTCTTCATTCTCAAAGGCGTTTCAGTTTTACTCGTCTGTGGTGACATCATAAAAAATTCGAAATCAGTAAAGCGAAACTTTCTGTATAATTTAGAGTGCAAGAACAAATCGATAAACAGGCCGGCGTTTTGAGTTAGCAACGAATTATCTGTTGTTCAAATCCTATCAATTAAAGATTTCTATCCATTTCAATTAATTTGTCCCTATACCAGTTTATACTGACTTCGTCTGAACCCACGTATCTTCTAATAAGTTTTCGTACTTAAGTTTGATACATGTTGCCCTCTATTGTTTTCCAAATTGTCATGCTAACATTAATTACTGTTATATTGACCTTCATTTCCGTCCTAACCTGTTTCTGTATACGAAACAAACCTAAACACACACTTTTTTACTCACATGCGCTCTCTCCTATCTTTCGTTTTAAAACACCCTTACCTCACTGGTTAATGGCTAAGGATTTGTACTACCGCCTTTGTTCTTCAAACTACCTTTTCATGTTGACACTAATAACACACAATAACAAATGTCACTAATGGCGGTCCTTTTGACTTCCTACGCGTATGAAGATGGTCTGAGCGCGTTGTCTACCTGTGCCCGATAGCACAGCTGATTACACAGAATAGCGTTGGTGCGTTTGGGTAGTTAAATTTTATTTAGTGCTGTGAAAGTAGTAACAAACAAAACAAGAAACACCGTGGCTTTTAACCGGCACAAACGAAGTTTTCATAAGAGAATAGTTTTAAGGTGAAAATAAGAGAAATGTCCAGGGTGATGAACTTAAAGCATGGAAGGTGCATTTTTCTAGTTAAAAGTAGCTTGAAGTTGTATTATTCTAAATGTAATGATTTTACAATACTAAATTGGTTACCTTTAGCATTGGATCACACTTAGAATAAGATGGTATCAAAGAATGTTCCGTCCTTAGAATAAAATCGTCCTGAATAAAGGGCTCTTTTGAGAAAAGGGTTGTATCAAAATCCTTTTCAAAATACGAACATTACCAGAATAAGCCCACTCCGAGAACAGATTCGTCTTAAAAATAGGTTCAACCTGAGGATAGATTCATCCTCAAAATAATTTGTACATTAGAATAAAGTCTTACTGAGAGGAGGGTGGCCTTAAAAATATTGTCGTCCTTAGATTAGGGACGTACTCAGGATAAGCTCGTTCTTAGAATAGTTTTATCCTTAAAATAAGCTTCTTCCCATACTTAGTCAATACATGCTTCTCATATAGGATTATTATTAAAATAGGGTCGTTCTCAGAATCGTTTTGTCCTTAAAATAAATTTATTTTCATAATTAGTACTTGTCCTTGCGTGCTTCTCATTTCGGATTAGGATAGGAATAGGATCGTCCTCAGTATAAGGTCGTTATGAGAATAGTGTTGTCCTTAAAATAAGCTTCTCTTCATAACGGCGCAGTCCTTACGTGCTTCTCATCTAAAAATTATGTAATCCTTAGAATAATGTCGTTCTTGGAGTTGGCCTCAAAATAACGTCGTCCTCAGTAAAAGATAGCCCTGCGAATAGTTCATCCCTAGAGGGTCCTTCTTAGAACAACTTGGTACTCAGACTATTTTGGGACTGTTCTTAAAAAGGAGAGAGTCAGCAAAATGGGAAATTATAGATCATCCACTAGCTACTTTCTAATTTCAAACGTGCAGAGAGAGGTCTTACTAGGAATTTCTTTCGCTCACCCCAAGATTCGAGTCATTCAATGTTATCGGTATTTATGAATTTCAAATCGAACTCTTACTAAATCTCTGTTGATATCTAGAAAAACTACCTATCCCGTGTTGAGTTTCTCAAAAGTGCAGTTTCGTTAAGTCAACCGTCAATTTAACTGCATACATTGTATATTTTAAATAATCTTACCTTGTTAAAATGTTTATAATAATAAACATAATTATTTATAACTTTCCATACAACTAAGAAGAAATCTTGTTTCAAATACAGGTTTTTGTGTTTATTTCAAGTATTCCACTTCTGAATTGTTAGTATTTTATACTCACATATTTGCAGTTATTTCTTGTTGTTCCATTCTGCACTGCATTCACTTTTTTGATAATCAGTTTTTCTTGTTTATCTCATTTAGCTTTTTGTTTTGATACTTTCGTAATTTCTGTATTTGTTTTGCTCCGATATCAATAGGTTCTATGTCTTTGCATGTTTCCTCCGTGTGCCGGCATTACCTAACAAAAAGTTTTGTTAACTCTCTCCTTGAATTAGTAATTAGTGTTCCATATTCACGCGCATGCGGGTTTTTTTGGCAAGAGATAATTTAGCGTTACAGATTATTTTAAGTTGGATATGACTTTCATTTCATTCTCAATAGTAAAAACTCATTCGGTTTGTTAGCGGATAGTTCCAGTACTAGTTTTAGATACATAGAGTCAGAAATTAAAACCGCTTGCTGCGATTGTATACGTTACTCAAACCGGCGCCTCTTGATTTTGTAACTAGTTGATAAAGAAAGATGTTTAATTTTAATTTCATTTGGTTCCCATTAAACCCAGTTTCTAAGATTATAAAAGAAGTTTTTTAAATGTAGAAAAGATACCAAAATAGTATATATGTATGTATGTGCTTAAAGTATATATATTAATAACATTAACAGTTAACATTTCACATAATCTCCAACCCACTGGCTTGATAAGCACAAAATAATCGCATAAGACATCACAATTATAAAATTAAGTATTGTCATCAAAATGTTTCATGGCACGATGACAGTAGTGACGTTACAAATTGACATAATAAGCTTGCTACAAGTAGGTACTAATGAAGATAAAAACGTATACAAAAATAAACTTTCACTACTTTAAACACTAGAGTGTTATGACAGTGCAATTTTTGGTTACGAATAATCAATTCTATTATGAAGAGCGTAAAAAATTAACAAACAATAAATACATACATAAAAGGTGAAAGTGGTATTAAACCAACAAACACCTATAAATGCTATCAAGTCTGGTGTGACAGCGAAATTCGATAGGAATTATCTACCAAATACGGTAATTCTCATAGAGAGACGTGCTGATGAGACATTCTCCAGGACTCCGTCAATTATTTTTTTTATTATTAATGTAGTTCACATATTAAATATAAACCCCCAAGAGCTTAGCATCTATGCGCCATCCTTTGTTTTGAGCTCTCTGTAAACCCCAATTTTCTCCTGGGTTCTCCTTAAATTCGGTATGCTTTTTTTTAAGCGAATCACTTGTACCAGATAAATTGGAGAAGGTTTTGCTTTGCGTCTTCTTGAATTAAATTATGATGTGTGTAAACATATCCTTAGTATCCAAGTCATTGTAAACATAACATAAGTATTTTCATATTGTATTATCGATAGAAGTGGCAACCATAAATAAGGGTTGATGGCTGTTTCGCAAATTCCTGTTTGAGAATAAAACAAGAGTCGTACTTTTCGCTATCCTTAATAAATCATTCAGCATCCTTGAATAAGTTATTAAAAAACTGAATTTTAAATTTGTTTGAAATAGGCATCGGTGTTTCCATGCATGCTCGATATATATTTATATCAAATCTATACTTCTTATCAGGGATGGTGCTTCCAGCTCAATACTGAAAGCAAACAAGGGGTTAATTTATCAAATTGTAGATGGTTAAATAAGACCATCGCAAATTACTTATTTCAGCAATTTCATTTAGACATGTGCACTAGGCTTTAACTAGTAACTGCTGTGCCTTTAAATTAACTTTTTAATAGCGGTGCTTTGCCTTTGAAGTTCGCAATGCAATAATAACCGACAAACACGTTCAACTATCTGTATGTGGGAGTGTTTGTGTTGTTTGACAAACATGTCAGTTATAACTGTAAATGTCAACGGTATAAGGCTTGGCAATAATATTTTGCCAACTTGCTTATTTGGTTGTCGTTTTTTTCTTCTTCTTCTTCTGTAGCTCATAAAATCAATTAAGTCTTACTTGCAAAAAATATTAAATACATTTTTTTTATAATTAGGTCAAACCCTGAGAGCAATTTAATACTCATTATTAAAAAGCAGAAGAAATAGCTCAATTAAAAAAAAGATACATCAAAATTTCTTAAGTGTTCTGTTAAATGTTTGGGTGAGAGGCCAAATACATTACACGAACACGTTTGTTTCACATTCTAATGTTAAATGCTTATTAGTGTCATTCGTGCCTTTTACGAGCACGTAAAATTTAACACATAACAATAATAATAAAAAATAAGAAAAAAAATTAAGAAGTCGCTTATAAAAAATTTAAATTAAATAGAAAAGTATGCAAGCAAAACGAACTCGGTCGCACGTCAAAGATGGCATATAAAACGGCGTCAAATAAAAACTGAACCGCCAAGTAGTGAAATTCGTTGTTATTTTTTCTTTCTAGTTCTTATTCTTTGCATTCATAGCTGGAAAGTAGTGCAACATGTCAACACTTCAGCTTAAGGTTAAAATTTTTGCCAATGGTTGTTTTTAAATGATTTTTTTGGTTAGTTTCGTTCTTATTTCTCGCTTCTATGGGTTAGTTAACACAGCAACAAAAATACGTGTTGCACATTGTTGTATTTGTTTTATAAAAGCTCATTGTTGTTATTAGCATCTTCACTTCAAGCATTGTTAGTGTCAACATGGAGTTGGTTATTAGTATATAATACCTTATAACGGTTAAAATAGCCATGACATGGACATTCCTTAGAATATCACACATTCTTGTCATTATTATTTTTTAAACAGTCTATACCAGCGATGAGCAAAGTGCTCATAGTAGTAGACTTGGCTCAATGGACTGCTTTTAAGGGTGGTCCAGAGCAGGTATGTAGGGCGAAAAACAGAGGAAAAAACTGAAATTTTGATGGCACAGCTTGTTTCAAGCACCAGCTGATCCTAGGGCTGATTTCGGACCCAAGCCTTTGCACATAAAATTTTCAAAGATTTTTCTATTTCTAAGTATGCTTCCTTCTACGAATCCCCTACTACTTCCTCCTTCCAGTACCTCTCCTCGACCACCCTACTACTTGTATACTATAGTAGTGTATACGTTACAGTGGTGTAACACAAGGGTTAAGTTATAAGCTAAGAGCGGTTGGCAACGCTTAGTAGGTTGTGTAGATTATAACTACTACTTGCAAGCACTAATTTAAGACACCATTTCATATAAAGAATAAAATAATGCCAATTTGACCAGCATGCCGCGAAATCTCGCTTTTTATTTGCGTCGCATATTAGAAAACAAGAAAAAGTTCAAGGTTAGTGGTCATGAAAAATGCAAGTTTTTGGTTCTTGATTCCAGAGTTCAAAATTTTGATATGATGCGTGTATTATAACCAATTTTTCTTTTTATTTCATTTTATTTTTTTTTTTTCGTTGCAAAATCACGGTCTCAGAAACACTGGGTACCTATTTATATCTGCATTGAAGTTCATAGCTTTGTCAAAAAAACGGCTGGCTCTTCAGGTACAAAAAGCGTCCTTCCATCTGCAACTGCAATTGTTTCATTAAAATTCAGCACAACAAACCAAAACTTGAAAAATATGACGCACGTTTCCAAGTCTCATTTAAACGTCTTTAATGTCTGTGACACATTTCCTTTACGTTATTACTTTGCTTTGCTAATTTTATTTGGCAATTGTAGCGTATGGTAATCAAATTGGCAACACCAGCACCTATGTATGCAGATATGCAAATAAAAAATAAAAAATTGTTTACAACTACAGCGCCAACAGACATTCAAAAGGACCTTCGTGTCAACAAGAAATAAAACTCATAAGAAACCTTCGAGTAAATTTAAAAATTTTCCTTTTAAAGGCTAAATATTTTTGTCTTAATTCATTTAACTTTGTGCTTTACATTCGTTAAATAAGTTTAAGCAAATTAATTCTGCTCTTCCTATATGTCTACACCAATATTGGTTTCCAACTGTCTGCCAGTCCTTAAATGTAAACATTTTTTTGCGAGCGCCAATGTCTCGCTTGCTTGATTTTCAGATTTTAATGCAGCCTCACGTGTTGGTGAAATCAATTCCGCTTTTGCTTCCCCTGTCCTCTATCTTTAATCATTTAATTTATTGCAACGACGCCACTATGCACCACCTCCCACCAACCATCTACACATTTCAACCATACATTGTCGGCCGTAGAAGGTCGCTTTTTGTCCGCTATTGCTGTACCACTGTCAAGCATTTGTTATGCGCATTGCAGATTTCATCCCTTTTCAAGCTGTCATTAAGTACAAAATATTTTGTAAATATTTTACTATGCAAGTATTTTGTCAATTATGGGCCACAAGGGTGGAATGTCAAGTGTTTTGAGTTTTGGATCAATGCGAATAATCTAGACATACTTATGTAAAGAGATTATAGACTAAAACTTTTCATATTGATTATTTCTATCAATGGTAATATTGATTTACAGACTTTAATTAAAGTATTAACCCTGGACGGTCATCGTTTTTTTTTGTACATTAACGTCATCCTTCGTCAATATGACGACGACTTATTTTAAATCCATTTTCAGTAGGGTGTGAGTCGAAATAATGAACGCGTTTTATTTTTTTTAAATTATTTATTTCATTATTAATAAATACAAATTCAAAGAGAGTAAACAACCGACTATCGCTGTACGAAAGCGGAGATCAACACGAACAATAAAAACCTTATTTACAGTGAAAATAAAATAGTTCGTAGTCATTTTGACGAAGGATGACCAACTAGGGTTAAATATAGGGTGTTTTTTTTAGGGGTATAGAACTTCGAATTGAAATAAAACACAAGAAAATCGTTTTAAGGTCCATCAATTTGGCTTTATTGGAAGGATAATTTTATGCCATTAATGTTTAAATATGATTTCGGGCATGTGGCCGCCGCGGCTGGCTCGAATAAAGCCAATTCTACAGGTCCAATTTTCAACCACTTTTTCGAGCATATGGGGCCGTATGTCGGCAATAACGCCACGAATGTTGGCTTCCAATTCCCCTAACGTTTCTGGTTTGTTGGTGTAGACGAGCGACTTCACATATCCCCAAAGAAAATAATCCAATGGTGTCAAATCATACGACCTTGGTGGCCAATTGACAGGTCCATTCCGCGAAATTATGCGCTCATCGAATGTTTCCTTCAATAAATCGATTGTGACGTGCGCTGTGTGGCATGTAGCGCCGTCTTGTTGGAACCACAACCCATCCACATTCATGCCATCCAATTCGGGAACAAAATAGTCGGTTATCATGGCTCTATACCGGTCTCCATTAACGGTAGCTGCCTCTCCAGCATTATTGCGGAAGAAGTATGGCCCAATGACTCCACCAGCCCATAGAGCACACCAAACAGTCAGTTTTTGTGGATGTAATGGCGTTTCAAGGGTCTCATGTGGATTCTATTCACTCCAAATGCGGCAAGTTTGCTTGTTGACGTAGCCATTCAACCAAAAATGAGCCTCATCACTGAACAAAATTTTGCGATGAAAATCAGCATCGAAATCAATCTCATTTACGGCCCATACACCAAAATCACGACGCATTGCATGGTCTCGCGGCTTTAATTCTTGCACAAGCTGGATCTTGTAAGGTCGCAAGCCAAGATCTTTGCGCAAAATCTTCCATAAAGTTGATGGACAAAGCTCCAATTGCTGTGCACGGTGGCGAATCGATTCATTCGGGTCCTCTTCAACACTTTGCTCTACAGCGGCAATTGTTTCTTCGGTGCGCACTGTTCGACGTCTCTGCGGAAGCGTATTATCACATAGAGTAAACGTAGTGCGAAAACGATCCATGGTTAACCGAATTAATTGCTCTGATGGACGATTATGTCGACCATAAAATGGACGGAGCTCACGGTAAACTTCGCGAACTGAACCATTATTTTCGAAATAAATTTGCACGATTTGCAAGCGTTGTTCTTTTGTCAACCTGTTCATGATAAAATGGCAAACCAAACTGAACATAAATGACATTAGAGTTGCCAGATTTGACCACAAAATGCCAGTTTTATCTCTATTCGAAAAACAAACCAGTAAAAAAAACACCCTGTACTATTCAAATTCATTCGTTCTCAAAATGGAAGCTCTATCGGAAAGCAATGTTGAGTTACTTATGGTCAGAACCAGTGTGACCAGGTGATAGAAAAAAAAGAGGCTAAGTCGGCAAAAAAAAAAGGTTAGAAAAGGCTAAAATTAAGAAAAAAAAAGTAGCAAAATAAAAGTCAGATATTTTTTTATGAAATCCATTTCAAATTTTTTATTTTAGTAACTTAAAGGAACTATTCTTGTTTCCACACATATCAGGCACATTTTCCTTGACTAGGAATTTTTTCAAAGAAATACATGCTATAGAAAATTTACTACAAACTAATTAATTATATAATATTTGATACGTCTGATGAATCAGAAGAGCTTGAGTCTGCGTACAAAGTTTGTGTATTTATTATAGAGACGAGATCATCGGTAATTTCAAAATCAGTGCAACATTTGGATAAGCGTTTTAAGGAACATCTAATATTAACCAGCGAGTTAGGCATTTTAATTTTTAATCTGTTCCTTAACTTAGTTTTTAAAATATTCATGGCATTCAAATTCTTTCAACCTCCGCATTACTGAAAGGTAATACCAAAAAGTTGAATACGAATTCGACCAGTTCTAAAAAAGGGGGTTCGTTTAATGAATTTTTATGTTCTCGGACTTCCGCCCAAAATTCAATGGTAGAGGTCACACTGGTCCGCTATACGGTTATTAGCTTTCGCCACTGCAGCGCAATCAATGCTACTTGACTTGGAGAATACCTAGACTTTTCTTTTTTAAAGTGAGCAAATACATACGACTTTGTAACTGAAAAAAAGTATTAGATGTATATTGGAACGATTTTTCGTCACCCCTTGTCAATTTTTGTTTTGTTACAAACCGGTTTCGGAGATCCGCCATCTTCAGTGTATGTTTTCGTCAAATCAACTCGAAAAAAAGTATCTTTTGTAAAGAGTTCATATTATCAGGCAGGCGATGGTGCAATTGGATTATAAACTCCATTAAAAATAGTTCACAATTTTTACAAATAATTTTCTGCATTTCGGCATCAATACTACCTTCATTTAACTTTAATTTTATATATTCCTCGAAGTTGTATAAAACATATTATGTTGGGATCTTAAAAAGTTTGGAGTAAAAAAGGCTAGAAAAAAGTCAGGAAGCTAAAACCAAAATTAAGAGGCTAGAGGACAAAAAAAAACGCTATATCTAGCCTCGAAAAGGCTAACCTGGTCACAGTCAGAACACAGTGAGAACGCGTCCTAAAGCTGTGTTTACATTTGCGAAAGTTCACATAGTAAGACTATTCACAAACTGCCGCATAAAACGCGTGTTTTCGTATAAAACACATCACACAAAATAAATGCATTCATACCCGCGATTCTTATTTTCACTTAACAACTATCTAACAACTCCGTGGGACTAGTCAACTCAATAAAAAGTTAGCGAAAAAGTGAACTATTGTGCAAAATTATATGCTTTAGTGTTTCTGTCATATTTATTTCGAATAAATTATTTGATTTTGGAGGAGTGACCAAGATTAGATTACTGACATCGGTCTTATATCACTAGCAGTTTTTTGACAGGGGAAGAACAATGACATATCGGTTATGTAACAGTACTTTTTTTCGACTATTATCGATAAAACTTAGAGCCGACCGTGATTAGAAGTGGGTTTTAATGCTCTTTTGGAATAAAACGTGTTCTTCAGGGAAAACAGTGGTTTCAACATGTTTTGCCTCGAAAATGAGAATGAGCTCCAAACCACGATTGTGTGTGCGCTCGATATTATAAAATTTTTTTAATTAAGTGGTTAAATTTTGTGTGAGCTCTCATTGTGAATAATTTACAAACAAATAAATTGTGAATACAAATAAAAAAATAATAACATCTTTAAAGTTCAGTGGTAATTTTTTCAAAGTAAGAGCTAGCTTCTAACAATTGCGGGTCTTGGAAAATAAAATGGAGTTGCAACATCACTTACGGACATATAGCTTGTAAGAAATCAAAAACCTTCAGAAGTTCTTAAAAAACGAAAAAAAAAAATGTTGATTGCTTTCCTGATTATGCGTGTTTTATCTTCACTGGCAACTTGGATTAAAAACTGTACAAGGACTCGAAGCAATTGAAACAGGATATCTCAAAAACATTCGAGTCGCAGTGTAGCTCGGAAATGGAATAAAATTGCCTATTTTCGTAGCCAGTGCCATATTCTGTATAGTGATGAGTGCAATAGTGAAAAAAAAGTATTCAAAACAAATCGATTTTTTCGTGAATAATAAGCGTTGATAGAAGGATCCCACAAAAAACACTCATTGTAAAATCAGAATTTGTTTTGAGTTCCGTTCCAGCGTAATAATACCCGATTCACACAACAGCGTAGTTCAGAAGGGGCTGTATCTAATTGGCGCATTAAGGAGTTCCAACTTCTAAACGGTTACAACAATTGGTTCTAGAAGACTTATTAGGATTTATTTTTTCAATGAATTTTATGTTAAAGTGTTTACAAAGAGGATATGACATGAACTTTGTCAGGAAAGTAAAGTAAAATTCATTATTATCTATAACATTTTCAAGTAATTTCTGAAACAATACATAATTTTAGATAATAATAATAAAAGAATTTTTCTACTCACCACAAACATCCAACCAACCCTCCACGCGACTTGGATAATTTACAGCGCAAACGCGATTAAAAGAACGACGTCCCATTTTGCTGTCGTTTGTTGTTTCCAAAACTTAAAATGCTGCTCTCGTACTGATTATGCTCAGTCCTTTTCACAGCCTCTCACCATCCAAAATCCACTCCCTCACTTCGTATCACTCTCACACACCACTCGCACTCTTTCCTTCTGTTTCCACCCTTTCACTTGTGCACAAACTCACTTTTTACACACTTCCTTAACCCTTAATGTATTTGCTTACCTCGAGCACCTATTACACAGCATGAGCTTATTGGATTTCAAGGATATAAAAGCGCATAATCACTCTCAAAAACGCTCACGGAAAACACTTCACTCACTTGTTAAAAGAGACTTGATTTCTTGGTGTGAGTGCAAAGGCAACAAGGATACAAGTGTTGTTGCATTGTGTATTCAATGCACAGTTAGTTGCGGAGTGATTGGAGTGGTTGCGTGTTACTCAGGATGCTGTAAGTTTGTATGGTGAATATTTGTGTACGTGTGGTGTATTTTTAATGCACTTTAAATAGATTTTTTTAATTTATTTTTTTATTGCATTTGTGTTTTTATAAAACAGTTAGCTTGTTGTTCTTTTTCACTGTTCGAGTGACTGTGTGGTGAATTGTTGTTGTTGCTTTCTGTGAATAGTTACATGGCATTTACGTTGATGATTTGCATTTGTGTCATATTTTATAGATTTTCCAATTTGTTGGTGGGAAATATTATGCGATGCTGTTTGTAATGACGATGATCATACTTTGCAGCGTTGATGAGAATTTATGTCTTTGCGGGCTCAGAGTGGTTGTATTGCAATTTGGTTAAACTAGCTTTACGCAATTTTCAATCAATATTTTTGTTGTGCACTTAAAAAGAGACACTCAAGCGCCGAGTTCAATCACTACAATTCACTTTAAGCACTTAAGTATCGTTTAGAGATTTATTTTTAGAACATTGTGTAATTGGGTATTTAATTTTGGCTATGATTTATTGAATTTCAGCCTGTTGCCATTTTTTAATGGCGGTTTATCCGTAATCGCTATTGTTGCACTATATTTTGTTATATGTATATATATTTTTTTGGAGTATTAAGTTTTTTTATGACTGAAATCAATACATTATTTGTTAGAATTCACATAGTACAAAACTTTATTAACCCGATTTTTTTCTCATCACATCTACCCCGCGTGTATTTGTTTCACCACTGCTCTTTTTTCACCACACCTAATTAATTTGATTGTTAATTTATCTGTAAAATACAAGAAAAATAATAAGAAATGTGCAGTTCATAAAATGAACAACAACTAACGTTAATCTAAACTTAACCAAAGCAAAATGTTTCGAAAAAAAAAAATTTATTTTCTAAAAATTAAAAAACTCGCTCAATCTATACTCGAAAGAGCCCCAAACTATTTGGGAACAGTTTTAGGATCTAAAACCAACTTGCATGAATCAACAGGAAGTTGACTGTGAAATTAATTAATGTAAACAGCTTTTAAGGTAACCGATAACGCACCAAGAACTTAAGCTTTAATCGACAGTGAAGTCATGGAAGGAACGATTATGACAACTATCGGTCTCTTGCTACAGTAAGAGCCTAGTGACACTAGAAATGGGCGTGTTCCTGATTTGTTCAAAAACGTCGTACATCAAAATTTGTTTAAATAACACTCTATTTCAGAATTTTTTTCAAAACGCCCTGTCTGAGAATTTCATTCAAAAGCGCCCTAAAAATGTATTGAATTTTCTTTCAGGTAGGGAGCTTTTGAAACTCATTCTGATATAGTTCTCAAACCAAATTTTGAAAAATGGCATTTTGAAAACTATTTTGAAATAGGGTGTTCTTCCACTCAGCCGTCGGTATGTATCTAGACATATTTTGTTATGTATATATGTATATATCGACTGCTGAGTGGAAGATCACCCTATTTCAAAACCTTTTTCAAAAACGCCCTATATCAAAATTTGTGTCAATAACGCCCTATTTCAAAATTTGATTCAAAAACGCCCTATCTCAGAATTTTTTTCAACAACGCCCTATTTCAGAATTTGATTCAAAAACGCCCTATCTCAGCTAAAAATGTATTGACTTTTCGTTCAGATAGGGCGTTCTTGAAACTCATTCTCAGATAGGGCGTTCTTAAGCCAAATTTTGAAATAAGGCGTTATTAAACAAAATTTTGAATTGGGGCGTTCTTCAAAGAAATTCTGAGATAGAGCGTTTTTGAAAAATATTTTGAAATAGGGTGATCTTTCACTCAGCAGTCGATATCCGGCCATCTGCCAATCAACTAGCGAGAGATGGTTATACATACAAAACATAATTTACAAGTGCGCCAACCAGCGTTGCCAGTTAAGTAAAAGGAAAACGTTGGTCGTGATTTTTCGTTCGTAGTTTTTTTTTTGATTTCGGACTCAGGTTGATCGCTAGTGTGAATAGGCTCTAAAAATGCGACGCCCTGAGCACAGCTGTTGTGTATGCACACATCTTTAGGTATATTCATATGACTTGTTTACACAGAGAGCTTTTAATTGCCACTTCTTTCTTATTTATTTAAAGCAAAAATGTAGCGCCTGTTATACCGCTAAACAACTTAAGACAGCTGTTTTCAACTGCTTTATGTTTGCCTTACTTAATGTTCGTAATAATTTTATTGCTTACACAAAGGTATGTGATGTATTTATTTATTAATGAAAACTAGCCGAACTTGTTTATTTTCTCATTTACTATTGTGTTCAAATGCATACAATTACACAAAATTTTGCATTTTTTATATTTCTTTTTCCCACACCCACTCTTAACCGCATTTTCATTTAAAAACTAAACCAATGGAAAAAAAAAATGCTAAATAATTCTTATTAAATTATGTATATTTTTTCAATTCGCAGAAATTCACATTGCAATCAGCCAGATATGCAAAATTATTGTGACAGCCACAAGAAATGAGTAGAAAATTGTGACAGCTTAGAACTGATTTTAGCTGAATATCTTAAAAGTCTATCTTGACAAGTTCTATATAGATATTAAAATAGTTTGTTTGTTTGTTTTTTTTTGTTTTTGAAGCAGTTAAAATAATAATGGCCGGTAAGGTTACGTTACATATTGAGAATTACGATATAGAGCCAGTAATCGATTGCATTTTTTCTCATAAGGTTGGTCGAATCAGCTGTTTTATAAGGTTACCGCTAACGCACCAATAACTGGCTTTAACTCTTTTATATCTATGTGCCTCCTAACCCGAAGGAAGCTGATAAGAAGGATTCTGATAGGTGAAGGCCATTATATTCGTGAATAGACCATCGATCATTACCCTTTGTAAGTAAATGAGTGAATCGTTGGACCAAACACTCCATGGGTGGGTGTGAGCACATTTGAAATGTTTCGTTTGTAGCCGAAAATGTGGACTTTAGTTTTAACCGAAGTTCTGGCTTTCTGCTTGTCGCTCTGGTAGCTGTACTTCGTTCTGCTTAGTCAGTATGTCCTATCATAGAATTGACACGGAACTCTTTCAACGGGAGTTTTAGAAAAACTGGCTGGGTGGACCACTGAAAAATTTCTATTAGAAAGATTTGTAACCCTTTTTTTCCTATTTTGAGTATGAGTGAATGAGTGATGTACTCGGTCCTCAAGGATATCCAAGGTTGGGTTACTGTTTCCAAATTTCTCCAATAGATGAAATATCAGAATATTGTACGAGACTTGATGTCTTCATGATATGGAGTGGATGATCCTTCAAAACAGGGTTTTTTTTTAAGTAGTGGCATCCTAACCACCGAAACCTGCTAAAACATTTTCCGTTTAACATTGACACCAACAGCCGAGTCATATATAAGTATGTGGTTATAAGTCTAGTCGGGTTAAACCAATGGATCCTTTTCTCAACTATCGTCTTGGATGGCTATCTTAACGCAAGCTAAAATAATTTGTGAGATCATGAATGTTTTCTCTCCTTTTGCCAGGCGGACTTAAGCTCTTATATCCTATTAGACGTTCCAGACATGATCTCGTTTTTAGCTGAGCAGTTCAAGTCAATGCCCAATAGTGTATAGGGACTGAAACGCCCAAGAGTCCAAAGAGTTTTGGAGTAAAAATATTTAGATATCTCGTAAAAGACCAAAGTCCTGTATTTATTTATTGGCTCTATCCAAACAGCGTGGACAAACATTTCTCTATTATACACCTGTTAAGTGCATGCTATCCAATTGTAAACAACCGTTTGTTATCGTTCTACCTGTATTGCTTGTTTTTTTTTTCTTTTTAAGGGAGGGTATTTATGTGTGTATTTGCTGAAGTGCGTTGGTATTATTGTTTGGTTGGCAAAAAAAATTCACTGGGTTATTATTCATGCACCTTCTATAGCTAGCTGTGAGGATATTAAGCATTCACATTTATATAGAAGTTTTGTTGTTGTTCATCCAGGCGCTACCTGTGCTGTTTAATTGAACTTTTCCTGTTTTTTTTTTTTTCTTTTTATTTCCTTTTACTTAATTTTTCGGTTGGTTTCTTCTATGCTCAACATTTTTTTTTTTCCACACACTCTTTCATACATTTGTATTATTGCACGTATTCTTACCCGCAAGCCAAGCACTTATTTCGGCATTAAATTTCAACAAATTTGCCAATCACAAAAAGCTGATCTATGCAAAATCGAAGAAACGCGAATTCAATAACCGCCCATCCGCACCGTTCAAGTGTTCACCGACCGACCGAAAAACTTTATATACGACGCGTGTTTGTTCGTACAAATATGCATAGTACACGTAGAAAACCATCGAGTTTCACTTCACAGCTTCCTGCACATCTCTCAAAATGTCCTTTAACTTTTCTTACATCTATTATATGCGCCCCCTCGTATTGCTCTTATTGTTGTGATTGTAACTCCTTACCACTACACAGATACGCAGCTTTCATTAACATCCGTATCCGCGCTCTCACACACTAGAACAGCCGACGTTCTTTCAACATCCGTTCCCATTCAAAATCCGCCAAATACTAAAGAAATCATAGAATAAATTCGTTATGAGAAAAACAAATGCACTCAAACTTTCGATAAACACGCGCGTCGCTCGCCAAATACAACTCGTCACTGAGACACTGAGTAGAAGCGAGTTGTATGGCAACCGTTGGAACCAGAGAAGTTACCACGCCACACAACACAAACGAGCTCCAGCGCTGTGTATGTTGGTGTGTTTACAATCGTCAAAACAGTGGTGTTGGTCATTAGCCGGTGGTTTTTGGGCGCAAATTGTGACACAAAGCGTTGTGGATGATAAAGATAGTGCGCTAGCAAGTATTTTGGAGGAGCGTTTTACGTGTGTACATGATGCCGTTATTCACCACATTGGAGCCCACTGAAGTTTTGGGGAATTACAGCTCCTCACCAAATGATTGTGATGTTTGCTCTAGCGGTTACGAATTATTTGAAATTCATAAAGTTTCAAATGTGAGCAGAAAAATAAGAGAATATCTGGAAATAGAAGGCCTCTAAGCCTCTTATTTCTTTTTATTTAGCAATTTATAGTTAGAGGTTAGTTGAACTATCTCGTAACTCAGTTAAAAAGCTTTAGAAATCTATTTTGAATAGACTATTGTCTTCTAGGTGAAAGTACGTCGTAGTTAACTACCACCGATCAGGTGGCTTAGCATACACCCCAGGTAGGTATGGATGTTATGGTAGGGGGAAACCACCACTCAGATAGAAGGACCAAGAGGAGACCGATTTGCGATGCCGCGGTGCATCCAATTGGCGCGACGAAGAAACGACTGTCGAGGTAAGTTGGACCGTCAAAATAGCCCAGGCGGTTAGATGACCGTTTAAAGAAAGAAGAGTTGTGACTTTCGTACAGGGCGACTAAACACCGAAATTTTCTTGTCTCGATCTGCAAGAACTTATTCACACCGAACTGAAATTGGTGTCGAAACGACAGCTTCATAGATAGTAAGTCTAGTAGTTTTAGTCTACCCATGCCGTATTGAGACGACTATCTCAATATGGAACGCCGAGGACAAAAGATGAGGGCCTAGAAGGCAGTAGTAGTACTAGATCTTGGAACTCGAAAGAACGCTTGTCAACTTAAGCAGTCAAAGGATTGTAAAATCTACAGGCCGATTTACATAGAACTTTAACCTCAGACTTTTTAAATCTGTAAGTAAGGTGTTGACCCACAAAGTTTGTGGAACGTGAATCGAAGCAAAATGTTTAGCTATTCTTAGCTTATGGCTTATGGCGCGCTTATCTGTCAAAGTTACAGTCAAAGTTTCAAAGTTCTATGTATTTCAGACATTTACTTATGGCGCGAATGTCTGTCAAACTGTCAAAGTTGTTTGTATTTCAGCTATAATGGTTTTATTTAGGTTCTCTCATTAAAAATCTTTGAAAGGAACATTTGGTGATCGGGGGGCGCTATAGTTGACCTAGCAAGAGAATATTCATTATTTAAAAACTTAGTTCCACTTCCACTTGAAGTACTCCGCTTTTGAAGGAACAACGAATTCAAGATAATCTTACTTATCTGACCTGTGCGAAGACCAATCCACAAGGATTACTTTTAAAAGAACTCTAGAGAAAAAAGTGCAGTCCGATATAGTGACGGTAACATGTGCGAGCGGCCTTTCTAGCGCACCCTAACCTCGAAACCAGAATGGCGCACCCTTATAACTGTATCTATTAATGTGAACGGTTGATTATGCAGCAATAATTAACTGCGAATCGGAAAGGACATTTACTTCCCCCGCAGCATCCACTGTGTGTTGGTTAGACATAAAAGGGGAAACTAACAAAGAGAGGAATGTTGCATATTAGTAACAGCAACACCTCCAACTAACATTTACGCAATTTTGCGATAAAGTAATAACGATAAGAATATACAACAAATAATGAAATGTCAAAGTCAGTGTGAGAAAATGACGTTCGAACTAAATTTATTGACAGCATCGAAAATTACTTGCTCATATTTGAAGGGTACGGTTGGGAAAACAACAACACTTTGCTCGAATTCTTGGCTTTGTATGCTGTGTACTAGCAAGCTGAGAGGGTTTCCCTCGTTCCAGTTCTGATTTTGTACGCTTAAGCGCTTTAGCAACTCCGAAAAGGGGTGGAAAACTGCATTGTATTGCAACAAATTAATAATCATGTCGCGTGTACCGCTACAGCAATGACTTTGAGTAGTGAGGGGGTGATGTATGTGGGTTCAAAATTGGATTGCCGCACGTTGCACTGAATTTAACGCATCGGCTGGATTGAATGTTCCACCGAATTCGGTGTAACAGTTGATGAGAAGCGCCACTAGTTTTTCCTAGCTATGAACTGATTTTGGTGCTCTAATTTGACGTATGTTTGCGAATTGTAAGTATTGTGTAATTTGTATATCCTCTGCTTAACATTTTCCTTCGTTCCACAATCTTTGTGTAGCAAGACGACACTTATAGCATACATTAAACGTATTCGTCAAAAGGCTGAGTTTAAATTTCTATGTGAATGAGTATGAATACTTTGTTGTGGACTATAGGGTAATCAACAAGGTGAAGTAAGCTGTCAGTTGTCTTGCTCGAAATTCTTTCTTGTTCTGTCATTATGGTTTTTTACGTAAAATAAGTACGTTTTAGTACATAAATTTACTACCATTTTACTACTTTTTTTTTATATAAATATACGAGGTAAATGGTCCTATTCTCGGGTCATAGCTTTTTTGGTAGTTCTTGGAAGCAAACTTCAGCAAAATCATATCGTGGGAGATATTTTCGGAAAAAAAAGCCGATTTATCCTTACAGATATCCTTCGATGAAATCACAAAACTATAGGTTTCTGCGAGGTTTTAAGGAGTTTTCACCTGGTACAGAAACTGACAGATCACTATAGTAAGGCCCGTGTAAAATCAATACCTCTATGAAATAAGTTCAAATTGTTTACAAAAAAGTGTATCTAGGCCAAATAATTATAAAACATTATGAACCCATTCATATTTTTAAATTTCACATTTCCATTATTATAGTTTAAGATATTTTAACTATAAGCCACCACTTAAAAAAAAAAGTGTGACAACTTTTATGGAAAAGCTTCTTATCCAATTTGTGGAGGTATGCTCTTTAGTTTGGAGCTAACTACAGTTTAATATCGACTCAAAACAAGATCTACCATCTCCGCAGACCTTTCTTGAAATTGTTCGAGGAAGAAACCATTTTTATCGATTCCAGTCGAGAAGCCTTTGTGAAATTTTCCATACCAGAGTGAAAGGTCATTTAATAGTCGCAAAATGTACTAAAGTGTCAGTCAATGGCTTATCCATGAATGCGATCCCTTTCACGTCTCACTATTGATCACCTTCACGTTAGATTAAAATACAAAAATGCAATTTCTGCTATTGTTAAAGTTAGATAGTAATTACATTTTTTACTCCTTTTTTTACAAAAACGGTTAAAAACTCTTTGAGATTTTACCCTCCTGCGTACCTGGAAAATACACACGTACCATTTCAGATAGCGTCTGTTTCTTTTTATTCTCACCCAAAGGTTTTGTGGAGTGTTCTCGAAAGTGACAGTCCTTTGCCGGATATCCAAGATGAATCCCATAATGGTTCCTGATCATAAACTAATAATAATTAGTTCTCTTTTAATGTAAAATATTTAAATATAAGACTTAAATACATGCGTGTACTTCTTTGGAAGAAAATTTGGTAAGAAATCTGCTACAAAATGCATTCAGAAAGGATTGGGAAATAGATGCGAAGATATGTGCTAGTATGCATCCGAAAACCGTTCGAAAGTGTCTCAAAAACGCATACTAAAATGTACGAAAAATATACATAAAACGCATAAGAAAATGTGCCAGTTTTTGTAAAGATTTTTGTACTTTTATATATACATACGTTTCGTTGTTGTTGTTGTTGTAACGACAAAAATACTCCCCGAAGGTTTTGGAGGGTGCTGTCGAACTGACAGTCCTTGGCCGGATATGAATCCGGTACGCTCCGGTACTCCCTTGCGGTACTGCCCGACTGTCGTGGTAGCGATTTGGTATGACCATTGGAACCTTCTAGGTCATGTCACCCCTCCTTCCGTAAGGAAGGAGAGATGGGTAATGTGAGGTGAGAGGCATCATATCCGTAGATCAACCATCGAGTTGCACGTCATTACCTTTGTGCATATTCGTCGCCTCTTACGACCGGTATGCCTACCTCGCCGCAAGGGTTATACGTTTCGTTCCCACACTTTAGTGGGAAAACAGATCCACAAAAGTACTGTAAACGCAATATGAAAACGGATGTGAAATAAGTTTTTTATCAACAATTTCTTCCAATTTCGGATACATTTATGGATGTTTTGCTGGCTGGGAACCTACTTCCTTGAATATAGAATACTCATTTTCATCTCCGAAAGCAACTCTTTACAAAGTCAAAAATGTTGAATAGTTCTACTGCGCCTAAGTTTCATTTCTTAGCAATAAATTCGAGGTTTAGCTGCATCTCTCTATCTCTATGGCGCGATATACAACAGGTATATCATCATAAACCTCCTAAGAGATTTTTGCGCCAAGCTTCTCTTCCAATTTGTGGTGTGCCGATTTGAATTTTCCCTACAAATTGGTGGGACCTACAGTTTTTTGCCGACTCCGAACGGCATCTACAAAGGAGACAAATTTTTGCTGAGAAGCCTGTCATGGCAGAAATACACTCGGAGAGTTTGCCAAACCACTGCCGAGGGGCGACCCCGTTTTGAAAAACTTTTTTTCAAATCACTTTTGATGTTACCTGTACCAGGGCTCGAACCATGGACCTTCGGTGTGGTAGGCCGGCAACACTACCTTCACACCACGGCGGCCGCTGCATTAGCAATTTAAAATTTCTCGTCTTCATTCTTAACTGTTTCTGAAGTCTAGTGTTCGCAACATTTGTTCATTGTTCAATTAAATTGTTAATTGATTTATTAATTGATTAAGAAAGTAATTGCAATTAAATTATATTTTTTATTGATTTATTAATTGATTAAGGAAGTAATTGCAATTAAATAAATTGATTTAAAATTAATTGCAATTAAAATTTCAATTATTTAAAATTAAATTAATTACAATTGAAAAAATTTTTATTCATTTTTTATTATGAAGCACTTTATAATAATTAACCATTTTTTACAATTAGCCGGGTAATTATTCTTGATTGATTTCATTCAAATATTCAATACAATTTATCAGGGCACAGAATTTTCACGAAAGTGATAATTGAAAGAAATCAAGCAAGCTTCGTACAACAACACTGCTTGCATCTTTCAACTAGTGCTTCTTACTCTTACAGTAATAATATAATATAAACAAATTGTTTGTCTGTAATTTGAAGAAAGAAAAATAATTTATTAGATAGTACGCATCAACAATCTGCCATAACTTAAATTAGCTTTTATTCATTATTTCACAAATATATGGTCTTTTAAATTGTTAATAATTATATGCATTTCGTATATTTAATTGCAAAAGTAAAATATGAGTTGCTTAATAAATAAAACTTATTATAATGAAATACAGTTATTTATTATA
The DNA here is from genome assembly GCA_949987695.1 of Merzomyia westermanni. Lineage (NCBI taxonomy): Eukaryota > Metazoa > Arthropoda > Insecta > Diptera > Tephritidae > Merzomyia > Merzomyia westermanni. The sequence goes on from OX465290.1 coordinate 147,671,148, forward strand.
ATTCTATATCTTATGGGCACAAACACAAGAAGTGCAAACTACAAAAAAAATAACTCATTCCATGGAGAAAAATTGTTGGAAAATCTGCATTACATTGGCATATCACGTGAGGCATTGCTTATGCATTAAATGGTGTTTTTGTTTTCAAAATTGGTTGGGAATTAACTTATTATTCTGAGGTCGAATCATCACATAGGAAAAATATGCTCATCGGATTATAGCATAACTAGTTACAACTAATATCGTATTCAGTATGATGGCATATGTGAACGAGTAACTGAACTCCATCACTTCAACAAATTTGACAGTTTCAGCACGTACCAACCTATTTTTGAGCTTAAAAGGAATTTATTTTCCCTCGTATTTCGTAATTTTCTTTTGTATGATTGGCGATCATTTAGGTGACGATTCGACCGCTGACAGTGAACACATAGCGGCCGGTCTTCGAGAGAGCCAAAAGTCTTAACATTTTTCACAGTTATGTTTAAGTATACAAATCATATTTTTGAAATGTAATGTCTACATATTACGTATTTTCGAAAACTTAGCTTCGGTGTTTTGCAGCAAATGATTTTCATTACATCAATACTAATTAATATAATTAGTAAATAATTGAGCAAGGAATAAGTATGTATTATTTTCATACTTCAATCGAAAACTAGTATAACTATTTTTCAAATAATTAATCGTAATTTAATAGAAGTAGCTTATGCATTAGAAGCACTTGGATTTGCTTAGTGGGATATTAAAAACAAAACTAGCTTAAGCTAACTTATTTTAGAACTGTATTCATAGTAAATACATAAGTATCAAATGCTGATATGAAAATGGTGATTTGCTTTATTTATAATTATTTTGTAAAATTTGGATGTAGGAGTTTTTGAAATTATGTACAAACTTGATTTTTAGAAATAAGTTCTATACAGTAATGTTAAATAAATAGAAGAATAATAATATAATAGTATAATATCAATTTAAATAATTACGTATTTTGATCAAAAGTCTACCTTCACCATAAGAGAAAAAAATAAAGCAATTTAAAAAGGTAAAATCGAAATCCTTTTCGCTGTTTATACTTTGATTATTTGAAAACTCGTATAAACAAATAGTTTTGGCGGGTTACTCTGTATCGCGTTGCGAATAAAATTTTTAAAAATGTATGTAATTTGACAGCTTTCGAATAGCATTTGCTTTCGCATCACAATACAGAGTAGCCTCCCTGCATTTGTTTCAAATAAAAACTTGAAACGAACAGATTTTTTTTCAAATATTTACTTTAAGAATCGTGAAAAACAAAAATTTACACTTAATAGTTTTTAAAGCTAGAAATCGAAAAATAACTTAGTTTACAATATACAAGTCTTCAGATTTTTTCATTTTTTATTTTAGATCTGTATTTCATAAAAAATTTAGTTTCAAAAAATGTAAAAACTAAGCTTCAAGTATTCAAAAAATAAATATAAAAATTTTTAATACAGCAATTTTAGGTTTTGCTTAGCTTCAATGTAAGGATTTTAAATGATTATTTGCATTTATTTGTTTATTATGAAACATGTTTTGACCAAAATTTGTTGAAATTAAAAAAGTCTATGGAAATATCTTAACCACAAACAAAAACAAATGAATTCAATTTAGAATGCAACCATATAGAAAAAAATTTAACAAACGACTTACGGAAATAAAAGTTATTTTACAATTCACAAATTACTCTTAATTTACAAAAGTAGTTTTTCTAAAGACAAACTTAAAAAACAATTTAATTCATAAATTAAATAAATTAATTTGAAACATCTAGTTAGTTTAAATTTTAAGTCTTCCTCTACTTCGGAACAAAAACCAACACTTAAAAATCCGTTAATTCAATTTAAATTTACAAATTAATTTAAAAACCTATCTAATATTTTTCATGGCGTTTTTTTGCTAACAAACTTAAATATTCAGATCTCTATTTCGAAGAAAATTACATTGAAAGAATTCAATATCTACTAAATATCAATTTACAAATCTAGCTATCTTTATAGTAAAATCTAATAACAAACTTAAATAACAAAACCGGGGGGTTAATTCTAGTTTTGCGTTATCGCGAAGTGAAAAGTAAATGTGTTAATTCACCACAATTTTGGGATTCTCGTTTTACTTTAAATTTTCGATTTCAAGTGAAGTGAAAAAAGCTAACGCCAATATAAAATTGGTGTTAACATCAAAATTTCAAAAAATCCAAACATCAGACTTTTTACAAATTTAAGCATTTTAAGTGATACAAATAACTTTTTTTCTTACAATTCTATCATAAGCTATCATTTAGCAAAAACAACTTGTGTCAACGCAATTCAAATCTTCTTCAGCGAACACTTTTCACCGCACATATGAGAATCGCATTTATAGGTCAGTGAAGGAAAACGTCAAGTGATAGCTAAAGTGAAAAGATTTTTTTCACTTCACGATAACGCAAAACCAGAATTGACTCCCCGCTCTCTTTTTCAAACAATAACTAAATACATAATTACAAATTAATTTGCAAATCAAGCTTTCTTATAATATCCTTAGCCTTATTCAAACTAGCTGGACCATGCGTATTTGTCGTCGCCATCTTATGTAAATCGGACATATATTTTTCAATATTATCCGTTGTAGCGCCATGTGGTTGTGATGGTATGGACAAACCGGAGAGCGCATGCGCCAATTTAGTTTTTAACTTATCCAAATATAATTCAAGCAAACGATTCTTTTCGGCCAATTCATCATTTTCGTTGGTCATTTTTTCGACACCAAATTTCATATTCTCTACATGTTTCTCTAATACCGAATTTTGTTGTTCTAAATCTTGTTTTGATTTACGCAATGTACGTAATTCCATATCGAATATTTTATTATGTTCCAAAAATTCATTTGTAAAAATTGGTATTTCAGCGGGTACAGCTGTTGCGGTTACAAGTGATTTAGCAAGATTAGCAGTTGAAATAGTTGGTAATGTTATTGTTGCTGTGGTGTGTGTTGAGTTACTATTGTTATTCTTGCTGGTGTTGTTGTTCGAGTTGTGATTGCTGTTGTTGTTACTGCTTGTTTTATTAGTGTTGTTAGTACGAGTGTTGTTGTTGTTGTTGTTTTTATTGCTATTCGTATTACTTGTGGCGCCTACATTTGTGGGTGTGGAACTATGCTTACGTCGGGTTCTATTATCCACAGTAGTTGGTGTTGTTGTAGTTTGGCTAGGTGGTGGTGAATTATCCTTTTCCGTGTTATGTTGCGATTTTTCCTTGGTAACAGCTGTGCTGCTGGCTGCATTTGTTTCTTTATTGGGTGATTTTATGTTTCCAATTGATTGCGATTTCTCCTTTAAGACGGGTTTGACAACTTCTCCGGGGCTCTTGCGTGCCTGTTTAGCGTTATTCTTGGCCAATTCGCATGCCAACACATCGGGATGCTCTTTGAGGAATATATGCAATTCGTCCATATAGCTGCAGAGAAGAGAAAAGAAGAGACGTAAGTAATGGATAAACAAATAATTAAAATATACTTAGGTAGGAGCCCTGAAAAGCTGTGCTCATGTACACATACTAGTAAGGCTACTCGACCAACTTGGGTTTTAGTGCAAATAAAACAATTTTATTTAACTATTACGGCTCAACTTTTTGCAGTTATCTTATTTATTTTTTGAGAAACTAACGCAATGTTGTTTTTGTAGGCGGATGAGAGCAGCTAAACATATTTTTTAATTACAATTAAAAAAATTACAGATTTCAAACTTCTTAACATAGATATTTTAAAAAGTTACACAACAGCATTAAACTGAAACAAAATTAGAGTACAATTTCAAGCAGAACGAGGACAACATTTTTAAATTATATCGATATTTTTAAAATTTTGTATAGAGCTTTTTCGAGTATTCAGTTTTAAAGTTCACTTACTGAGATGGTTTTAGATCTTTTGATATGCAAGAAAACGAGTTACTTCGCCCTCAATTAGTCAAAAAATTCGCCACAACTTGTAGACGTTTCATCAAACTTGCACTGTTCAAGCGAGAATGGATTTATAAAACTGCATACTCCAAAAATTTGCCTTAGTTCATTTAAATACTTTGGATTGTGGGTTTTAATTTTTGTTTGTGCTAGCATTTTGCGCCCACTGTATACTGCTGTGAATATGCATGAATATGAATGCATGTGCTAATATAAGTATATGTACAGACGCATTTCTGCAGGTAAATAGATATATAACTTGAGATTGAATAGACTACATGTATTTTATATAATTTTTTTTTACTATAACTAATGATTACAATTAAAAATTTGAGTTTAGTAATAGAATACCTATATACAATGCCATGATTTTGCAATGTAGTACAATTCAAATTTCAATCTTTCGCATAAGTATATACTTATTGTTGCCAAGCAGCATTTAAAGTTGCCCAACAGCAATTGGCGGCCGCCGTGGTGCGAAGGTAGTGTTGCCGGCCTACCACACCGAAGGTCCATGGTTCGAGCCCTGGTACAGGTAACATCAAAAGTGATTTGAAAAAAAAAAAAGTTTTTCAAAACGGGGTCGCCCCTCGGCAGTGGTTTGGCAAACTCTCCGAGTGTATTTCTGCCATGACAGGCTTCTCAGCAAAAATTCGTCTCCTTTGTAGATGCCGTTCGGAGTCGGCAAAAAACTGTAGGTCCCACCAATTTGTAGGGAAAAATTCAAATCGGCACACCACAAATTGGAAGAGAAGCTTGGCGCAAAAATCTCTTAGGAGGTTTATGATGATATGCCTGTTGTATATCGCGCCATAGAGAGAGAGAGAGAACAGCAATTTAAACCAACGAACATATACATAAGTACATAAGTATATTTCTCATGAAAGCTTTTAATACTTTATAATTGCAGCTGGGTAAACTATTAAACTTTGCACATAACTTACAATTATATACATATATATATATGTACATACTTACATATGATGTTCTACATTAATTCCATCCATACATACATTCATGCATTATTTTGTCATAGTCGAACAGTCCTGCCATCTCCCCTTTCTAACCCCTCTCTCCACCCCTTCATTCATAATTATTATTCATAGATGTTCTCAATGTACTCACCGTTGCTTATCCAGTTCTGCTGCTTTCATATAAGGCGCTTTTTTGTCTTCTGACATCTTTTGCCATTCTTCACCTATAATTTTTGTATGTTCCATTGCTGTTTTCGTAGGTAATTCCTTACGCAGCGACTCACGTCGATCATTCATGTAACGAACATAACCTAAGAGGAGAAAAAAACGTAAAATACTGTTAAATAGGCATGCTAGGGCACACATGATATCGCATACATATTACTAATCAACAATTACAAAGTTTAAATTCCATGCATAATATGTATGTATGTATATCAAATCTTCTACGGACATTCAGCGAATATTCCGCGTTACATATGTATGTATACATATCTTCAGCAAAATACATATCCATATAATAGTATGGAAATGAAAAAGATCTTATACTTATAAAAATACGTATGTACACGTGTAAATAGATTCCCAATTACAGTATATATAGCAGACTTAGCCAAATGTAAGACTTCCCCCCTTCCACACCAAAAACAAAAAAACACCCATGTTAAGTAGTCTGCCAACCCCCATAACGTGTATACTTCTGTCACTTACCAGTCAATGGCATCTTCGGCGCCCCGGCCACTTTAATTTTACGTCGTTTCAAACGAAATGATTGATCATCCTCAGGTGTTGATCCACCACCTACGCTACTACGTTTACGATTAACTTTTTGTGCTGTTGATGTCGATTGCTCCACACAATCCTCACCATCTGATATTGAAATAATTGGTATATCATCATATAGCTGCTTCGTACCACCAGCTGTATTGGACGTTATCAACTTAGAATTATGCGGTTTTTGCTGTTGTTGTTGTTTGGGGTTTTTGTCATCATTGATTTTAATTTTTTTTAAATCTGCATTTGTTGTCGCTATCCTTGTTGATGGTATTTCAATAATCTCAATATCCATATCCTTGTCAGATGTATCAGATACTCCCCCAGCAACATTCATGTCGGTTATATTTGGCTTTGTTGTTGGATTTTGAATATCTTTTTTTCTTGTCTCAGCAGTTGAAACCGCTGGCGTAGAATGATTTGCACCGCCGTCAACTCCACTGGTATTGTTGTTGGTGTTTTTGCCGCTGCTCACTGCCGACGTCGCTGTCATTAACGTTGCGCTCATCGGTTTTTTACTGTTCCTTGCCGTTGATTCAGCAATTTCCATACCTTTTTAACACTTTTCGCAAGAAATTGATTTAACAGTTCCTTTATATTTTTTAATTTTTCTTTTCCGACCTTTTTTTTTATTAATTAAAGGTTTCCAGACACTTCACCCCTAACGAACTTTCTTTGCCAAATTTTGCTGAACATATGAAGAAACAACTACGTTGGGTGTGTTTAGCAACACACGTACAGAAAATGCGTGTACGGTGTTCAGGGTTGCAATGAATGTTGGTACCATGATCAAATAATTTATATGGTCGTTTCACATGACATGGCGTCTTCTTCTTCCTCATCCACACCTTATGTCAAACTAACATATCTTTGTTTTTTGTTCCCTCTCACATGTGCATTTTGACATAAGAATTCACCGACGTCAAACGGTAATTTCGTGTTGTTGGCCGATTACGGCGACCATATAGATTATTGGATCATGGTTGGTACTAGCGAAAAGCTGAAGTTTACGGTGCGTTTGTCGTATCGTTGTAGTATTATCCTTAACGTAAGAGAAAAACCAACATGCAATTGGTTGTTGTTGTTGTTGTTAACAGTGCTTCGCCCTGCCCCAGATTGGACAGGGTAGAACCGGCTGTTGTGGGAATGATGCAATTGGTCGGTAAGGTTACTTTACGGATAAGGAATTACGATACAGCACCAATAATCGATTGCATTGTTTCTCATAAGGTTGGTCTAATCAGCTGTTTTATAAGGTTAACGCACCAATAAATTGAGCTTTACGTATAAATAGCAGATTTTGTTTGGACTTAGAGCCCTGTTAATGGCGACATTGCCATATCCATATAAAACAGCTGATCCAACCAACCTTATGGAAATCAATGAAATCGATTAATGGTGCCATACCATAATGCTAACGCCATAATCTCAAATCTAAACGCAAAATGAACTTCAGATTTTGAATTAGCTTTTAGCGCACGCAATTTGATTTCGGTTGCTCTCATACAAGTTGTATGGGCATGAGACAATTTTGACAGAAAATTCACGCTGTGCGTTTTTATTAGGTTGAGCTGTTAGCCAACCAATCGGTTTTTCGTTTTCTGCCATATCCATAACCGACAAATTGTTGAGCTAGCATTTTTATTAACTGTGTGGAACTTGTATGCTTCGTTTTCGATGCATTTAGATTAAGTGAATTGTTAGTTGCGTAAATCATTAGAAAGTTTTTCTATTTTCTTACTTATAATGAAATTATTTTAAGGTTGAGGCACCATTAATCGAAGACAATAGATATTGTTAACTATATGGTATGGTTATGGCTATGGATTAATAGATAAGGAAGCTTGTCTGCAGCTTTATATTTCAAAAATTAGTTAAAATCTTAAATTAAAGAAGATGAATGCCTGCTTGTCTATGTGAGAAGGAGCAAAATACTCAACGAAGTCTTAGGCGATTGTTACCGGTGTAAACAGTCCTTTTCCGGGCATTGATCCAGTACTCCCGGTACCAGCATCTCCTGGTACCCGGCCGACTGGCGCGGGCAGGATTACTTCGACACCTTGTCCCTTCGAAACCCGATTTTCGACGCCTCTTCAACAACATACATACCAGGGGTATATTCTATGCCCCTAACCCCTGCTTAATCGGTGACACCAATGCTAGATGCAAATGAAACACTGCAATACTGAATGAATAGCCTGAATACTGAATGAATAGTCGTGGGAATACATATTCTTATTTGGACTCCGTTAGAAGAGCTCGATGAGAATTCCAAGAGTGATCGTGCCCATTAGGCAGGGCGAAGCACTGTTAATAACAACAACATCGGAATTCTTACCCGTTTATTATCAAGTGGTTGAACGTAGAATTAGCGTCATGAAAACGGCCCTTAGTTGTTATAAAAGCCGGCTAACTCTAACCGTCAGTTCAATTGACAGATATTCGTCGATTATGTTTCAAGGGCTAATTTGTCAATATCTCGCTTACGATAACCGTAATTTTTTTGACAAATAACCGATAAACATCTGTCAAATAAAGTGCCGGTTAGCGTAGACCGTCGGCTAGTCGATATTTAGCAATAAGTAGGACTTAACCCACAAAACAGTACTTGCGAAAAGTAAGAAATAATGTTCAGTTGAGATGGCAGTATTTTGTCAAATATCAGTGTGATACGTTTAGGCACTAGCACCTGAATTACTTGCCCGACCTTTGGCAGTTGACAGCTTAATTCAATTCGGGTGTGGCACAACATTACTTATTGTACTGCTCCTCCGAGCTAACAGGTATCCATAGCGTTTGCGGCAGGAGTATGGATGAAATGGAGAATGTACGTTTTATTTCTTTTTGAGTCGAGTGCAAATCGTAAAATTCTCTCTTCGTCATTTCTAAAATATTACTTCTTCGATTTGACGATTTCCATTTGACTCAAAAATAAATCAAAATAATATAAGGCTTGGAAATTGCAGTACATAAATTTAAAGTCCAGCAAGCGTCGACCTTCTAATTTTGAAATAAATTGATTCAATTACAACCGTTGTTATGCGCCAAGCAGAGAATTTGACGTTGTTATGCAAATCGTTCGTCAACCTTTTTTTTCCACCGTCATATTCAAAACGGTGAGAATTCAATCAAATATTTCAAATATTTTCACACAAAACAACAGTTGTGACATTCCTGTTGTTTTGAAAAAAATATTAGAAATAAATAAAAATCCAAAACTCATAAAACAGGCAGCAAAGTAGTGGAACCAAATTTGGCCAAATTGACCGCAACGCTCATCGAACTTGATAAGAAAGCGGTGCCGCTAATGACGGTAAGCTATATAGCGAACGTTACATTGCGGCACCGCTCTCCGAGGAAACCAAATCTTAAATCTTGATTTTTAACAGTTGCTGGTAGCCAGTAGCCCGATTCTGTAACTATTTTAACGCCAGGTGTTAGCGTTAACTTCGCTTAACACAATTTTTAACGCTTTTCCGTATTTGCTAACTTTTAACCACACGAAAAGTGTTACCTAACACTTTTTGTGTGGTTAGCTGTCGCGAATTTGATTCGAGGTGTTAACGATCGCGTTAATATATTTACAAGTGTTTTACCGTTTGGAAAAAGTAAAAAAATTAGATTTGAGTTTTTTGCATGTAATTTAGGGCTAAATACGTCTGAACACCACTATTTCCATATTTTATCATTATCAAGAGTCAGCCGTTTAGCGGCGTTAGAGGAGAGTTACAGAATCGCATTTTCGTTAAGAACAAACGCCAAAATTTGGCGATAAGCTTAACGCTCGGTGAGTGGTTAAAAGGTACAGAATCGACCTACAGGGCATGATCCAATAATTTATATGGTCGTCGCAATCGGCCAACAACACGAAAATACCGTTTGACGTCGTTTAATTCTTATGTCAAAATGCACATGTGACAGGGAACGCGCAAAAACGATTCGTCTATTTTCTAAGCTTTTCACGTATAACACACACACATAAATCACAAAATTTCTTAAAATGCTATCAGAAAGCACTCGTTAAATATCAATTCACAGGGAATTTTTATTAAAAATAAATAAAACACGAAGCGAAATCAATAGCTTTTCCAAGAACTGTAAACAAAGAATGTAAACAAAAAACAAAGATATGATAGTTTGCCATAAGGTGTGGATGAGATAGAAGAAGACGCTATGTCATGTGAGACGACCATATAAATTATTGGATCATGCAACGTATCAGCTGTGCGGTATGTTCATTGTATAGCCGGCGTTCTGACAAATGTTTTGACATTTCTCTGACAGTTCCTGTGTTTTCTATTTATTCTGTCTCCCACACTTCTCTGCTATAGTTGGCAAAGCGTCTGTATAGAATTCAATTTCAGTTTAATGAAAATGGTTGTGTTGTTTGGTGAGACTGCGTTGGCTAATTTTTCGAATTGCACTACAAGAATAAATCACTAAAAAAATTGAAAAAAGAAACTAAAATTTGATTGCGGCCCCTAAAATAGTGTCACTAAAGCTATTTACTTATATCATGGCAAAATATAAAAAGGAAAGCAAACGAAAGTAATGTGTACAAAATTAAAAAAATAGTGAAACAATTGAGAAAGGAAGCTGTGAAATTGAAAAGAAAAGAATCTAGAATCCAGAGTGCAATTATGAATGAGAATTGGTGAAAAAGAGCACATAAAGATTGTGAAAAAGTCTAATTTAATAAATGAAAATACGAGTTAAAAAGAGGTTGTGATTTATCGATAGACAATATAAGAAAAAAAGTCTCAAGTGCACAAGTACTTAAAATCTGAAAAGCACCCAAAGCCAATTGTGCCTGATTGGGCATCCCTTTATATATAAACAAAAGCTAGAAAAAGCAGACCAACAAAATATACTCCGCACGCATCCATTCCGTCATCCACAACCTGCTTGGTGTACCTTTCTCCAATAGCGACCTCAATTCAGCACCAATTTGTCGAACGGAAATCAGGTAATTTACTAAAAGCTTTCTTGTTTTTAATATTTATTGTTAAATAAATTCTACCTATGCTCTGGCATCTGCGTAGCGCTGTGCTGCAAATTAATTTCATTACACAACTTTTATTGCTATGTTTGTTGGTATATCTCATTTACGTCAGGTAAACTGTTCTGGCTGTGGATGCGTAGCTTTCTGAAACCACCCTGGCGTTGAATGTCTACGTCGTGCTATTCTTGTCTTTACTACAGCTACCTTTTGACGTTCTTGCGGGCGGCTTGTTTTGATTGTTTTGAAAACAGGTATTTCGTGTATTCAACATGAATTGCTCTATGTGCCCACAATGGAGCACGTTTGGAGTATACGAGTGCAGATATATGAATGTATATACATATATGGTGACTGCATACAATTGGGTTACGATTTTGAAAAAGAATGAAGCACAACATACACTCAAATCGGCAAGGAAGCCATGCAATAAACGTTAAGTAATCACGTTCTTGGCGGCCGCCGTGGTGTGAAGGTAGTGTTGCCGGCCTACCACACCGAAGGTCCATGGTTCGAGCCCTGGTACAGGTAACATCAAAAGTGATTTGAAAAAAGTTTTTCAAAACGGGGTCGCCCCTCGGCAGTGGTTTGGCAAACTCTCCGAGTGTATTTCTGCCATGACAGGCTTCTCAGCAAAAATTCGTCTCCTTTGTAGATGCCGTTCGGAGTCGGCAAAAAACTGTAGGTCCCACCAATTTGTAGGGAAAATTCAAATCGGCACACCACAAATTGGAAGAGAAGCTTGGCGCAAAAATCTCTTAGGAGGTTTATGATGATATACCTGTTGTATATCGCGCCATAGAGATAGAGAGAATCACGTTCTATAGGTACTTTTTCGCATACTTCTTGTCTGGCGGCTTGATGGTTTGTCTGGACGACTGCATTTGTGTGTTAAAATCGTCTGAAGTTGCATTTACTTGCCGTTAATTTAAAAGCTTTAACACTGACTGACTAAATTAGAGTAGACTTTCCTAAGTATTAAAGTCAATCTTTAAAGGAAATCACAGGAACGCAGCAAACAAATGCTTCATGTGTTTAGAATCTATCCGCCGTACGTATGCCTGCCGTAAAGGGTTAGTAATAGAAGGTGCTAGTACCGGAGCGTACCGGATTAATAACCGGCCAAGGACTGTTCACGCCGGTAACACAACCCGCATTCCATGCCTGTTTAACAATTAATTGGTGAACCTTCGACTTATTTGCTACGCCAACAAACTCCTCGAAGCTGTTGACAAGTTCGAGAAGTTCTTCTATATAAAGCCAAAACATTTCTTTGCCTTCTTGACAATAGTGACCATCTACACCCGTTTTACACTGTTCCGATTACCAGTCGTATTTCAGCAAATTTTTCCTTTCGTACCTAAATATAACACCAAAGTATTTTAAAACTCGCCTATGCGGAGCTGTTGGGACCTTTAAATTCCAATCACAGCACTTTCTCTTTTGTTTAGATTTGTTAGCATTTCTTTTGCTTCCAAAATGTATACATATAAACATAGTTTGTATAATAATATGTGTTATTATGTAAGCTTTTATAAATTAAATAAATTTACATACATACATATGTGTGTTCACACAACACCTAAATAGAAAGCTTATCACATAAAATTGTAAGTGGTGTTGGTCACACAGATCCGAACCTTATATACTTGTATTTAAAATTTACCTAATTTGGGTGGTAAATAATATTTACTGGCACCTTAACAGGCGAACACTTTAATAATGTTGTTTGGATGTGCTTTTTATTTAGAATTTTTGATAGTACTAGTAGATCTGCAGACGTTGTCTTGTCCGAAAATTTACACATTTATATACATAAGTACATTTGAAAATTGAACTCTCCCCCTCATCTTTAGCTTCTTCTTCCTCTGTCCCTTGTTGTTGTTGTTGTTAACAGTGCTTCGCCCTGCCCAATGGGCTCGATCACTGTAACCCTGTCCTTTGTCCCTGGATGTGGACAGTCCATTCGTGGTCTGAATCCGTTATGTTCCGATACTACCAATTTCTGGACCTATCGCGGGGATATAATTTATTTAACCAAACGAACCTTAGTGTTCTCCCTCCCCCCATGGGACAAAGATTCACATACGTTTTTTGATTTCTATTTCTACCAAAATTCGTTCTCACTCCAGCTGTCCTAAACGATGTACTTGCTGTATGAGTCCCTAGTTCTTGGTTTATTTATCATAGCAAATCATGCGTCTGTATCCGAAACTGCTAATAAGTAAGTATTAAGCTATTTTTTCATCAGCTTTATATACTGAGTTTAATTCTCTCTATCCGCTTTTATTGATGGACAAAGAAAGTTTAACGTCAATTTGTACAGGGTGGCACAAAAGTAATCCTCCTATCAGAAAATGCTATAAATTTTGCGATTGGCCCTTAAAGTCAGTTCTGTTTTGACATTTGTGTAGTAAACACATGCGAAATACACGTTAATGAACAATGTTACGCTACACTGCTCCAGAACGCGGAATATTGCTGACTATTTATTTGACCAATAATCGGTCGGGGCCAAACGGTTACTGTGAATGGTGAGCGCTACAGAGCAATGATCAACGAGTTATTTTTGCCGCAACTTGATGAATTGGGATTGGAAAACATGTGGTTCCAACAAGACGGTGCAACAGCACACACTGCACGTGCCACAACCGATATGCTGAACATCGGAAGCTTACTTTTGCGCCACCTTGTATATACACATAGATGCGCGCAGACAAATATGAATGTCTATGGAAAATATGAATTCAAACAAGCTTATGTTGCCACTCAACACCATGAACAATGACCAACAACGTTGGCGTGCGCAACCACTCTGGAGGTCACTAAAGCAATTGACTTAAAATGGCACAACTTTTCACTGACTACGTACAGAGCTTCAATAAGCGCATAGAATAGAAGACGAGAAACAGCAACAGCATCAGTCATCCATTTAGTCGTTGAAATATGTGAGCTGCAACCATCCACTGCAGCGCCAGTTCGCAACCTCCACAAATATATTTACACTTTGCTCTATTATTAACACAAAAAAAAAGAAGCGAGAATGAGGAAACAAACAAAATCCGATAGCACCAACTAAATCAGCAAGCTCCAGCAACCTCTCACGCACAGCATGCAACGCGCGCATTAATTATTCATGTCTAACTAACGTTCTGCTACGTGCTTCTGTGTGCTACGACGTTTAGGTACATGACCGCTGCCTGACTAACAGACTTTTACGCCGAATGTTGCTTTTGTGAACTTTGAACTACTCTATCTCTCTCTATAATCGTCCCTAACTATTTGTAGCTTAAAACCGCTGCAACGCACCAATCAGTCGTTGTTGTAAGCAGCACATTGCCCTTATCAAGTACCATTTAGACTTATTCGTCGTTTTTATTCGTTTTTCAACCTATCCCATTCCCTAACGTTACTTCTTTCATTTTAGTGCATTTGGTTTACTTATTTCTTTGTGATTTTGTGCCGCCATTGCTACATAAACTCCAGCTCCTAAGACGCCAAACTTGTCTTGTGATTTGTTTATTCTTTGTTGAGTTTGTGATTTTCCAAAATTTGGTTTTGGGTTGTTTTTCCCCAATGACTAAGCGTTATTTTTGTCTTGGTCTGCGGTTGTGATGCAGACAACAAAGCACCGATTTTCACCTCTACTTGGTCTTTGTTGAGTTACAATTTGATGGCTTGTACAAAGCACTTGGCTTTTTAATATTTTTGTGGGTTTCAAATTAACTCAGATCTGGTCTACAGATTTTTTTCTAGTAAAGGATGAGGCAAACGCGATTGGGTGAAATGAAATCACTGTCTGTTAGGGGGTTGGAATATGCTCGAAGTAGGCATAGCGGTCGATCTACGGAGAGGATGTCTCTCACCTCTCATTATCCATCTTCTATTTCGTTACGTGAGGAGGGGTGACAGGACCTAGAAGTTTGCACTGGTCCTACCAAATTGCTGTCACGATATTCGGGCAGTACCGCAAAGGAGTACCGGAGCGTTCCGAGTTCATATCCGGCAAAGGACTGTCATTTTCGACAACACTCCACAAAACCTTCTGGGAGTGTTTTTGTCGTTACAAACAACAACAAAAACAACTTTATGTTGGAAAAATTGTTTTTGAAAAGGTCAAAACTAATCGAATACTTATTTAGAATTATGCAGCCTTGTTAAATAATGATTACTAATCGTAATGATTACCGGTTTGATTAATTCTTTTATTGATAATTATTAATGATTGATTACCATTACTTTAAATTTTTAATGATTATTTTCCTATTAATATTTAAAAAATTCCTGATTTTTTACGATTATTAAAGAAAATCAAAATGTAATCAAAAAAACTGGTTTTGATTACTTTAGATTATTAGGCGACGGAATGGCGTTCATGTAGGAGCTGTCAATGGCCGCTAGGGCTTCACACACACTGTCGGCTCATTGAACTACATAACTGACGTCTGCTTATATACTAAATTAGAACTATGCAGACCTGTTAAATAATGATTACTAAGCGTAATGGTTAATAATTTTCTGAGAATCCAATTAAGATTGAATACCATTACTTTCCATTTTAATTAAAAAAATAATCAAAAAAAAACCATGATTTTATACGATTATTAAAAAAATCAAATATAATAAAAAATAATAAAAAAAACTGGTTTTAATTACTTTTGATTATTTTTGCCTTTTTTTTGGATTATTTTTAATTGTTTCAAAAATAATAAAAAAAAACCAAGATAATCAAAAAAAAAAAAATCCAAAAAAATAAAAAATTTTAAATAATCAAAAGTAATCAAACCAACTTTTTTTTTTAATATTTTTGATATTTTTTTATTATTCTTTTTTTTTTATTATTTTTGATTTTTTTCAGTATTGTGGTAGGAGCACATAAATATACACACCAACAATACTAATTTTTTCTGATGGTAATCAATTAATAATTGCCTTTTCTTGAAAAACAAATAATTAATAATCATTACCAATTAATTGACTACTAATTACTAATAAAATTTAACAGGTCTGGAATTATGCTTCATGTGTAATCAAGTGTGTAATCAAGTGATCTCACAGCCGTTGCTTGCTGTCTATTACGGAACACAAAATTGCTAAACATCGCCAGCACATATTTATTGAATATTTAATTTTAAAGCTAATTTCAAAATTCCATTTTATTTCACATTCTTTGGACTGCAAATTATCGACTGCTTTTATTGATTTTACTGACTTTCTTTGCACTCTCAATGACCCATATTTGTGCACTTTCTCAAAAGCTTATGCGAAACGCTTTTGCTGCTGAAAGAAATTGTGAGAAATGAAGTATAGTAAATAAAATAAATATCACCCATATTTGTGGCCTAAGACACTTAAATAATCAGCTATTAAACACTCGATATTATTACCGCTTCCTTCATTTAATGGTGTTATATTAAAATGAAGATTAAGGAATAAATTAATATTTAACTGAATATGAACGCTTAAAAAATAAAAATAAAACTAGTTATAATAAATGAAAATTTGAAAACTTTCTAGCAAAACTTTTAAAAATTGTATAAAACACAAAATACAGGATAGCTGATTTTTGCACTAAATTACCCAAAAAACAAAGCAAACGTATATAAACTTGAAGCTTACAAAACCATAATTTTTCGTTTACAAAAAACTTTGAAAGTAAGCGTTTTATAATCGAAACGCCACTTTGATTATAAGCTATTTATAATTTGTTTTTTTTAACTAATTCTAGTTTTATGCGCTTTAGTGAATTCACTAAAATAAATTTTATTTTTCATATTTACAATAATAGCAGTGAAATTAAATTGGATATCGTTCGAAGAAATCAGAAGAAATTCAGGGCAATTTTCGAGCGACTTCTAACTTGCACATTTTGAAATTTTTCAGAAACTCTAGATAAGTGACGAGCTGTACCCAGCTCTACTGACTATAAGCATGTGTACAGTTTTGTTCAAAATAATAGTAGTGAAACTAATTAGAAGTAGAAAGAAGCTGTTTTTTCGAATTTTTTTTGTCAAGGATGTTGGGTATTTTTTCCCATACAAAATTAATATTTCTTCATGCGTTGTATGAAAGAAATCACTCAGCATCCTTGACGAAAAAAATTCTAAAAATTCAGTAAAATTTTTGAGCGAGTTCTGACTTGCACAATTTTGTACTAAAATTTATTGGTCTACAAAATTGCGTACTCAAAAATTTTCTGCCAAAAAATTTGAAGATTTTGATGCCCATTTTTAAAGTTTAATTAACTTTCCTGAACTTTCTGTAAACTTTGAAATTTCTTCTTATGTGGTTTCTGTTATGGAATTCGCTATATCTTAATTCTAATCTAATGAATCTTACTAAAATCACTGCTTCTTCTTATTTTGTCGAAGGATGTCAATTTTAATTTCACTACTATTATATTGAACACAACTGTAAAGGTAGTGAGCCTTATCATCTGATGGAATCACGCGATTACATCTTTATCTCCTACCCTTTTCTTATCAATTTGGCATGTCAATGCAAGCGCTACTACTATTTTTTACTTTTATTTATTTTCCCAGCTTTTGCCTTTGGCAGCAAACGGGTCAGTGTTATCTCTGATTTATTCTAACTGTTATTTTCTTTTTATATTTGCAATGAATCACTACATTGTACATATTATAATAATATTTAATCTTCAATTTTATTGCCACTGTTGACATTGACATAAGCCGAGTCAAGTAGCAGCGGCATTTAAACAAGCAAACTCAGCATGTGATTTTTTATAGTTAAATGAATTATTTGCAGTTCAAGCAGTTTTGTTACTATAAACAATCTTTTTTGTTACTATACTAGATGTTCACGGACATGCTAGGCTTCGTCACGTACCCAAACAAAAACAGTATATACAGCAGCACCGGCAAAATGTGTATGATATTTTAAAATATAATTTTTAGAAAAACTTCCACTTAGAAAAAATGGAGGTTTCACCAGACCTGTTAAATAATGATTACTAATCTATTGATTAATTATTTTCTTGCAAATCCAATAAATGATTATTTTCCAATTAATTAAAAAAATTATAAAAAAAATCATGATTTTTTACGATTATTAAAAAAATCAAAATAAATTGTTTTGATTATTTTTTTGTTTTAAATTTCTTTAAAAATTTTTTTTTTAAATTTTTTATTTTTTTTTATAATTTTTTTTTTTGTTATTGTAAATTTTTTTTGATCATCTTTTATTTTTTTCAGTATTGTTGTAGAAGCGCATAAATAAGCAATGTTTTTACTTCTCAAAATTTAACTAATATTTACCTATTGAATAATAAATTTCTTCCATCTCTTATTCTTTTCTTTTAGTGCAAATCCCTTAAATGTTAAAAAAAACGGCATTCAACAAAAAGGACGGCGAAAAAGCAGTGCCAACATAACCTGGATCGCCAAAGTTGTTGAAAACAAATTAATAAATTATTCAAGTCTTTCAATCAGCGAAACGTGATAGAATTTGCTGAGACCCAGTGGCACTTTTGGGTAAAACTACAAATACACAGAAACAATAAAAACTAGCTAATCAACGAAACTGCTTCTAGGAATTATCAAAATTTCACATAAATATTCCAAAACCGGCAATAGCGTAACGTCTTGCCGACTGATCAGATTTTAATAGAAACATGAATAAAGCCGGCAAGCATATACAAAGTGGCATTGGTGTGGCGACGTCACCTACCGCCATCAATTCCGCCGGCGCACTATCCACACAAAAGAATGTCATCAATTCTATAATGAGTTTTTTGCCTGACAATCGGCCCATCACATCGCTACAAATTGTTGAGGATTACGAAAAGTACGTAGCAATACTCACATATGAGAATGAAAAGCAAATATTTTTATGCAATAAATATAAGTATGTATTCACTAGCAAATGTGGCAACGCAAAAAGTATGACAGAGCATAGGGTGCTGTGGCATTCGCAAGACAAACACGCATTGTAGCATTGCTGTCGCTAACCAGCGCCATTATTTCTATCGCTCTTGTGGCTGTCTAAGAAATTGGCTGTTTATTTGGCCGCAATATTTTAGCCACACAATGGCTTATACAATTATAATAAAAAAGTACAGGGTGGTAAAAAAAGGCGAAGCTTTAAATTTTTTGATTTTGTAATATATATTTGTTATTCTTAGTTTTCAGGTTATATTGAACTCTTGGGAATTTATAATGGATACATAAAGTAAACAACAAAATCGCTCCTATTTTTGTCGACAAGACATTGTTATTATGCAAAAAACCAAGGCGAATTTATACCAGGTGATATCACGGCGAATTTGTTGCTTTATACACACACATACTTCATGTGTTTGTTTTCTCTTTGACAGCTTCTCCTGTCAGATTGCATAGCATTTTTTTATTTTGACAGAAGAAGCCACTGGTCATATGTTTTCATGAGATTACCTGTGGTTAAGTAAATTCGCCTTGCAACCAACTTAAAAGCTGAGAGAGTTATGCAGCAAGAGAAATTCAAATTTTATCAGTTAGCTATCAGTTTTCCCACTCACTACAACGAATACGTCGTCAGTGGCGTACCGTATCTGCTGGGCAGATTTGTGCGAGTATGGCTGACTGCATTGAAGACGGCGACACGTTCTTATGGAGATCTATCACATATGCCGTTGTAAGCAGTTTCAAACTGACAAGCGAGAGAGCGTGGAGTTGGTTTTTCCTTGCTAAGGAAAACGAAGATAGAAGCAAATCGCTGATAATCTAAGTTTGAACTATTAAATTATACTTTTATTTAATACAATTTGTGTTCTCTAAATGTTTTTGCTACTGTTTAAGACAATTCACATCTTTCTTTGTCGCTTCCATTATAACCAAGTAGCTAATACTTGACTTCAGTCATCCACAAGCTTAGCCTTATTGTAGCTATGATTAGTAGCTGCCGCCTTCAATGTGTTCAGCACTAACTGTCGAGTTAGACTTTGTTACATAGAAATAACAACCCTTTTTCGGGAAAGAAAATCCGAGTCATTCCGGTACGACAGAACAGCCTGTTGTGGGATTGTTCAGCCCTTATGTGATTACTTGCCGCTCTTTCAGAAGACTTGGTGAATTTATTGCAACTGTTGACAAACGGAGAGCTAAGAAGTGTGAAAAAAGAGGCAAGTGTTCACAAGTGTTTAATCGCAAGTATAACCGTATTTGAACTCGAAGTGAAGTTGCTTTCTTTCCGGGCATACCGTGGAAGAGTAGAGGGCTAGATAAGAACTAGAATTAAAACTAAAATTATAATCTCTTGAACGTTGATCAAACGTTCTATTTGATCCGCTGTGTTTTTGAATGCCGTAGAGTTAGACCAAGGTACACCAACTCGATAGCTGTTAACAGCGACTAAAGTAGCGTTTATTTGGCGCACCCTGTTCATACCGCTCTACATTATCTTGCTTCTTGTTGGCACTCTTGTGCTGCGGTCGCATAATTAGCCCACAATGCTTCCGCATGTATGTGTGTACTTTTCAAAATACCCTATCTAAGAATTTTTCGCAGCAATTGCCTCTTAATGTTGTTTGTATAGCTAATAAATATATGGTTACACATTAAAAAGCAAATTGACAGTGGGTATATCTATAAGTTTTACAATACAACAAGGCGAAAGTTTAAGCCGTTAACAAGAAATAGTGGGTAGTTGTGCTGATCCATAGCCTGAGTCCAACGTAATCTACACTTCAATGTGATAGGCATAGTCGAATATCAGTAAGCTCACAACCGTTGAAAATTATATCTTATGAACTTTGTGAACTTTTTACCAAGCCTAGTTTTATAAGATCCTAGGACTCTGATACGAATTTTCCGGGCAGCACTATAGTCTCTAAATCCTATCGGCGAAAGCATTGAGTAGAGTGTTTGCAAACTATCTGCATGGTTTTGTGGTTATGCGATAAGCACCATAGTGTAAAATGGCACTAATTGGTTCACAAAAGCTTAGCATGGCTTGGCGCTAGGCTACTAAAATCCACGACCCGAAGGTTCAAAGGGTCAGTCGGGCGGATACTAGAAGGTATTAGTAACGGAACGTACCGTATTCCATTCATTTCGCGGCTATGACCGCAACATAACTTAGTGCCAAAGGATGTTCCGCCCCGGAAATAGTTATAAATTGCCGCCTGAATACGAACTTTACATATATATATTTATGAGACAAGAGTCTGTGGGCTTTATCAAAAATCAAACTGCTTTTAACCATCATAAATAAGTTTGGAAGGACTTACTAAACTCAACTGTGTTTACTGACTAAATACGGAGTTTACACTGATGCAAGTGCTCCATGCTTACAAAAGAAAAAAAAGAGAGAAGGGGCACATACGATTTCTCTTCGCTATACACGTTTATTCACAGATCTAGTAATATGCATGAAAGCGCCCAATAAACCCACTGTTTCGATTTTAACTTGCTAGCCCTGCTATTTAAGAGTATTTTTCACTCAAAGCACAAATTCCCAGCATTTTAACACGAGCAGCTGGTATTTGCTTGCTACGTGCCTTCAACGCTTGCATTTATGCTATACTGTTACATTAGTATCTCCTTTTAAATTAAATAATTTTTTTAATAAGAACTATTTTATACTCGCAACGTCTTTATTTATATTCACAACTCATTTTGTTTTGTCTTCATTCTCTTTAGATGTCCAAAGAATTTCACACCAGTACATCGTACTTACGATCAAGATGCCGATGCAGATTTATGGCGTGAAAATAATATACTCTTCGGCCGGCAGACTACACGCTACTTATGCTTATCGAAGACTGAGGGCTTACCCGAGTATGTTGTGGAGACGCTCAAGTGAGTATAAAGAAATTTTATTGATTGAGTTTTTGGGAATTCATAATGGATACATACAATATACAACGCCGTCTGGAAATTCATAATATAACAATACAACAAGAAACTAAAATGATTGATCGAAGTTAAGTTCATTAGCGTTAAGAACACTCGGCCAATTTTTCTACCTATAATGTTAGTATCACAGAACCCGTCTCCAATTTTTCTTGAAAGCCAAGGTGTTAGTGGTTTTTCTAAACAAATGACGTGGTAGAGCCTTCCTCAAAACCCTGCAGCCGGGATGGGGTGATATTGCAATCAGATTACGATATATTAAAGGGTGTTTTTTTAGGGGTATAGAACTTCAAATTGAAATAAAACACAAGAAAATCGTTTTAAGTTCCATCAATTTGGCTTTATTGGAAGGATAATTTTATGCCATTAATGTTTAAATATGATTTCGGGCATGTGGCCGCCGCGGCTGGCTCGAATAAAGCCAATTCTACAGGTCCAATTTTCAACCACTTTTTCGAGCATATGGGGCCGTATGTCGGCAATAACGCCACGAATGTTGGCTTCCAATTCCCCTAACGTTTCTGGTTTGTTGGTGTAGACGAGCGACTTCACATATCCCCAAAGAAAATAATCCAATGGTGTCAAATCACACGACCTTGGTGGCCAATTGACAGGTCCATTCCGCGAAATTATGCGCTCATCGAATGTTTCCTTCAATAAATCGATTGTGACGTGCGCTGTGTGGCATGTAGCGCCGTCTTGTTGGAACCACAACTCATCCACATTCATGCCATCCAATTCGGGAACAAAATAGTCGGTTATCATGGCTCTATACCGGTCTCCATTAACGGTAGCTGCCTCTCCAGCATTATTGCGGAAGAAGTATGGCCCAATGACTCCACCAGCCCATAGAGCACACCAAACAGTCAGTTTTTGTGGATGTAATGGCGTTTCAAGGGTCTCATGTGGATTCTCTTCACTCCAAATGCGGCAATTTGGTTGCGATGAAAATCAGCATCGAAATCAATCTCATTTTCGGCCCATACACCAAAATCACGACGCATTGCATGGTCTCGCGGCTTTAATTCTTGCACAAGCTGGATCTTGTAAGGTCGCAAGCCAAGATCTTTGCGCAAAATCTTCCATAAAGTTGATGGACAAAGCTCCAATTGCTGTGCACGGTGGCGAATCGATTCATTCGGGTCCTCTTCAACACTTTGCTCTACAGCGGCAATTGTTTCTTCGGTGCGCACTGTTCGACGTCTCTGCGGATGCGTATTATCACATAGAGTAAACGTAGTGCGAAAACGATCCATGGTTAACCGAATTAATTGCTCTGATGGACGATTATGTCGACCATAAAATGGACGGAGCTCACGGTAAACTTCGCGAACTGAACCATTATTTTCGAAATAAATTTGCACGATTTGCAAGCGTTGTTCTTTTGTCAACCTGTTCATGATGAAATGGCAAACCAAACTGAACATAAATGACATTAGAGTTGCCAGATTTGACCACAAAATGCCAGTTTTATCTCTATTCGAAAAACAAACCTGTAAAAAAAACACCCTGTATATAGCCTTACATATCGCATAGAGCTTTGTAGTTCCTAAAACATTTGCATTTACCGCTCTGTTGCAACTCACTTGCTTCTCACTGCCTAGCCATTAGCTGCAATTTCTGTGCTCTTCGCTATGCAAAAGTGAGTGCAATTATTTTATTTTTTCTTAAATCAACTCGTTTAGTTTTGTCATTCAATAAAACACAAACGGTTGATAACTGCTCTTTCCGTAATGTGTTAGTAGCTCACATATAAAGAGATAATTGTTTATTGTTCACGTAATTGGTAATCGTTTGTGCAGTTCTATACGTAAATGAGTCAGTGGGACCTTGACTAATTGATTTATATTTAGTTAACATGTGGAAATGTCAGAAAACTTTGCAATACATATTTATTAAAACGAGTAATTTTGATGCAAAAGCATTTGATTTTTAGCTAAAATTTCGCATTTAAGCACATACTTATGTGTAAAATTGCATATTCTAGGGGAGAAGGAGCCTTATAGATTTAGTAACCCAGTAAATTTTTTCTCCAGAGTATTTTTTCTCCAGAATATTTTTCAAAAACGATTTATTTCAGCTGAAAATGTATTTTATTTTCGTTTCTTTTTGACTCTGGTATAGAAAGTTATTAAGCTAAATTCTAATTTCTTCAGACAAATTCTGAGATAGTGAGTTTTTGAAAAATATTTTCAAACCGGCTGATCTTCTCAGCAAGCAAGCTGTGCGAGTATATCAAAGTGCCCAGACTCAGATTTCAGACCTAATTACAAATTGCATACATACATGATGTATTCAATACGCACAAAATGAATGCAAATCAAAGGCTTCATCAAATCACAATCGCATTTGTTCGTTGTATTTTTATTTGTTTCTTAACTACTCCCTGAACAGCACCTGTGCGTGCGTTTTTGCAAACTGTTCCATATAATTTAAAACAATTATTATGTTTGTATGGCTACTTATATGTGTACTCTCGCATATAATAATAAAAGTCAAACATAAATAAACGAAATAAGCAAACAAGATTTATTTAACCGGCAAATAACAATGAAACCAATCGTTTTGTGCTTGTTTGTAATGGAAAGGTTATGTTGTACAGTGATTGATCCAATCACTAATAGTTCTCTAGCATTTAATTTTCTATACTAAAATTACGAAAATGCTATGCAAACACATAGCTTTAATTCCATCAAAAAGTTTCAATGCAATCTGTCATGGTCGCTCTCTTACGTTCCACAAATTTGCTAATTCGGAGAAAAATTGCACGGCAAAATTAATTCCTTCCCGTCCAAATAATGCCGAGTTATCCACCTGTTCCACTCGATTCGCTTGGGGTGCTTCGCTAACTTGATGCTAATCATTTATAAACAATTTGGGCAATAGTGCTTTGAAAAAGTTTTTTTTAAAAAAGGGTCGTTTCTCAGCAAAGGTTTAGCAAACTCTCCGAGTGTGTTTCTACCGTGGCAGGCTTCTCAGCAAAAATGCATCTGCTTTGCAGAGTTCGGAGTCGCCAAAAAACTGAGGGTACAGCCAATTTGTAAGAAAAATTAGAGCCAGCACACCACAAATTGGTAGGGAAGCTCGGTTTTAATCGTATATATTTATTAATTTATTTTTAGTGCAGAGCTCAAAAAAAGCTATGTAGAAAGATAGTTGAGGTAGTGCACTGAGACCATAAGATCTATTGTGCCCTCATGTCCTTGTTGTTGTTGTTGTGGTAACGACAAAAACACTCCCCGAAGGTTTTAGGGAGTGTTGTCGAATTAACAGTCCTTGGCCGGATTTGAACCTGGTACGCTCCGATACTCCCTTGCAGTACTGCCCGACTGTCGTGGTAGCGATTTATGACCAGTGAAACATTCTAGGTCATGTCACCCCTCCTTCCGTAAGGAAGGATAAGATGGGTAATGAGAGGCATCATATCCGTAGATCAACCATCGAGTTGCACGTCATTACCCTTGTGCATATTAGACGCCTCGTAGGCATATTCTAAACCCCTAACCCGAAATCCATAATGGAAGTCGGCTTTAGTGCTTGTATGTGCCGGCATTCTCGAGCTGGAACTCCGAGCGACTTATGCCGCCTTCTAGAGATGGCGTCGCATTTGCACAAAATGTGCCTTGAGAAGCGACACAGGCTGCCCGATTGGTGGATGAGGGCTTTGAGCCTGCAGTGCCCGTGAGGACTCCTGTTATAATCCTAAGGTTGTTCTTGCTTAGGTGTATTACGCTTGGTGTTTTAACCGCCCCTTATTACTTATGACTGACGTAGCCACCCCGTCTGGCCCCAGTGTTCCTCCCTCATGGCAGCCTCTTCTCCCCTGAGCCTTTCTTTTATAGTATGAGGACTGATGGCCAAAAACGATTCGGGGCCCGTTGGCTTTGTTGCTGCTGCCTCCTTGGCCAGCTGGTCCGCTTGTTTGTTACCCGCACGACCTAGAACCCATGCTAGTCGGAGGTTATCGTACGCCACTAGGCTATCTAATCGCTGCACACACTCTCGGTTATGGCTCTGTTGTCACACGGCACCTTCGACACTACTCAACAGTCTACAACGAAAGTTATGATCTCCCTTCAGTTACAGACTGGCCCGATATTAAATTACAAATAAAGCACCGCATCTATCGAACTTTTTTCAATTGCTGCGCTTGTTTATATTATCGCTAGAGGTGCTCAAAAATGTAAAAAACGTGCTGTTTTCGGACCACATTTGCAATCTGCTTCAATTACAATAATAAAATGAGTTACATGTTTTTTTTAAGACACCGACGCAAACAATTTTACTACGAAAAATTTTGATGTTTACCGAGAATCAGTAAAAGTTTTTTTTATTCGCTTTTATATAAAAATGAACCTTTAACAGAACGTCATTGACGCCAGCATCTAATAAATTGAGTCACTTAAGATTACAAAGTAATTCTATTTGATTCACAAGCTATTGCGGATCTGGCGGAGGTGGGAAATTTACATACTTTCGAACATAGTTGGAACTGAACTTAACCAATTAACGGTAAAGAGGGTAAAGTCACTGATTTCAAATAAGCGCACCTTGAGCTAACGAAACTGAGTTCAAAGAACGATGAGACGATAGTTTTAGATGTGTGTGTGTGAACAGCCAAATATCATATACAAATGTACATATGTAGTCTATAGATACAGTTAAGATTGTGTAATCAGAGTGGTATAATGAGAAGACCAAATAAATGAATCATTTACAGAAGTGAAGTACATTTAATGAGTGTGTTTGTTTGTATGTAAGAAAAACCCAAAGACAACTACCACTTATAGAAACGAGCTATACAAATTTTAAAGTTCGTTTTCCAATCATGGTAAACGGAGTCAGTTTCTGGATGCGGCTATGACGCCCAAATAAAAAAGAGCAACAACTGACTGCAAGTCAAAGTTAGCCCATACCCAGCTCATCCTAGAAAAGACTAGGACATCGCATTTCCAATACAACTGTAGGCTCGTAACCTGCGGGTTACGGGTTTAGAATATTCCCGAGGTAGGCTCGATGGTTGATCTACGGATATGATGCCTTTCACCTATTATTACCCATCTTCTCCTTCCTTAGGGGGTGACATGACCCAGAAAGCTGCACCCCAAAAACTTCGTTACAAACAACAACAACAAGCTATACACTTCAACCAAATTTTCCAAAAATTTCGGTTTTGATAATTTTTATTAATGAAGCCCATTAGTTTTAATGAGGGCTGGAGCCATGGGATAAAATTTAACATAACCAAAAACTCAACATAACCTCAAACTTTACTTAATCAAAAAATTCAGTAAATATGTTTTATTCTCTCACTTTCAGAGTTATACCCGAGAAGACGCAACCGCCCAAAGAATTCTCATTGCTCTCACGCACAGCCGATACAGAACAAAAAGCGTGGCGTAAACGTCAAATCGCCTACAAACTTACCAAACGCGGCAACGTCACACAAGCCATCACAGACATTATACTCTGTTCAAAATTGAAAGTGGCACCAGAAGGTTTCAAATTAGCTGGGTAACTTAAAAGAAATGCTTGAAATTAATTATCTGCTAAACACAATTTTTGTTTCCTTCCTTTTTAGTGACATAAATGGCGTCTTGATTTGTTACAAAACAGGCGCCATACCCATACGTTCATCGCCACCCATACCGGGGTTAGGGTTGTTAAATGGCAGCAGCACGAGCAATACAAGCAATGTTAGCAGCGAAGTGGAGAAAGCATTAAATCGTTTGAATTTAAGAAGTGGCGGTGCCAGCTGGACTGGACCGCCGAAACAACCGGTGAGGGTATTCAAATAATTAAGTAAAATAAATTTTTTGTAAACGCATTTTCTTTTTCTTGTAGCTACCACCTGTACCCAGTGATCATGACTACGAGGAGATACAGGCTTCATATCAAATTAAATCACCGCAAAGACCTGCACCACGTCCTCCCATTCTAGCTAATACTGCCACAAATACTTCGGAACATAGCGTCGGTACTTTGGGTGCCTATTCCGAGGTAGAAGGTGTGCCATTCATAATAAATCCAACGTTGAAACGAATCACTGATAATATTGTAAGTTTTTATTTCAGGCAGACATTTCTTATAGAAAATAGACAAAAACAAGTGAATTGCATTATATCAACATAACCTCAAATTGAATCTAAACTCACACCAAACAAATTAACATATTATTTTCTACATTTTTTACAGTTACCTTCACTGCCACAAATTGCGGATGTGCTTAAGGGACTCGATTATGATTTTCAATTAGAGCGACAAATACTTTGCACTATGAAATCTTCGGCTTCGAAAAATCCATTTTTTAAATAAACAAAAATTATTATATACATATATATTTACATATAACTGTTAAGGAATTTAATGAAAAGATTTATAAATTATAAAATATTAAAAATTAGCTGTTATAAAACCCCGTTAAGAATTGAGACTAAAACAATTGTAAAAATAGTTTGTCACACAAAAATAAATTGTTGAAATGCTAGTTTACATAGTACTAAAACTGAAAAATAAAATTACACATATACTACGATTAAAAAAAACGTCAAAAAATAAATATGAATAAAATTAAATAAAAATGCTGGAATAAAAAAAAAATTAAAAACTAAAAAGAAAAATTACTTAACTTAAAAGCGAAATGAAATGTAAAAAATAATTTAATGAAATAAAACTTCAAAATAAAAATGTTTTATACAAGTTTAACAAATTTGAAATAAATTAAGAAAATAAGAACAAAATAAATTTTAATAATTTCCAATAAAATAAAAAAAAAATTTGATGAAAATAAAATTGGCCAAGACAACTAAAAGGTAAGCATAAATCTTTATTGCTTTTTGCATTGGTACGCGGCTCTTAACACGTTATTTGACATTTATGAAACATTGAAAAGAAAGAGATTGTTACGAAAAACCAGCATTTCAAAATAAACTAAAAAACTAAACAAAACAAATTAAATGAAACAAATATTTTAACTTAAATAATTTGAAAAAATTATGTATTAACAACATAAAAAATAAAATATGATTATTGAAATATATCTCTAAAAGAAAAAGTTGAGAAACGATTTTAATTCTAGTGCATCTACGCGTTTACTTGACTTTAGTGAGTTAAACGAACAAAAAACTAAAAACTACAAGCATACAAAACTTCTTAATATTCTAATTTATGCAGTTACTTGTAACACATAATAATCACTCTTTTTCATTGTTTT
The DNA here is from genome assembly GCA_949987695.1 of Merzomyia westermanni. NCBI lineage: Eukaryota > Metazoa > Arthropoda > Insecta > Diptera > Tephritidae > Merzomyia > Merzomyia westermanni. The sequence continues at coordinate 147,699,917 of OX465290.1, forward strand.
TACTTTGTAAATTGTATTTAAAGAAACTTAGAAAATTTTTTTATGAACTCTGCCCTTACTCTTGCTTAAATGAAATTTAATTCTAAAAAAATTTATTTAGCCTAACTTTTCTTTCTTAAAAATTTGTAATGAAAAAAGACTATATACATATATTGGAACGATTTTTCGTCATCCCTTGGTCTCAAAACCAAATTTGACAAGGGATGACGAAAAATCGTTCCAATATACATCAATCATTCACCCTGTCGGAAAAACAACAAAACAAAATAAAACTATATACATATATATCTCACCAACCATTGCCATATCCTTGTGCCTTTCTTTTTTGTCCAGCAATTCTTTTTGATTTCATGTCGTTCACGCTCTTTCAATCTCGCAGCATTGAAATATGAATGCAGTGTGACAATTAGGAAATAAAGCAAGATATCATAATTTAGGGCTAAGTTTTAAGTCTAAGTAAATTTGGAAAAATTTGTCAACTAGTCGATTACGATCGGTTTGTCCCATACCTGTTAAATTTGAATAGTAGTCAATTAATTAAACAGCTTTTTTAATTGGTAATGATTATTTTAATTGCTTTTCAATGCAATTACTAATTCATTACAATTAGAAAAAATTTAAAAATAATCATAATTTTTTATGATTATTAAAAAAATACTGAAAAATAATCAAAAGTAATCAAAAAAAATCAAAAGTAATCAAAATAACTTTTTTTGATTATTTTTTATTATTTTTGATTGTTTTAATAATCGTAAAAATATCATAATTTTTTTTATTATTTTTTGAATTAACTGGAAAATAGTCATTAAAAATTAAAAGTAATGGTAATCAATCATTGAATGGATTCTCAAGGAAATAATTAATCAAACAGGTAATCATTACGATTAGTAATCATTATTTAACAGGTCTGGTTTGTCGGATATTTTCTGAAACAACGTTTACCAATTGCTCGATTAGTTGACTAATAAAATCATATTTTTGTGGAACATTTCAATATAGTGTGTGACACCTAAGAACTTAAATTTCAAATTTCGCAGCTCTTTTTTGAAACATATAAAATAAAATTGCGCTCAATAGACGGCTAAAATATTCAAAAAGGTGTTATCCGTTGTTTGAGCTAGTAAATCTAGTTCAACCATTTAAAGTTCAAATAACCCACATTGTATGGCACATATTGGGTTAACAGTTTTCAAATAAATGTGCATTATGTTGTCGTTGTAGCAGTTGTTATTGGATTAGTTATGTTTACATGTTAAAAGCCAAGTTTTTGGGTGGTAGTACGTCATTAAAATTTTACCACTTAAATTTTAATGGTAGATGTAGTATTATAAAATATTTTTCAAATAATTTTCATTTTCTATTAAATATCAGTTTCGTTTAAAAAAATAACAAAATATCGTTTGAAGACAAAACGTCGGGTAGTTCTTTTTTTTTTGACTGCTCACTATTTACGAATTTGGCCCACCGCTTGCATTTCTCTTGACTGTGTAATTAAACTGTATTTTCAACTACCAAGTTTCCCCCATATACACATCTTTTTGTTTTCATATTTACATATGTGTCTATTTACTGCTGAGTTATTTGAATTAGAGAACACACGCCCTGCCTTTCAAGCTCTCACATAACTTTGTAGTACACCAATTATTGTGATCAATTTTTGTCAATATCAATATAAAATATTAACAAGAATATTTAATTAAGAATTAAAAAAAAATATTTATAATTCGAAAGTAAGATATGTTAACAAATTCAAATAACACGTAATTGATTTAGTAAATAGAAACTATTAAATAGCACTTTATATACATAAAGATATACATACACACCCCATCACATATTTATAAACTTACTTCTCGAATAAAACAGGATTATACTGAAATAACAGCCATTGAACGCTTAAAACCCCCATCGAGGCTGTTGTTTCTGAAAAATTTTAATATGAGTGCGTTTACAAATTTGCAATGGGGTACATATTACGTATGTATGTAATTATTTTACGATCATTATTTTATTGCATACACAAATATTTAAGTAACAAAGAAATCAACAAAAAGAATGTATACATACTTACATACACTTAATTGTTAATTGTAAAAGTATTAAATAATTGCATATAAAATTAGAAATTTAGTTGTAGTTATAAATACTTACACAAAATAAACATCCATAAAATGTAAAAATAATTATTTAAAATCAGTTTACGACAATATGAATCATACATAGTAGCTAGGGGTAGATAATTACTTAACTCCCCCTGGCTCTATAGATTCGCTGAGGCCAACTGAGCAAAAACAATATATTCCTGTTGAATTGTTACAAACCGCAACCTCCGCCTCCCAGGTGAATAAGGAGACATCTCAGTAAGCACTATGATGAAATCCGGCATCACAATTTCTCGCCGCTTGATCCAAAGGTGCACCGACAGGCCCTCAACCTCATCCACACAGAGTCGGTAAACTGCTTTGTCAGCTCTCGCTCAGTTAATGCCGTCATTCAGGCACAAGCTCCACCTGTTGCCGAAGAAGAACGCGAATTGCCTAGGAAGACAAGGGTCATGCTGGCCCAACTTCGTTCTGGTTACTGTAACAGATTACCTATCCAGACTGAACGCTGACATGCCAAATGTCTGCCCGGCGTCTCATTATTACACTTACCATCTATTTATCTGCTCAACTGATTCGACTCTTCCATCCATATCCATAGAAGGGTCGATGTTATTTATTGACATCTCTTTGCCTTGTATTCGCACACACTCGCGCTATCTCTCTTACTCTTCCTTGGTACACGCTTGCATGCATAAGCATAGGCATCGTTATCTCTGTTGTGTTTAACTAGTGGTGGGAGTGTTATTGAGTTAGCGATGGTACATGCTTGAGAAGATTCGCCACCGTGGTGTGAAGGTAGTGTTGCCGGCCTACCACACCGAAGGTCCATGGTTCGAGCCCTGGTACAGCTAACATCAAAAGTGATTTGAAAAAAGTTTTTCAAAACGGGGTCGCCCCTCGGCAGTGGTTTGGCAAACTCTCCGAGTGTATTTCTGCCATGACAGGCTTCTCAGCAAAAATTCGTCTCCTTTGTAGATGCCGTTCGGAGTCGGCAAAAAACTGTAGGTCCCACCAATTTGTAGGGAAAATTCAAAACGGCACACCACAAATTGGAAGAGAAGCTTGGCGCAAAAATCTCTTGGGAGGTTTATGATGATATACCTGTTGTATATCGCGCCATAAAGAGAGAATGTAGTGACCTAAGAATTGTTTTGGTGACCTGCGACTTGCACATCGGTCGTGATCGCGGCTGTGAAGAAAGGGGGAAAAGTATGTTGTTGTGGTAACGAGAGAAGAGTGTCGAAGGCAGCATTTAGCGTTTTTTGGATGGTTTGCAATCGGTAGGAAAGTAAGGGATCCCTGATTTCGAAATTCATATAATCCAGAACGTGAGACGTGCTCTTAGGGTATCCTCCAGCAACACTTGTTTATTATTTATCAGTTGATAATTTGGTTATTTTATCGAGAAATTTATAAGTATGTACAAGTTCTTTGGCTTAATGTATTCGACTCATAAACGTATAGCCTAAAAGCGTACAGCTGAACTTATTCATGGGGCGAATATCTTTGGAGAGGGTAGTGTATGAATTCAGGACAAAACAGTGACCTAATAGGGGCTTAAAACGGACTAAATTGCAATTTTTAAACTCCAATCCTTCGAACCAATTCGTACTCCGCTCGCAAGACATCCACCGGATACGATAGTAGGCATGAGTCCTTTGTCCTATTAGCTGTGTATAAATTATAGATCATTGTTTAATATTTGCCGTTGTTGTTGCACTCGAGGTGGGCTTCGCTGAATTCTTCATCAATGCATCGTAGAGAGTATTATCGATAATACGTTGAGCTTGCAATTGCATGCGGGGGTCTTGAAGTTTGCGTAATTTGGTTGCCACTCCTTCGGCGAAAATTTCCAATTCAGCTCCGCTGTTGCTGTGTAATGAAGCATTTGAGGACCATTTATCATTTATGGGTGGAGGAATATTTGCTGGAGTTTATTACCTCTTTTGGAGTTGGAAGCGATTCAGGTGATGTTTTTTCCGTGACCACTAATGAATTATCCTAAGTGAAAAATAACGAAGATAACAAAATTAGGAGGTTGTCAATAATAAGTAAAATGTTTAGGCCCGTAATTTAGGCAGTCCGTGCCCTAGATTTTTTAATCAGAAAAACCTAACTATTCGGAAGTTAAGCAATTAAACCGCCTTCGAGTTCCGATCCCAATCAGCACAAAATCTGTTTGTCGAAGTAAGAGGAAAATTGATACACTGGAAATAATAAAACCGCTTTAGTCGGAGTTTTCGAAAGGGAACCGTAAAGGGTAGTGCTTGCCGTACAGGATAGTGACTCACAAGTCTTCAGAAAGGTGAGACTACCTAGAACGTTCGATGTGTCCAATAAAAACGTTGGCACGGCAGCCAGCTAGAACGTAAAGATGCTTGGCGGCGATTTAGTAATAGTAAATTATTTGTTTTAATTTAATTTAATTGTTCCATATAGAACGGGGGGTGCGGGGCACCTTTACACCTTGTATGTATTAATTGAAGGCGAGCACTTGTGGCTCTGAGGTATTAGCGCGGGATTGGCTTCCTAATTTTCGATGTGAAAACCCCCGATTTGCGATTGCAAACATAGACTTTATCTTTCGAATATTTCATAAGCTGGTTGCGAATTATAATAGCATGCAATGCAAGTGAAATAAACGACAAAAAAAAATTATTACAGCTTATGTCGCTTAATCATACTCGGCAACTAGACGGCTTAGTCGTCTAGTTATATTCCATTGGTCGCTCGAAGGACCATATCTAAGCTTTATGAATTAATTAATTTTTTTTTATTATTTTATTTGGTTTGTGTCAGGCCTAGACGACCGTGTTGCGCAAAAGTTTTGGAAATAATTTATCTACTTAAGCGAATAAACGAAAGAAATAATTATAGCTTCTATCGCTTAAACAGCGCTATTGGACTAGGTATGCCTAGCAGCCTGTGCAGACTTTAAGGACTTTATTTACCGCACTGTGACAATCCTTTGGCAATACTGTCAACTAATATCCAGGATAGTATATAACTCTGTTCCCGAAACCTTTTTCAATACCTACAAAAATTGTATTTCAACCTCTCTACTGATTTCTTTATTTGAATCTCTTACGGAATTTGGTCCGTCGATGAACTGCATCAGATCCAATGCATACCACGTTGGTCCGTCGTTTTTTAGCTTTTCATTACGATACTGACCTCGTAAATCTCTTCATGCCGGGTAGACATTTGGCATGTCAGGGTTCAGTCTGGATAGATAAGAGTTCAGTCTGTTACAGTATCAAGAACGAAGTTGGGCCAGCTTGACCCTTGTCTCCCTAGACATCAGAGTGATATCACACTTATCTCAGGCATATCCGTACAAAAGTAGCAGCCTCAGTCAACTGGGTTTTAAATTCTACCGTGGTCTCTCCTGTGTCTCTTTCTACCATTTATTTAAAATAGGACGACCGATAAGTGCTCTTAAAACTCCCTTTGATAAGCCAGTTATTCAGTTTGACAGATAACATATCACACCTGTCACGTGCACGTACAATTCGGCTCCTGGTGGTGTCCCTGGCTATCTCAGTATAGGGTGGATAGTGGTTCTTAACCCGCCATCTTCAGAGCCGGACGGACACATATTTACCTTTTTTCCTCGTTCACCTTCCACTAATCTTTCTCCCATAGGAAGCCCACCCTACCTTGGACCGCTCGCTTCATCAATCCTGCCCTGCGATCTCCCTTCTACTACACTCCAGACTCCTCACCTCGTCGCCATACCATCCTCACATCCCGTCCAAGGAAGTAATTATCTGATCATGTCAAATATAAACTTCAGACCATATAATATTTATTCACAATTTTATATGACATGTTCTTGGTTAACGACGAAACGCTCTCCAGCTAAGCCTGGATATTTGTCGGGTTCAACAGCAGAACAAAAATAAATTTAACAAAAAAACGGGAATATCCCTATAATTGAGGGGACGATGGGAATGCCTGCCTAAAAGAGCCCTGTTAGGATTCTTCCCTACCTTCCTTCATGCATGTGAACGACAAAAAAATTACTTTTTACTAAGGGCAGATTCGCTTTGACCGGAAACAGAACGAAGTTTAAACTTATACACAAACATACATAATTATTACATCTAATAAAATTTTAAATTTAAATTGGTAAGAAACAATGTAATGCGGGACGTAGCGTACTCGCTAATAGCCCACCAATTGTGCTATAATAATAATAGCTATAAAGTCAGCTGCCATTAATTTTCGAAGCTTTCGCGCAGTAGGGGGACTAATTGAGGTTCGATAAATTTTCCGCTCTATAATTTGGTACAAAAGGACTTATTTACTCCCGGCGCATTTTATGCATGGATTTCAACACAATCCTATAGACGTATCAGTATTTAGAGGATATACTGAACAGACCAAGTTTTATAGATTAAAATACGTATTTTACACATATATGAAAATAAAACATCACCGAACGGCTCTCCTTCTAAGGCTGCATCCATAGATTCCAAAATTGTATGCGTGCATATATACGTGAGTTGTGCATTTATGCGTGATTTGTGCATTTATGCGTGATTTGTGCATTTATACCTCCAGCGCTGTGATCCGTGGACACACCAAATTAAACGTTTGTTACAATTTCTTCTAATTCCGGGGTTAGCACCATAGTACCCACGCTCGCCACAGCTGCTACCCGCATTAAACGAAAACCGGGGCTTCAGAAACCGTCACTTACTTTAAAATCACAACAACAAAACATGCTTCAGTATTTTAAAACACCCGGGTATCTATATACATATACGTGCTTGGCACTGGAATCCTCTCGTATCACGATTTCACAAACTACTTTCTCCCAAAAACTTTACCAAATTTATTGTAAACATACCTTTTGCCGCTTTTTTGACATTTCTCATAAATTATAGTAACGTAAAAGTGCTGATTTACCATCAGGATTGAATAAAATCAAGGAAATATCTATTTTCTCTACCAGAAAGGTATTAGTGACAAAAAGTAAGTACAAATCAACTATTGCCCCTCTGAATTGGTGCACACAATCCGGAGATGATTCGCTTAAAAGATGTCCGAAACAACGAAGTTCAAGTCAATTCCTTTGTTTCCATCAACTCAGAGCGGCCCGAAAAAGTTGATCTAAACTAATATATTCCTTTCTTAGGATTTTTCTTGCTGAAACCCAGCCCAACGGGGAAATCGCACCCCTGACACACATGCTTTGATACACGATGCTCAAACTCTAGCACCCTTTTTAAAGTTCTAGGCAAAGTAACTGTAGTCCCTGAGTTGCAGCGCCTAGCGTAAAATAATAGTCGAAAATCTTTAATCCCTACACAATTTGTTTGAATCATCCCCGATGAGCGCAGCGCTATCGCTGAGTAAATGGAATTTAAAATATTTACAGAGCGTTTTCTCTTATAAAACATTTATACTGATCTAAAATGCGTGATTTCAGCTTATTAAGTCGAATGTGTTTATATCGGCTTTGAATGCGTTCGTTCCTTTGTTATGAAGTATCAATCAAACAACTTTGACACGACCGGATCAAACTTTCATGAATTCATCGCATTTGCTGTGTAATTTGATTTGAATGCGTGATTTTGTGAATGCGATTTGTATGGAGAAATGGCCCGCATTTTGATCTTTTCTTTGAAAATCACGCATTTCATTCAGTGTAAATGTAGTATTAAAGTTGGGTACTGAAGACAAAGGTGGGAAGGAAAAAAGGCAAATTTGACAAAGGTGTATCTAGCGAGATACCTGAGAATTGTAGGTAAACAGAGAATTACGTAAATCTCTCTCGAAACCGCAGAATTAAAAAGCGACATCTTGCAAGAAAGCACCTGTTGCTTTTTTTGTTGGTTAATAACCATGGCATAGTAAAACAGGTAATAGCCATATTGGAAATTGCTTCTCTGAAACATCAGAACAACACAGCATGTTAAAATGTAAACAAACCGATTGCAGGCAAGTTTGACAGTTTATCAAAAATTTAAATTAAAAAATCTAATCAGCTGTTGAGACGATATTACACGTCCGAAATTATCGGTAAAGGTATCAAAAGACGCGTTTTGAAATCGGTAATAATAATCCGGAAGCGAATTTTCGAGTTTTGGTTTCAGTGAAGAGATATTTGCAATCGAAGTTGAAAATTTTCTGTTATTTTCATGTTGTTGTTATAATCACAGATTAGGGTGTACCGAAAAGTGCAAAAATTGTGTTCTGCGCAGAAATACTGTGGACCACGTAGCCGGTGTTGAACCGGCTAAGGGTTATTTTTTTAAAGGGCGGCCGAAGGCCGCCTACGCAGAAAAGTGTTCTGCACATAAATACCTTGGACCAAGCCCGCTATTTGGAATCGGACCTGGGGCATTTTTGGGTTTTTTGCGAAAAACTTTTCACTGAAACAAAAAATTGAAAATCCGCTTCCGGATGGTTGATACCGAAGTCAAAACGCGTTGTTTGATACCTCCCGATATTTTTGGATGTGTTTTAGCAGTTGTCTCCTAAAGGAAACAATTACCTTTTTGAGTAATTAGGTACGCCATTAAGGCATATCCGAATTATGGAATTCTCAAAAACGGAATTTCCAATAAAAAACATTCAATCTTCCACAACATCCGAAATCCCGCAATCAATTCTGTTCGCCCAGGCACTGAACGTACTTCACGCCGTTACATTAAACCGGCCCCGTACTGTGAAATAGCAAAGCGGAATACGAACGAGCCACACGCCATTTTAAGAAATTGTGACAAACCGCAAGAAAGTGTTCTATCTTGTTTGTGACGGTAGACGGGAAAACGCTGTTAAATAATTCTTTAAACAAATCAAAAGTATTTGCAAGTCACAGTTAAAAGTACGCGCTACATCAGTTAATAGTTTTTGTGTACGTGCAAAGTGAAAAAAACCCATTAAACGTTTCAAAAAATTTTGCATTGAAGCCGAAAAGTTTCTTATTGGATTCTGCTTCGTTTTCGGTTTTATTCGCCCCACGCCCCTTGACGTTGAAAATTTCCAATTGCAAGTTTAAAAAGAATGAAAAGAATTGGAGTAGGAGGCAACGGAAAGAAAACGTAAAAAGAACGCTTACGAAATAATATAGAAGAGTGACGAGTTCACTGCCAATCGTAGCGTTCGCTAGCAGTGCAACAAGGAGTGTGCCTGCAAGAGACAACACAATTTGCTAGCTACATTTTACTACAAAATTTGTGGTGGGCAAATTTTTGCAATCAAAAGGCATTTCTTCACGGCACGCTTGCAAGGCGCTCGTGTGTGAATGCGTTAAGCTGCATGCAGAGCGGGTGTGAATTGTGTGCAAAGGAGAGCAACGAACTTGCGCGCGTAAGCATCAATAAGAGAAAGGGTGAGCAATATGTGTTTTCGAAATTTTTTTTTGTTTTGATTTCACAAAAGTATACATTTGTTTTTGTTTGTTTGTGCGAATTTTGTTGGCGAACAACCGGCACTGAAACGTTAGGAAAGATTGCTGTGATATAAAATTGGAAATATAATTATTGTGACAGATTGAAGTAATTTGCATTCAAAGGGGATTGCGTGAGCGTAAATTGGTAATGATTGATTAATTCTGCCCATTAAAATAAGGATGGGTAACATCGTAGCTAAGTGAAAGGGTAGATTATTAACTAGATCACCGAGTTAGGGTGTTGCCAGCAGCAGGTGCTTTTAAAATAAGCGTATATAGCAATTGTAGCGAAGTAAAAATATGTTTGGCAAGTTGTAGCTAGGCAATACGTTAAGATAGCTAACGATTCTGATTTCTTATTGAAACAAAACTTATCACAATTCAATGTGGTTTTTCCATTATTGGAATTAACTCTCTAACCTGACAAGCCTGCGTATGGATTCGGTAAATTTCATTTTGACACATCACATCACACGCTTTTAAACAATTTTAGATTACTATCTATTTTGTTAAAAAGGACCAACACTTAATTTACTGACTTCATTTAGATATTGTTTAAGTACATGGAAAACAAAGATGACTATAGTTGAAAAAGGAATACACAATTCATACCGATGAAAGGAACGGCAAATGCACCGAATGCAAGGTGCTTTATAGAATCAGCGAGTAGACGGACAAACGAATTAGAAAACTAACTGCAGAAAGGCAACGAGTGGAAAAACGGAAAAAATTTTCGTATCGGAAATAACAAAAATTTCTTTCTCTTGCAAGCAAAGAAAAGAAAATCAATTTATCAATTTTACATTGAAATTAGTGTGAAAAAACTGCGATTTTAAACAATAAATAATTAGTTTTCCCTTGTGTGTGTGTTGTGGAGTAGAGATTACGTGAGAATCTTTGGTGTAAGAATTTGCTAAAAAAAGTTTCTACACCTTAAAAGAAAAAGCATCGAAAAGAAGCTGGGAGTTTTTTTCTTTCATTCTAAATCCTGTGGCGGAGCTCCACCAACAAAGCGGACATAAAAAATATATTGACGTCCAAACCATTTGCTGCTACTATTACACATCGATAAAGTGGAAGTATTGTGTATTTCAGAGCCGATAGGTGGATACACCGAAAATCGATGGTGACTCGCAAAAAGCAGGAATAAAAGGTAGATCAAATAAAAGGGATTAAGAAGCTAGTCACGTTTAGCCTTTTAATTGTGTGAATTTATTGTGTAAGGCTTAAAACTCCATATGATTTCTGTGTGTTTTAAAATTATTAGTTTTTAATATAAATTTCTGGTTAATAATAGGCCAGGTTGAACACTAGCAAGTAACAAAAAATAATAATACTCAAGAAAGACTAAGGAAGGAGTCGATCGTCGGTTAGGGGGTTAGATGCCAAGAAAATCTACATCGACCCGGATTGCGGGGTCAATGAAACCGCTACCATACCAGTCGGGATGGTGCCGCAAAATGCTTGTACCGGATTGATTTCTGGCAAAGGACAGTCAACATAAGTACAAACATGTTTGGTCCGGCACGTCTCATTCCATGAATGGACGCACCGCCTCAGCAGGGCTTTTGACGTCTGGCTTACTCTAAAAGTTAATTTTTTGTTCGAGTTTTCAGCCTCAGCTACAATAGTACACCCCTTCCATGCACAATAATGGCTCGTCTTTATACCATTAATTATTTCAAAAAGCCATCATATTCTTTCGCTACATTTTTCCACCTTAATCCGCTTTTGGCATCTACTCTTCCCTTTGTGTAATTGCATTTGTATATAAGGAAGTGTGTTAGATTGATTTTCATGTTTTTTCTTACTCTACAATGTTTTAAATTATTTCCATTGCTTTATTTCATGGATATTATTGGTCATTGCCTTTAGTTATGAGTTAGTGTTGCCACATTTCGCAAACTAAAAATTCACCATTAAAGTATTTTATGATCATGATATTTAAAGGCTTAACTCGAGTTGATCAAAATTGTTTCACTTATTTTGGTACTGTCGGTTTATTTTCTTTTCGTAGGCCAGGCGTAAGCTGGGAAAGTTTTTAATTTTGTAAAAGTGCCTTTACAAGGCCAAGCCTGAACAATAAAATAATGGGGCATAGTCATAGTCAAAGTTAAGTATGACCTAAATTTAGATGCAGCTTTTTTGACAAGTATCCCATATACAATTCTGTGAAATTGCTACAACTAAGTGCAACTCATACTTAAATTTGTCTATTCGTATGCCTCAATGATTTTATAATCGTAGAATGGCGACCGACGTGGTGTGGCGGTAGTGTTGCTGGCCTACCACACCGAAGGTCCAAGTTTCGAGCCCTGGTACAGGTTACATCAAAAGTGGTTTGAAAAAGTGTATTTTTGCCATGGAAGTCTTCTCAGCAAAAATTCATCTGCTTTGCAGATGCTGTTAAGAATCGTTAAAAAACGTTAGGGCCCGCCAATTTGTAGGAAAAATTAGAAGCAGCACACCACAAATTGGTAGAGAAGCTCCTCCTTAATCTCCCCAGGAGGTATACATCGCGCCAATTATTATTTTTTTTAATCGTAGAACGGAAACTACTATATATAAAAAATGTTGTTTGTGAAGTGTTTCAAATTATAAATGTACTATTTAATAATCTAGTTTTTTATTGTTTGATTTTGACATATACAAATAGTACAACTCATTTAAAATTCTTACAATTACATTTCAAAAAAATGTTACCACATCTTAGAATATACAAATGAAATAAAAATAAGGTCTTGCCTTGCATTGATATTCTCTCACAAAGTGCTTCCCAGTTTCAAAATTAGAACGGAAGTCTTAAATTTCGTGGATTAAAAGCGGCCTTTTGTTCGAGGGCTTTTACACAGTTCTACACCTTTTACAGCTCATATTGAGAAAGTTTTAAATCATATTCAGAAAGATACAATTCGTATTCAGAATTTACATTTCATATGTAGAAAGTTGCAATTTATATTCAGAATTTCCATTTAAAATTCATAAAGTTGATATTCACAGTTTCCAATTCACATTCAGATAATTACAATGAATATGAAAATTATATGACATTATATCGTATATTCCACAGTAACCACACAGCTAAAGAAGAAATTTTGAAAGTTTTGAAATATGCCTAAAGAAATCAAAAAAATTCAATATTTGCTGTTTAGAATACATTTTTTAATTTTACACCATAAGGGCCGGTTTTTCAGTACAAGTTCAACTCAATTTGTCAGTTAAACTAAGCTTAAACTTTTATGCAGTATTTCAGTCAACTTTAAACAAAGTTTAAATGAAGATTAAGGGCCAATTTGGCATAGTTAAACTCTAGTTAACTAGTCAGCTGTTTGCATAATTGATTGTTTTGGTTGTAAAATATTAAACTGAAATTCATGCTTCTGGACATTTTTAATTTATATTTAGATATTTTATTTAACTTGTACACGGCGTATTTTTTATCTTTGTTCACAGCTGTTTTTCATTTAGCAGTGGCGTTAAATATGTAAACAAATGTCATCTGTTGCCGTATCTAGATAAAAAAAACTAATGTTGCCGTATAAAAAGCAAATCTTAAAATCGTCCTTAAACTCACCGAAAAACCGCCTGTAGTTTGACTTGAGTTTAAATTTATGTCGAGTTTAAGCAAACTTAGTTTAAACTGAGGTTAACCAACGACTGAAAAACCGGGCCTAATAAAGTTGGCGCATAATCATAGTCCTGCATTAGTGCACACTTTAGTTAGTTTAATGCTAAAAAGATAGAGTGTACTTCCTTTTTAAGTATATCATAGTCAGTTTAGTGATGTGCTCTACCAGGAGTATACTTTAAGTAAACTTCATATATTCATATTCACATCTTTTAAATCAAAATTATAAATTTAGCAGCAGCTTTAGTGACAGGTTTTTGTTACTCTAACTTTAGCAACAGCGTTAACTAAATAAACCGACTTCAACTTTACTATGGGCCGGTTTCACGAACACGACTAAGACTAAAACTAAGTCGTGACTTAAGTTAGCACAGATTCGAGACTAACTTAATTTTGGGTTTCACCAACTGAGCGAATTAAATAATTTTGAACACAACCCGATCAGCTGTTTTATGCATAGTAGTATTTTTTCATACCAGACAACTCTGCGCATCCCAAGACTCCAGTGCCAAATGGGCATGTATGGCCCTACACGAAGGAATGTATTGATCTTACCGTCATTTCTCTATAGTTGAAAGGTACTAAAATTAGCGCTTAATTGAAAACGATAGTTTCGTAATGGTTGCATGCTAGAAAACAAGCGTTCACATGCATCTACGCATACGCCGTTAAAGTGATGCTTGACGAATTTTCCTGCTGGGACATTGTACAAAACAAATTAAGAGCATTACTGACATTTAGGTTTTGAACGACAGCAACACTAACTAAGTCGAGAATAAGTCAGCTGGCAGGCTGACTAAGTTGTGACGTAGTTAAGTTAGATAGTGAAACGGAAAAAGTGAAAAACTCGACTTAGTTAAGTCGAACTGGTGAAACCGGCCCTATGACTAGGTTAAAGTACACGCTTAGTTGAAGTGTACTCTAACTTATTTAGAACACTTCTCTATCTTGACTTCCCATTCCAATTCCAAAAAAATCTGGCACCCCCGGTATCAAAGATATATTTATAGTTTTTTTTTTTTCATTTATTTATTACACCTTTCGCTCGCTAGTTAATCTGTCAATTGTTCAATAAGCTTAGTATAGTTATCTCGCTTACACGCGCTGTGTGTACTGAATTTTTTTGTATGCTCGAGTTGGTCGTTTTTAAAGCTGAATGTGTACCACTGCCATTTGAGCAAAAGTTTATTGTAAATTAGTTGTAAATATATTATTTAATAAACAGAACTTTCTAAATTAGGTAATTAAGTAAATAAAGTGAAAAAATATTCACAACATAATATATACACAGCAATCCTCCTAACTATACTTAAATTAAGAACTTCTCTATGCTTGCCCTCATTTCCGCCGTGTGCTAATTTCATGTTTGATTGTGTGAGATGCTTGCTACCAAAGCGTTGTAGATGTAAAAAAAAGTGTTATTAACCTCATTTGTATTTATTATATTAAGCATAAAACGTTCGAGCCATCATTCCTATAATCAAAAGTTTTCATTTTATTAGCCATTATCTCCGTCTGCTAACACTGTTGGCCTCAGAATCGATCGGCATTTTGTATTTATTCTGCCCACATTGGTTCAGTGCACGCAAAACGTCTCTTTATTCGTGAGTGTTATATTCACGGCCATTGCCATCTGAATCTGATTTTTGTTGTTGTTGTTGGCGGCGACGTTAGATGAGCGATCTTTGGATTTTAGTTGATTTACTGTCTATCTTTGTACTTTACCATACCTGTCATGTGTTTTGGGTGAGGCAGTGGGGCCATGTGTGTGGAGATGAGGTGTTGGGGATGGTTTTGGTTATGTGTGAGAGCAGTGCATCCCACGGTGGCAAGGTCCCATCATCTCTCATATGCTCTTCATTTGTGTGCATATCTGGAATTTTTCTCTACACGCATTTATGTAGCTATAAAACAATTTTATAACATTTTCACTAGATTTTCGGGTAATAAAACCAATAAAAAATTAGATTTCTTACGCTTAAAAATTGCATACATTTAGTTGTTGGTTCGGTGAAAAAAGGCTGCAATGTTAATTTGGGTCATTGACCGGCTCCTGTCATTATCTTATGATACAATAATATGTCTGCTGTATGGGATTTTCTATTAACAATAGAGCTGCAACACACTTTCACCTTCATATAATTCAAAAATCGCTCGCAAAATCTAGTAGGAACAAATTTCAATGTATCTAAAATATGTATTTAAAAAGTACTACATTTGTTAAACCCCTAGGTTTTTAATTGCTTACACTAGAAAGTAAGATGATTTGCACCTTTGGCTGATTAACATCTTTTGGTGAACATATCAGCAAAGTGAAATGGGTGGCGCCAAGGCGGCCGGTCCAACACCAGAACAGGTAATGACGACTTCATATCCCTCAAAGATTTGATCACTAGATACCACTCCTATAAACCTCTTTTTGTATGCCATTTATTTCGCCTTTGTTTCTATGTTGTTGTTGATCAACCTCTATGGGAGTTATTTTTTTTGGTTTAAGATACATTTTAGCATATAAAATTAACTTTTATTTATGTACAAAATAAAACTAATAATTTATATATTTTTTATTTTTTTTATTCCAGAATTCACAGAAGACTGAAGATATAGATTTAAAAGTACTAAAAGGATTTCTTACTTAAAGAGTAACGAATTTACAAACGACTCAAATAAGTGTTTGAGGCCAGCAGTAGCCCGTTTCAATACCTGCCACATTCAGTATAACGTCGATTTTTCCTAGATCATAGTAGAGCGTTACATCAAATTTTAAAAGGCTTATTGCACTGCTACCGTCATTGTGAGCGTTAAAAAGCGCTCGTCGTCGTAGTCTACGTGCGACGTCGCACAAAAATCGTATTTGCATTCAGAGAAATAACAAAAATATAAAAAAAGCGACATTAAACATATACATACAGATTTCGCTATTCATATACTTCTCAACGCCAGTAAATTGGCTTTTCAATATTCTTTTAAAAGAGTAATAAGAGTTTTACTATTAAACAAATAAACAAATTGAGTTGTAAGACTACTCAAGCTAAGCAAAAGAGAAAAGCGATACGTGAATGCGAAAGAGGAAATATTAAATAAATATATGTAAATATATTTGAAGAATTCAAAAATCGAAAAATAAGCAGCATATAAATTCCGTTAAAGTAAATTTAGCGACCACCATTGAACGTTTCTAAGCCTAATACAGGACCAGCAAAAATAAAAATTACATTCTAAAAGCTAGACGTCTATTTCGTGCAACCGAATAAAGCAGCTTGAGGCTCTTAAACTCAAAGTTAAGCCGGCTAGTTAAATAACTTTGTTCTATTGTTATAATAACTGCACACAAAAAAATATATAATTACTGTGTTTCTCGGAATAGAAATCCACATTAACCGCACGCACACTTACTCCAGTTAAATATCTGCTGAGCAGCGTACTGCAGTATTTGCAGCAGAAGAAAGAAAGAAAGTAGTGTGGAAGCTAGTGCGGCGCAAGGGGAGGTAACGCTAATGAGGATCTACTGGCAGCATGAGCACACTGGGGGGAAGTAGGGGAGAGCGAAATGCCAAGCCCAAGTTCTCAGCACTCGATATAAATCGAATGTACAAAAATAGTCGCGTAAGTTTCATAGATATTAAAAATGGATATATACGAAAAGCTATGGCGGTTGTCTTTAAAAAAAAAAATTTTCCTACTTTATTCAATTAAAACAAATTTTAATAATTAACTAAAAAATGATTATTGAAAAAATAAAAACAATAATAGTTTTCATAAAAATTAAAATGTGAAAAATTATTATTCTTGGCCTTGAGCTCGTTTCATGAATACTTGATATTAAAAATATATATCGCAAACAAAAACAAATCTGGATAAATTAAAAATTATGTAAACTCGATTCACATTAAAGGTAAAAAAGTAGTACAATAAGTTTTCTCCCCAAGTTAACGTCATACCTGTGTTATAGTTATTTAAATTTTGTGCCTAATTTTTGACTTTTCTCTGTTCTTGATTAAGTGCGCTTAAGCCTGATATTTATGGCTGATCTCTTGAGCCTTTCAGCTATATGATTTAGACAGATCAAAAAAAAAAAACCGGGAAGTGTGGAAAAACCTAATAGGCTACTCATGAAGGTCTGCCTTTACAACTAAGTTCGCGAAGTTATTTTTCATAATTTGTTTTTCAGAAGCCGTATTCAAATTTCGGTCAGCTTTATCTCATAAATTTAGTTTATAGGCGCATTGTCACAGCCCACGATAAATTTGAATTTTATATATAAATATGCCTTTTGAAAAATTTTCAGGCTTTGGGAGATCACCATATTTCAAAATATAAAATATGAAAATAGAGTGGTGTTCGACTGGGTGAAATTCAAATTGTCTATATACAAATTTTTACCTAAGTTGATCAACTACTAAAGTTTTTGTTTGATTTCGTTTACAGGGTGAACCAGCTGAACCATCTGCACAAAAGAATCAAGTGCCACGTAAACATGGAATGCAAAGTTTGGGCAAAGTGCCGTCCGCAAGGCGACCACCAGCTAATTTACCATCCCTGAAAGCTGAAATAACCAATTCGCCAAATACGAATAACAATCAATTAACATCAACGGGACAAGAAGGTATATGTTCTATACTCTTACATAGAAAACAGATCTTATATCTATATAATGTATCATAAAAATAGATAACCCATGTTGATCCTATTCGCACTCTCTTCTTTTAAAAGAGAACGTTAACCGTCTCCTTTCAAAGACCTAGGGTTACCAGAAAGTGCTTAGTGCACTTTGGTCCAACGCAATTGAAACAGCTAATTTATAAGGCCTTAAGTTAGAAGAGATTTACATATGTCGATTATTTATTCAATTTCAATTTTAAGCCCTGCTGGTTAGGGGATCAGAATATGACCGAGGTATGCTAAAATGCACAAAGGTTGTTGTTGTTATTAACAATGCTTCGTCCTACCTAATGGGCACGATCGCTCTGAGATTTATGACAATGCTCGTAAGAAAGGTGCTGATTAGGCAGGTCGAAACTTTACTAGATGTTGAACTTTTGGTTGCAATCCCTAAAAGCGTAGTTTAGATTTGCCACTCATAAATGACCACAAGCAGCACCAATGTCAAGGTGAAAAGTTTTCTTTTCAGTTGTGGACTAAAGGGGAATCCTTTTTTTCGTTACTGTATTCGCAAAAACACTCGTCGAAGGTTAATTTGACAATGGAACCTGTAAGCTCCGGTTACATGATACCTAGGGGTCGTGGAAGGTGAAAAGCTGCGTCTCCGTTGATCAGCCATCGACAGGCACGATTGCATCGAATACCACTGAATATCGTGCTGAGAAATATTATGGTCGTGTTGCAATGCGTTTCGTCTTGCGACAAAAATTTCAGACCTTTTCTAGAATAATAGTAACACACGACCAAGTAAATATTAGGAACATTCGACCGAAACCGACCATTGAAGATTGCGGAACGGCGAGACCGGTTTGTCTCAAGCCCAAAATTTGACAAGGGATGATGGAAAATCATTTGAATATGTATTAAATTTTCTCCATGTCGGAAAATCAATAAACCAAACATGATGCGCTCATGTATTTGTATTAATTTATATGAATTTCCTAGGACAACAATTTAATAAAATTATTTTATGGTGCTAGTCATATATATTTTTTTATATTTCAATATATTTCGAACGAAAACTTCACACATTTTTTTTAGTTAACTCAACAAGCGGCGGTCAAATAACATCAACACATACATCCACTGGAGGAACAACTAATAATCAACAACAGCAACAACAACTAAAGAACAGCAAGTCCACACTTGTTAACAACAGCAGTAACAATAATAACATTAGTAACAGCGTCGGTGGCGTAAAATTAGTAAATAATTCGAAACCCGGAAACGCTGGTGGCAGTGGGGGCGGCGGTCAACAGCTGCGTAACTCTTCGGTGACAAATCACGCCAATCATCAACAACAACAGCAGCAACAACGACATTCTCCAGTAACATGGTCATCTGTGACAACTGGAAACGATATGATGGGGGCTGGCGGGAAGGGCAGTGGTGGTGGCGGCAAGTCATCAGTTCCACCACTCTACCAAAGTCCACAATTTCAATACGAATTTCCAACACTAGATGGCACAGTTGGTGGAGGAGGCGGCGGTGGTGGCAGCGGCAGCACATCAAATCGCAGCAAACAGCAACAGCAGGATCATTATCATCAACAAAACCAACAGCACCACCATCAGCATTTGAACCAACAAAATTCCCATCATCATCAACAAAATCACCATTCACATCAACGAGACTACAACAACCATCAGCATGGCGGCGGCGGCGGTGGCCGTTATGCGCACGATCAGCGTTACGATGCGCACAATTACAAAGATGGGAGCGACGGAGACGGTGGCAACGATTACGCTTATCATCAACGTCAACACCACCAGCAACAACAACACGAACTGAACGAAGTGAGTCTTCGGCCACAAACCGATCCTGCCGCGTGGCTGCAACAGCAAGAGAAGTTAGTAAAAGGCGGTGCAGCAGAAGGCCAAATGAACCAACAGGGCCAGGGCCACCAGGCACAAAATGCGAATGCTGCAGGAGCAGCAGTGCCATTGCCAATCCTGCAGCTAATGCCATCGTTTATGCAGCGAGGTGCACCATTACCAGCTGGCAGCGGTGGCATAGGTGGAGGTGGCGGTGGCGGTGGCATTCTCGGCAGCAATGGTCCACGTTCACAGACACCACCAAACTATCAGAATGGCATTGGAAGTGGAAAGGATGCTGCTCAACGTGTGCAACGTTCAGCTGGTGGCAATGGGGGCGGGGGAACACAAGACTATCGTTCGGGCTCACCAGCTGTTAATAGCTTTCGAGCATCAACTTCAATACCCAAGAGACCACCACAAATGTCCACACCACCGTTAGTTGGCGATGGTGCTGGAAGTGCCGGCACACAAACTCCCAATGGCGCCGGCGCACGAAAAGAGAAAGAATTTGTTATTGAACCAGAAGTGGTGCAGATGCAACGTCCAATTATACGCGAGGAAGATTTGGAAAGGTTGAATGCTATTGCGAACGATGATAGTTGGACAAAGCAAGAGGATATTGACTATACGAAAAAGCTGAACTTCTCTGATGATGAATCGCCTGAAGAGCATTCACCAACGCAAGAGCGTGATCGACCAGTATTTAATAAACCAGGAATCAACAACAGTGGTGGAGCCCTTGAGCAACGCAAAAGTTCTAACGCCAGTAGCGTAAATAGCAATTGGCAAAGGAATACCGGGGGCTCTGGCAGTGCTAACGTAAAAGAGCAACGCGACAGCATCGAACGTGAAAAGTCCGAAAGCGAGCGAGAAGACAGCCGGCAGCAGAATGGACATCGCGGTAGCGCGGCCGGAAGTATTGCCTTGGACGCTGCGGTATATGAGCGAGTAAAGCAACGTAAAGAGGAGGAAGAACGGCGTGAGAAAGAGCGGCGTGAAGCAGCTGCTCGTAAATTACAAGAACTCGAAATGAAAATCTATAATAAGAAAGCTGCGAGCGTAGCAGCAGCCGGCAGTGGAGGAGCACCAGTTACAACCGGTGGCGGTGATGCTGCAGAACCGCCAACACCACCACCATCCATAAGTGGCGGTGGCGGTGGCAGTGAAGATGAATTTAACATGCGACGCAGTGGAAGCGGTAGAGATTACGAACGTGGTGGTAATACTCGGAGCGGTTACGATACACGCGACGTACGCGGTGGTGGCGACTACGTGCGCGGTGAACGTATTGGTGGTAACGTAAGCGGGTCAGGGGGTGCAATAACAATAGGCGCCGGTGGCAAACCGATATTTTCAGCGCAATTCCAATCGAACTTGCCTCCACGTTTCCAGAAGCAGCAACAAATGGGAGTTGGATCCTCTATGAGTGGCAATGGTAAAGTGCCCGGAGCGCTGAGTGGCGCTTTAGAAAAATCTGCGTCCGCTAGCTCAGCTTATGAAGCGAATCGTTATATGCAACAAAAAGCTGGTGGTGGTCCAATGCCGCGAGGGGTACGTAGCGAGTATCGCGACAACTATACTACACGTGGTGGAGGCGGCTATGGGCGTATGCGTAATGATAGTGAGCGCGACGATGAACCACGCTATCATGGTGGAGGACGTGGCGGTGGTCGCGGCGGTGAAGAGTATTTGCAACGCGGGAATGGAATGTCTCAGAATCAGCTGGCGCGCAGCATTTCTGATACTTCGCAACGGAAAACTAGCATTTCTTCGAATGATGAATCCAGTAAATATGGCGGTAATAGCAGCGCAAATGATTCAAAGGAATTTGGTGGATGTGCGGCGCTTGTATCGTCTTGGGCTGAAGAGACAGATGCCGAGTTGAAACGACAGCGCGATGAAAGCTTTTCGTCCGCGCATAGTCATGAATCGATACCAATCAAGATACTACAACGTCCGAATACACAGAAAAGCGTGTCTGAGGAGGAGACTTCATTACCACACCAGCAACAACAGCAACACGTTCATGCACAGCAGCAGCACCAACAACAATTGCAATCACAGCAGCATCAACAACAGTCGCAACAGCAGCAATCATTGCGCCGCAGCGAAAGTGAACAATCAACTCACTTTGCACCAACTCAAATTTTACGGCGCTCTGAGTCTTCGAGTGATGAGAAACCCAAACCACAGCCGCAGATAGCAAGCAGTGGTGAAGTGGTCGCAGCTAGGAAGGTATCTGAAGAGAAAGCTAAACAGGTAGCCCCAGAAACAGAATCTCAGCAGAAAAAACGTAAAGAAAGCGAAAGTAGCAATGTATCCGCTGGCCATAGTTCAGGAATTCGCAAAGAATCTGTTTCTACCGATGACAACAAACAGCAAGTCACTGAGAGTCGTCCAGCAGCAACGACCACAGTTAGTTTGCCCCAACGTGAACCGAAAAGACCCAGCCCACGTGGAGGTGGTGGTGGTCGGGACCGTGGTGGAGATCGTGATCGCGGTGGAGATCGGGACCGTGGTGGTGAACGTGTCAACGAACGTGATCGTGTTGGAGATCGCGATCGCGGCTCGAATTCGCGTGGCTTTGGCGGTGGTCGTGGGATGCGCGATTGGAATTCACGAGGGTCGAGAAACGGACGTTATTATGGCGCTAACGACCCAAGACTGGCAAGTGAATCAGAACACTCTGAAGGTATCGATGAGGAGTCGTTTGGGGGTGGTGGACGTCGTGCTAATCGACAAGGCCCAAAAGTACCACGCAAAGAGCATGGAGGCGATGGAGGTGGTCATCGTAGCGGTGGGGAAGAACGTAATTCAAAAGAAGGTTTTGCACCACGTGGCGAACCATCGCGACGTGGACGTGGCGGTGGAGCGAATATTGGTGATCGGGGCGATCGTGCGGATCGCGGCTCTTCATCGTCATTTCGCCGTAACGATGGCGGTGGACGCGGTCAAGGTCGTCACTATGGTCGACAACCCTATGATGATCATCATAATAAAGATCATAAACGCAATTCCGAATCTGACCATAACTCAGCCGGCCCAGGTGCCATTGATTTGGATAAAACAAAGCAAAATCAATTAGCGCTAAGCGCTGGTCTTACTAAAGTCAAGGATGCCAATTCTACGACAACAACTGCAGACGACAAAACACGCACACCTTCCGGTGGCGGCAAACAACAACAGACCGCACAGCAGGGTAGTAGTAGCGGAAGTGTCAATGCGCAGGCCTCTACAGGGGATTCGGAAAAAAAGACATCAAGTACTCCAACACCAACAAAGCATTTCGCAAGCAGCAATAACAACAACCGCGGCAGCTCACAGGTACGTAAAGAGAGTGCAAGTAGCGCCAAAACTGATGACGCCACAGAGCGTGAACGAAAATCCGCTTCCAAAGAAAAGGATTTACCGAGTGCAGTACAACAGGCTCAACAACAGCGCAGCAGTAGCTCGGGACAACTAGCGGCTACACAACGCAGCAACTCTAGCGTGGGTGTGAAAAAGCAAGATTTACCAATGGCTTCTTTGCCCACCTCGCAGTCAGCATCCTCAATTGGTACGAATAAAATTAATCAACAACAGCAGCAACAACAACTACATACAGTGGTGAAACCGCCACCGGGCTTGAGCGGTCCAATTAACAGCGGGGGTGGAAACTTTAAACCCGTCAACAGCGCATCGCTACCAAATCAGAGTGTAACCACACAACAACAACAAAAACAAAATATTGAATTACAAAAGAGTAAGTCAGAAACGAATGCCGCGATGACAACGAATATCGCGCGACCACAGCAACAGCAGCCGATGCAACAACGAACCTCAATCTGCGAGATAGACAAAATAAAGTTGAGCGGTGGAAGTGATAAGCCGATTACGGTCGTTAGTGGAACTAGCACGTTGATACTAGATGGCGCTCCAGTTAATACGATAATTTTTGAAAATACTAACTACAAACAACAAGCGCAAGCAGCTCAGATTAAACGATCCTCAGAGTCTTTAAGCTCAGCGGTAAGCAGTGGTGTAAGTGTATCTGCCGCAGAAACGCTCAGTACAGCGCTTTCACAAATGTCGTTTTCTAAATCGAACGATATGCCAGTGTCGAGTGGCAGTGTTGTTGTATCCGCAGCGGCAGATTACGAAAAGGATATGAAGCTCGGCTTCACGTTCGGGGATGCCACGGAGTCTTACGTCAGCACGACCGTGGCGTCGTCTAATAAGCAGTCCCATGATAACGAGCCGAAAGTGGTGCCTACGCAGCAGGGCTCTGTAGGACAACAGCAACACCAAGTGCAACAACAACATCAACAAGCGCAGAACATAATTTCAACGGCCGATTTAAATATGAAAATAGCTAGCGTAAAGAAAGTTTGGGAAAGTGTTGCGCCCATGGCTTCGGAGACGAGTACTTCAGCACTGCAGCATCAGCAGGCTGCACAGCAGCAGGCGCAACAACAAGCACAACAACAAGCTCAGCAGCAGCTGCAGCATCAACAACAGCAGCAACAACAACAACAGCAAGTGCAGCAACAGCAGCATCAGGCACAACAGCAAATAGAGGTTGTGGACCCCAGCGGACACATGTCCGCCGCTGCCTCCTTTGTAGCAGCAGTAGCAGCGTCACAGCAACAACACTTGCCACATTATGCAGTCGCTGCTGTACCGTTACATCAACATCAGCACCAACACCACTCGCTATCTTCCCCTGGTCCGGTGCCCAGCGGCTATGGCGGTCATGGTTCGCCTTTCGATGTGGGCACACAACTCGAACAATTCGCACAGAGCGGTGGCAGCATTGTGGTGGGTGGAGGCACCGATGATCCTACCAGCGTCAGTGTTGGCGGCTATCCAAGCCCACAGCAACAGCAGCAGGCTCAGCAACAACAACAGGCGCAATCAGCCGCATCACAACAACAACAAGTATTGAAGCACCCAGATGTTGTGAAACAGCAGCAACAAGCATCGGCTACCGCTAAACATTTGCAACAACATCATGGATCATCCATGGGTATGTCACCACCACCAAACCTCCAGCAACAACAACAGCAGCAGCAGGCGCAGCATCAACAATCAGCGGCAGCTCAAGCTGCAGCTCAACAGCAACAACAACAACAATTACATGCTGCACCGCCCTCATTCTATCAAGGAACACCGCAATTCACTGGCATACCCAGTCCGCCAACGGTTGTGTTCAATTCATCGCAAATGGCACCACCCTCACAGGCTGCTGGACTTTACACACCATTCCATTCACTTGATCATTCAAGTCGTTCACAATTTTCCGCAGCAGCAGCGGCACACAGTTTTCCCGGACATTATAGCGCGGCGGCGGCAGCAGCAGCCGCAGCTGGTGGACCTTTCAATGCATACGCAATGCAAACGCCACCAAATATGGCTGCTGGACCAACACCCGAAATGTATTCCAGTTTAACGTCACAGTTTCGTATGGGTGGAGGGCCATCGCCTTTTGGTAATCCAAATTCACAACAGTTAAGTAATCCGAATGCACCAGCTGTCACAATAATTTCGTCTAATTCCAATTCGATGATGTCATCGGTGGGTTCGGTGAAACCACCACCTTCATCACAACAACTGGGTACAATAGGTTCAAAGGGTGCTGGCGGTGGTGGTCCATATGCCGCACAACAGTATATGAATTTATATCCAGGTCCACCGCCACAACATCCACAAGGAGGCCCACCAGGCGCACATCAATTGCAATCTAATAGTTACTACTCGAATTCGGCTAGTGGACCGAATGGACCGACATTCTACGGTGGTCCACCTCCGCCACAAGGCGCAGGCGCCGGTGCGCAAAACTTTGGGTTAGCAGCTGCAGCCGCCGCAGCAGCTGGCCTCTATGGTGGTCATCAGGGTGGACCACCCGGCTCGAATGGTCCCCAGGGGCCGCCTGGCCCACAGTCTCAACACACGATGGGAAATTTTAATACACCTTTTATGAATTCGCAGCTGTTGACAGCGGCGAGTATAAATCAATTTCGTGCTGGGCCAACACCACAACAGCAAGCGGCGGCAGCAGCTGCATACATGAAATCTGGACAAGGACAAAGCCACATGCAGGACTCGGTAAGTGTACATAAATGTGTATTTTTAATATTTTAGTGTATATAATTTAAATAACTAATGAGTCGTGTTTATTTTTTCCGCAGATGGGACGTCAACTAAAAAGTCCACTCGGCGCTGATGTCAGTTTGAGTTTGGCCAAGCAGGTGCAGTCGCAACCCAGTCCACCACATCATAAAAACTATGGCAGCGTAAGTAAATTTATTTGTATAGTAAAAACAAAAATTTTATATAAGTACTTTTTTTGATTTTAGTGGGACTTGCAAAACCAAGTAATGCAACAACAAGCACAACAACAGTCCCAATCGCAACAGCAACAACAAGCCATACAACAGCGTGGTGGTGTCGGCGGAGGTGTTGGTGGCGGTGGTAACGTACAAAATATGCCACCCGGCAGTCGAGGAGGCGGCCCACCAGGTGTACAAGGTCCATCCGGTGGTGGCAATCAAGGTGGACAAGGTCGCTATCCAACGCCCATACAACGGCCAACCAATTATCCGCAACATCCACAAGGTGGACCACAATCCCAACAGCAACAGCAGCAAGCACAAGCTGGCCAACGTCCAAATAATATGCGACAAGGTCCTGGGGGTGGACCACCCGGTGCTGGCGGCGGTAATGGACCACAAGGTGGCGTGGGCGGTGGCCCTGGCGGTCACAATAATGGCAATGTAGGCGGTCCAAATAGTAGTGGCAGCGGTCAAGGTGGAGGCCCTGGAGGTCCAAATAATAGTGGTGCGGGCGGTAGCTCTGGACCCAATAATGGACAAATGAATAAACCTTACTATGCAAACAATGCTGGTGGTGGTGGTGGAAGTCGAGGTAATTGAATAAGGACAAGTTATAACACAAACATGTCTACAAGAAAAAACACAACACAGTAAGAACAAACCCCCTAAAGGAGGGAATGAAAATAAAGGGGAACCTAAAATAAATACGTTCAAGAGATGATGTTTAACACAAAACGTATGTAATTAACGAAGTTTATGAAGTAATATATGAGAGAAACGCAACTAAAAGAATACACTATGAAAATTGAAGAAATAAAAAATTACGTAAACTTTGGCAAAAAAATGCAAATATGCAATAAATTCAGAGAATAATAAAAAACGAACAGTAATATAAGTACATACATACATATTATAACTGTTCGAGTAGCAAAAATGTGCACAAGCGCAATACAATATAGTAAAAAAATATACAAAACATATAAGGGAAGAGAAATAAATATGAACATTAAAACAAACGTAGGTATATATGAGCGTAAACGAATAAAAAGCGTTTGTCATAGCGGATTTGTGGAAATGGTTAAATAGATAAGAGCGGCCAATAGAGTGCTGCTTGTTGTATTCAAGATATAGAAAATGGGATATGGATTTTATTAAAGTAGACATAACAGCTGTTGCAATCGCCTTTTTATTTTGTTTACGCAGTTATAACCGTTATTGGTTTGTATGCAACTCTATTTGTACTATGGAAACGTAATACAGAAATTACGAATAACCCTTTAAAAAAGATAAAATAAAAACAAAACACTTCTTCAATGTTTGGTGAAAGAAAAATCGGAGAAACCGAAAAGAAACAAAAAAATTGAAAAGTTAATAGAAAAAAATTTAAATAAATTCATAAAATTTAATAAGGACATAAAAGAAAGCGCACATTTTCAAGTGGGACAGAAGAGCAATGCAAAAGAGTTGAAGCTAATTGGAAGAAATGGCATTGTGAAAAATGATAGTTATGAAAAGAGCTAGAAAAAAAAGGTAAGGATGAGTAACGAGAAGCTAATAAAGAAAGGAAGTGCGTGGGATGGAGGACGGCAGCAAAAAAAACAGGCTACTTATTAGCATTTAAGTATTTAGTCAGTGTTAGCAGAAGGTGTTGGCAACGTGTAGTTTTTTCTAAGATTTATAAATTGAAAAATGTTTAAAAATTTAAGAAAGCGATAGCGCAGAGAACAAAGTTTGGTTGGATGTAATGAAGTACTTTATCATGTAGCACCAAGAATGCCATGCAGCATTAAATTCCAAATAAGGTTTTGTTGCAATTTGATTGAATATAGATCTAATCCAACAACGAAAAGTCTCACGTAAGAAGAAAAAAATGAAGTTAAATAGATATTGCATGCATGAAAATCACAGTTTTACTGAAGATGTGAAGAGCCCTATTCTGTAACTAGGCAAAAATCAATAGCTCTATCCCACAGACTTTTCCGCATGAATTCGAGACAAATCGACTTTTAAATCCAGAGTTGAATCTCAGTAAAACTTTGATATCTTAAAAAAAAAGGAGATTTTAGGTGTTCATTCAAGCGGCGTGTTTGCAAGGTTTATTTGCAGATGACATTTATTTAAGCGCGTAAAATGAAAAATAAATTACACTTTTAAAAGGTATGAAACATTCGTTTTAATGTTTAATTTAATTATAAATATGACATTTAAGGGAAAATGGGGTTTATTATATTTATTTTTTTTTTTACTTCAGTTGGCTTTTTTGATGTTGATTTTTTTAGTTGCTTATTTTACATAGTGGATATCTTATCAAAATAAATTAAATAATTTTTTATACAAAAAATGCACTTAGACCACTGCGACACGAGTAAAGAAATTTAAATTTAGTTATATCCTCATGTTTGTATGACACTTAGTACGCAGTACAAGTTATAGATTTTTCATGTGAAGAAGAAACTTCACGACGGCTGAGTGGAATATCAAATTGTTTTAGAATATTTTTGAAGAAAACTGCATTCTAAGAATTTGTTTCACCAACGCGCTATCTCAGCTGAAAATGTATTGAATTTGCGTTGGGATAGGGCGTTCTTCAATCGTTTAATGCGATAATGTGATTTTCCACTCCCCCGCCGCTTTTTGTTTTAACTTTTTTGCTGCTGTCGAATTTTTAAATATTTTGCATTTGTCAGAACTTTTTACAAAACTACGAAGCAAACACAATACATTGTAACACTTGCAAATTATAATAAATATATGTAGGAAAATAATCGTATAATGTGAAGCATATTAACAAAAAAAAAAAAAGCAAATTATGTCAAAAATTATAAATAAGAAAAATTTTGCTTACTATGCAAATTTTTCTTTTCAAAAATGTAAATTGTGTAAACTCATTGTACGCTTGATCGTGTTCAATGTTTTTATATAATACAATCTACTACTGCACTGTTGTAAAGAATATGTATAATAGTGCATTTATACCAGTTTTACGTCTACCGTCACAACCAACTGTTTGGACACAACACATATACACATACACTTACATACATGAATACAAATATAATGCATCAATAAATAAATATTTATATTTACAAACGATAAAAAGGAAAAACTAATTATCAATAACTTTTTAAACTAATAAGTTTCTAAATGGGGGGTTGTACTGTGGTGGGTGAAAACATTGCAGCGAATTAAAAAAAAACATTCACCCCTATTATGGTTGTTAATATTGACAAAAACAGTATTGATACGTACGAACCAGCAATTGAATTACATTGTCAATAGTACCATAAAATAGGGGTGAATAACTCTGACATTTGTATTGAGTACGCAGCTTTATAACACTTTCAATTTCACCATAACAAAGTGAGCATTTTTTTGTCACACATTTCCTTCGATATAAAAAAAATTCAAAAAATTCAGCGCTAAGCTGTTCGAAACTTACCCTTTGTTATAGTGAAATTGCATGGCTTTGTGTACTCGAAAGAAAGTTATTATTGTTGTTACGCAGCTCGTTTGATGTCGGAACTGAGTTAACCAATGCACAGTTGGGATCGTATTTAGAAACCTAATGTGCATATTAAATCATAATTTATCGCCTATATTGTCGATTCCGATTTCCATAAAAATCACGGATATGCTAATAGAGTTTAGTCAGATATTCAATATTGCAAGATTTCGAAAGTTGTATGCTGAAAAATGTTTTTGAAGAAAACTATAGAAATTCATTGACCACCATTTAAGGCTACTTACGAAACCCGGAACAGGCGTCCATTGTTTTCACTCCATTAATTCATTGTTAAGAGGAATTTTTAAAGCTATACTTTGTTTTGGTCCATCAGCCGTTTCCAGAGACACAAAATATTGGTTTACCCTATGGGTATAAACGAGGGATTTAATTTAGGGTGTTTTTCATTCAACATTGCTTTCTCAACTGGTTCCTTATTAAACAATTTGTTTACATAAATTCTTTTAATTTGTATGTTTATGTTTTATAATCGAAAATAATTCTAAGTTTTCATAGATGTGAATTTGAATATTGAAATGAAAAGTTAACTTACTCAGTATATTCATGTAAGCTTGTAAATAAATGTCTCGTAAAACTTATAATCCTCATAAATAAGTCACTTTTCATACAAGTTTACTAGCTTCATAAGGATTATAAGGTTTACGGTGCTTTTAAATGAATAAATATGAATCCCCCAACTTTAATTTAAATTTATTTTATATATTTTTTTTTTGAAAAAAGTGTTTTCAACACTCAAAAAAAAAAAAAAAATTCCCAGTACTTTGAAAAATTTATCAAAAAATGCATAGGCTTCTTATTGATTTTTAAAAAGCGAATACGTTTAATCAACACAACACTTAAACGTATTTTATGTGGATATCAAATTTGAGGGGCAATGCATTCAAAACACGCAAATGCCTCATAACGCTGAAAACGCTCTAAACATTTGATTGTTGGAATGAATTGTTCTAATAACTTTTACATTACAACGCCGCACTTAACTCCAACCCCTCACAATGTGCAATTACGGCACAAACGAATAACCGGTTGGCTGCCTCGTCAAAGCTGTCGTCAATTTAGAAAACGAAGTTTGCACTTTTGTAGCTACTTGAAAATGTTGCGCTCTCACACATACTACATACATACATGAAAACATACATACATACATATTATATAACTATTATTTACACTTTATATTATCTACTATTAAACAAAAAAGGATTCATTTAAAAAATATTTTTTATATATATACACCTATTATTAAACAGAACAAAGCAGAACTCATAATATATCGATAATAATATATCCATCATACTTCTCTTTAAAGAATAATGCATACATAAATTTTTTTTTTATTTATTTTATAAAACAAAAATTTTAAATACATTATTTTAATGTTAATTTGTAGTTAAAAACGCCAAGCAAAAATAAAGCGTTATTAAAAGCGTAAGAGTTAACCTTAAACACTGCTTAAACAAATGAGAAAAAAAATTAATAAAAAAATATTAAAAATAAATTTAAAAAAAATACACAAAAATTGCAAAATAAAGAAATACATTATCTTCTACTTTAGCTGAAAAGTCTTTAATTCAATACAACATATTACAACATATATAGCAGGACATGGAAAAACAGGTATACATGGCAGACATGTGGCAGGATTAAAAAAAATTTGAAATTAGAAAAAAAGTTTTCAATTTAGGAAGAAAAAATTACCCCAAAAATATAACTGAGTGCGCGTAAAAGTATGTTAGCGCTAAAAAATTGTGTTGTGAGAAAATATAAAATAAAATTACTATTGTCATTGGTGTTGGTTGAGTATAGGCGAATATACACTTTTTTTATCGGCGTAAAATTAGTAATAAAATATTTTAAATTTTTTCTATGCTAATTTGCATGATATTTTTTTTCTAACTCGCAACCATTTTTTTCTATTTATCAAAAAAAAAAAAAACACTTAAAAACAAAACTGCGTTAAGCCCCCCGTAGAAATTCAACACGAAACTGCAATTCATACCCTCTATATACAACAAACATATTCTCACCACACTTTTCACCACAGCGTGTAGCTGCATTTGCTTTGATAAAAATAACGGCAGTTTGGAAAATGTAGCGCCGCATTCTTATACTTGTTGCATCGTAGCTAATGTTTTTCTTTTTTTTTTCTTTTAATATTTTTAATTTTTTGTTTTATTTTCATTTTAAAGTTTTTTTGTTACTACTTTTTTGGTATGTATTTAAAAAAAAACGGTATATGTATTCTTATCTTTAAACACAATATATCGTTTAATTTTTAACGCCCCAACAATATGTTCTTTCTAAGTTAATTGTAAAAAATATGAAATAACAAATTTTAATTCATATATAAAACCACATAGTAATATAAAAATTAAGTATCCTAATGGTATAATGATGTTTATAAATACAATAATACTAGACTAAAAAAAAACAATGAAAGCAAAACTACATTCACAAAAAAAATATTAAAAATTTCCAGATTAAAAAGGAGACCCGAAAACAAAAATATCGTTTTTATTATTTTGTAGTTTAGTTTTAAATTAAGAAATCATTAATACATTTATGTAGTTGCAGAGAAGCTGTTAAGAATGGAGACGAGAAAATTTATTAATTAAGGCTGCTAAATTTTACAGAAATCGTACATAAAGATCGTTAATAATGGAGACGAGAAAGTGGAATGCCGTAACGTAAACGTAATTTTCTAAGTTGCCGCCAGATGTTGGAAAAGGCACTGGTAATAACAACATGTCGAAAAAACCACATAACCACGCAGGACTCGAAACTCGCCGCTTCTACTAAACAGTACTTTTTTCTTTAAGTGAATAAGGGTTCAAATTCATATAGAGGGTTGGTTGCTTCGGTATTCTCTAGGAACTCGGCCTTGAACACCCGTTTTTGGCTATTACATTGGTGAGTCGCCCTCCATGCTAAAGTAATTGAGCTGTAAAGAAATAACTGGCGTCTTTTCGATTACCTGAAACTTGCTGTAGTCTACCGCCGATCTCTACAGGTTACCCAAAGAAGAGGCTTTTACTAATCAGTATCAGTTCTACCTCTTTCATTGGCTTAGCAACAGAGAAAGGTATTTAACTCGATACCGGAGCATTCCCACAACAGCCGGTTCTATAGCACCGGAATGACCCGGGTTTTTTCACCCGGCCAAGGGCTGTTATTTCAGTGTAACCCTGTCCAATCTGGGGCAGGGCGAAGCACTGTTAACAACAACAACAACATACCGGAGATATTGTCGACGCTGCAGAGACATTTTGAAGTGAGAAACGATAACAGATCTCCCTGTGAATACCTGGTCTGAGAGCTGTACGACTTATCTGCTTTGATTATGAACACCAGAAGCACGCACTTTACCTGCTTGGAAGTGTATCGTGCCAAATTGCTACTAATCGATTGTTTCCCCAAAATTTGATTGTGGCATTCGGTAAGAAGCTCGAGTTCATTTTTACTTACAACTCTGTAGCAACATTCGAAAACGAAGTGCAAGTCAAGAAATTATACCACGCCTATTACTGTTGCGAAATAACTACTGGACCTTTATAAGTATCGGGTTGAATATATTGAAATATTTTATGTTTGACATTACTTACCTTTTCATCTTACCACTTTCAGAGGTCTTTACATTTCATTTCTTATCTAGTTTTTAAATCTGATTAACACAAATTTTCTTGCTCTTTTCTTTCCCTTCTTGATCTTAGCTGCAGATAACCATGCCTAAAATACCTATGGACGAATAACTAAAGGGCTGGTAACCAGTTTTCGAAGAGGAATGCGACTAGAAGAACCAATTAGAACTAAGAATCTGCAAATATTCATTCAAGAGTGATAATGGAGAATAAATTTAAAAGAACAATGTTCGATCATTATATTATAATAAACTTTATCCATTAGAAGACCTGTATGGATACAAAAATAAAAAATAAATAGCAAAAATGCGAATTTCCAGTCCCATAAAACATGCAAACGATCTATGAAAGCGACTGTAAATGAGACGTCAGCACCTTTAACCTAGCGGAATCACAAAACAGCCACGGAACACAATATAACACATTTTAATTACATATATTGTATTACGCAAGCTTATTATCAAATAATTATTATTTTTAAAAACTATTACTATTATATTAATACATTTGCCCTTGTGACCATGTACTTATATATATTTTTAGTTGGTCTTCATAATATTAAAGAAACCTTTATTTTTTCTAAAACGAATAAGAAGCACTTGCTTAGGCTGGCAGCTATACTACCATGTTCCAGCGTACAAAGGTTCACCAAGCTATTTGATAACAGGGAACTGACAACAACAACTGCATTCTAGGCAGTTAATTTAGCTGATTTAGGCGCAAGAATTAATCTCAAAAAAAAAAATTAATCCTAAAACAAATCGTTATTAAGGATCTTAGGATGATTGTAGGTGTTCTTTGCGCATTATCTGAGGCAACTTTATGACTTCAATTGCTAATACCTAATGGTGCCTAGCTCATCATACAAACCTTTAGTTTTTGCAGAATGTTAGTCCGGTATACTTGAGCACCAGCATCTTCTGGTACCTACCCAACTGTTGGCTATACCAATTTGATATTGTCTGGCGTATAGTGGAAACCTGATAAGAAATGGTCTTACCTTGACCTTTGTTGATGGCCTTCCAATAATTCAAGCACATATCCTTAGTAAATATACTTGTAATCTAGCTTTCTTACATATTTGTTTATTTTCACATTATTTCATTTCCTCTTAAAGCAAATGCACTATTTCAATCAAGTTAAAATATCGTTATTACGTCCACAAAATATTCCCCCACCGCAAACTTTGTAAACCATGCAATGCCAAATCAGCACCACTACCTGACACATTTAGTATGCTGTGCTTTGGGTTGTAATTAATGTCTCTCCATAAATCTACTTCTTCTTGGGTTTAAGAACTTTGTAAGCAATAATGAGACCGATCACAGCGTAAGTTGCTTTGGCTACCTAATATATAAACGCAAGTAATGAAATGTTTATATAATTGCTCTTTGAAGAAAAATATATTCTGAACATACATTTGCGCGACCAGTATCCGTGACGCTATTAAAATATTTTGAGAGCCCCTTCAATTTGGCTGCCTCAGCACTTTCATTCGCCATTTTGCTAGAAGATTAATTAATAATTATCTTTTTTATTAATTTATTGTAATACACTTACTTGGATTTCCGTTTAGCTTGTGCTACGAATGGAGTAAATTTTCGCTGTCAGCTGTCAAAATTTCGAGGTTAGGTTACGCAATTTCGAAGTCAGGTTGTCAAAACTGCATTGCCGTTCGTTTTTGTTTGTGGATAATACAGTTCTAGTTGTGTTGCAAACCGCGATTTTGCGATTTCAATTATGTGCTCTCTTTTACGTGTTCTAGCTTATTGGACTGGATTGCAGCCAATCCTTACGGATTGTGCTCGCCATGTTGAGCACATGGTTCCACGAACAACACGAAGAAAAACCGCACGTTCACCACCCAGAGAGGCGATAAGAAGAGGTTTTGCACCGACTGAGCCTAAGGCCACCAAGGGCACCCGTCCGATAATAAGTAGTCGAGAGGATCTAATTATATTGGGGAAGAAGAGCAACACAGAAAACAAGCCGCACCTGAGGTACACCAGTTCTGGCAACTCTGTACGCTTGGAATGCCCTTTCGGAACAGACGCTCATCGTTTGGGCCATGATCCGTTTGGACCTTTGCTGCTCACAGTGGGACTCAAAGAAGAAACCGGAGAAAAGGTAAAGGTAAATAACAATCACTTGGTACCGTAAGAAGGGAATGGGTGAGTGGATCCGGTGTCAGGTTTAGAGCGCCTATAATTCCGCAATTCGAACGGATGAGTAATTTGGGGCCAGATACCGTTATAGTGTTAACGGAGTTGTTCACTTATGTCTCTGGGTGGCGGATCAGAGTCCAACAGATGTCGGTTTAGGTGTCTAGGTTTTTTACAGCGTATAAAAAAACGGTCGACTCAGTCGTAATTTCCCCCAGTTGGCATCACTTAGATTCGGTGACCATATTGGGACCGTGTAATCAATAACTAGCCGGCCAGCCACCGACAGTGATAAATTATGGCAATTGCGAATTAAAAAGTATCAACCACAAGAATGTCGGCGTAAAATAAAAGCAAAACAATATTTTTATTGGCATATATAGATTGGTTTTTATTCCACATTTTGTTTATTCATTTCTCTAAGTGTACTATATATAATTATTCATTATTTTAAAGATTCATTGTTCATTTGATTTCGTGCCTTTCGTTTTGAAATTGTTTATATATGATTTTCTTTGATTAATACTAGTGTTTAAAGCTACAGATTATGGAATAATATGTGCAGAATATGAGGGGTGCTTTTATGTGCTTAATATAATATATATTTATTTACAAGACTTTAGTGGCTAAATAAAAATTTTCAATTAAGATACATAATGTTTTCCAGAAACAACTAATTCGCATCCAATTCAATTCATTTTACTCAAGGCAATTTTTTTTTTATTATATTTTATTATTTATTTGGTTTTATTTACTTTTTAATTTTCATTATTTCTCGCGAATATGCGTCAACATCAGCAACTCTCCGTTTATTTTATTTTATTATATTTTATTTGGTTTAATTTAATTTAATTTTATTTTACTCTGTTTTATTTTGTTTTATTTAAATATGTTTAATTTAATTTAGTTTAATTTTACTCTGTATTATTTTATTTTCTTTTTAATTTATTTCATTTTATTTTAATTTTTTTTATTATGTTTTATTCTATTTTATTTTATTATCTTTAATTTAATTAAATTAAATTATATTTTATTTTATTTTATTTTACATTTTATTTTAATTTAATTTATTTTATTTTAATTAGTTTTATTTTATTTTATTCAATTTAATTTAATTTAATTCTATTTTATTCTATTCTAATTAGGTTTATTTTATTTTATTTGAATTTATTTTATTTTAATTCCTTTTATTTTATTGTACTTCAGTTTTCTTTATTATAATTAGTTGCAATTAATTTTATTTTGCTTTATTTTATTTCATGCATATCATTAGTTTTTCTTTATTTTATTTTATTTTATTAAATTTTTTTTAATATTTCTTTATTTTATTTTAATTAATTTAATTGAATTTCACTTAATTCATTTTATATTAACTCATTCATTTTATTCATAATTATTACTGTTTTTGTTTACACCAATAAGCAAAGAACACTTTTGGACTTTCATACTTGCAGTTATATAATACAATTAGACATTTTTTCCCAAAGGTTAATAGCTTTAAAAAAACACTGGATACGGTTAAACATAAAATAAAAAGTTACTAAATTAAATCACAATAAACTTTCCTTAAAAATACAATTTACATACAAAGTGCTTCTATGCTTTACATATTATTTTTTTTTTAAGTTTTTCACAATTAAATATCATACAAATTCACTTAGGTGCATACAATAATTATTGTGTTGGTTTTTGAAATTGTCAAAAAAAAATTTATATTATTTGAAGAACAATTCAATAAAATTATTTGTTTCAATCTTAATTTACTTGGGTTTCAATTGCATTTATGTGAATATGTGAACTGAGCCTAATGAAAGCCAGCATAGGCACAAGTAGCCTATTTACATTAGACCCGAATGAGTAATTTAGCGTTTTCGGCCAATCAAATTTTTTTCGCAGTGTTATTTTAGAAAAAAAAATCTGATGAGTTCATATCAATTTTGCGAAACTTGTCAATATTTTAGAGCACAATGCGAATTATATGAGGAAATGGAAGTTTTCAGCCAAATTACGCATTTGGATGTAATGTAACTTTGCAATTAAAGCGGCTTAAATTTTTTTTACAGATAAGAGGTGAATATAATTCCATGAAATTATTCTCACCATAGTAAAAATATATTTGAGCATGGTACTTTGGTGTTGTTCGATACAGGCAATGTCAATCGGTTTTAAGAAAGTATATAGGCAGAAAACTTTTGATTTAAAACCTCCTTCCATTTATGGTCTACAGAAATTGTCAACAAGTTTTTAAGGTAACTCCAAAATGGCTATTAAATATGCAGCTTCGTGTTAAAATGATTTTATCGTTGCAATTAGTTTTGGTAAACATATATCATTAAATATTACACGCTCTTGTTTGATTTTTAAATAGTTATTTTGTTTAATACATAAAACTTCGTTGTGTGCGTAAAGTAAACAATTTTGTGTTTGAATTTTATGAAGATTTTGTACCGAGGAACCGTGTAAAAGTTTGCTTTTAATGTAAATTTTTGACATTTCTGAGGTGAATATAAAATTTTTCACCTCAGAGAAAAGATTTATCACCATATTGATTTTCTGTGATTTTACACGGGTCCCGCATTTTATACATGTTTCGTGCTATATTTTGGATTTCAAATAAAGGCAATGGCAATGGATAAGACTAATCGATATATGTATCACTGAATGAATCCTTTGACGGTCAAGAAAGAAAAGTATTAGCGCGCATTATCAATATCCGGTTTACGCTAACCGGCATCTTGTTTGACAGATAACAGAGGAACTTCTGCCAATTAAACAGCCGATTAGCGTTAGCCGGACAATGAGAAAACGACGCAGTTTTGACAGTTTGATTTTACATCAGAGCAGCTGCCACCTTCACTATTTCAATGTTTACATACATCGATTAATCGAAAATCGATAAATTTGTCACACTACTATTGTAAATTCTGTTTACTTGTTCTGTGCAATACCTAAATTAATCATTCCCCCTCTTACAATAACACATCAATACATAAATTTCATCTACTCTCAAGCGCCATTGATACGCTACTCTCCTGCTTGATTCGCTTCGCCGCACTCTCGGCGCTCAACAGCATTTTCATATCTTTATCATCATCAATGTCATCACAAATATCAATCTCTTCTCTATCACATTCATCATCATCATCATCGCACATTGGCTCTTCATCTGCTTCCGCCTCACGTTCGCGTTCACGCTGCTCGTGTGCCTCTTGTCGTCTGCGCTGCATTTCTGCTTCGGCTGCCAATATCTGTTGTTGATGTTGATGCGCTTGTTGGCGTCGTTGCGCTTCCGCATGTTGTTCGGCTAATTGTTGTTGATGCAGTTGTTGTAGATGTTGCACATGTTGTAAATGTTGTTGTTGATTGTATGGATGATGTTGCATAACATGTGCGTGCGCTTGTGCATGTGCTTGTTCCGCCAAACCGCTCATAGCACCATTCGCTAGATCCATACCGCCAGCCATAATACTGCTCCCCACTTCGTGTCGTTTATGTTTGGATGGTGCATCGAAGAGCAGGCGTGATATAGAGAATGAAGAGATCGGTGAGTTATGTGTGCTGCCCGCTGAGTAGGAGGTGTTCGTGTCGTCTGAGGTGGGCGTTTCGCGATCGCTCTCATCCGATTTTAGTATATCGGCAGCTTCGAGCGATTTCTTATGCATACCCAGCAACCATGGTGCTACCGATTCGTCATCCTTGGCTGACTTGAGTATTGTTTCGGGTAGTGGCAGTGAGTGTCGTACCATTGCACCGTAGAGACCATACTCGGCCATTTTGGTGCTGTGACCCCAACATTTTTCCGTTTTTCGCCATTTGGCGCGTCGATTCTGAAACCAAACCTGAAAATAAAGAAAGAAACAATGTTTAGTAAGAGGTTTAGACTGTCAAACCAAACAAAGAGGAGATTCTTGCGAGAGAAATGGAAAATAAGGTCGTTATGGACGAACCAGCCCGATCGGTCTTTCCAGTATAGTTGCAGCGTTAGAAGAAGCTTGAGTGGCTTCCTCACATTTGCTTTAAGTGTAGTAGAGACGAATAACTTCCTTAATACTTTGGCACTTACACCTAATTTGCCTTTCTGAAAACGCTTCGTTCTCCAACCCAGAACTTATGGTGGTACAGTTAAGCCCAAATGCAAATAGCTCAGGATAAAGATGCCCTCTACAAGAAGACATGTGTTTCACAGTACACTAAAGATGCAAATAAGGATTATCAGCCTCTCTACCTAGGTTTCTAGGATCCCACAGAAAGTTTAAGCAGACCTGTTAAATTTGATTAGTAATTAGTAGTCAATTAATTAGACTTTTTTTAAATTAATAATGATTATTTTCAAGAAAAGGCAATTGATCACGATTAGAAAAATTAAAAAAAAAAAAGAAAAAAAAAAATCAAAAAATTAAAAATAATCGAAAAAGTTATTTATAGAAAAGGCAATTATTAATTGATCACGATTAGGAAAATTAAAAAACAAAAAAAAATTAAATCAAAAAATCAAAAATAATCGAAAAATGTTATTTTAATTACTTTTGATTATTTTTTATTTTTTTTTTGTGGTTATTTTTGTTTTTTTCCAGATTGATGATGTGTATATTTATGTGCTTTTACCACAACTCTGAAAAAACCAAAAATAATCAAAAAAAAAAAAATCAAAAGTAATCAAAACTACTTTTTTTGATTACTTGAAATTTTTTTAATAATCGTAAAAAATCATGATTTTTCTTGATTATTATTTTAAATAATTGGAAAATAATTATTTAAAATTGAAAGTAATTGGTAATCATAATTATTAAATGGATTATCAAGAAAGTAAATAATCAAACCGGTAATCATTAGGATTAGTAATCATTATTCAACAGGTCTGAGTTCAAGTAAGCTTTAGAAAATAGTCAGGAGATAAGCACCCAACCCGGCCAGAGAAACGAAACAGCACTATGGCTTACAAATCGTACTTTATACCTACTCGCGTACTTCAAAGGACATCGTTAACCCTACCCACCGCATTTCATTTCAGTTGAAGTAATAGTTATATTTATCTTAAAAATTCAAGCTGTAGAGAAAGAAATAAATTAGGCGTGCAGTTCTATTTCTGGTTATAATTTGCCTTCATGGAAGCGCATTTCTTACCCTGAGCTACAAATTGCACACATTTTTGTTTGTTTGTTAAAACGCCCTCAAAGCGAACAAATTTGTATGATTGGCGTCTCGCGTATGAAACGGGAAATTACATTACTCATATCAACACAGCGCTTTACTTTCTTATTCATTCTGCGTTTGCTGCTGTAATTATGTAATTAGTAATGAGTACGACCGCTTGCAGCCACTCAACAGCACAGCCACTAACAAAATCCATTTCAGCGACGAGGAAAGAGAGCGCCCATTGAAATTAATGCTCATAGGTACTCGTATAGAGTAATACTTGTGTGTGTATGTATGTCCGTTGAACAATTATTTTGGGGGTAAGTTTGGCGCACAAAATGGTGGCGCAGCAAAGGAAATTGAAATAAAATTATTTCCTTTTATATATAACAAAATTTCCCACACTCAACACCTTCACCGCCATCAACAGCATGGAATTTATGAAGAAGTCAATTTAGCTACTGAAACGCGCGGCAATGTTAATGACGTATGCATGGACAGCGGGTGGTTTCAGTTGCTTAGTGGCATTGGTTGGGGGAAAATCGTATGATGTCAAAAGCGTGAAAGTTTTGTGGGGAACATTTTTTGCACGGCGATTTCAAAAGAAATTTCAGAAGTGGAATATGTATAAGAAAACAGCGTAAGTGAGGCAACATATCTCCAGGCATCAGGCGATTATGTATTTCTAATTCCACGAAATAGGTCTGCAGGCTTATGAACTCTTTCGCATATATGTGAATGTGTATGTAACTTGCTGTGTGAAATTAGCGTGCAGCTTAAGCTGCGCTAGAACTAGATGTCTTCTACACAACATTCTTCTTTGGTAAAAAAATTTGAAAAATCACTAGAAAAGTTGAAGCTCCGAGTTTTAACGGCGTAATTTAAGATGATTTGGAGAAGGCATAATCAACATATCCAGTTAAATCCAGATCTGTTTTGCAGTTAAAAACTAAATTAAAATGTTTATAGCATACAGCCCTCTGATCCATAAAGCCATTTTCTCAGCAATACGGGCTATATCTTACAAGAACAGAAGTAAAAACATTTTCAAATCATTTGTTTATAGAAAACCCGAGTCAATCCGAACTCTATCTTGGCATTGGAGTGCACACTGGACTACTAGTGCGACACTCGGCCAGAGTCGGATTCGAACTTTACTACATTGAACTAGCAAGAAGCAAAGGAAATCGAATAAAAAGAGGGGAAAAACGCAGAATATCGCTCGCTATCAATTCACGGGTAAGGAATTCACCACGCGGTAAGAAAACCTGATCCATATTTTATTTATCTGTTCATTTTTAACAATTTTTTATTTATTTATTTTAAGACACAAAAGGAAAGATATATTTATTAGATGAAAAGTGAGATGGAGTTGCGTTGAGACCACATTGGAACTGAGGTTATTATCGCTAAACATTGTGTAATTGTTCCTATTCAAGTCACCCTTAAAAGAATCAGGAATAGAGTTCCAGAGCCTTACAGCATTTACGAAAAATTGCCTAAGGAAGGCCAAGTAGACGTATATGGAAATTATTAAATTACGGACCTACCAGACCTTGAAAACTTTAGTTTGTCATAGATATATTGCGGTGTTTTGTATTCAATAGGTTTAACCATAAATATACAATTTCGAGCCGCAATATATTTGAAAATAGTGCATCCTAAGACTTTGCGCTTTCGAAAAGAGATGTGTTAATATTTTTTTTTAGATTATATACATAAGGCTTTATATTATTAAAAGCAACCTTTTGTGATTCGAAACAGAACCAAGTTGATAAACAAGCTCTGAGTAAGTCAGAAATCATCAACAAGGCAAACATGGCTAGACCGGCGGGTGCCGATAAGAATACCTTCTGGGCTGGAGCATCTTCGCTCATTCGCACTACGTGGCCTAGCCAGCGAAGCCGCTGTGTTTTAATTCGCTGAACTATGTCGGCGTCTGCGTAAAGTTCATACAGCTCATCATTAAATCTTCTTCGGTACTCGCCGTCGCCAACGCGTAGAGGTCCACAAATCTTTCGAAGAACCTTTCTCTCGAATACTCCCAGAGCCGCCTCATCAGATGTTGTTAGTGTCCACGCTTCTGCACCATAAAGCAGGACGGGTGCGATGAGTGACTTGTAGAGTGTTATTTTCGTTCGTCGAGAGAGGACTTTACTTTTCAATTGCCTACTCAGTCCGAAGTAGCATTTGTTTGCAAGAGTAATTCTTCGTCGGATCTCTAGGCTAACATTATTGTTGGTGTTAATGCTGGTTCCCAGGTAAACGAAGTCCTTTACTATTTCGAAATTATTGCTGCCAACAGTGGCTTGGTTGCCAAGGCGCGAATGCGCTAACTCTTTGCATGATGACAGAAGGTACTTCGTTTTGCCCTCGTTCACCACCAATCCCATTTTCTCCGCTTCTTTTTCTAATTTGGAGTAAGCAGAAGCTACGGCGCGGTTGTTAAGGCCAATGATATCAATATCGTCAGCATATGCCAACAGAACCTTTGCTCACTACTTTTTGGGTTTCTTTCGGCTAGGTAGCTGGCCATAATTTTAGCAGAGCTATCAGAAAATCCGAAGTAGCATTTGAGCTTTTCAATGGAATGCTATGACTAACGGAGTCAAATGCTTTGGAAAAATGCAAGAGCCCAAAAAGGCTGAGTTCACCCCTGTCAAAACTCATTCTTATGTCGTCAAGTATTTTAAAAATAGCAGTGGAGCAGCTGTGCTTAGGTCGGAATCCAGATTGTAGCTGGTTTAAGAGTTTATATTCCTGAACATATGACGATATTTGAGCTGCTATCAAATACTCACCTACTTTAGCAAATACTAGTATATTGCTGATAGACCTATAATCAGAAGGTTCAGTTATAAATTTTTTTTTTTATCGATATACATAATAAGAGCCTTTTTCCACTCCGTTCGGAAACAAGATGTTGTAAAACACTAGAGCTACTAAAATAATTATTTAGCATATTAGGGTCTACTTTATACTGTCTTTGGTTTGCCTTGTATGTTAAGATTTTTCATGTTGCGTCTATCTTTCGATAGAAGTGACGGATTTAATTTGTCAGTGTGGGTATTTTTCCACTTCGTCTATTGCCTATTACGGTATTTTATTGTAGACCAGACTCTGCGGTTGTACCAAGTGCAAGTTTGTACATAACCCGAGCTTTACGTAAATAGACATGTGATACAAATAGTTTACATAAAGTTTTAATTAAAAAATCGAACTTCTCGTTGGCACTAGCACTATACCAACACGAACAAAAAGTCAACAAACAGCTCATCGTAATTCTTATGGAGTCGAATTTTGGCACAGCATGGTGTATTCCTTACGCTTGAATTGATATTGGTTCCTTTTCTTATTCGATGCTCTTTGCAAGAAGGCATGCACTTTTCTGTTATCTGACTCAGTGTAAACGGAGGTTGCATCAAAGATCAAAACGAATTATCTCATAATTTCTTTGAAGAGCGCCGTGTTTCAGCATGTCTTCAACAGTCGAGATAGGGTAATCTACCACTCAGATGCTGACACATTTTTGTAAAATTCAAAACTTGAGCATTTTACTTTCACTGACGAACTGCTCATTCTTTTATTTGATATTTAATTTATTTTACAGTGTCTCATTTACGCTCAACGAGATTATAATTAGTTGCTCATTAAAAAGAATGACGAACTCGCATAGTAATGATGACCAGTGTGACCAGGTGATAAGAAAAAAAGAGGATAAATCGGCAAAAAAAAAGGCTAGAAAAGGCTAAAATTAAGAAAAAAGAAGCTAAAAAAAAATCAGAAAAAATTTGTTACGAAATCCATTTAAAATTTTTTATTTTAGTTCAAACCATGATCCAATAATACAGGTCGTGTTAATAGACCAGCGGATTTTTACTTTTGGCTCGAATTTTGACATTACACTCATTTCTCAGTACGATTTTGACGTTAAACTAACAAATTACAAAAATAAAATAGTTGGATTATGGTTCAAACTATTTGTAAATAAAGCTGTAGATATAACTTAAAGGAACTATTCTTGTTTCAACACATATCAGGCACATTTTTTAAAAATTTATTTTTTTAATATTTTCTTCGTCTGATGAATCAGAAGAGCTTGAGGCTGCGTACAAAGTTTGTGTATTTATCATAGAGATGAGATCATCGGTAATTTCAAAATCAGTGCAAAATTTGGATAAGCGTTTTAACGAGCATCTAATATTAAGCAGCGAGTTAAGCATTTTAATTTTTAATCAGTCTCTTAACTGAGTTTTTAAAATGTTCATGGCAATAAAAATTCTTTCAACCTCCGCATTACTGAAAGGTAATACTAATAAGCTAAATACGAATTCGACCAGTTCTAAAAAAGGAGGTGCGTTTAAT
Source organism: Merzomyia westermanni (assembly GCA_949987695.1). NCBI lineage: Eukaryota > Metazoa > Arthropoda > Insecta > Diptera > Tephritidae > Merzomyia > Merzomyia westermanni. Next base: position 147,744,666 of record OX465290.1, read on the forward strand.
GAATTTTTATGTTTTCGGACTTAAGCGCAAAATTCAATGGTAGAGGTCACACTTGTCCACTGTACGGTTACTAGCTTTCGCCACTGCAGCTCAATAAATGCTACTTGACTTGGAGATACCTAGAATTTTCTTATTGAAAGTGAGAAAATACATCGGGCTTTGTAACTTTCAAAGAATTATCAACTGAAAAAAAAAATGTTTCTTTTGTAAAGAGTTCATATTATCAGTCAGACGATGTCGCAATTGAGTTATCTCTCTCTCTCTCTATGGCGCGATATACAACAGGTATATCATCATAAACCCCCTAAGAGATTTTTGCGCCAAGCTTCTCTTCCAATTTGTGGTGTGCCGATTTGAATTTTCCCTACAAATTGGTGGGACCTACAGTTTTTTGCCGACTCCGAACGGCATCTATTTACAAAGGAGACGAATTTTTGCTGAGAAGCCTGTCATGGCAGAAATACACTCGGAGAGTTTGCCAAACCACTGCCGAGGGGCGACCCCGTTTTGAAAAACTTTTTTCAAATCACTTTTGATGTTACCTGTACCAGGGCTCGAACCATGGACCTTCGGTGTGGTAGGCCGGCAACACTACCTTCACACCACGGCGGCCGCCGTTTAATTTTATATAAAAAATATGGTGTTGGCACCAGAAAAAGTTCAGAGTAAAAAAAGGCTAAAAAAAGCCACGAAGCTAAAACAAAAATTATGAGGCTAAAGGACAAAAAAAGGCTAACCTGGTCACACTGATGATGACAAAGTGCTGAGAAACGCCAACACTGTCATTGCACTGCATAATGAGCTGCATGTGTGCTTATTTCGAATTTTTATACCAACAAATAAATTTAACAAATATTTCAAAGTGCATTATCTACCAACAAAAACCAACACAAAGAATGACCCTATTTTCATATCAGTCGAAGTGTGAGTGAATGGTCGGTCAGTCGAAAGAATTCGCACATCAACACTCTCTCACCACGTTCAAACACCAACAACATGCAAAAACCAAACCAAAGCAACAACAACCCCCATGTCATCATTTACCCCACTCACACAAAATTTGTTGTTCACTACCTTAACCAACGCCAACGCCTGTCATGGGCAGCGAGCTTTGTGAATTCTTTGTACACCAGCAAAATGTGAATTGAAATTTGATATTCAATTAAAAGAAATCAACAAAATATGAGCAAATTTTTAAAATATTTACCACATTTCGCTGTAGAACAAATGTACCTAACAAATGTAGAAGTGTGTTTATCATTTTGCTATGGATTTTGTTGGGGTTCAGCATTTTGTTTTGTTTGCATTTTAATTAAATAAAATTTATTTCTATTATTTGTACGAAAATGTGTGGACTTATATCTGTTTGTATGTGGATTTTATAAATGTAAAAATATTTGGTCATTTCAAAAGTAGAATGTGTAAATATTTATATCCAAAATTTGTGTGATTTTAATTTGTGACGTGTGCAGAGGAGGAAAGGTCAATGAGGTTTTAAAGCGGATACCAACTACTAAATGGGAGATTTGAAAAATGTTTGAAAAGAAAATAATATTCTTAAATGACTACCGCACACGTTTGATATTTCATTAATATGGTCGTAAATAAATTAATCCAAGGTAGGAATTGTTATTAGAAGTTTGGCATTTTTTTTGAAAAAAGGCTGCCTAAATGTTTCTCAATCAGAAGCCTGCATTAGCCTTTGATCTAGGACCATTTTACTTTTAAACTATAGGGGACTATTACAATTGATATTAGAGAAAAATTACAAAACTTAGCACAGCGAGTGTTGCGCTGACATTTTTCGAAGTCACCAGCTTCTTTTCGAACTTCCCACAGTCATAAATAATCAACAAAACATTTATTCAGCTAACCCCACCCATACGCATTCTAATTCTTCTAATTCGCATTATTATATCTTCCAATCTAACAAAATTAACCGCACAACTTCTTAAGTAGGTAGGTACCTAAGTGTTAGTAATTCCCAAAACTAATTAAATAAATGATTGCAGAAAGTCGACAATGGTTTGTTTTTGCTATGATTGCTTTCATTGATGCCACAATATTAATATCATTTAACGGCACAAGTAGCAATAACAAACAAGTGCATAACAAAAAAAAAAATTGTGAATAACTACAATAACAACACGTAACATTTAAACGTTTCGGTCACTTTTCAATTATCAAATGAATGCGAATGTATGATAGCACAACCAGTGAAGACTGAAAAAAAGTAAAACATGCGAAGCGGAAAAACTCCCAAGGGACAACTTGAAATTTTGTTTGCAAAAGTTCACATAGAAACAGTTCACTTACATGGATGGGCGCCTTAAATCATGCCAAACACTTTTGTGTGGCAGGGGTTGTGTGCTGTGTATAGGGTGTGTGATAACTATTTATACTACTAAATTTACTGAAGGTGTATTTTTGAGCTCAAACTGAATAGAAAGTACTGTTTTGGTCTACTAATCTGCACTTGCTGACGAGAGTGATGAAGACGTTGGAATTTGTATTGGTCAACCGTGACGTGACTGCAAAGACGCAAGTGCGCCCCCTTTTTGTTGATGGCTGTGAGTACTTCGTCTTGCCATTGCAAGACCCGCCTGTTTTGAAAACATACAGAGTAGGGTGGGTTAGACAAACAAATTGTTTTAGGATGGAAGTATTGCTTTTAGTTTATAAAAAAGAATTTAATTTACCTAATTAAAAAATTACTCAACATTTTGAGATTGCCCGATTTTTTAATACATAAAACATTGCAACAGAAAAAAATTCAAATAATGAAATACACCTTTCCTATAACCTAGAACCAGATCTCTTAAATTACCATTAGAATTGAGTAACCAATTGATTGGATGGCTTTTTAAATCAATAATGATTATTTTAATTGAGGTAATTGTTGTTGGAGCAGTGCTTAAATTTTAATGTTTATTTGTTAATTGATACTAGAAAAAAATTACAGCGATTCTCGGATACTGGAATACGAACTCAAGGGTCTGTATTTAATCCGCTGTTAGAATACTCTAATTATTTGAATTGTTTTCAATAAACCACATTTAGTAATTGACTACCATTGGAAAAAAATAAAAGAAATTAAAATTAATCAAAAGTAATAAAAAAATTGTGATTGTTTCTGATTACTTTCTATTATTTTTTATTTTTAATTATTTTGGATGTTTTTGCCGTATGTGCTTATATTCGCCTGCAACCAAAAAATAATCAAAAACAAACAAAATTAATCAAAGGAATCAAACAATCAAAAATAATAAAAAACATTTTTTTGAATTGTTTTCTATTATTTCGATTTTTTTTGATAATCATATGATTATTTTTTAAATAATCATTAGAAACCGAAAACAATAGGTAATCAATCATTTGTAGACTTTTCCAAAAAAGAATCAATCAAATCGGTAATCATTACGATTAGTTAACATTACTTAACAAGGATAGAACAAAAGAGAAATAAAAAATCATAACTTAACAGATCTGGATAGAACAAAACAGCACTCCACAATTTACGATCTTAGGCCGAATTAATTGTTTTCCTTTTTTAAAAATCAAGTGCTCCACCTAAAAATTGTGCTTAAAAAAATGCAACCAACCCTTATATACAGGTAGCTCCTTTTCGCGCTATCGAAAAGTGCTTTGACAGAGAGATTGACCGTGTTGAGTATCTTTTCAAGGCTCTTATTTATCATTTGAGGTATCGTGAATATCTGCTCGATAATAGTTTACCCAGCCGTGGAGCCGCACTGAGAAGGTTCAATAAATATCTTGTCTTTAGCTACATTTTAAGATGAATCCGTAAAATTACATAACTGCAAAGAAAATTACTACATCAACCACCCTGTATTCCATAGTTGATAACGGCATGTGGGCGACAAAAGCAAACACACGACGCCACGCGCTCATTTGCCACACTATTTCAAGTGTATGCGTGAGAAAAAACTGAAATTTAAGCGCGCAATTATTTCTTTGTAGCTAAGCATTGTGTAACGCAGAGATGAGCATAAAGATAGTTTGAGTAGCGGTTAATGTGTTGTTAAATGCGAATAGGCGCGAACGCGTGTTGTAATTCTCCAAGGTGCAGCAGATAGCAGCTGATGAAGGGAGAAAAATATGAAACCAGCGAGAGAACAATACAAACAAACTACTTTGATTTTGTTACATTCAAATTAGACAAGTTCAAGCGGCAAATAGGTTTTTATATCACCTCGCTGAATCACAACATAGTATGCGGCGTAAATTTAATGGGAGCGCGTTTTTGAGTAGCGGAAAAAAGTGAAACAGTTTCACCAGCAACCCCTTGGTTATTTATTTGCCGTTACAATTTCCATTATTGGTGTTGTTGGTGTTTAGAGTGTGCTGCAAGTTTTGTTGATTTAACACTTGTTGTTGTGCTTGTTTGCTGGCTTGTCAGTTACTGTTTTTGTATTTTGTGAAAATATTTATTCAATTTACTTGTTGTTTATTTTCGTAACACTTGGCGTAAAGATAATACTTTTGATTTGCTGCAGTTTGCGACAATAGAAGGAATTGTTTTTGTTTGTTTTGCAAAAGCCGCACCCCTCTTGAGATGGCAAATGTATGGATATATACGAGTAGATATAACTCACGAGTATTTTACAAATTTAAGGGAACAACTGTTGCTGATCGTACTATCAATTGGTTTCAGTGTGGGATTAAAGCTTCAAGAACAGCTACTCTTAGATCCAGGGGGTCAAAATCTAGTGTAGAACTGAGGCGGAGAAAAAGCCCGTAAGAGTAGGCTCTAGCCATCCTTGATGAAGATTTCGTTTAATGAATATTTGTTACCGCGAGCTGCAGTCGGAGTCTCTGGTAAATAAGAGAGTTATCTTTGTCGAGAAAATAATTTTTGATAGATAAGACTATGTTTAATAGTGTTGTTCCGATGCCGCATTGTTCTCGGTGTGAGTAATCGGTATCAAAAAAAAGTATTGAGAAAATGTACAAGGAAACGGTTTCACCAGGACCTAAAAACTATGGAAAAGAAAGTGTTTATGTACATAAGAAGTTAATAAATGTTGTCCTTGTTGTAAATAAAATATCCTAGGAACGCCTACGCGGATGTAAGTTGTATGTCGTTGAAAACAGAATTAACAGGAGATTGTTTAGAAATAATTTTACGTATACACTGGTAAACAAATTATTCGAAAAACCCATCATTAAAAATAAAAAACTTTAATTTTTCACATTACTTTTACAGTTTTTCTTGCATTTATCAAACAGTTCGTATACAGGTAAAAGCGAAAAAATGGCGTCTTTTCAACAACATAAAAATTGTGTTGAAAACGTGAACAGAAATAAAGTTATGGGTAATACATGCCTCAACCTATAAAAAAGGGGTTTTGACCCCTATCTCAAAAACTATATGTAGCATTAAAAAAGTAAGTATGAAATTTTTATCAGGGTACCGAATATATTTGAAATCAGCTTTACTTTTATCGGCAGTAAAATCACTGTTGACCAGTGTTATTATTATGTTATGAGTGCAACAGTCGCTAATTGGGCATTTTTGGGTTAACATTTTTGTCGGGGAGCTCGAAAAGGTAGGCAAATCTTTAAAAGTATTAAAATGGAATTATCAGGACTAACGTTTCAAAATAGCAAGAAGCGGCAAAGGACCTGCGAGCTCTATACTGTCCACAAGTACCCGATATCTGTACTTGTACTTGGACAGGGTAATCGACTACTCGGTACTTGAGCAGATTACTCGAGTAAATATTCGTGATTACTCGCATCCGAACAACACTATTGCTTAATTGGAGGCTTATTAGAATTTACTAGTAATGTCCCTGCAGTAAAATTGCGAAACCGTCTTCAAAAGAGACAGTCTTGAGCTACACGTTTTGTGAATCGTTCTGTGCTGGTTACAAAAGTGATAGTTTAAAGACAGTTTGAACTATCGGATATCGATAATCACTCATCCACAACCAAAACCACCGCTAAACTTTCCGAAATGAAACAGATTGAGAACTATCCAAAGCCAAACTACATATATTAGAAATGTCGGAATAGAAACCGGTTCAGAACGAGTTGTAAAGTAATGCAATGGCGGCGATTGCCACCGGCAATAACAACGCCATGTAAAAGTGAACAGTTGAAAGCATTGCTTGGGTATTGATCTAGAACTGGTTGTGTTGTTGTTGTTGTTGTTGTAACGACAAAAAACTCCCCGAACGACAAAAAACTCCCCGTCGAACGGTTTAGCTCAGGGATAACTCTGAGCTAGTCCAAGTTTCTGCAGGGGTAGTACTAAATCTGAAATGTGAAATCTAGACCTGACAGATTTGTGCTAGTATTTTCAATTTATCAAAATATCATTTATCGAAGCTCGTTTATAGTCACGGAAACTTTGAAAACTTTTCACTTGGAGGAAACTGTACAAGTATTTCAACTTAAAATCGGTTGTAAGTCTTACTGCAAAGTGTCAAGAGATGTATGGAAGCTTCAACTGAGGTAATTCACGCTCTAGACTTTATAAGGCGGCATACAAAAAAGTGATAGGATTCAGTTTTAAGTTGGTTTGGAGTGAAGTAAAGTGGCAAGTTTTACTACAGATGCTAGTAGTATCTAGTTAAATAAAATTAATTTTTAGTAGACAGTGTTTGTGTAATAGGTACATTGAAACAAAACAAGAGCAAGTAAACGTGAAGTAATCAAAATGGGTTCGATAGCTGAATATCAATGAAATTTCTCTTTAAGTTTACTGTGAAATTCTTTAAAATTAACTGATTAGCCGACTTGTATAGCCTGCGTCGCGTGAATTAGCCTACTTGATGCTTTTTCATATTCTCGAATCTTCTAAAAGGGTGGTTTTCTGCTGGTGTTTTATGACTGAGTATACGAGTAGTTTATGATTGCTGTCATTTTAATCGTGCAACGATTAGTACGCTTAATGATGTTAGAAAAAAACTGTAGAAAGTTGAAATTTGTTGTTGTTTCTGTTTCGAATTATTATTTTATAATATGCTGATTAATGTGTTTATCAATGCTGAATGTCACTTTCGTTTTTTATACACCATAGTACATTGCTATATTGACGTTACGCAACCACGCGCTTGGGGGAGGTTTTTGATTCCACAACTAAAAATGCTAACAAGTGTAATGATGTTATTATTTAAATTTTTTTTATTTTCATTTCAACTTGTTTTTTATGCGATTTGTGCTCGCTAATGGCTTATTTATGCTAATTATTGCAATTTGTGAAACTATAAAAATTTACTCTCAAAGTGGCCTGAATATAAAAAATTCATTTACGACTCAATCTATTACTAAAACGTTATTCTTATGACTGACGTAATTTCGGAAGTTGCTAATGCGCTGCTGTACCCAATTCCACTTATCCTTCTAGATATTTGCGTGCGAATGTCTTCCATCGACCGCAAGTGTGGGTGCTGCACAAATTTGTAGAACCATTAAGTGAAGTCTCTAAAGAAGGTTCAAGGAACCTGGCAGTTTCAATAGTGTTGGAAAAGAGTGAAGTTGGTGTTAGAACAGTCTGACGTTGGTTGGTGTCATGGGAGGCTCACCACAAGGCGAGCAAACGGTCGGTCTACTTTCCCGCTTACAATTGCTACATGAGTTATAGGCCATTTTTTGGTTGCTAAAGTGCTGGAAAAAAAACCATTTTTTTTTATTTTATTCATTAAGTCCTTAGTAGTTTACGAAAAAAAAAATCGGATATAGTTGAATTCAAAGAAGTCAAAGCTACATCGTGTCAAAGTCTAATACTTATATCGTATTTTGTTTTAATTGGTGTTCACGATTCTTAACGTTTAGTGCAGATAGATTCTTGTTGGACTGAGTACGAAAAGCGGTGAAAGTTCAACAAAAAGTTAAAGATTAAAAGTCAACTTGAGTTAATACTTTTTTCTCAATTAATTCAAACACAAAAAATCCTTTTATTCTCCTTTTATTAATTTCTGCAAATGTTCCATTCACTTTATTGTGTTACATAATTATGCATTATTAACAACAGCATTTCAAAACAATTAATGCAAATGCCAGCAGCAATAAAGCTAAACGAAACAAATATGCATAGTAGGTGTAGACACCTAGTTATGAACGCTATGCTTGAGTTTGGTGGCTGGGTTGCTGTAGTAGTTAATTGTATAATTATGTCATTTCAGCAAAGAAAAAAAAAGCAAAAGCAAAAGCTGCTAAGCTTGAAAAACAAACCGCTTGACGGAAATGAAATTAAAAATGCAACAAACATAATTATAAAATTATGTTATTATCCTGTTAAGAGAAGGCAACAATGCAAATTTGTGTAGTTAGAGAAATTTTAGACTACATATTTGAAGTTGTTTTCTTTTATACCTTTGATGAACATGAACCTATTTCACTCTTCTTCCGATGTTTGTAAGTAACAGAAGAAAAAGTGTTAGGCACGTTACTAAGTATACTACAACAATTAGGTGAATCGAAACGAGGTGAATCGAAACTATTTTTGACATATTTTTGCGAACTATTAATCATTTAAAGAATCCAACAGGAACGGACCACTCTGGCATCTAGCTCCCTTATAATCGATTGAAGGGATTAACGCCCTAATAATAGTCTGGTAACAACATTATTTTTAACGACAAAGGAATCATTTGGCAACTTTTACACAATTTCGCTACTTTGCCGTATAATTTCGTAAAAAAACAAAATAGTTGGTAACTTGTTGTAACCACGATTTTTTATTCCAAATTTTCGCCTGCGGCGCGAATAGTACAAAATGAAAATTTGCCATACTCATAAAAGCTACTTAACTGCACCTTAAATAGCACTTGCGCTGTTGTTATATAAATATGGTGTAAAACATTTATGATATATAGTGGTTCTGACCTTAATTCTCTTTGTAAAAGCGCTTTTACAATGAGAATTAATGTCAATGACGTGAGTTCTCAAAATAATTTGATACTTTGCTATTTTCTTTCCACAAAAATATTGGTGACGTGTCATAATGTCAGTGACGTTAATTCGCTTTTACAAAGAGAATTAATCTCAAATTATTTTGAAAACTAACGTCATTGACATTAATTCTCTTTACAAAAGCGAATTAACGTCACTGACATTATGACACGTCACCAATATTTTTGTGGAAAGAAAATAGCAAAGTTTTTTTTCACACTTTAGTTTATAAAAATTAAAAACAAACAAAACACTTTTTTTTTTAAAAAATGTCGTTCAAGTTTTCATTTTTTTCTCTATTGCGCATTTTAGGTTTTTGACAGCGTTACCATGTAGGCTACAATCGCGGTAGCATGAACTTTTTATGATTTTCGGTTACATAATTTCCGTCACAAAACTACCGGTTACGCTCAAAATAGGGCTGTAGGGGGTTTTCAGAATAACTCTTTGTGGGTGATACAATTATAAATAACTTAAGACATGCTGAGCAAATTACTTCATAAATTCCTAATCAGTGGAGAGTAGTGGTATAAATTGGGAAAGGAGAAGCGACACCTCCCATAGAAAGCACAAAATTTCATATTTTGTAAAATACCTCTTGAACTACTCAAGAAAGAACCTAAAATTTTAGAAAATTTACTATGATATCAGTATCAATATGTAATATAAAATAGAAGATTTTGTAAAAGGTCACATTTCGATCGGAGCTCTATATTTTAAGATGATCGTTCAGCTTTAATATCAATCATTCAAACATGGCTTTTTCATATTCATGAAAGGTATACGGCCTTCGCCACTACCGCATACAGAGTAAGGGCAACTAATTTCTTTTGCCAACGTGCTTGCATACAAATTAATTAATTTTAAATACCACTTTTTTTGTTATGAAATATGAAAAAGTATAATTTTTTGTGCGAGACATTTAAACCTGATGAGCCGAAACAGTCCCAGCACGGAAAAATTGCACAAAAATGCTAGTGACTGAAATAAAGCAATTTTTGCCGCCACTTTGCACAAGCGTTTATATGAAAATTGCGCGCAAAGTGTAGTGTAATTGAAAAATTAAAAAAAATTTAAACAAAAAGAAATTTACAAAAAAGAAACGCAAAAAGCGGAAGGAAATGTGCATGCTAAAATTGCTTAAAATACTAACTGAGAATGGCTGCATAAAAAGTTAATTTCTTGGCATTTGCGAGCCGCGTATTATAAGTGAAGTTTTCTAACAAGTATTTTAATACTTACAGTATCGGACAAAAGAATTGTAACTGAAATACCTCTAGTTATTAGTTTCTGAACTAAAGAACTATTGAAACTTTTAAATGAACGCTAGTTCATTCAATAAAATGAACTAAACATTTCTGTGGCAACTTTGCAAGTGAAAAGTATACAAGTTATTTTAAAACGTATGGCAACTCGTCCAAACAGCTGATCAAATTACGTTGTAATTTTGCAAAGTTCTATAATTTAGCATATTCCGCAAGATTAGTAATTTATATGCAATGGTAAGCGTCTAAATTATTATTATATTACATACATGCTATATGTTGATTAAAGCAGAGAGTTTCATTAGTACAATTGGTTGAACTATACAGTTCAATGTAATCGAAAAAACTAATTCAAGGTATTGTATGAATTAGAAGTGAACTAATAGTTTCAATGAACTAAAAATACCTACTCTAATATAAAAAGAGTATTTAAATTTTGTGAGAAAAAAACCATTGCTCTCAATAATTTGCTTGGCGCGTCTCGCCATTAAAGCAATCTTTTGTGGTATAGTGCTTCGTGCCCATGGTTGAATTATGCGCCAATCAGATACACTACTTCACCGTCGACGTATCCGTCATGCGTCAAAATTTAGAGCAAAATCTACTTTGCCATATCCGTCGAATCTGTTGTCTCGCACGCCCACACTCGCATTCTACTTAGCTGTTAGTTTTTTCAACGTATTGCCGTATTGTATCTGCTTGGTGGCGTATTAGTTTGAATCATGCTTCGTGCCCGCTATTTTCTTTCGGACGTAATAGCTATCATCCGGTCGTCGTGATTCTGAACTAGGTAAAAAATTTTAGATGCACACAAATGCAACAACAACGATTTGAGTCAGATAGATCCATATAGATGTCTGATTCAATTTAAGAGGCAGATAATTTGTAGTTTCTTATCTTTAGTATGGACACACTGCCTTTTGAAAAACCACTGCCGCCGGCGCCCTATGATTAACATGCTTCATCGCGGAGTGTTCGTGTTGTAGATTGTTTTATGGACTTCGTGCTAACCACATTAATATTTTATGAAGTTGTTTAGTTCCCATGAACATGAGATATATTATTGATTTGTTTTATATGTATATTATTAACTAGAATATACATATATTATTCAAATTATCATACGATGGTAATGTATTCTTGAACCAATTTCATGATTTTATGTACTAAGCAAAAAGGAAAGGGGGGGGGGGGGGTATTTTTTTTAAATATTGTGGATAACCAGGATTTGCCTGAAATAAGAAATGTCATATGCGTTTGAGGTCACCTAATGATCTGGAGCGTTCCCGTGAAATTTGAGCGTGACACGGAGCTTTATAGTCCCACCGGATGGCGGCAAGTGGCTGTCATATTTTACACAATTTTGGATTGGTGTTGCCACTATTACAGTTATTACAAAATTTAAGGTCAATACATAGGGTTGCCAACTATTCAACATTGCAATAAACATTTAAATTTGCTCCCTCTAAATATTTGAGCAGCATTTTTCATAAAACTACTAAATGCTTTTCTCCAACATTTTTTCTATAGCATCAAGATCAGGGAATTGTGGAGGTCACTTCGTCACATTCACGCCATGCCATTAGCATTACGCCTTTGCCATAAGCTTCAGATCCTAGCTTTGTTTCCAGCTCCAGATAGGTAGTTCTTGAACCAAATTATAAAATAAGGCGTCATTAAAAAAAAGAAATCTGAGATGGGGGGAACTTCAAACAAATTCTGAAATAACGCGTTTTTAAAAATATTTTTAAACAAGGTTGTCTTACACTCAGCCTTCGAAATTCAATTGTTAGTAAATTTAAGCTTAAAAAAGGCATGCCAACTGCAAATGTTTTGTCCGATACTGTAGTTTTTTTTTATTTCTTCCTCTGCTTGAAAAAAACCTTTTTTCATTTGCGACAAAGTGAATTTTTGTCACAGGAAATCTTAAAAAATATGCATTTTATACTTTCAAGTATTTGCAATAATTACGGTTTTTGCCATTATCCAATGCATTAAATGTGTACTCCAAAAGAACAAGGCGGCATTTCAACAAAGCATATTGGCAATTGCTATGAGAGTTGCATGTAATTGTACGCCTTGAAATGCCATATATTTCCTTTATTTTTTTTTTTTGTATGAAAAAGTATATGAAAACGAAAATTAGAACATGCGGTTGAGTGCATTTGCTCATTTCTGTTTGAAATACTTGATATTTACCCAAAAAAAAAAAAACAAAAAAAAAGCACCCCGTTACATATGCTACACATAAAATGTAGCAAGAAATATACAATAAATAGTAGGCTAATCAATGAAAGATTGCGAAGAAAAGTAGGCGTTTATTGCAACGGTATAAAGTAGCGGTGCATGCTTGGCGCACTAAGTGGCTATGAAGGGCAAGTGAGTGATACTTTTGCAGCAATTGAGGTTGGTCGATTTTGGTAAAACATGCAATTTTTGTAGTACTCTTGTGCGAACTTATGCAAAAAGTAATATTAGGCGTCAGCCGGTGGCAGTTCGAGCACCGGATCACGCTCATTTCTCACTCGCTATCATTAGTAAACTTCAGAAGCAGATGTCGCTTCTCATTTTAAGTAGACCCAGGGCCTCTACTGTTGTTTTTTGGAGTACATATTTCAAAAAGTAGTGTGTCCATACTAAAGGTAGGAAGCAGACATCTATATGGATCTATCTGGCTTAAATGGTTGTTGTTGCATTTACATGTACAATTTTTTATCTGGCTCACGATCACGACGACTGTATAACGCCTATTTTAAATGTATTTTATGAATATATTCACGAAAATCAGGAGGTTGGGTTCGAGAGGTGAATGGCTTTAAGTCCGCAGATCAGCCAGCAAGTTGCACCTCACTATCCTAGGCGACACATAGATAGTAGTTCTGAGACCAATCGCTAAAATAAAGTATCTAAATTAGCATTCAATGAACTAGAAAACCGATTTTGAGAGTTCGTTGTATTTTTTTCTATTTCGGGTGTGTTAGGACCACAAACTAGAACTAAACAAGAATATTGCTACCAGTTGGAGAAGTTCCTTTGCGTCAGTAGATTTGGAGCGTATCTCAACTAACCAAGAATAGTCATCAGATTCACTGCAATGAAGCAAAATGGACACTGAAGATGGCACATCACCGGAACCGATTGGTTTGAAACCCCAAAAAATTATGAGGGATGACAGAAAATTGTTCCAGAATAATTCATAGCAAGGTCTTCAACATACTGCCTATCTCAATTGAAGTGCTACGGTTTCACTTATTAATAGGTGGCAGAGATGAGGCAGCTAGTAAAGGTCATAGGGGGCAGATTTTGCAGCGCAAGTCCTAACCACTCCCACGAGTCACAAGTAAATGTACCTGGTTAAGTACACTTGATTTGTGGGCTGGAGTCACTTAGGTCAACATTTTCCTTTTTCTCCGCCACAACAATGCCGTTCTACCTTGAAGGCCACAGAAAGTCATTTACGCTCGTTTATACCGGTCATATTTCAGTTAAACATTGCTTCAATTCTCCTCAACTTAACTTGTTCGTTCGTGTATGATGGCTAGACGCACGTCAGACAGTGAAAGCGAACGAGTGCTTATAATTTTGTGAAGAAAGTTTTAACAGAACAGTAACGGCAAATTAAATAAATAAGCAAAAAGAAACTACTCATAGCACAAAGGTTTAAAGTGAAACATGCAAGCATTGTAAGAATGTCAAAGCGTTCTAAATTAAACAAAAGCGCGCGCTAACTCAAAAGAAAACGCAGAAAATGCTAAGTCAATGCAATTTAACAAAGCAACGAGCAATCGTTATGTGAAAAACAGCTGCTTGTCAGTGTTCGAAGGTGAAAATTACAATCAGTGGTGGAGGTGGAACAATAGTGGTAGATTTGAGATGAAAGTGATAAATTTTAAAACATTTTATATATTTTTGTAGTCCATGCAAATTAATTGCTACTTTTTCTAGCGATTGCTGGTTAGAAGTGAAGTAATTGTTCATTATTAGAAATAGCCAAAAGGTACAGTGGAAGTCCGCAAATGTGTTCTTTCCTCCACCAAATTCAATAGGGTACTCTTGAAAAATATTCTGAAATAGGGTGAGGTTCTTGTTTACTTTTCATAAGGTTTTTAAGTGGCAGTATTTCAAGCATGCATTTGCTCTCGAAACCGTTATGATCCTAGAACATAAGATTTTTTTACTCCGGCGGTAAAGAATAATCTGTACTTCCAGGTCTCAAAGCTACAATCATTAAGATGCTGCAGGTATTTTGGTACTCCACTCATCCCTCGGTAGTGATCGGCAACTCTATGAGTATGTTTCTACCCTTAAAAAGCTTCTCTACCTAGGCATCTGCTCGGAGTGGGTATAGCATATGTAGGACCCATCAAAATGTAGAAAAAATTAGAAAAAGCACATCACAAATTGAAAGATAAACTTGCCCTTAGGAGATACCTATATCGTCCGAAATTATTATTACCCTTTACTTTGCCCAGACTTTAAGAGGTAAAAAGAGCATCTCTCAGACAAAATCCGTAGGGGTACACAGATGACCTGTCCTGCAGGACGTTTCCATATAATCGTAAAATTAGTCTCTTTTTAGGAACAGTTCAATCCATATAAAGACATCAAAGCTAGCCGTTTGCTGCATGTTTCTTTAAAACTCTTTCTGGACTCATCGCATTTCTCACAGGGAAACTTCTAAGAAAATTGTGGCCGATTTTTTAGTTTCTTTGGTAGAATCAGAAAGGTGAAGTCCTCTATTGATGAACGAAAATAACACTCTATAAAACACTTAAAGCACCCGTCCTGCTATATGGTGCAGAAGCGTGGATACAAAGGTTCTTCAAAAGATTGGATAGGCCAGGTTGTGCGAATGAACGAAAATGCTTGGCCCCAGAAGGTATTCTTATCAGCACCCGCCGGTGTAAGCAGAGGAAGAGGGAGGCCAACACTTCGATGGAAGGACCAATTGGCGTAACGGAGAAACGACTGGCGAGCTATGTTGGACGGAAAAATAGCAGAGGCAGTTCGATGCAGGGGGTCTAGAATATGACCGAAGTAGGCATACCGGTCGTAAGAGGCGACTAATATGCACAAAGGTAATGACGTGCAACTTGATGGTTGACCTACGGATATGATGCCTCTCCCCTCTCATTACCCATCTCTCCTTCCTTACGGAAAGAGGGGTGACATGACCTAGAAGGTTCCACTGGTCATAGCAAATCGCTACGACAGTCGGGCAGTACCGCAAGGGAGTACCGGATCCATATCCGGCCAAGGACTGTCAGTTCGACAGCACTCCCCAAAACCTTCGGGGAGTGTTTTTGTCGTAACAACAACAACAGGCAGTTCGATGACCACTCAAAGCAAAAAATTAGAATATAGAATATATCTATCTATCTATGGCGCGATATACAACAGGTATATCATCATAAACCTCCTAAGAGATTTTTGCGCCAAGCTTCTCTTCCAATTTGTGGTGTGCCGATTTGAATTTTTCCCTACAAATTGGTGGGACCTACAGTTTTTTGCCGACTCCGAACGGCATCTACAAAGGAGACGAATTTTTTGCTGAGAAGCCTGTCATGGCAGAAATACACTCGGAGAGTTTGCCAAACCACTGCCGAGGGGCGACCCCGTTTTGAAAAACTTTTTTCAAATCACTTTTGATGTTACCTGTACCAGGGCTCGAACCATGGACCTTCGGTGTGGTAGGCCGGCAACACTACCTTCACACCACGGCGGCCGCAATATATAATTTTGTAAAAAAAAGATCTACCATTTTGGCACAACTCCGAACACTGCTGGTCGCATGCAGTAAATATTTTGCGTCCCTTTCACGCATTTACTTTCATGTGTAATGCTTTTGAAAGCTGTGAGCTTACATACATATTTGCTCACCAAATGCCATGCAAAAAAAAAATTCAAAAACCGCAATAACTCGATTTAAAAGCAACAACAAACAATGTATGCACTTCTCTCATATATTGCTGCTCTGCTGCAGCCAGCCATATTTGTTAGCTGCTTATGAGTTTTTGAGTTTTCAAGTGTTGTTGCACGACATTGCAAATAAAAAACGTATGCATATGTAAACTTGAAAAGCCATAAAAAGATATGCAGCACAAATAAAAGGGAAGAAAAAAATAGAAAAAAGAATCTGAAAAACGCAAATACTACAGGACGCACGCAGCAGTGTGAGTGTGCAAATTTAATGGCGATACTGTGCTGTTGAGTGCGTTACGTACTTTCGGCTTCAGAATTAGGTTTGCCATGTTGCTTTTAAATTTTTTTCATTGTTTTTTTTTTTGCATATTATTAGTGTGCTGTGTATTGCTAAGGGTAAGAGTTGCTGAAATGCATTGTGCAAATACTGTGATAGCGACGGCAAATTAAAAGCGAGAGCGAGGCACAGAATAAAAAAAATAAAAATTTTAAATAAATATGATTCTGTAGTAGTTTGGCATTTCACATTTAATTGAAGTGCCTGTTGTATTGCAATTGGGTGCCCACCCGCTCATAAGCTTGCTTATTTGACAGATCTATACAAGTATTATTGCCAATTGTACTTGTGTGTGTTAATTTGCAATTTGCGTGCGTGGTGTACATACAAAAAAAAAAGAAATAAACGCATGCAAATTTAGGTATATAAATTATAAAGGCGTTACTTGGGCACTCAACGCACTTGATTATGTGACGTGCACATTTTCTACTTTTACTTTGATTTCGAAAAAGTACTTTGCTGTTAAATGTGCGCGTAGGTATGGGTGCCAAGCTATCTGACGCCATGTCGCGTATATTTGTCATAATTGAATTTGAATATCAGCACTTGTGTGGTGTGTATGGTATGTACGTTAATGGCTGCTGTGTGCTGAGGTAATTTAGAGTGTGAGATGATTGTAAATGAATGTATAGCAAAAGTGTATGATAAATGTGAGTGTACTCAGGACAAAAAAAAAATGTAATTGTGCTACAAAAGGGTTGGAAAATGTTGCAGTTCTCAAGTATGCGCTTATATAAAAAAGAATTTTAACAAATAATTAGTCTATCGTTGGTAAGTTTCAAGTATTAGTTATATAAAAATTCGGTTATGTTCATTGTAAGTTTCAATTAGCTAAACTAAATTTATTCAAAGCTACTTGCAGAGGGTTGAAATTTGGTTTAGAGGTATTATTTTTTGTTTCGCAAGCAGGGTGCAGGAAAAATCAAGGATAATATAGGCAGATCTGCCAGAGTTGTTTACGATAAACTTAAAGATATTATTAGTTTTAAGTTTAACCTACAGTCATCATATGGCAACCCTATTACTCGTTGTTAAAACTAGTCGCAATAATACTCGCTGGATACACACTATTTTGTACAAAAGAAAAATAAAGGCATTCGATATCAAGCCGCAAGTTGGAAGGACATGTTTTATTTAATTAACAGGCCATAGCGTTTCAGTAAGTATATATTTAAAAAATATCTTTCTACTAAATTGATTGTATTGACTGCTAAGTGGAAATTACCCTGTTTGAAAATATTTTAGAAAGATGCCCTATTTTAGAATTTGGTTGAAGAGCGTCCACTCAGCCGTCTATATAGTAGTTTTCAGTACTATAGAACACTCGGAATTTAGATGTTTTAATAATTTTTGTATTATCATTTCAATTTCAATATTTTTCTCATTTAAGCGTCATACAAATATTTAAAAAAAAATTACAACAGCATGCTTTTTGAGGAAGTAGAACCTCCCTATGGAGACACTAAAGCAACGTAAATGGGAGTACTGAGCATCTAAGCCATATCTTAATACATTTCTTCTAAATGGCTGTCGATTTTTGATTACGGACGGCGCTAATCAATATTTATACTTTTTCAGATCACTAATGGCCACTATTTTTGTTCCAAATAAACGAAGAAAAAGTAGCTGTTACTGAAAGCTGGTACATACAGAGTGGTCTCCAGGTAAAGCCCAAGTTTTTTTTTAATATACTAATATCTTGCGTTCCTAGATTTGAAGCAGTAAAAAAGAAAAACTATCCTGCAATCAACTACTCAGATCGAATTTCCCACTGAAGTGCCCTCACATACTAAATGTAGCGTACAACCAAAGCAAGTGACATGCATTGAGAATTGCAACGCCGGCTTCACCATTAGAAGTAAGTCGTTCACATCACACCGACGCCCAGCTGGTATATTTAATAATAGAGTGCTGTAATGTAGTACAAACATGGGATTTATTTGAATTATAAGAATAGAAGGTATATAACACTTTTTACATAGCTACTGTTCTGTCCTGGTCAGATTAAGATATTAAAACCACGATGAAGGATTTAAATTAAAAAGTACCGGGAAATGACGCGCTGAGTTGTTCAAACGTGATAATCAGCCTGGTTAATGTCGCTGTAGGATTCATTGTTGCCAAACTGATATGACCTTATTAGTGCAGATCTGAAGCCTAATAAGTCTACTTTCAGTTCGATTTTCACAATACGTCAAATCATAGAACGACTCATGATAAGAGGAATCGACAAGCGCGACCTATTTGTGAGATTCATAGCGAAAAGGAGCTGTATTTGACGTCAAGATTGTGAAGGACCCTGCATTAGAAGTTCAGCTACTTAGAATATGGAAGGAAAATGCAAGGAGGAGTTATAAAAACTACTATCAGTGGTACAAATTTGTATAAATAGTTGTAAGATAGACAAATAAAGATTAGAATTAACACAACAACGAAGCCGCTCTGTTGTCTTCCCTTCAAAAGAAGCGATTAGTATAGAATGAATCCAGGATGAGTTGCAGAGAAGCATGCGACCAATGCCAGTTTGGATCTCCTTGTATGGGTTGAACTGATCCTTTTTGTTAGAGTATGTCCTATGAAGAGACTAATTTGTCTTTTTTATGCCTGATAGTGTCGGACAGATTTCCTTTGTTCCCCTATGGGTACGGTCGGACAAGTTTACTTTCAACACCCAAAAGTAGGCTACACAAATTAAAATCGACTGATCCCAACTATACCTGTAACGGCATAGTTGCAATCAATTGCTGCCCACTATAGACGATAGCTATTGCTCGCAGCTCACTCTCTTTAGAAATCTCTCTCTCTCTCTATGGCGCGATATACAACAGGTATATCATCATAAGCCTCCTAAGAGATTTTTGCGCCAAGCTTCTCTTCCAATTTGTGGTGTGCCGATTTGAATTTTCCCTACAAATTGGTGAGACCTACAGTTTTTTGCCGACTCCGAACGGCATCTACAAAGGAGACGAATTTTTGCTGAGAAGCCTGTCATGGCAGAAATACACTCGGAGAGTTTGCCAAACCACTGCCGAGGGGCGACCCCGTTTTTGAAAAACTTTTTTCAAATCACTTTTGATGTTACCTGTACCAGGGCTCGAATCATGGACCTTCGGTGTGGTAGGCCGGCAACACTACCTTCACACCACGGCGGACGCCATTTTTTGCCGGGTTATTTCTCCCGAAATTCGGCAATTGAAAATTGCCTATGAACTATTTCGGCAGCGTTCTTTCTTGAAAATGTACACAACTTCAATTTGCGGTCTGTAAGCTTTGAAAGCTTAATGACATATTTTCAAGAGGTTGCGGGCCTTAATAAATGAAAGGCGACTGGAGGAAATTTTTGTGTTCAAAAATCTTAGCACTAAGCACCATTTCAAATGTTTTAATATTCACAAATCACGCGTTAAAAACAAAAATGCCAATGCAAAAATTTAATTATCACACAAAAAAAACACTTCAAACTGAAATGCGGCAAACGACAAACAAGCGTCTTTGAAAAATTAAATAAAAAAAAAAAATATTGCAAAAGCTGTTGCAACTGTCAATACTTCAACACTTACTTCGACACTTTTAGAATATGTCGAAACTCCTTTGGAGTTATTTGTGCATTACGTTTGACACATGTCAATTGTTTTTCTTGTTTTTGATTTACAGCGCAATCATACTAATGACGCTTGCAAAGCTGAGACGGGTTATTGCGAAATAATTAAATTTTATATAAGAGGTAATTGTTGAGATTTGCTCATTGAGGGACATTCATATGTACACAACGTGATTTTCATACGATTCATTTTGCATAGGTTAGAATCAGGGGTGTATTTATATAGATAGCATACATCGAAGAAGAAGAGGAGTATGCAAGTGAACAATGCAGCACATTGAAAGAACAAAGGTAGAGAAGCTTGTGAATGCATTTTTAAGTGTCAGCTCTAAATATAATAAATTTGTAACAAACCGATGTCTGGCCATTATAGATATTAAAGAAATATGCATTCAGGGGATCTTCGATAGAGCAAGAGAAGGCTAAACATGATCCTTTGAATTTTTTGTCGATCTGTCTGCATGTTTGTAAGCGCATAACTCAGAAACCGCTGTATAAAATTAAGTGTCATATTCACCCTTGAGTTGCTAGATGTCAACACAGTATTGCTTGCTATTAATAGAAGTTAAAACCACAATTTTCAAAATTTTGTCTATATGTTTGTTTGTGCATCACTCAAAAACTGCTGAATACAATTTAATGCAATAATCACCGATGTATTGCTGGATATTCAACTTTAAGTTTAAAATCTATTTTACACAGATTTGTGTTTGTACGCGCATCACTAAAGAACTACTACATAGAGTTGAATTACGTCTTCACCAATATATTAATGGAGGTCTATAGTGAAACATAGCATAATTTTTTTTTTTGCTATCATACATACTGTCTTTTTTTGTGCGTGACGAAGCCTCCTACGACCGCTGGCAGCTAGTTCTATTATAAATTTACATAAAGATGGTTCTATATGGCATTCAGAAAAAAAAATTTATTTAAATTACATTATTTTTAAACATTTTATCTTCTCTACTCGTTTCAGACTCTTTAAACACTGCAGAATCCTAAAATTGCTACTTCAGTCCTCAGTTTCGTGCAGCACATTGCACTCAAAATCTATGACTATCGAATACAACACTGTAATCAGTACATACGAACGTGTGGTAACAAAAATCCAATAAAGCACTTTAGTGGGTAATAAAATTTTCTATGCAATTTAGTACTCGTATTGATTGCACCACACAAACATGTCAACGAGCACACACTCAGCTTGCAAGCAAATTAAATTTCAGGTAGGTGCAAGCATATCAATCACAATAAATAAACGAAGTAATAAAGTGCAATTGAAATAAAAGAAAATAAAAAGAAAAAATATCACCAGCATTGACCAACCAAGCAAACGTGGACACACTCACCTGTATGCGATCCTCAGCCAAGCCCGTTTTCATCGACAGCAATTCACGTGCGCTAACATCTGGATAGTGTGCTTCCTTGAATGCTTTCTCCAATTCTTCCAACTGATTGCTCGTAAATATAGTACGCCCGTGACGTCGTTTATTCTTCTTTTTACTGCTCATACCTCCTGCACCACCAGCACCGCCTAACAGCACGCTAGGATCACCACCATGTCCGAGTAGGCCATTAGGTGCGCCCACAACACTTCCGGCACCTGCCATGCCACTTCCGATGGCTGCGGCTGCTGCCGCCGCTGCAGCAGCACCATTCAGAAATGCTTCATGCGGATGATGATGATGTGCATGTGCAGGATGATGTGGATGTGGATGATGCGCGTGTGCAGGATGATGAGCAGGTAAATGATGATGATGGCCATGATGTGCCACATGTGTGTGTGCATGATGTGGATGGTGGCCATGTTGATGATGATGTGTGTGTGCATGGTGTGCAGCTGCAGCAGCGGCCGCATGATGTGCTAATGCGGCAGCAGCATGCTCAGCGGGTGAGAGTGTTGGGCGTGATGTAGGTGAAGTGTTGTTATTGCTATTGCCATTGTTGTTATTGCCGCTGCTGCTGCCATTATTGTTACTATTCGTTGTGCTGACTCCATTGGCGGATGCATTAGCATGGTTGTTGTTGCTTGTATGGTTGCCATTCGTTGTGGATAAATGTGAGTTGTTGCTGCCATTACTTGAATTCGCTTTGCTGGGCGAGTGTGTATCATCGTTGTTGTTGTTGTTGCTGTTGGTGAGGCTATTTGAATAGTCTTGGGCACCACGTGCGGCTTGCTCTAAAATAGAGAGAATAAGAAATAGGAAAACATTTTAATTTAAATTTGTGATTGTTATAAATGTTTGATATTTAGAGAGGCGCAGTCAATAATAAGGTGATATGAAGATAGGGCGGGAACAGGACAGGAAAGCTGTTGCTATCCAAAAAGAGCATTTTGCTGTGTAACTCGGGTTCATTTTATAATTAAAAACATTTTAATTTAAAAAAAATTCCAGAGCCTGTTCTCACATGGCCTTTCACATGACAGTGAAGGTGAAATTATTTGGTCATTAAAACATCATTGATTTTCATTTACGGCGTTTCGAAATACATGATGTTATTATGGGGACTGGAAGTCGGAAAATTTTAACATATAAGGGTCCAATGTGTAGTTGAATCTTCAAATCTTCATTCGCTTAATAAAACGTCAAATGGACCCCAAAGTTACTGCCTGTGGGCTTAGTTGGTTGCTGGCAACGTGGAGAGTTCTTTGACTGGTATGGATCTGGTTCGGTCGGGTAATAGCATGGTCTGGTACTAGATCGAATACAGCTTCGTTAACCTAGTCGAACTTTCAGGTATTGAATTTTAGTCGCCTCAGGCAGCCGCGGTGGTGCGCTGGTAGTACTGCGGGCCTACCACGCCAAAGATACCAGGTTCAAGTAACAGAACAGGTAATATCAAAATGTTTGGAAAAAGGTGTTTTTTTTTAAAAACGTGGTTGACCCTTGGCAATGGTCGGCAACCCTCTGAGTGCATTTCTGAAATGACACCGCTTCTTGGCAGAAATTTGTAGTCGGCATAAAGCATGTACTAGGTGCCGGCAAGTTGTGGGAAATATTAGAAACAGCACACGACAAATTGCTAGAGAAGCTCGCCTTAATCTTCTCGGATGTATATCGCGCCAAATATTTTTTTTTTTGAAGGAACACATATGTACATTAAAGCTTCTATAGTCTAAGCTCAATGGCGAATAACCTTTTCCTGCACGGGTCATAAAGCAGCGTCTCTCACCCATCCGCATCAATGCGTTGTTTCGCAATAACTGCAGACCTTCTTTAGCTGGATATAAATCCGGGTAACTTCTTACAGAAGACTGTCGTGTGAGTTCATCATTCCATTCTCAACCATCGACGGAAGAGAACAAAACTGCGACAACACTTTCGTGCCACTAAAGTCACGCTAGTAATAACGTATCAGTCAACATTCGGGAACTCGTTAGAAAATTTTCAATGGTATGCGGCTGATCGAGTGATAGGATTGATCGCCAATAATAATTAAATATTCGGGCTTTTCGCGGCCATAGTCGATCGAACATGTACTCGGTGCACACCCTATGTCATACAAAATATGCAAATGGCACAGTGTTTGAAGAATAAGAACCCAGAATCACAAAGAAAATTTACAGTTGAGTGGAATACTCACACCCAAGACAGCTGATTGATTCCGCTATTTGCGCTCTGAGAGCAACCTTTGACCACACGCTGCACCAAAGCTATGCCTACATTTGTGCCAATAACTCAATTCAGTTAAACCCTTTAATCAATTATTTTTTACATATTTTTCCATTTAATCCCTTCTTACAACACTCATATGTCACATTTGTCAAACAAAGCCTGCTTTTCCTTTGTAACCCATTCCGTACACTAAACGCCAAACAATTGTCAAATCACTTTCACCACACTCCATAAGGATTCCACTTAATTTCACAACAAAAGGTGAAGGCGTATGAAATTTGTATTAAATGCATACAACAAAACAAATCGCCCACTTCAATCGAAATTTGTTTTTACTTTTCCTACAACCGAACAAACGTAATCCCTCGATAACAATAAACCCAACATATAATCCTTCATACCACATACACCATACACGCACATATGCCCATATCCGATTTCATATGCCATAATTGGCATTAAATACCGCAAAGTACACAAACACACGCGACACATGCATACCTTCAATGTTTTTTTGTTGTTTGTAAAAAAGGTAGATTTGATAATTTACTTAAACTATTTCCTATACCAATTTCAAATAATACCTAGCTTGGCTGGCTGTTTGCTTGACTGGCATGCCAACACGCTCGCCCATTTTTCTTTCGACATTTTTATGCACAACAAGCATGCAAGGTTTCTAAGCCTATGGTAAGTTGAGACTTATTTCCCGAAATAAAAAATAAATACAAAATCTTGTACTTACACAAAAGCATGTTTTTTTTCACTGCCTAGAACTCTGAGTGCAAGAAAAATAGCAAAAAAAAATTTGAATCTGCAACACCTTTTTCCAGCTGACTGTCATAATAGAATGCGCCCATATTTCTTAGGTTTTGGAGGAAACGTGTGCATACGAGTAGTTGTATTTCAATACCATTCAAATCTTAAGATATCAACAATAGGTGTGTTCGTATAAAACTCCAGTAACAATTATCCAGCAACGAGGTTTTATCGAATTTTTAATCATTCTCTCACGCTGAGAGATGTTTGCAAATTTTTACACGAACGCTAAATTTTGCAAAAAGTGGCAAGCTTGAGCGTCAGCTGATCGCCACAGTGCAGCAGACAAACAAAATTGCAACATTGTGAGAATAAAAATATTTTTTGCATTATAGAGTGCTATATTTTAACTAAACTATGCACAAAAATTAGAAATATATGCAAATTAAAACATGCAATTGCTCTGTTTTGTGGAATAAAATACAACCATGTGTCACAATCAGCTGATTTCCTTGATTGCAAATTCTAGCTGGCCGAAATTTATCCAGCAAGTATTCGTAACTTCTCCCAAAATCAAATGTCATATTGCTCTCTCAATTTCCTCTCACTTGCAATTTTTTTAGACATCACGAACGCGATATAGACACAAATCATGATAATTCGTAACAATTATTTGCATTACGAACGGACCTAATGTGACATTTTGGTTAAAGTTTGAGGTGAGTTTGCATATCTACTTAATATATCAACAAAAATATATGACATGCAACTCTAAAGGTTGCCTAGTAGGAAAAATGAACAAGAGTAGAGTTTGAGATATAGTAAAATCGCAACTCGACTTAT
Organism: Merzomyia westermanni; assembly: GCA_949987695.1. NCBI lineage: Eukaryota > Metazoa > Arthropoda > Insecta > Diptera > Tephritidae > Merzomyia > Merzomyia westermanni. The sequence goes on from OX465290.1 coordinate 147,769,932, forward strand.
AAAATTCAGAGACATCATCTTCGTAAGTCAAGCGAGATGAGCTTAAACTGCCACAATTTAAAGTAAAGACAGTATAGAGTGGTTGTCATAGGAATTTTCTATCTCGACGGGGCACATTTCAGCCCAATAGTTGGGAGTAGAAAGGATTAAAACGCTGTAACCAATTTTTTCCGGTCAAGTTTTGGAGTCAAGCGATAAATATTAGTGTGGCACGTCATTCTCCACTGATTTTTACCAGCACAGTGGGCGGACCCTCTGCCTTTGTTGCCTAACTAGGGGACCGAAGCTGCTTTGTTTAATCGCATACCATGACTTAGCCAGTGTAACCGTTGGGATTTAATTCGCTGCACTATGTCCATATTTGCATAAATCTCAGTGTTAAATTTCCTTCAACTTACAGTGATTACCACGGAAAGAAACATAAATCTTCCGCAGAGCTTTTCACTCGAGTACTCCAAGGGACATCCCATCTCTTTTCAGCACTATCCATGATTCCGAGCAGACGGTTATCACGGGAGACTTATAAAGCGTGATCTCTTTTTTATCGAGAGCGAGCTAAACTTCTACATTGCCTGCTCAGGCCAACCAGGGTACTGCGCAATAGATGCGGTGCACGGCAGAATATTTTTCGTGGCTTGTAACTTGAAGTGGCTTCACAATTGCAATCATCCCTAACCTCGGCATGACGTAAGACAGTTGTTTTGTTAACAGGAAATCTACTGTGTCCTATTACTTATCCATCAACGTTAGTAACTTCTTCGCATAATTTCCCTGAAGCCACAGGAGGATATAGGGAGATCCGCAGTGCTGCTCAAACCGATTTGAATATATGTCGTTTTCCACTACTGGGCGCTTCTAATTTGAGCTGCGTCTGCTTCTTGAAGCTAGAAGAGCTTAAAAAACTCAATTTTCAAAGTATCCATTACAATTTTGAAAATAATTTTTTATTTAATCTCGGTCCTGATTTTAAAAAAAATTTAAGAGCTGTAGGATTGCAAGGATACACAACTTGGGTTTCAAATCTGTATGTTAGCTTTTTTCAAATATATGTATAATAAGATGGTGAATATTTTTGGAACAACGAAAACATTAAAGAAATTTCCTACTGGGTTTTTTGCATTGAGAATGTTCGTTCTCTATAGGCTTTGCTCTCAAGAAAATGGAATATGATTTCTCGCATGCGAGAAAAAAATCAAACCATCTAGCCATTTGATGCAAAGTCACAGAAGAGTGAGTGAATTCGGTTGTATTGTGGTAAGTGCGAAAGAGTGCGACAAATGTCAAAGAATTTTTGCACGTTTGACAAATATTTTTTTTAAACCCATTCAACCAAAATTAGATTGACAAGCAATGATTATTGTGTATGAAAGAGTAAAGGTGTGTGTGCGCTGAAGAAATGTGTGCTGCTTTGACATGAAGGGGTTAAGTTACCGTTTCGCATATTTGCAGGCATTCAAAATATTTCGAAAAAAAACAAGCAAACAAAAAAATTGGAGTTCTGCGAAGTTGTTAACAACGACCTTCAGGGCTTGTTGTTGTTATATTTTATACTAGGTACGCTCTTATTGCCGTATTTTTATTGTATTCCTATTTTGTTGTGACAATTAGGGTGTTAAGTGGTTTTAGCAGATTTACGCACACATACACACAGCCAAAAAAACGAAATATACAAACAAAACAGTCGCATCAAATTATGTTGAAAAGGTGTTCTTTTTATTGTTATCATCTATTGTTATGCTGATAAGACATCAAGGCGTTACAGGCAATTGTGAGTGGTGGGTATTTTGTGTATTCTGATCCTAATTTGATTTTCGGTTAAGAGCAATGTGTTTTCCTCTTTATTATCTGGTAAATTTGAGTAGATTAAGGTTATTGTGTTTCAATTTCAGCCAATCATGTTTTGAAAATGAAAACTTATGTGAAATTTAAATAGTGGGACTTTTTAACTGATTTTAGTGAATCTCGAGATTTGACGAACAAGGAAGGATGCAAAAAAAAAAAAAAAATTAATAGGAGAAGCAAAATAAGTTAAAATAAAACAAGAAAGTAAACAAAAAAAACCTTGAAATCACAAAAGAAAAAAATTATATTTAAAAAATTAGACATGCAAAAGCAAAAAATCAAACACAAAAAGAAAAATGAATGCAATGCAGTAAATTAAAGAAATATATCAAAATATTAAATAACCATTAAACAATAAAAAACATTAAATAATACATAATTAAAAAAACAGAACAAAAAAGAATTTAAAAAAAAAAATTGGTATAGAAAAAATTAAAAAAACTTATAGAGAAAAACAAAATGAAAAAGAGTAAATTAAAAAAATATATAACTGATTAAGTCAAATAAAAAAAAAATAAAAATAAAACAAAATGAGATAAAGAAAATAAAATAAAATAAAGTAGAATAAAATTTAAAAAAATAAGATAAAATAAAATAAAATAAAATAAAATAAAATAAAATAGATAAAGAAAAAAAAAAAAAATCAAATAAAAAAGGAAACCAACAAATAAAAGGAAAGCAATAAATAAAAAATATCATAATCATAAGAAACAAAATAAAGTAAAACTAAAAAAATAACATGTAATATAATAAAATAAAATAAAAGAATGTTAAATGAAATAAAATAAAATAAAAAAAAAAATAAAATAATATAAAATGAAATAAAAAAAATTCAATGAAATAAATATAAAATTAAATAAAATTAAATATTATAAAACAAAGTACAAAAAAATATAAAAAATAAGGAAAAAAAAAAATAAAAGAAAATAAAATAAAATAAAATAAATTTAAATAAATATAAAATAAAATAAAAATAAAATTAAATTAAATAAAATAAAAAAAATATAAAAAATAAGATAAAAAATAAAAGAAAATAAATTAAAATAAAACAAAATAAAACTAGGAAAAGTTAATAAAAAAATCAAATAGGAAAATGAACCAGTTAAATAAGGTACAACAAAATAAATACAAAAAATATAGAAACAAAATCAAATAGAATTAAGAAAGAAAGCATATAATATAATAAAATAAAACAAAATAAAAGAAAACTAAAAAAGATAGCATATAACATAATAAAATAAAATAAAACAAACCAAAATAAATAAAACAAAACCAAATAAAATAATATAAAAGGAATTAAAATAAATTAAAATAAAAATAATAAATAAATTAAAAGAAACTAAAGCAAAATAAAATAAAATAAAAGGATACAAAACAAATAAAATAAATTATAAAAAAATTTAATTAAATCACATAAAGCCAAATGAAATTTTTCTAAAAAGCTTTCTTTTTGATTTTGATCTCAAATATTTTTATTTCAATTTAAATATATTCATGTTTACAAGTCAAAATAATTATTAATATCTTTAATTTTAAAATATAATACAATAAAGACTAAAATGCAACTACATTAAACCCTACAGCGGGAATGCAATGCGTCTCAGCATTTTGTACGATGACCTTTGAATAAACTGCATTGAAGATGACGAAATGGAATAATCCAGAAAAATTCAATTAGAGAACAAAGTTGAGGTCAGTCTTAGGCGTTGTTGCTACCGTACCTAAAGTAATACGTCAATTTAGATTGTAGACAGACCGAATCGCCGTTTCCGGAACCAGTGCACTAATGAAATTTTTTTATGAGGAGTCTCTTATAAGGTGGCCAGCCTAAGCTACAAAGAAAACCATCACTGTCAGTATTAAAAGGAATCGCTTACAAGGTAACTGAATAGGAAAATGAGTTTTGTTGGAACTTTCCTTCTTCAAAGATACATTTCAAGGAAAGTGCAATTCAATATTTTTTTGCACGCACAGGAACTTTCACTTTCAAAACCAACTTCCAATTTCCATATCATATTTCAATTTGTACGCGTATCAGAAAATCCTCAGACAACAATACAAATTGCTTAATTGAACAATTAATTGTATAGAAAGCAAGCAGGACACGCTGATAGGCAGTATTAATAGCCATTAGAGGAAATAAATAGCACAATAAAATGCTATGAAAAGAAAACGAAAAACTAATCGCGAAATAGTGGAGAAAGTTTCAAAGATTGGTTTAATTTAATTGTGCAAGCGAATAAACAAAAGAAATTCTTTCTAGGTAAATAAAGCCAAAGAATTTCTTTCACCAAACTAAGCAGAAAAAAAGTATCGCATGTCAACGTCAAAGTAAGGCGAAGTATGACAGAAATACCCAAAAGCAAATAAAAGTAAAAATTGTGGGCAAATTATGTGCTAATTGAATTATTACTATTTGTGTGTGAAGCACAATAAATCAATGGCGTGTATGGGTGCGGGATATGAGCAATCGATATTAAAAGAAAATGCGCTGAAAATGTTGTTGGTCACTTCTTTGCTCTTAATTGATGCGTGCATAATGCTGTTCACTTGTGAGTTGGGTTATATTGTGGTCAAATGGGACAAAATCTCTTTCAAACACACACACTCGCACACATACTAATGCGCTTAACCAAGCATCCGTCTCATACGCACGAGCAAGTTATGTGTTCGTGTACTTTGTAAGGCAAAATCTCGTACGTGGTAGGAGAAAATGGCGTACGTTTGTGTAGTTTTTTTGTTGTATTGTGATGGTCACCTACTAATTGGTTTCGTTAAGAAATTCGTGCGTTTGTTCGTTCATTTGCGTGCATACAAATTGATTGATTAGCAATAATGAATGATAATTTAGCTATAAATATACACGTGATAGGCTTGAAATTGGCATTATTGGTTATTGAGCTGCCTTAAAAAAAATCATTATAATCAATCACATGAATTTAAATAACGATGAAGAAAAAAACTTTTTCGCCTTTTTAAAGTAATAGAAGCCAAAGCAACCGTTTCTTTCATGTTTGTTTGTATGTTTGTTCGCGCATCACGGGGAAAAGCGGTTTGCAGAGTTGAACACAATCTTCACCGATGTATTGCTAGATGCCCACCCATATATTCCCAGCTGTCTATAGGAACAAAAACCACAGTTTGTTGTCTGTCTGTCTGTGTGTTTGGTCGCGCATCATTCAAAAACCGTTGAATAAAATTAATTTGAATATTTACCAATGTATTGATAGATGTCAAACTTATAGTTGAGGATACATTTTATCACTAGAAAAATTTGTATTCCCGTTTTCTACAGTGAAGGTCATAACAGCTGGTTCAAAATGATTGTATATATACGCAAAAGTAATCCTCTTATCAGAAAATGCTATAAATTTTGCGAGTGGCCCCTAAAGTCAGTTCTGTTTTGACATTTGTGTAGTAAACACATGCGAAATATACGTCAATAAACAATGTTACGCTGCACTGCTCCAGAACGCGGAGTATTGCTGACTATTTATTTTACCAATAATCGGTCGGTGAAAAACGGTTACTGCGCAAAAGTAATCCTCCTATCAGAAAATGCTATAAATTTTGCGATTGGCCCCTAAAGTCAGTTCTGTTTTGACATTTGTGTAGGAAACACATGCGAAATACACGTTAATAAACAATGTTACGCTACACTGCTCCAGAACGCGGAATATTGCTGACTATTTATTTGACCAATAATCGGTCGGGGCCAAACGGTTACTGTGAATGGTGAGCGCTACAGAGCAATGATCAACGAGTTCTTTTTGCCGCAACTTGATGAATTGGGATTGGAAAACATGTGGTTCCAACAAGACGGTGCAACAGCACACACTGCACGTGCCACAACCGATATGCTGAACATCAGAAGCTTACTTTTGCGCCACCTTGTATGTACAAAGGTACACATATTATGTGAACTTGAAACATGAAGATGTTTGTATAAATTAAAAAAATTAAATATTTTAACACACAGATAAATGAAAGTAACAGACATTTAGCAAAATCCTATTTTCCTACTACAAAAGCCCCTCCTCCCTGCCCCACAAAAAAAAAAAAAAAAATTACGTTCTCAAATAGCCTCTGAATTTTTAGAGAATGAGTAATTAAATAACCAAATTGAATATTAAACGAAACGCACAAACTCACCACAGCTGCGTTGTCAGTGTTACCAACCCAGGAAAATTCGATATCAGCCTCGACTAGATTCGGTAGAAAATAACCCTCGAAAATAAATGCAAACTAAGCGAAAATTTAATAAGGATAATTGAGTATTAGCACAAGTGAAATGAAGCAAAAGTGAATGAAATTCATTGGACCCCAAGTATTTTATATCGTATTTGAACGCAAGTATGTATTTTAGGGTATGAGAAAGAAATTTAAATATTATCAATAACCGAATTTAAATTGCTAGACATGTCAATAATAGAAAAAAAATTTAAAAAAATAAACAAATGGACCGCAAAGTACTTGCGCGCGTGGTCTTAAATTATATATTAACACGAACTAAGTTGGCAAGCGGTTAGAACCATATGTGAATTTGTTTGCACCAATTACCTCGTCAAGAAGTTATTACCATGCGCAGAAAATGCTAAAAAGCAGCGTGAAATAATGTAAATGCCGTCAAGTGTTTACACCAACACCAGCACCACTACAGCCACCAACGTTACCAACACAACCGACGATGCACCAGGCGCTCTAGTATCGGTGCACATAATTTGCTTAAAGCTTAAGTGGAGCGCACACCCCCTTAAATGCTCCTCTTTCTTGCTAGCTATCTACAAACATATTTTTACTATGCGCGTGACGTGAGAGGTATAGCACACCCCGCCGCAACTAACCCTCACGTTGCTACTTAGGTACTTTGCATTTATTCACAATCTGCTTCTGCTGTTGTTGTGTGGAAAAGTAGCGTCGGAAAAGGAAATTTCACAGTTGACAGGAAATACACTCGAAATTGGCAATTTTGCATTTACGTTAATAATACTCCAGCGTATTTACTATTTTACTTTACGCGTCTAGGACAAAAAGGGAGCATAACTGCAAATAGATGAAGAAGTAGAGAGAAAGAAAAATCAGCAAAAAAATTTACTGAAATGAAAATTTAGAGGCAACCAGCCTCTGTCAGTTGAAAATATTGAAGGAAAGTTGGAATATGAAATGAGAAGTCGACAATTGGGATGCTCTAAATTAAATAAAATATATATATATATATATCTGTCATAGAAGGTTATAGCGGTACTTTTACAGTGAAATGTTAATAAGTCATATTTTAATCAAAGTATTAAGTTTATCAATAACTATATGTCTTGCTATACCGTTTTCCCTTCAAGCATTTATGCTTAGAGAGCATAATCTCATTTTTAACGGAAATGAGAGTTTAGAAGGAAACATTACACAATTTTTCGGGAAGGGCAACATCTCTTGGATCTGCTATTATTACATAAACATTTAATTCAGAAGTGGAATACTGAGGTGAGATCTCGTAATTGAGAAGAAAATCTACAAAAGGTGTAAAAAGTTAGAGAGCAGCAACGAACTACACATTACTCTTTAATCTCCTCTCGTGCAATTGAATGGTAAACGAGAGATGAGAAGGCAACATAACACAGTTTTTTGTAAGTGCGCAATGTCTGCCGGGTCTGCTAGTATTATATAAAGATTTAATTCAGAAGTGGAATACTGACATAAGGCGTTTTAATTAAAAGAAAACTCTAAAAGGTCTAGAAAGGGTAAACTGAATAGCTATGTAAGGGCGATTATCTCATGTAAACTTTAACAATTATCCGTGCAATAAAGCATTTTTTTGTGAACAAAATTGGTGTTTATTGGGCAGATAAACTTTAAAATTAACATGAGAAAGGGCTCTAAGGTTTTGATATTTGAAATCATCTGAGAGCGTAGGTAAGGATTTCAGCCAAAGATGACTTCTAAATTAGCCGTAATTGAATGTTTGAAATTGGAGCTTTGGATAATCCACATCAAGGGGGAAACTATAAGAGTTTCTAGGATTTTCAAACAATGCGACTAGTCGCGAAGGTACTAGGACTACCAATATCCACCGCAAAGCTTTGGAGTGTATTTTTGTAGTTACAGCAACAACAACTAGGGTAACTGGGATCAAATATTGCGTCACTTACTCACTGTTATCCTCAGAAACCTTCACGATAGAAAAGGCGGAACTAAAATGGTAAAAAATTAACACGGAAAAGTATTGTTGGTTTCATAAAAAAAAACACAAAACTTACCAGCGACCCCTCGTATATGTCGCTGACTAAGAAAATTAGAACTAAGCAGACTGAGCAAATAGACGAACCTGGGTTTATTTGCACATCAGCGCATTGAGTGCTAGGTGGCTATACAAGCGAGAAAAAATAAATGAAAAAAACACTCGAATGCCCCAACACAGCATAACAGACATGGCAACACTGTCTTGCCATTAGACATCATCACACTGTTGTTGCTGCTTACCGAGACTATACAGTTGTTGTCGCACTTGTCGTAAGCCAATATGACGCGCAATTATTTGTAATGGAGACATCATAAAAAAGCGCTGTATGAAGTAAAATAAAATTGGGGTAAGAGGCAATATAGAGAAATAAAAAGGAAAACGTAGACACGAAAGACGCACTGGCATATTTGGGGTGGTTGCAAAGAATACACAGCCAGCTATCTACTAGTCACAATTTTTTTTTTAATTTTTTTCATGCACGTGCAAGTTTATTTCTTCAACTTTTGCAAGTGAAATCGTATTTCAAAGATGGCGCCAAAGTATGGCGGCTTTATTGGCACACAAATAAAATCAAACTAGCAGCGACAACAAACAAACACCATTCGCGCCTCATGGTAGGTACGGCGTGGCTCAAAAAGTTTCAATTTTTTTTAGCACGAGTTTTTCTTTTTTTTACTTTTGCGAATAGATACAAAAAATGGCACGCATAGTTTACTTTGCTACTTCATGCTGATTGCCATAGTACGTGTAGTTAGACGTCGGTCTTGCATTATTTGTTTGTTGTAAATAAGTTTATTGTGTTGTTGTTAACGTCGTCGTTGTCTAGTAGCTGCAAATTGGCAACGTTTTTGCATTGTAAGCTTAAAAGTTGAACAGTGTAAATCGCTTAGGGGCTTGGTTGGTGAAAACTAACAGCAGCAGCAACACTTAGGCTAAGTGTCAACGAGCAGAAGAAGAATTGTGGATTTAGTGAGCAAATATAGTGAAGTTGCTGGTGTGAGTGTGAGGTTGTGGTTTGGCGTTTGTTAGTTTTAAAGTTTGAATTTAGATTTTCTTTTTTCTTTGGTTTGAAATTAAGTGATAAATGAGCTGCACATTTTCCGCGATCTAAGTGGATTTTATTTGAAAAAAGTTCAATAAAAGTTCTTAGATTCATAAATCACTGTTCTAAAGAAATTGAGCAAGTGAAGATATTATTGGGAATTTTAATAATAAATTTGGCTTATATTATAAAATAAAACTCAGAAGTGGGATATGATGGAAGCAAATTGAATACAGAAGCGATTTCCTGGTAAGTATCTAGCGGAAATTCGGAAGTGGAATATGTGTCATTAATTTGTGATTTCAACCTTCTTTGGATGAAATTCTGTCAGTCAAAATACAGCTGCAAGACTTTACCATCAATATTTGTAGCTATTAATAAGAAGAAGCAGGATATTTGAAAGGAATCCAGATACACACATGGATAAATACATATTTACAGGTAAGTTGGAAATTGGTATAATCTATACAGAGTTAATTGACCTTACATTTCATTCAAGAGGGTATCCAGACAAAATCGGGATTCAAAAATCTCTTCTACCAAAATTTCAAGCTAAAAACTTAAAAAGTTCGATCTAAACTACAAAGCGAACTGGATTTCATTCTGCTAAAAGGCCAAACACTCCAGTAGCAATACCCAGAATCGTCCTGTTCTTTTTCTGTCACCATAACAACAACAAAGTGATATCGTCATACGCCTAAATTAAAGTTTTAAAAAGAGAATTACTCAAAATATGGAAGTGAAATATCAGTAAGGACTTGTTTAAAAGTTGAGCTCTTATATCAAGTAAATTTATTTTATAGATGTTTTATGATTTCGAAAGTTACTTAAATGCGGCAAAACTTAAAATTTTCTATATTACACCTTAATCCAGCAAAAGAAATACCAAAAAATGGAAAAACAAATTTAAGCAGCTTTCCGAATGGATTTAGTCAACGATCTTGAAGAAGAAAAATTAATATAGTCACAAATCAGAAGTGGAATATTAATAACTAGACCCGGGTTTTAGTCTTGTTGACACAATAATTTCCATTTGACGTAAGTACATGACAACAAATAAATGGCAGAGTGGAAAATCAGCACATTTGTAAACATTTTGAAGAATGTGCTATCTAATAATTTTTTCCAAAAACGCCACATCTCAAATCTGGATCAAAAAACGTCCTATATCAGCTAAAGATAGATCTTACGTTGAATAAGCGCATGTTTGAACAATTGGTTTTTCTAACAAATCCTGCGTTATTCAGTTTTTCAATGCTTTGCTGAGATATCTTCAGCTTACACTCAAGTGACGTACGAATATTTCTTCTAGCGAAATAGTCTTGTATTTCTATTACCAATGTAACAAAAAAATTATGCTTTTAATAAGTTTTAATTAGCAATCGAATATGTTTTGCAATCAGAGTCACAGAGTTAAAATCGTCCACCCCAACAAAGATCAAGCGGGAATTTGCTGTTTTCGAACGCGGATCCTGAATCTGTAAGTTGCCTTGATAGCCCAAAATTTGAGAGTCTAAAAAAATGTGAGTTACGCATTTGATAACCTGAACAGCCCTACGCAACTTAAGAACCTTACTTTTTTTCAGATATATTGAGCAATGGAAATTTTAAAGTCCGAACCATTATGGTAAATGTTAAACAAATTTACTGTAGTTTTGAGTAGTGGAATATAACCGAAATTCAGAAGTGGAATATAAGCAAATTTAATATCCATCAAACAATCATGGCCGTGAAATCCAAATGAAGTGATTCCCCATATTTCCAGTTTATTTAAAATTCTGAAAGCCAATGAGTAAATTAAACTCACAACTAAAATAACAAGAACACTCATGCTGCCAACTTAAGCAGCAGGAAACGAAAGTATTATAGAGTCAGTTACAAGAGAAGTAGTCACTCTTTAACAAGGTAATCTAAGACTTTTTTCCTAGCATAGCAACGGATTTTCCATGGCGGCACATTTCCGGTACTCATGCTACAGCTGCTTGCTTGTCTTCCTGTCAGCTTGCTTGCCAACTCTGTCTGACTTTATAGCTTGTAAATTTGCGCCATTGCAAATACATATTTTTTTTATTTTTTTATTTTATTTTTTGTTGCTTTTATTAATATAAGCGATTATATGTCATTCACAAGGCTTAAGTACGCTTTGGCAAAAACGTTCGTTTGCATTTATGCCACTTGACGTGTATATTTTCATTTAAAATTTCCATTCATTTTCAATTCCAAGTTATTCTTATTTCGTTGGCAATTTTGTTGACTAAATTGCCAACTAACGGCTCAACGACACAATGCAAACGAATAAATGGTGACGAGCACAAGGAGGTAGAGTGGTGTTGTTGCCAGCAGGTTGATTTCTTAGTGGCATTGCCAGCAAAATTTTTTTTCTGCTGTCATTGTTATTCCTATATATATAAATATATATATTTATGCCACCTGATTGCTGCTCTTATTTTCGATTATATTCAAGGAAATATTTATATACGTACATATGTATGCATATCCAAATTAGAGTACGTTTATGTATATTTTTGCCAATTTTCTACATTTTCTCTTTATATTTTTCTTTTATTTGTATTCATTTGTGTTGTTTTGCTTTATTTTACATTTTAATGATTGCCGTATTGTATTTCGCAAAACAAGCCTGATATGTAGGTAGAGTTGGAACAAATGTGACTGGCTGGTTGGCTGTTTGTTTGCCTAGGTGGCTTGTTGGCTGATTGGATAACTGGCAGCCGGGCAACATTGCTACTGAGATTGGGTGGCATAACTGTCAGCCTTACTGTTTGCCTACTCAGCTCCCTGCTAACTGTAGACTTGTGGCGGCATTGAAGCTTAAATTAAATAATTGGGTAATTTTTGCTGCATTTATTTTCTACATTTATTTGTGGGGCGACCAGTTGCTGGTAGGTGGCAGTTGGGTTGGTGTATTTTCTGAATCGTTAGCTTGGTTTCTGTGGTTTGGTATTTATTTTTTACTAAATAATAAGAATAATTGGAATATTTCAATTAGGAAACAAGCAATAATAATGTGCTGACTAAGTGCTGGCTAAAAATAGGATATGGAAGCCGTGAATTATAAAATGAGTTCGCGCGAGTAATTGGTAGTTGGCTACAGGTTGGGGAGTTTCGTTCATTAGCGCAAATTAATATGTTTGCTTAATTACGATAAATTTACGATGGGCAATTAAAATATGCAGTTGGCTTAGTTATGCAAAGGTTTAAATAATGAAAGCTAGACGAAAGAGCATCAAATACGGGTATTCTGCATTATCACGATTTCAAGACACATAACTACCAGCGGGACTGTAAAAATTAGCAGCATTAGCTAGGACGCAACTAAAATCGTTCGGTAGTCTCTTTTTTGGGAGCTCGGAGCTGTGTATCTGAAATAGAATTTCCATATATTTTGTTTGTAGTTGTTGACGAGTTCTATGGCTTCAAGTGTCTTCTTCATACCTAATTTGGCAGTCTACCTACAGTAGGCAGAAAGAGTTTTAAGATTCCAGCAGCTCTCTAACTATTTGCTTCACAAATCTAAATTCTCTAGAAAGGCTGAGCTTAGTCGAGCTCACCGTAAGTTCCAGATCTGAAAAATAGAGGTTAGTGACCCGACATACATTGCGAGCGTAGTTTTCTTGGAGCTCTCTTGTCGGATAACTGAACGACTTGAATTTCTATAAACAAAAGTACTCTGAAAAAGATCGGCCAACCATGATTTTTAATATAGTAGACAGGCAGTAGGCGGCCGCCGTGGTGTGAAGGTAGTGTTGCCGGCCTACCACACCGAAGGTCCATGGTTCGAGCCCTGGTACAGGTAACATCAAAAGTGATTTGAAAAAGTTTTTCAAAACGGGGTCGCCCCTCGGCAGTGGTTTGGCAAACTCTCCGAGTGTATTTCTGCCATGACAGGCTTCTCAGCAAAAATTCGTCTCCTTTGTAGATGCCGTTCGGAGTCGGCAAAAAACTGTAGGCCCCACCAATTTGTAGGGAAAATTCAAATCGGCACACCACAAATTGGAAGAGAAGCTTGGCGCAAAAATCTCTTAGGAGGCTTATGATGATATACCTGCTGTATATCGCGCCATAGAGAGATAGAGATAGAAAAATTGGGATAGTGGGAACGAAAATTTCGCTCCAGTAGGGCTGCTCGAGTTCGAGCTCTATCGAGTTTATTAATCCATAATTAGCGCTACTGACTCTTCAATTTCGAATGGGGCTAGCCGAAACTGTGCTGTGCCGCTAGGCTTGAAAAAAAAATTTTAGAATTATTATTCGAAAGAAGGAGTGTTTTGAATACACACAACGCGTGGATTTCTATTGGACAGTGGTTTGTAGTAGTTTTTGAAAACCTTAGACGGGGCTAACGGTATGTGCTCCATTGACCATTCTACGTCGAAATCTCAAATATGTTACTCCTCCAGGTAAGTTCAAAGCTGGAATAGTTTTTCATTTGAGAAACTGAACAGCCCTACACTTCTAAACAATGGAATAATAAATGGAATTGTTTCAGGTTTACTGCGCGTGGGATCCTGGTGGTAAGTTCTTATCAACTCTGCTGTTGTTCTGATATTTTACAATTCAGAAGTGGAATAAAATTCAAATTCAGAAGTGGAATACAATTCAAATTCAGAAGTGGAATACAAATTCAACTAACTTCGGCAACGTGATAAAAGGTGCTAAATCATCTTTTTACTCAAAACGATTTCTTCATACTGGTGAAAAGGTGGCAGATTTTAGAATGGCGAACAGAAATACTGAAATAAAACCTTCTCAGTCCAAAAAACAAGTGAACAGCTAAATTTTGAAAATTGAGTGCACATTTCACTGTTTGGTTTTTTCGTTATACTGAAAACTTTGTCTAAAAGGGAGTTAGCAGCTTATACCGCGTTGCTGACGTTATTTTAAAGTTCTTCATCCTAGGAAGCAAATCCTTAAGTTAAAATTAAATATTCAAGGCGAGAAAATGGTTGCTGCTGTAATGATAGAAATACCCTCCTGAGGTATAGTGGAGTGCTGTCGATGTGTGTAGTGCTTTTTCGAACCGGCATTGTCGAATTCTCTGGAGCGATTGATTTGAAACTTCGGGTCGTTTTTAGCTGCCCAAAGGAGAAACGTTATATGTATATAAAATTCAAATTATGTATGTATCTATAGACCGACTTGTGTCCTAAACGTATAAGCCGATATCTGCCAGGGATGGTCATGGGCTAAAAAATATTTTGATATATATAGGGGGCGTGGCACCTCCCATATAAATGGATTTTTTCATAGTCCGTATCTCTGGGAATATTTACGTTAGACCACTGAAATTTGGTAAGGGGTTATATGAGATTAATCCGTACCACCTCTAAAACAACTGGGGATAACGAAAAAGGGGGCGTGGCATCTGCCATACATTACATATTTTTTATAGAAATGTGGGCTGAAACCCACGGGAATAAGCTAGTATTAAATAAAAATGAAGTCCCATTTGCTCCGGTTCTTTATGTACCCCATAAATATATACAGCATTTTATGTTTGAAGCATGTATAGCAAAAGTGGCGCATTCCTTTCTATTACCAACCTTAATAAGAATACTATGCATGTCGCATATTATGGGGAAACACGTTTTCATCATAAATATAAAGAGCCAAATAAATGACATTACTGCTCCCGCCCACTTAATGTCATATAATAATTTCCCAGTTGACAGAAATTCGCTATGCTGCCAATATAATTTTGTTAAACTTATTTCGTAGCTGACATAACTACATGAAATTGGAGGTAGAACAAGTCAAAAATAAAGGTGAAATAAAAATAAAAAAAAAACTCACTAAAGTAACAAATTTTATGCGTTTGTGATGGTTTCATAAATATTTAAAGAAATACCAAACCGTGCAGTCAAGTATTCGAGTAAAACGGAATAACGTAGTTAAGTTGGCAACGCCAAAAACGCTTTAAGCGTTGTATTTGTGTGTTTTGCGATGGGAGAGCGCACAACGGAAATGTTTGTAGTGGGGGTGCATTTGTATGGGTGAGTTAACGTTTATTGCGTGCCTTTGAACAGTTTTATAGTGGGATACGGAAGCCATTTGTTTTGCTTCCTTTTTTACCTTTAGTAGTTGAGCATAAAAGTAAAATGTGAACTCTCACCAGTGCTAAAAAATATACACACTAACGCATATACTCGTATACTACTCACTTGCATACCCAGTAGTAAATCAGATAGGGTCAAGAAACGTGTGACTAGAGTCAAGTAAGCCGGTAATGATGGATTTACCAGTTATCGAATCACACTCAAATCTTGCATGATTTGTTGTGGAGCCGGCATAGGTTGTCTTCGCACGGTTGAAACAAAAAAAAAAAACGGATAAAAAAGGCTCAGACAGTTTAGACTCGTGTTGTACTTTTGGAAGTCAGCAGCAAACAAACAGTTTTTGATACCTGTTTTGCTCTGTATTTTTTATACTTTCCGATTTGTAAAACGAATAAAAGTTTTAATTAAACAAATCATGTGAATTTTTTAATAAAGTAGACGGTTTTGATTTCAAGCGAAATATTTACTTATTTCAAATAATAATATTTTACTTTATAGTCACGTAATATTTTTAAAGTGTCCTCGCAAACATTTTGGGCACTTCATACTTCACTTTAGAACTGAGACAAGTTAGTTCAATTCTACAAAGGGCTCAGGTTTAGCAATCACCAAAATATTTCATATTAAATTTCCTTAAAAACAACTCATTTGCTTTTTACCCTTTTATAGTTGGTCCAAAAACAGATACTTTGCCGTGAGTCTGCTACTAGTTTCTAATATGCGTATGCTGCTTTATTTACTGCCGAGTAATCATGTATACCGAAAGTTAACTAATGAATTTTAAAACAATTTACGAACGTAATAACATACCAACACACATCCTTTGCACACAAATGAGTGAACTTTATATGTATGCCAATACTTCAGTCGCAAGTTTAAGGGTGGAATTCGACATGGCTCCCATATTTGAAATGGTAATAAAAGAATTTTCATTTCTATTTCAAAGCCTATCAAGAAAGCTATTTATGTACAAAAGGAGATGTGCAAATTGAAATATACCCAGTAAAAACTAGTCAGAAAAAGTACTAGTCCTGAGACAAGTCCTAAAAGGGCCTTACTTCGGTAACTACGCAACCAAAGCTTCTGTTGAAGGAGCTATTGATAATGTTTAGTCGGACACACAATTTTAAGGCATAATTTGACGCAGGGCCGTATTTAGGGAGGCAGTTGAAGGTCTCCTTTATTACTAATTTTTTCTTCTTTCTATTATTTATCATTTATTTTAAATTACTGATCAAACTACTTTTACAACTTAAACAATATTTTAAAGGTGTTCTAGAATCTGTGGGGTTTTCGCTCAAAAGCCAATAGATAGTAAGAAGTTGAAAAAAATTTTTGTATTAATTTTTTAATTGAAGTAAAAAACAAATCGCATTTGAGATTTTGGCACAAAAATAAAATTGTACACAAAAAAAAAATTATTAAAAAAGTAGTTGAAATGTATTCGGAAACAAAAGGGGAAAACAAATTTGGAAGCTTTTCGCGGGCTTAGAAGGAAAATAAAAAATTTCAATGTAACTATTTTTTAATTATATATTTAAAAATAATCAAAATGTTGGCTAAAATTTTTATTTATTCTTATTTTAATAAATAAAAATAAAAATTTAAGTTAGTCAATTCTTTTTTTTTTCTAAATAGTAGAAATTCTACCTTGATGCTAAGTGAAAAACCAAATGTTGAGTAAAATTTTCTTTTTTTTTTAATTTTCTTTTTTTATGGAGTTAGAAAAAATAATGTTGAGTACCTAAATATTTATCCCCATATTCATACAAAATAAAATTGGTTTATAAAGCTTTTTATAATGACATTTCCACACAGATTTTGAATTATAAGAGCTTTATAAAGCTTTTTTATTTTTTATGAATATGGGGGTTGTTTTCATAAAATTTTTTTTGTTTAATAAAAATGCTTAAAGAACAAAAAAAAATTTAAGTAAACCTTTTTTGATCAAATAAAAATGTTAAAAGAAAAAAAAAATTTAGTAAAGATTTTCGTGTTCTTTCTTTTTTTTGATCAAATAAAAATGTAAAAAGAAACAAATGTGTAAATATTTAGTTTTTCTTAAATTTTTTTTTTGTAAATGTAGTGAAAGATCTTTTTAAATTTAAATGTTTTATAAAGTTTTAATTCTACCTCCTACCTTTGTTTTATTTTTTTTTATCAAAAAAAATTGCTTAAAAAAAATATGTTGACTAACAATTTATTTGTGTTTTTGAATTTTTGTTTGTTTTTTTTTAAATAGAAATTTTACCTCCATGGAAATAAAATAGCTAAGTAAATATTCCTTTTATTTAATTTATTTGTTTTTTATTAAATAAAAGTGCAAAAAAAAACATATTTAATAAGTTGAAATTCTACGCCCATGCTGAAAGGGAAATAAAAGTGCCAATTAAAAATTCCTTTTATTTAATTTTCTAGTTTTTTTTATCAAATAAAAAAAAATTTGAACAAAATACTTTTTTTTATATTTAATTTTGAAATTTGAAATTCTACATTCATGATGAAAGAAACAAATGTCAGCTGAAAATTTTTTTTATTTTAATTTTTTTAAAGTATAAAATCTACCTCGGGGCTAAACGAAAAAAATGTTGGGTACAATTTTTTTTTATTTTCCCTTTTTATTAAGTGTAAATTCTATCACATGATAAAAGAAAAAGTTAAGCAAAAATTTCTTCTTTTTTTTAATTTTATAATAATTTATTACAAAGTGCTATTTCGACCCCCATTCTAAGGGAAATTTAAATAAGTTTAATTAAATTTTTTTTTTGTAATTTGCATTTTTCCCTAAACCACAAATTACACTAGTCGTTAAATATATGCGAACCTTCAGCATGTGAGCCAATAACTCCACACAACATAACATGAATTTTTACGCATGGCGGTATGTGTGTGCAAGTGAATTTTCTACCATTTCCAACTTTAAAAAAGCGTACTCTCCAAATGTTTTCTAGGAAATGCGCACACGCCCTCAAGTGCAAAGTAAATAAATGAAGCGCCTATGTACAAATCATAGTGATGACGAGCCGCTGACAGTGAAATCTACGAGTATTTGCAGACATTGACGAAGTAGCTTACATACGCACAGGAAGACCGAAAAAAAAAAGAAAAACAAGAAGGAAATAACATTGTTGCATTTACCAACTCCACACGGCTGCGCCTACAAGGTGCCATATGGTGATTTTCATAATTCCTCAAAATTCGACTATCAATTTACAAACTATCAAAACCTTGCCTAGTTCCCACATAGCTACGGAGTTACAAACGCATAAATAAGCACATAACAAGGCATGTAAATGGTGCTCGATGTCAGCCAACTAGACACAAATTTGTTGTTGTTGTTGTTTCTATTGCTCCTTGCTACACAGCATTCGTCGCTTGTAACTCCTGTCTGACGGCTGTCTATGCACTTCAAAAAGTCATCATCACTCGCATTTTCATTTTGTTTATTTAATGAGTATTGAATTTTATTTTTTTTTAAATATTTTTTTTGGAAGAATTTTTCCAATTTAACCAAGTTTGTATTTCCAGGAAGCGTGCCTGCCTATTGGATTTGTATCCCACATGGAGTTTCAATTAACTAACTACAAAAATGAAAAATGAAAAAGTTGAAGTGTTATCAAAACAGTAGCAATCAATTGTGGGAATTCGTTTCAGGAGGCCACACATGGATACTTAGTGGTTCTGAGAAGCAGCTGTTATCATAGTTGTAGCATAGAATTGGTTTTTTTTAGTGTGTTTTTAGGCTGAAAAGTGGCTGCCAAGAGCCAACACACTTGTTTTTATTAAAGAGCTCTGAGTTTCTCGTCTTCAGCTTTTTTATGAGTGGCTCCTTAAAACAATTCTTCAATTAATCGAAATTCAAATGAATTTAACCTTCTGTGCACACAAGAAAGCTGTTACCACTACCGGAATGAAATGGGTTTCAATTGTACTTCAGAAAACCCCAAGTTTATTTCAGAAAGTGATAAAAGTATTCTACACCTTTACCGAATATACTTTAGAACTCAACATGAATAGTCAGCAACGCTTCAGACATTGTAAAATTTGTAAAATTATTTTCGGTAAAGTCAATTGTATTTCAGAAATCATAAAATGTATTTCAGAATAGTCAATTGTACTTCAGAAAATGTAAAATATATTTTGAATAGTCAATTCCACTTCAGAAACCGTAAAATAATTTTCAGAAGAAATAGTTTTAGTTCAGAAACCGTAAATTGTATTTCAGAAACGTAAATTGTATTTCAGAATAATCAATTATAGTACAGAATTTATGATTTCTAAAGTAAAACTGATTATTCTGAAATACATTTTACAGTTTCTGAAGCACAATTTACGGTTTCTGAAGTACACTTGGAAAAGGTGTAGAAAAAGCAAAATAATATTTTAATATTTTGACATATTTCTACACTTTTTTTTCTTCTGAAATACTGTTGTGGTTTTCTGAAACACATTTGGCTATCTCTGAAACAAAATTTCCCTCTTCCGAAATACATTTGACTTTTTCTGAAATACATTTGAGCTTTTATGAAATAATACTGCGGGTTCCTAAAATAAATTTGGCTTTCTCTGAAAATCATTTTCCTTCTTCTGAAATAAATAATATTGAGGATTTATGACTTTTTCTGAAAAAAAAATTTAGCTTTACTGAAATACATTTAATTTTTTTTGTTTTTAAAAAACTGAGAATTTCTGAAATACATTTTACTTTTTCTGAAAATATTTGGCTTTCTCTAAAATATCTTTCCTCTCATCTGAAATACATTGCACTCTTTCTGACATACATTTGAACTTTTCTTAGGTAAAACAAAGGTTTTATAAGCTACATTTGACTTTTTCTGAAAAACATTTGAGCTTAAGCTTTACTCAAAAGACTTAGCTGGGTTTCCCTACCGGCTGTATATAGTCAAGTATGGTTATGTTTACTGTTATGGTTATGGTTATGGCTAGGTTTAAGGTAAGGGTAAGGCTTAGGGTTAGGGATAGGGTTATGGTTATGGTTATGGTTATGCTTACGGTTATGGCTATAGTTAGGGTTAGGATTAGGTTTAAGGTTAGGTTAAAGGTTAGGGTTAGGGTTATGGTTATGGTGATGGATACGGTTGTGATTATGGTGATGGCTATGGCTAAGGTTATGGTTGTAGTGTTCCAAAACTAAAAAAAAAAAAGACGGACACGTGGGCGTTAATTGAAAATGTTGGTTCCGATGGGAACAGGTATTTGAGCGATTCGGAATATTACGTACAGAAATTTATCTAAAGTACACAAAACTTTACTCGCTGACGCTAGATCGATATTCAACAGGTATGTATGTATCTGAGGGATTCAAGTATAAAAAAGGCTATACGGCTCTACGGTGGTCAAAAGAGAAAAAATTAAGTGTTTTGAAGGGTCTGTCTACGACTTTGAAGATGTAACAAGCCTATTGTTGTTATCAGAGGTGAATAAGTATTTGTAATAATATTCAACACACCACAGGTGTAAATCAGTGATCGGCAAATACTTTCCTGGGAGTCCGTTCGGATTTCTTACATGGACAATCGGTTAATAATTTGGTTGGGTTTCAAGTAAGCAATAAACGAAGCAGGTTGATCTGGAGTGCAATAGTAAACTGAGTATTAGAGTGGGTTGATTTTCTTTTCATAAATTGTCAAAGCGTAAGAAACTATAGCTCTAAAACCGATTTGAAGAACAAAATTTTTAAGGTGAAGTTTCAGTTTCTTCAGCAAAGTTGGTCAGTTTTCACCTCGACAGAGGTGGGTAGCCATGGTTCGTAGTGGTATTCACCTCTGCAGAAATGGTAAGCAATGGCTGGTAGGGACATACACACATTGACCCCTGTGAGGCATTGGCTCTAGCCTTTATGTGAAGGAAGTTAGATGGTTAAACTTTGGAGGGAGAAGAACCATTACTAGAAGGATATGATTAGATTTTAATTTTTGGCTTGAAAGAAGAGAGCCTGTTGGTTGAAGATATACCTTAATCAGCATCCAAGGGACCTTCTCTCAAATCCGAGCAAACTCTACAATTCTATCTGCCTACAAGAATAAAATTGGTCTTACATACAGGAGCCTGTCCTTCTTCCTTGACCAAAATCTAAAAGACGTTGCTTCTAAATCTCTTAAACTCTATCCACTTAACTAACAATTGCACGCTTTCTAGCACTCAAACCAAAATCTTAAACAAATAAAGTAATTTAAAGTAAAGGGGGTTTTTTTTAGGGGTATAGAACTTCGAATTGAAATAAAACACAAGAAAATCGTTTTAAGGTCCATCAATTTGGCTTTATTGGAAGGATACTTTTATGCCATTAATGTTTAAATATGATTTCGGGCATGTGGCCGCCGCGGCTGGCTCGAATAAAGCCAATTCTACAGGTCCAATTTTCAACCACTTTTTCGAGCATATGGGGCCGTATGTCGGCAATAACGCCACGAATGTTGGCTTCCAATTCCCCTAACGTTTCTGGTTTGTTGGTGTAGACGAGCGACTTCACATATCCCCAAAGAAAATAATCCAATGGTGTCAAATCACACGACCTTGGTGGCCAATTGACAGGTCCATTCCGCGAAATTATGCGCTCATCGAATGTTTCCTTCAATAAATCGATTGTGACGTGCGCTGTGTGGCATGTAGCGCCGTCTTGTTGGAACCACAACTCATCCACATTCATGCCATCCAATTCGGGAACAAAATAGTCGGTTATCATGGCTCTATACCGGTCTCCATTAACGGTAGCTGCCTCTCCAGCATTATTGCGGAAGAAGTATGGCCCAATGACTCCACCAGCCCATAGAGCACACCAAACAGTCAGTTTTTGTGGATGTAATGGCGTTTCAAGGGTCTCATGTGGATTCTCTTCACTCCAAATGCGGCAATTTTGCTTGTTGACGTAGCCATTCAACCAAAAATGAGCCTCATCACTGAACAAAATTTTGCGATGAAAATCAGCATCGAAATCAATCTCATTTTCGGCCCATACACCAAAATCACGACGCATTGCATGGTCTCGCGGCTTTAATTCTTGCACAAGCTGGATCTTGTAAGGTCGCAAGCCAAGATCTTTGCGCAAAATCTTCCATAAAGTTGATGGACAAAGCTCCAATTGCTGTGCACGGTGGCGAATCGATTCATTCGGGTCCTCTTCAACACTTTGCTCTACAGCGGCAATTGTTTCTTCGGTGCGCACTGTTCGACGTCTCTGCGGATGCGTATTATCACATAGAGTAAACGTAGTGCGAAAACGATCCATGGTTAACCGAATTAATTGCTCTGATGGACGATTATGTCGACCATAAAATGGCAGGAGCTCACGGTAAACTTCGCGAACTGAACCATTATTTTCGAAATAAATTTGCACGATTTGCAAGCGTTGTTCTTTTGTCAACCTGTTCATGATGAAATGGCAAACCAAACTGAACATAAATGACATTAGAGTTGCCAGATTTGACCACAAAATGCCAGTTTTATCTCTATTCGAAAAACAAACCTGTAAAAAAACACCCTGTATATAATTCTTTTAAATTGTATTCTTCATTCACTTTTAATTCCTATTTACAGCGCACAATTTTCTTTTTGTCTAACTTCATAGCCTCACTTTCACTGCGTCTCAAGGGACAACGAGTGACACAAAACAATTTTAACTTCTTAAATTGCAACAGCAGCAGCGCCGAGGCTGAGCAAATTCGCACAACAAAAGCATATAATCAAATTAAGTAGGCGAACAATGTCACAGGAAGGCATAGGAAGAAGGATTTCCGGACTTACGGCAGGTACTTAGAGATATGAGTAGATATGCTACACCCATACAAACAAATTGAACTGTGGTATATAATTGCAGAGCACTCCTACGACAATAAGAACAACAGCAAAGAAGCAGAAAGGCACAGAGCAGCAAGAGTGAGTCACAAAGAAATCCACAAGGATATGGACAACAACAAAAAAGTATAGGAAAATTTGATGAAAATTTCAAGAACCTCAAGCAGCATGAATCTTTCAGGTGACTTACAAGCTCTTTTTGCTGTTGTTGTTGTTATTACTTTTGTTTTCATTATCAGGAAAAGAAAATTGTACTTGAATAGGGCGTTTGGCTATCCATGTGTGTTTTTGCGGTTGCGTTTGGATGTGTGTTTGCACGCTAATGGCCCGCAATGAAATGAGGTGTGAAAAAGGTGCCAACAAACGGTAGGCGTTTACTGTCGATAATTGTAATGTAAATATACGCCACTTAATTTTTGTAATTTTACACATTTATTTCTTTAATTGCAACAATCAGCATTGAATATACACAAATGCGTGTACATTAGACTGTTTAAGAATTTTTTTATTTTTGTTCTTTTTTATTTCTACCAAACAGGCTAAGAAGTTCCGTGGCGTTCTGATCGCGTTTTTTTTTAAACTTAAAAAATCATTTGCAAATCCTTCCTTGTGTAGACGCATTGTTAAAAATAAAGAACAATAGCAACAATAACCGTTTCAAACCGTTTAATTTTTCAATTCCGAAACCTGACCCGATTCATTTCTCAAACCCAAAATCTTAACCGTTTCATTTCTCTTAGCCGCAATCGTAACTTGTTTATTTATAAAATCGAAAACCTCAACCGATTCATTTTGCAAACCCAGAACTTGACAAAACAAATCTCATTTCTCTTCACCGAAATTGAAACCAACCCCTTAACCGTTTAATTTCGAATACCCTAAGCCGAAACCTTTACAGTTTAATTTCTGAGACCTTAAATCGAAACCTTGACGGTTTTATTTCTCAAACTCGAAACCGATACCTTAACGGTTTCATCTCTCAAAACAAACCCAAACCTTGACCGAATGTTTTTTTAAACTAGAAACCGAAACCTTAAGCGTTTCGTTTCTGCAAAATTGAAACCGAAATCTTAAACATTCATTTCTCAAATGATAAACCTTAACCGGTTTATTCTTCAAGCCCGAAATCAAAAACTTCACCGTTTTAGTTCTCCAATACAAACGCAAAACTAAACCGTTTCCAACGCGAAACCGAGCCTGAACGGTTATTTACTCAAACCTGAAACCGAAACCTTTACCATTTCATTTCTCAAGCCCAAACCAAAAGCTTAGCCGTTCCATTTCTTAAACCTCGAGACCGTAAGAGTCATTGTGTTTCGAAAAATAACGAAACCATCCCGTTGAAATCACAGCAGCTGGCTCCAAACGGGTTAGTAAAAACGAGGTACTGTTACAATAACAACAACTATACCTCGTTACTAGAACTTGTAAAACCTGTTTGGAAGTAAAAATGTTTGGTTTTTCTGAAACGGCCTAATACACAGATTTGCTTGTATCGTAGGAGGTGACAAGCTGATAAAGACTTCTCAATTAATTGTTGTGGAATGGAGATGAGAATCAGCTGCTTGGCGTGAAAAGAAGGTAGAATTATTTGGAAAAAAGTGACGAAATAACAAAAAACAAATTAGGATGTAGCGAATATTGAAATTAAAATAATTGAAAAGGAAAAAAGTGAGGAAACTGTGAAGGCACTGTGGGATGAGCGAAAAATAATGAGGCGGAATTAATGGAACTAAATAAAAATAAAAAAAAAAATTGGAAACATTCCGAAATTTTTTTAAATTAAGACAAAAATTTAAAAATTCGAAATTTTTTTATTTTAATAACTTAAATTTTAATTTTTTATAATTCTTCAAAGAATTTTGGAAAATTTAAATGAAATTTGTTTAAAAAAAAACTGAAAAATTTCGAAGCTTTTTAGGTTAAAAATTTGAAAAATAGTTAAATTTAGAAATTTAATGATTTCAAAAAAAAAAAAACAGCAAACTGTAACTTGAAAAATTGTTAAAAATTTCGAAATTTTTTGAATTTTTGTTTAAGAAAACATGAGAAATTCCGAACTTTTTAAAAGTGAAAAAATTTGAAAAATTGCTAAAAAATTCGAAATTTTTAAATTTTTTTTAAAGTGTAAATATTGTTATTTTAATAACATGACATTTTATTTATGATAATTCTTCAAAGAATTTTGATAAATTTAGATGAAATTTATAATAATGTTTCAAAAACAAGAATTTCGAAACTTTTCAGATTCAAAATTTTAAAAATAATTAAGTTTTGAAATTTTACAATTTAAAAAAAAAAAACAAAAAAAATTAAAAATTTCTAACTCCTAATTAATTTTTTCAAGTGCAAATATTGCTTTTTCAGTAACATGAAATTTCATTTTTTATAATTCTTTAAAGAATTTTGAAAAATTTAAATGAAATTTATAATGTTACAAAAAAAAAAAATTTTAAATTCCGAGACCTTCTAAATTAAAAATTTGAAAAATGGTTAGATTTTGAAATTTTGTGATTTTTTTTCAAGTTGTTATTTATATATACATATATGTATGTAGACATGTATGTTAAATCATCACATAAAATTTGTATTCTTGATTTTCTTATTTATTAGTGAATATTATTATATTAAGAATTTAAAATATAATTTACGAATTCTATAAATAATAAATATTTTATTTCCATTTTTCCAAGTAGGATATTGTTAACTCAATTAAAAGCCAATTTGCAAAAATAAAACATTTTTTTATTCATCATTTTATAAATTATATTAATACTTTTGATTTAATAAATTGTATTAGTATCTAATTTATTTATTACAAATTTCATTAAAAAGTCAAAATTTTAGTTTATTTTAATTTTAAAATTCAAAACCACTAAATATTTTACAGACAGATCTTTTAAGTTGGGTATTGGAAACTTTGTTAAATGTTTGTTTGTGAAAATTTCGAAATAATCAACAATTTTCATTTTATAAATTATACTAATTATTTTTAATTAATATATTTTATTATGGGTTAATTTAATAATTAAAAATGTTGCTAATAAAGTTCAAACCTTAAGGTGTTATTTGAATTTTAATTAAAAAATATTATTAAATAACAAATTTAAAAAAAAATTTTTTGGCAAGGAAAGGTAAAGGATTATGAAGATCCAGCGTCTACAGAACCAACTATTTGTTTAACCCCCACTCTTCACTTCTTAACTACATTAACACAAGGAAAAATAGCTTCAAAATGCAATTTCATTACTAGCCACAAGTAGAAAATGAGAGCATTGGGAAGTACTTGCGTTTGAGTGGGTGTTGAAGAAAGCGACAGCCAGAGGAGCAATCTTAGTAAATAACAAATGAATGCCACAAGCTACGACCATATTCACAACATACAAAACAACGACAACAACCAAACACAATGTCAACGACAACTAAATAAAATAACAACTAAAAAAATAGCAACAAAAAATGGCGAAACCAAGAAAAAGAACGAGAAATGGCAACAACAAAAACTCATCTCATAGATACCCAACAACTACTACTGCTACTCAAGCATTTGGCCTTCTGTGTCAGCATTAACCACTACTTTTACTACAATTATCTTTTATATTTGCAAGAGTGCGCACTTTTTTTAACGGTTCATCCTATCAGTTGCTGGTTAAAGTGAAGTGCAACTGTTAAGGTCTTTTCACACCTTTTTTGCGCTTGTTGTAGTTTCAAAAATAAAAAAAAAAACGTTAAGATGTGACCTTTTTCTTTTTTTAACCAGCTAGCGCTCTTATTGTTGTTGCATACTCCTTGTTTGTTGCTATTTATTTAACAATTTTCTTGCACCCAAGTGTCTACCGCAGCTACCGTATGAAAAGGCTCTTGTAATGGTCATCACGCGTTCGAGTGAAAATTGTTGAGGGAAAGTTTTTTATAACTAGTACAAACATATATTTTTTTACCTTTTCATAGGAATATTTATTGGTATGTTTTTCTTTCGTTTTGCCTTCTCTTCATGGTATGAAAAAGTCAATATTATCATAGTACAATTTGTTAACAAACATATGTTGCAAAATATTTGAGGAACTAACCCCTATTAGTAGCATATTATAATACCTAGTTCACACTTAAGTGTGGCTGAGGTAAAGAGCACACTTGTATGGCTACCTATGTGTGTAGTTAGTTATGTAAAAAACCGAGTAACCGGGTACTTAGAAGAATCGATTTTCAAAGAGAAAAATTTGGAGTTAATTTTTTAGAATTTTCTGCACATTATGATTTTATTCGAATAAGAGAGTTGAAAATAATTTTGAAATAATACAAAAAATATTTTAAATTAAATTTAAATTGACTTAAAAAAATTCATTCAAAAAGTTAATATATACATATATACTCAAATTGTTTTTCTCGTCGAAGTCACAAAATTTTATTTTAAAATTTATAGAAAAATGAGTAAAAGTTATAGAAAAACCCACCAAAAAATTTGATTAAAAAAAAATTTTTTAATTACATTTTATAAAAATTAGTTAAATATGAAGTATACAGTTTAATACGCCAGAAATATATTTAAATAAATACTCAATGCTCAGGTTTCAGAAGCAATTTTATATAAAACGCATATTTTTTAACTAAATTTCTGTAAGAATTTACAAAGATTTAGATATTTTTGCGGAAATCCTGGTACAGGCCAAATATATAACTTTTAAGTCTTGGTTTAAGTTACAAATTTCGTTTGAGAAAATGTTCGATTAATGCTTTTTTGATTTAAACTATAGTAAGCTATTAAATTGATCTTAAGAATTATTTTCCAATTCAAACACAAAAAAAAAACTTCATACAAATTTTTTAAATAAAACAAAATTTACTTTATTGAAGCAAAAAAATGTTTAAATCAAAGTCACAAACACTTGGTCGAACTTAGTTAAATTTGATGAGTCATCAATTAATTACCGAATTTTTTAATCGGTATTGATTATTTTAGTTGTTTTTCAAGAAAAAGCAATTAATTATTGATTACGTTTAGAAAAATTTTAAAATAATCAATAAAAGGTGTTTTTTACTTTTGATTATATTTGATAATTTAAAATTTTTTTTTTTTATTTTTTTTAAAATTTTTCAGTGTTATTATTTATGTGTTTCTACAACAATACTGAAAAAATTAACAGTAAAAAAAAAAATAATTTGAGGCAAAAAAAAATTATAAATCAAAATCACGTACACTTGCTTGAAATTTATAGAAAATCGCAAAAAAATTATACAACATTTTTTCTAAAATTTAAAATTAAAAAAAAAAAAATGGACTTTCGTTTAGAATTCACAAAGACTTATAACTGTACTACAGGGCAGAAATAACTTTCAAAGTTTGTTCAAAATTACACTTCTAGTTCGTTTCACGATTCGTTTAATGTTATTTAATTTCAAATATAAAAATTCCGGGTTTTCTAAAATTTTGAGCAAAATGTTTTGATTAAATTTTGTGACAAAAATACTACAACGAAAGGAAAAATCGACAACTGTTTCGAAGATCGAAAAGTAGCACTCTTCAGAATATTTCACTCTAGCTTGAGCTAAACTCGTAATCGTAATGTGACTCTGCGTGGTTTGTTGCTGTATCTTTCTCATAGCCTTCTTCTTCATACCTTTACTGTATTTTTACCTGCATCCACTTGGGATCAGGATACTTTAGTTTTAAAATACTGTCAAACATTAGTTCTTGTTTATTTTTGATGTATTAAATTTTTGATTGTTTGAAATTTTGAGATAAATTTTATACCCAAATATACCCGTGGCTGGAATATAAAATTTGAAAATAACCGAAAACGGGTTCTATACGACATAAAAAACCTTTCTGTAATCCTTAAGCACTTAATAAGATCTACAGCTCAAAACACCCGATTGCTCTTATAACCGTTCACAACAAAACCGCCTCTTTAAATACCCGCAATCGCACATCACTAATACAAATACACTTATGCATGCGTAGGTGTAACTGTGAATGTCTTTTTCACAGTTCACCTTTTGGGCTATGCATTTTGAAGTGTTGTATTTTCACACAATTTTGTTTTTGTAGCTGTTATTGTTATTTTTTCACTGCTAGTAAATTTGGTAAATTGACCAATTGACTCGTTGAGCGTTGGTGTCAAATAGTAAAGGGGCATCATCGTCATTACTGTATTATATGAGTAGTGTTATCGGTTGATTGGCACATCAGTTGCTCAAAATTTATGGTATGCCAGCAATTATGACTAAATGGTATGCCATTAAGTGCATAGGGTGTTGCATTTTTTGTGCGACAAAAAGGTGTTTTCCCTTTTTTTTCCACTAGCTCGCTATTTGACTAGGTTTTTTTTAAAGACAACTTCGATTTTTCCAATGGGTCTGTGAGGAAGTATGCTATTAGAGTCATTATATCTGCCCTAAATATTCTGTTAATTTCGGCTAGTTTGAAGGAGCGAGAGTTGTTTGATTGTTATAAGTTCCGCTGGTTTCCACATAGTAGATATGTACGTCTGTCGTGTTGTTTTTGTTGCCAATACTTCTCGAAGTTTTTGGTGCGCGCTTCTATAGGAACAGCTCTTAGGCGAATATGGATCCTTCTTTGGAGCAAAAAATTTTGATTCTCTAGGTGCGTATAGAGTGACAATGATCCAGGAAATGGTATCCTGCTCGACAGAATAATTGAATCTATTTGGAAAAGGTTCATTTGTCGCTTCCTCATCTCTCTTTCAATCCACCTTTCCAAAAGAGATTTCTTATTCTTTTTCATCCTCAACTTTCTCTTTCTCTAACTTATCCTCTTCCTATTCTTCCATGTTTTCCTCTACCTTCCCAAAGCAGATCTTCTTATTGTTTTTCTTACTCCTAGTTCCCTTTCTCTTCCATCTTCTCATCCATCTTCCCCAAAGTAGATCTTCTTATTGTTCTTCATTTCTTTTGGTCCAACATATCTTCCTCCTCTTATTCCTTATCTTCCTCTGCCCTCATTATTCCGATTATTCTTTCTCGACCTCACAAACATTTTTTTCCGTGCTCTTTCCCTTGTCTCCTTTATTTTTTACCCTACGTATTGCCCCCACCTGTATCTCTACCTCTACCTCTAAATCATCTTCTATTTCTCCTCTACCTTTACCTCTACCTCAACTTATATTTCTACCTCTACCTCTCCCTTTACCGCTGCGTCTATCTTAACCTCTATCTCTACCTCTACCTCTATCTGTACCTATACTCTTAACCTTTATTTCTGTCTCTGTCTCTACCTCATAGGGGTTCTATTATTTTTTTTTTTAGCCATACCTCTCCAAATGAGAAACAATAGCGAACAATTTATTTTTCTTCTGATAGCACAAGCATCTGTTCACTGAGAAGTCCTAACACAATAAAAATTATATGTGGGGTATAAAACTTTGATCGACTTATGGCGCGAAAGATTTGCTAGAATTTCTCCTTCCCATTTCTTTTCTTCGTTCTTTCCCTCCCTCTTTCACACTTGTTTTTTTTTTTGGTTTCACATTCCTACCCCTTGCATTAGGCAGCTTTTCCTAGTAGAGGTTGGGGCACCATCCACTTTTCAAAACCATATATGCCCTATGTTGTATGCAGTTCTCCTCCGTATTCTTCTTCGTCGTGAAAGCACTCTCCTCTTTTAGATCCATTTAGAAGCACATACTTAAATTTCTTAAACCTTTGCTGTACTATTAGATATAGTGAAAATTTCTTAAAAATCGGTTCAGGGCATTGAAAGGATCAGTTGTGAGATTATTTCAGTCAGAACATCTCTCAGCTCATCTCTTTGTTTTTACCATATTCTTTTCTCCATACAGAGGCTATTGTACTCAGCTATTTACTTATTAGCTGCAGCCAGCATACGAGAAATGCAGCCATATTTGCTTTTAACTAGTCAAGGCTCTAAGTTAAGACAACTCCCCTCTACCAAAGAATTACCCAGCAGCCAGTCGTAAAAAGTACGCGACTAGCTATGCACAAATGAGCACGAACTCATCATATATGCTTATTTCACATATGAGTTCACACATTAACATTTCACACCTTTATAAGCAATGTATGTATGTATGTGACTAGTAATTATGCACATAGTTTAAGTTCGGTAAAAAAGGTAGTTAATTAAGATGAAACAGTACCGAGAAATTAAGATATTAGCTAACGCAGCGAATTAGTTAATTTGAGCGCTAGCAACCTGGGGGAAAATTATTTATAACATACAATTTTAAAAATATCAGGCTTAAATTAGTTATGAAGTAGCTGTAAAAAGTCCCGCGTGTATTTGGTAATATAAATCTGACACAAATGACTGATTAATAACAAACTTGCTGTGGTGTGTAGGTAAGGCAAGTCGACGCAATGGCGTTTATCTACGAGCTGTCATAGACCGTTAGGGCTCCGCACACACTGTCGGCGAATCGAACTACATAACTGATGCCTGCTTATATAGGTGCTTGCTTGTTGGATACATACCCGGCAGTCAAACCAACTAGTTGTATCCAGACTTGTTTAATAATGATTACTAATCGTAATAATTACCGGTTTAATTAATTATTTTCTGAGAATACATTTAATGATTGATAACCATTACTTTAAATTTTTAATGATTATTTTTCTACTAATTAAAAAAATTATAAAAAAAATCATGACTTTTTACGATCATTAAAAAAAATCAAAAAAACTCAAATATAATCAAAAATAATCAAAAAAAACTTGCTTTGATTTCTTTTGATTATTTTCTATAATTTTTTATTTTTTTTGATTATTTTGATTGTTTTTAATTTTTTCCAGTATTACTGTAGAAGCACATAAATATACACATCAACAATACTGAAAAAATTCAAAAATAATTAAAAAAATTAAAAAAAAAGTAAACAAAAAAAAATCTAAAGTTATCAAAACAATTTTTTTTTAATGTATATTGGAACGATTTTTCGTTATCCCTTGTGAATTTTTGTTTTGTTACAAACCGCCATCTTCAGTGTATGTTTTCGTTTTTTAAATATTTTTGATTATTTGCAATTTTTTTTTGATTATTTTAGATTTCTATTAATTTTTTTTATATTTAATTTTTTTATTTTTTCTAATCGTAATCGAGTAGTAATTGCCTTTTCTTTAAAAACCATTAAAATAATCATTACCAATTAAAAAAACCGTCAAATTATTTGATTACTAATTACTAATCAAATTTAACAGGTCTGGTTGTATCCTACTTTTAAACCAGCATGATACCAATTCCAACTAGTCGGCCAACTGTCTTTTTCCATACAATCGACTGATGTGTCCAGCAAGATGTCAATTTTCAGATTTCGCACAGTAATATACCAGGCTCGAACTAGTTTAAAAAAGAACAAAAAAAAAAATTATAGTTATATATTAGTGGTAATTACTAAGTGAAAATATTTTAAATCCTTCCCGGAGTGCTGAATAGCTACTCGGACCACATGGTAGATTTTACAATTTCGAGCTCTTGTGCTGGAAGCATCAAATTTAGAAAAAAGTTATACTGAGACTTTTCCAACTCTGGGCACTCCAGTATTCTGCAAAAATTTGAATTTTTAATGGTTCAGATCAGACCTGTGAAGTAATGATTACTAATAGTAATGATTACCGGTTTGATTGATTATTTTTTTGCAAAATTTGACTAATGATTCATTACCTATTGTTTGATGATTATTTTAGAAAACACTCAAAAAAGAATCATGATTTTTTATGAATATTGAGAACAAAAAAAAAAATAATCAAACACATTTTTTTATCACCTTTGATTATTTTTCATTGCTTGATTACTTTTGATTGTTTTTGATTACTTTTCCAATGGTAATTAATCAGTAATGTCGCGTTTTGAAAACAGTTAAAATAATAATAATGAAAGATCTATCAAATCCACTGATTACTCAATTCAGATGGGAATTTAACAGGTCTGGTGCAAATTCGTGCTTTTTCGGACTAGTGTGGGATCAGTTAGGAAAGTCTAGTAGTAATCTTATATACGTATGTCTTTGCTCACTCTCCTCGACATACATGTTAATTTGTTTAATTAGCGACAAACTGACGATGTGTCAACGAAATGGAAGGATTAATAAGCAGTGTGGCTGTAAATGACAGTGAAGCAGAAGATTAACTCAGGCAGCCAGTGTAAGAGTTGCGAAGCTGCACATGTCGGCGATGAAGCGCGTAAATAAATGCAAAAGTCAGACTTTGCTTTTATATTTTTAGTGATCATAATTTGATGAGGCTTGCTAAAGAAGCTCTTGAGCGAATAAAAAAAATTAAACTCACACTTTTAAGTTATCCAAATAGGAAAAAAGGATCAGCGAATTATGAAAAATACAAAGGTTAAATGAGTCAACAGATAAGTATATTGAGAAGAGACGCTTGGAGCAAAAAAAAGTGTTGCGCACGAATATTTTATTTGGGTCAGAGAAGTTGCGTTCCCAAAAAGCAGAGGAGTTGTTGTGCAAGCTAACAGTCTACATCTTCTTTCTTAGATCGAGGTCTTGATTTAGGTCGATGATATCCATGAATAGAGTATGGTTCAGACTTTCTTAGTAGGTGTAATATCTCAAGCACATGTTGAGGACGGATCCAAAAAGACTCGAACCTTCCCGTATGCCTCTATAGCAGACTTTGGTAAAAATTCGGGCCTAATTAAGACAAGCGATGCAAGCTGCTTTCTTCTACAAAAGCTTACCTACCGAATGCGTCTCAACAACCTGTCGCGTTCTACATTTCCGATTTATTGAGTTGTGTACCAGCTTGATCAAATGACCTGGAATAATATACCAATTTCAAGACATACGATTTTTATGAAGCGCGGGAGCTGGCCTTCTCATTTTTAGAACTTGAATTTTTCTTTCAGTGATTCTCAGGTTTCTAGCATTTCCTAATTTGGTGTAGCATCTGTAAGTTCATCAATATTGCGCCATTCTAAGTCGTCAGAAGTGACTAAAATCCACATCGACTCCGTTTCCAGGGTCTCCGAAATCATACCCAAATCAGGCGAGCTTCGAAAAAGCAGGGAGGAGTACTGCTACAACAACAATAATTATATAAATCGTTCCTCTAAAAGTAGTCTGAAGACAATAGCAGTGGTCCTTACAGAGCACCAAAGGCTTAAAAGGGCCATACACAAACTGGGTGGCTAGTCTAGTGGCCTATATTTCTTTCTTCCAGGTCAGCTGAGACTGCACAACATTCCGCATTGTGATAAGCTTCCATCTCCAGTACAATGCAAAACACGTCAGGTTCGGATTTCCTGAGGGTAAGAGACTTACTTGAAATACTAAGAAGAGAAAGGGGCTCCATTGCTTACTTCTAGTGCTGATGAGACGCAGAGCATATCCTATTCAAATGAGATGGGATCTCGGAGAAGACGGAGGACTGTAGGCTCAATATGGCTAGAGAATAAACACGTCTTAATTTATAAAGCCAAATATAACCCAACAGCTCATGCGGGTGCCCGGCTTACTCATTCTTTTCGAACCACTTAGCTGATGAGTTTTTCTCTGTAGCTGAGCAGTTTTAGATCTCGAAGATTAAAAAAACAAAGCCTTTAAACTACTCGTCACGAACGAACAATGCACACGTTATGTGGATGCGCCCCTCGCGCCGGTCGGGCGGGATATGATGGGTAATCCGTTTGGTAATTATTATTATTATAAAAGTCGGAAGTTTTTGGTCTTATTCAGGCTTGAGAATATGCATATTTATAAGTATGTGTTATATAAACCACAGGCTGAAAGCCTTCCAATAATGATCATGGGCTAAAAATCGATTAATCAAGGGGGCGTGGCAATCGCTCATACTAATTCAAACTCTCATATTGCATATCTCTAAAGGTAATTATGGTAGTATACAGAAAATTAGTAAAGAGGTACATGATCTCTAACACTGTTAGACAAATTGTGGAATATGAGAAAAGGAAGAGGAATATATAATTAAAGAGAGAGGGGTGAAGCCCGCGTGTAAAAACTAGTCTACGCCAGAAAGCTGATTTTACTTCTCGATTTCATTAGAGCTCTGTCTTATTCATTACTCTGTAGAGATGAGGCTCCAATAGACCTATAGGTCGCTTAACTAGTTTGCCAAAAGTTTTCATTTCATTAATCGCATGGCGACTAGTAAGTCAAAGGATTCAAAAATCTTTTCAGTTGGATGCGTCTTTCTTTGTTGCCAACAAATTTCATATACTATAAATTTTAAACAAACAACATCTTCCAAGCAAGTTCACGCCCACCAAATGCGCCATATGAGGCTTATTAGATGCACTGCTCATGCCATGCCAACGTCATTAGCACTTGGCTGCGCTTACTATACCCAACACACACACACACACATATAAACAAATAGTATCTGACCTTTGTTGTTTCTTTTAGCCACCTACTATTTATTATGCGCCTTTTCTGCATCAACTCATATTCATAAGTTCGCTCTCTCATACGTGCATTCATAAGCAGTGTGACCAGGTTAGCCTTTTCGAGGCTAGATTTAGCCTTTTTTTTTGTCCTTTAGACTCATAATTTTGGTTTTAGCTTCGTAGGTTTTTTTAAGCCTTTTTTACTTCAACCCTTTTCTGTAGCCCGTTTCTGTAACCTTTCGATAAGAATTTTAACGCAAAGTGTAACCCTGTTATGTAGTTATCGCCGAATAGTGTTTCTATAAGTGTGGTAAAAATGTATTTTCGTTATGGATTTCGATAAAAATAACGATGCCTATAATGGCAGTGATAACAAGTGTAAAATCCAAACTAATTGCATTATGTGCAAATTTTTAATGTTATTAATATTTATTAAAAATTAATTGTTAAAAAAAAAATAAAAATTTTGCCTGATATGTGTTGAAACAACAATAGTTCGCTTAAGTTATGTCTACAGCTTTATATACAAATAGTTTAAACTGAAATAAAAAATTTTAAATGGATTTCGTAAAAAAATTTCTGAGTTTTTTTAGCTTCTTTTTTTTCTCTTAATTGTAGCCTTTTCTAACCTTTTTTTTTGCTGATTTAGCCTCTTTTTTTACTATCACCTGGTCACACTTTTCATAAGTTGGTTTTATGTTTTGCGACTTTGGCAAGCTTATATGGTAACTGTTGATGCGTTTGATTCTTCTTCTTCTTATTTAACAGCTGCAACAGACATGTTGTTATACCTTTCACGAGCATGAATATACCCAGGTAAGCAAAGTCGGAGCGCTCCGAAATAATGATCCAAAAAGAGTCCCTATTTTGAGCTTTTTTTTTAGTGTTATGTAGTAAACATCAAAAAACTTTTTTAAATATACAGCTAGGAACGTAACATTCTGCAGCTTTTGTAGTTATGAGATATGTAATGTAGACAATGAAAATCATTAAGATCGCAGCAAAAGAATATATAGCCTCCATACAACCGATTATTTCGTTAAACAATTTTTGGGCTTTGTACTTGTTGTAAATAATAATCGAACAGTGAAAATCGCGATTCCGATTCAAGCAAGTTATAAAGCTACTTTTGACATAGCTGCAGCCAGCGTTGCCCTTATTTTATTTTTATTTGTCTTCAGTGCTCATCTGGCTTTCTTTGTTTTTTATCTCTTTCACATTGCACTTTCTCTATTGTTTTTATTGTTTGTGGTTCACTTTTGTAACAAAGTCTGAGTACACTGGCGCCTCTGCATCTGTATGTTTGTGTGTGTGTGTGGTTTGTCTAAGTTAGCCCACTTCAGTGTCTTAAAAATAACAGCAACAATATTAGCAAACTCAAAGGCGAACTTATAAGAGTGCCTCTAATATGATTATGCATATGTGTGTGTGTGTGTGCGTTTGTAAAAGCGGCAGACATAGACATTGAGGTTCGTTCAAGTGCACCCAATGGATCTTATGTGGCTGCCACAACAAAAACACAAAAAAAACAACACCAAAAAAAATTACAGAAAACAGCAACAACAAAAATCAACTGTTATTTAAGTTATGCGAAAAAACCACGTTTTTATATGCCAAAGAAAACAACAACGCTAACACAAAGACCAAAGACATTGCCTGCATGCCTGCCGGGGTCTTGAGTAGAATAATGTACGCTGTACATTCCCTGTTCCTCACATATTCATACCCATACATACGTCTTTCTTTTAAGATTTCTAATTAGCTGCATTTGCACTTATGGTCATGCTTGTCCCCTCATCCCTCGCTCCGCACTCACTGTCTTCTATGCAAATTACTGCGCTTGGTAGTGTTGCAATTTTCTTCAAGCAAGGCATTTTGCAAGTGTAAGGTTGATGCGGAGGGGTGAAGTGCCAGTGGATAGCGGGTAAATTAGGCTGCTTGAGCAATGACAGTGTAGAGCTAATATAGTGTGCACAGTGGGCCAAAAGTTACTTTTTAAGTTTATTATTTTAGCTCATTTTCACTTCAATTATTTATACTATATTTTTACGAATACATCGCTAGGCATTCTTCATATAAAAAATCGATTTAATAGCAAACCCGATTATTTTCTTTAAAAATGGAGTTATCTCGAAACAAAACAAACTCTAAATGAGTAATCGATTATTTCCACTCGAAGCAAGAACCGATTCTTTTCTTTAAAAATGGATTTATCTCGAAAAAAAGTGTTAAATGAATAATCGATTTCTTCCACTCGAAGCAAGAACCGATTCTTTTAATTAAAAATCGATTTATCTCGAAACACAAAAAAATCGATAAATGAGTAACCGATTTATTCCACTCGAGGCAAACCCCGAGTCTTTTCTTTAAAAATGGATTTATTTAATTTGGAACACAAAAAAATCGATAAATGAGTAACCGATTTTTCCCACTCGAGGCAAACCCCGATTATTTTCCTTAAAAATCGATTTATTTCAAAACACAAAAAAATCGATTATTGATTAATAAATTTGTACGACTCGAGGCCACATCCTTAGTCCCTGCCATTATAATCTGAGCTGGTCGAGCATAAGGAAGATCCCAGGGTCAAGTCTCAGAACAGATAACAAAAAAAAGTTTTAAGAATTGGCAGTGGCCGTGAACCCTTCGAGTGTATTGCTGTATTATAGAAAAGATCTCAACTTCTTTTTTAATCTTATCTGATAAGATAGTAATTTTTTGGTATTTAAAACCTCTAAATATTGTTATAATAGTATTGAGTGAAAAATATCGCTATTAAGTAGAAAAAATATCGTGATAATAGTATCGAGTAAAAAATATCGTTATCACGAAGAACAAATATCGTTATAATAGTATCGAGTAGAAAACTATCGTTATCAAGTAGAAAAAATATCGTAAA
The DNA here is from genome assembly GCA_949987695.1 of Merzomyia westermanni. Lineage (NCBI taxonomy): Eukaryota > Metazoa > Arthropoda > Insecta > Diptera > Tephritidae > Merzomyia > Merzomyia westermanni. Next base: position 147,808,176 of record OX465290.1, read on the forward strand.
ATCGTATTGAGTAATAAATTTCGTTATCTATTAGGGAAAATATCGAATGGTATCGTATTCAAATTCATGTCCCTAAATCAGACATGTTAAATTTGATTAGTAATTAGTAATCCATTAATTAGACGGCTTTTTTAATTGGTAATGATTATTTTAATTGTTTTTCAAGAAAAGGCAATTATTAGTGGATTACGATAAAAAAAAATAAAAAAAATAATCAAAAGTAATCAAAACACCTTTTTTGATATTTATGTGCTTCTACAACAATACTGAAAAAATCAAAAATAATAAAAAAAAAAATCAAAAAAGATCAAAAAGAAATTAAAAGAAATAAAAATAAAAAAGTATCAAAAAAGTGGGGTTTATTACTTTTGATTATTTTTTATTTATTTTTTTTGTTTTTTTTAATTATTTTTGGGTTTTTCCATTATTGTTGATGTGTATATTTGTGTGCTTCTACAACAACTAAAAAAATTAAAAAATAACCAAAAAAAAAATAATTAAAAATATTCAAAAGTAATCATAACAACTTTTTTTTTGACTATTTTTCATTAGTTTTGATTTTTTTTAATAATCGTAAAAAATCATAATTTTCTTTTTTATTATTTTTTTAATTAATTGGAAAATAATACAAAATGGAAGTAATAGTAATCAATCATTAAATCGATTCTCAAGCAAATAGTTTATCAAACCGCTAATCATTACGATTAGTAATCAATATTTAACAGGTCTGCCCTAAACCTGGTTGTTTCTCATGCAACAATATTGTTTAAATTTGCTAAAAACAATTTTTCTATACTTAAACACTTAATTGCTTGTTTGAAAAATTAAGAAAACAACCTACATATTTAAAAAAATTAGCTTTGCATTTCTCTTGACATTTGCTAATTGCCGCTAATGAACCTATGCTTCAAAAGATTGGTTGACACTTTGCTTTTTTTTATTTATTTGGCTTTTAAAATTCGAAGTGCTTGTTAAAATAATTTATTTTGACAAATAAATATCAAATTTCGAAAAATTAAAAATAAATTAATAAATTGGCATTTATCTTGAAGTGACAGCTTTTACTTGTTTATTGTGAGATCTTCGAATTAAATTTTAGTATTTTTCTAATAATTTTGAGTTACATAATTGAAACATTTACAGTTACAGTTATGTGTATATGGAAACTCAAATACATTTTTTTTCTGAATTTTGGTGGGATTAAATATTTGTCTTTTTGAGCATGGTAGTCAATATTACTGATTTTCATTATCCATTCTGTAAAAGCTGCTGATGGGTCCATATTTTCTTCTTCACTTAGAATCTTGCCTAAATACCTTCCACATTGGACAGCTATCACCACCACAATTCATCTAACATTCATTTCCACAAAAAATACTAAAAATCTCTTTCAAAAAAATTCCACTCACCCGCAAATTGGTTGCCAAAATGCTGTTGAAAATGTCCACGAAATTCATGCGGCGTACTAAAACCCGGCGGCAAAAAGCCACGCAAATACGCTGCAGCCGCCAACGTCGTCATATGATGATGATGTGCCGCATTCAATTGTCCTGCGTGATCCGCATAGCCAGCTGCGGCATAAAAGTTTGCTGGATTGAATATTGGTAGCTGGCAGTGTGCTGTAGCGGCAGCAGCAGCCGCCGCTGCTGATAGACGCGTCACATCTGGTGATATGGAACGTGAATCGCGTGATGGACGTCCATGCGAAGAGGCAGGTGAGAGAGGTGCATTATTGCAATCGCTGGCATTGGGTGTTGTAGCAGCGGGTGGTGGTGGCGGTGGTGAGCAGGTAGAGTTGGTATTGTTGTTATTGTGACGTTGTTGTTGTTGCTGTTGCAATTGCTGCTCACGCTGCTGCTGCTGTTGCGTTTGTGCAGAAGGCGATTGTTGTTGTAATTGCAAGGGTTGTTGTTGCGTCTGTTGTTGGTTTTGTAGCGCTAACTGTTGCTGTTGTTGCTGCTGGCTTAGCTGTTGCGCTTGCTGATAGTTGGCAGCAGCCGCGGCAGCTGCCGAGCCCACACCTAAGCCGAGTATCTCCTGTATGGCGAAGGGCGTGCGCATTTTCGTGGCTTGCATTTTTGCCGACGGCAATTTTTTTGTTGAGCGCGTGATTTTGATTGGGTTGTGCGTTTAATTTTGTGTTCAGTTTTTGGTTTTGCTTGGATATTTTGATGTTGTTTAAAGTTTTTTTTTAATTATTTAAAGTTTATTTTACATGTTTTTCGTATATTTTTATTACTTTAGAGTTCTTTCTAGATTGCACTGTAAAACTGAAACTGAGAAATAATTTAAAATTTTTGTTTTTAGTTTTTTGTTTGAAAATAATTTAGTTTTTTGTTTTTATGAGTTTTTTGATTTTTTTGATTTTTGTAAGTAACAAATTTATTAAGAGCTAAAATATGGATTTTTTTAATTTTAATTTTATTATTATTGTTTATTGCTATTTTTAACTTTCAACTACTACTGAATTTTAAATGACAGTTTAGGTTCAATCCTTAGTATCTGATTTAAATAAATTTGCTAAGAAATTTGAATTTTTGCTTTTAGAGTAAAAAAAAAACATTCCCATATTTATATAATTTTTTTTTTTTTTTTTTTTTAGCTAAGTTGATAGAAAAAAGTTAAATTTTGTTATTTCTTTGAATATTTTAAGTTTTTTGGTATATTAACTTTTTTTATTTGGCGTGCTTAATAAAAAAACGAAGTAAACTTTTTATTTAAAAATTTTTTAAGGTTTTATTGAATATTTAAATTTTTTTGTATTAATAAAAAAAAAAAATTAGAATTTAATTCTGAGGAAATTCAAAAAATTGTCCAATTTTTAAATTTTAGTTGTTCCTTTAAAAAAACTTATTAATTCCGGTTCAATCGGGTAACTCACTAGAAAAACTTGCTTCAGAATATTCAGTATTCACTAAATATGACCTCACGGTCAATAATTATTTATAATTGTGAATACTTAATAAGGTACAGGCCCCAAAAATCAATAAGAATTTTATTCAGTTTAATTATTTTAATATTATACCAATCTATTCAATTAATTTTTCGTGTTCAAGACCGGTTTTGTTATTTTTGTAACATAATTTTTTAGAAAATATTCGCCAGCAGAACTATTCGGTCCGTTAATTTTACTCATTCACCTGGCAAGTGGCGACTATATACGCTTAAGTAGATATAAGTGTGTAGTTACTAAGCAAAAATGCATACCGGGGGGTTTCGTCAGCATAACAAAAGTGAAAACAACAACTTTTAAAATTTTTTGTAATTTTGTCTGCACGTTTGTACGCGTATCACGCAAAAAGTGCTGCATCTTATTGAGTGAAATCTGCATCATTGTATTGCTAGGTCTCTAATTTAAAGCTTAACACCCTTGACTGCAGCGAAATATATTTTATTTTTACTGTATACAGTGATGTAAAAAAAGTAGGTACAAAATATTTTTCCTATAAAAAGAAATTCTAACAGCCTAATGTTTATATATAAGAGGTGTTATTAAAAGTTTAATAAATGGGGAATTTATTAAGGCAACAAAAACCAAATCGGCATTTCTAACACGTTTTTCTGGATGTCTGCATGTGCGTTTGTTCTCGCATCACTAAATAACTGCTGCATGGAATTGAATGGCTTCATCACCGAATTATTGCTGGCGCTTTATTTTGAAATATAGGGTATATTTTGGAGTTCTTGCTGCATAGACTGTTTTTATTAGGCGAAGTGCCCCACAAATGCCCGCATCCACCAAAATCAGCAAGTTTTCCCATTAAAAAAAAGTTAACTATAAGTATTTCAATAAAAAAAAATGCCGCCATTTTTTTGCCACAGAGAAGTTTATAGCAAATTTTGTTTGCCAATGTTACATGCTAAAGTTCTTTTCACTCGAAGAGGTAAAAAAAGGTGCCTGAAGCTTCACACGGTCAACATTTTTAAGCTAAATTTGCTACTTTTTGGAAAAATATTTAGAGCAATATTTAATGAATAGACAGCCTTTCAGAAAAAAAATTCAAAACAAAACTTATATTTACTTTTTGGTTAAGTTTGAAAACTATTTCGCGATTTTAGACTTTTCATTCAGTTAGGTTTTAAATTTAAACAGAAAGAAATTAAAAATCCTAGTAGGTAATTGAACGCTTTGAAATTTATTACAAATAAATTGAAAAAATTGCTAAAACCAATTAATGGTTTAAAATTAAACCCAAATGTTTAAACGTTTAGAGTTCGGCATGTGAGTACAGCGCTCAGCCCACTACAGGTCAATAAATCATTATCACAAATTTGGTTAATGAACTCAATAAGACACTTTCTAATCGTTCGAATATTTTTTCAATGTAATTAGGATTTTTGTTGTTGTTGTTCTATATTCTGCATCAAACAAAATACATTTCATTCTACTACCTAGCTAGCGAATTAATTTTTATTTAACCTTAGAAAAATCGAACACGCTTCGCTGCGTCTCAGAACTTATAAAATAGCCTTAGTCCGATTTTATACATTAAATAATTTTTATTTTATTCCGAAACCAGTAGAGATATGCACCTTTCATTTGATACCCATATTGTACTAATACATTTTGGGTCACTTTTGTTGCACATATTGGTCGATAACTCCTAAACCGTTCAAGTTATCGAAATAATAGATATCTTAAATGTAAAGCTAGGCATTAGTAATGTAACGTTGAAAGTTGCAAACAATTATATGCAGCAGTTTTTGAGTGATGCGCGCTCAAACGTACAGACAAACAGACAAAAATTCTAGAAACTGTATCGCGTATGCATTTTTTGTGCATATTTCCAATGTACAGACATCAACCTCTTACAATTTTATTATAGATGTCGTGAGATTGTAGACATTTCCAACTTTTATTTGAAATTTTCAGTTTCTTGTCTTCTCTATCCAAATTTGGTATTTATTTACATCTGAATCAGATTTTTTATTGAAATTTGTATTAAAATTTTTATAAAATGTGTTTGGTTTAAATTTTTTTAGTTTCAATTGGACATATTTATAAAAAAGAAGCAATTGCTTTTTTTAAAATTTTCAGAAATTTTGATAAAAATTTGTTTGAAGAAAATTTCAAAATTTTAGAAAAAGTTTGAAACTCCAATAGAAGAAATTACTCTGGTTTTAGTAATATGACCCAATATAAAATCAACAAAAATTGTTGGTACAAAAAAAGCAATGACTCATTGTCTGCATTTCAAACTTTTTTGTCATCCAAGTCATTAACAAGTTATTGCACCTAGCGCTTACACTTGTCTAATTAACTACCTTTTCTCAAACAAAAGCTGTATAATCGCAAGCGTAGATTTGTTTTGTGTAAAAAATTTGTTGACAATTCGATGTTTGCTAACCCGCCTGTAACTACAGTTGCAAATTTTGAATTTTTTTTTATTAAAAAATTTTTTTTAATTTCAGTATTCACGCATTTTTTCACTACCTTGTAAAAGAGTATGTAGTCACTTTATCAAACACTATTTTACACGCATACGTCTTTCATTGCTTTCAACAGTCACTTTGCACTTATTTCTTGTGCTTCCTTTTTTTTATTTCTTGTTTAGTATTTCTACGTTTATCGTCACTCATATGGTGCGCATTACACGTGCGTTGTGGTTGGTATCTTTTTCCAACTGCTACAGCGACGGCTGTTGGTTGCCTCAACGCCACACAACACAATTCACGAATTCTCATTAACATTCACAGCCAAGTACCAAACGGAACTGAGCGGAGGCTGACACGTTGGCATAGTGCAGCAGCAGCAATCACTCACTTTAACAAAACAACAACAGCAATGTAAACATAAAAAGCAACAACAACCCTAAAACCCACTTGTAAGAGTGAATACGTTGCTTTCTACTTCTGAAACACAGCATATGCGCCATCTTTGCTCCCTACTTACATTTCGAGTGTGCGTGAAATGGCCTGTTAAATGTTTGCTATCTCTTTTCAGCAAATATATGATACATGTTCCAATTTGAGGGGCATAATTTCCAATTAGATTTTTTTTACTACAAATATTCAATTGGAATATTCCATTTGTATTTCTCACATCACTCACTCTCATACACTCTGTATGCGTTGTACTCATTTACTCTTTGGAAATGCACAACGTTACACCGACACTGTACGTGTGACTTCACTTGCTTGCTTAATACAGCATGTCTGTGCGTGCGTGTGCTTGTGTTTTGTATACCTTCAGGCTGATTTGATTTTGCTTTTTATTTGTGCTTAATTACTGACCGTCAAGTCGGTGTTGGTACATGTATGGCAGCTCACCGCAGTCGCTGTCGCCGCCACAGTCTCGTCTACAATATGCAGCAAGTTTTATGCATAACAACAACAACTAACAATTAGAAGTAAAGATTTTTCATCGAGTGGAAAATTAACTTATCCGTAGCAGCAGCAGGTTTGGTATTAGTTGTTGTTTGTTGGTAGGTGGGTATGTTGAGTAGTTGTTGGTATGTTTGTTTGTACGTTGCTGTGCATTGAGTTGAATGTGGCGCAATAGTTGGCTTATCATGGCTGTGTAAATTATCTCTTTTATTCGTAGTTGAAAGCAGATTTTCTATGTTTATTGATGCACACTTTTTATTTATGAATCAACGTAACCAATTAATGAATGTCATACTATTTATGGGCAACAAAACTTTATATAATTTTGGCTTACATTTCTCAAGTTTTAAATAACATAAATGATTGTAGGGTAAACACACCAGTTTCCGCACACTTAACGTGGTCCTCAACTTTGACTTCAACCCTAGAAAAGATATGCTGTCTAGAATAACATAAATATTGCTCAATAATATGACGTCTGTATAATTTAAAAAATATAATGTTGTTAATATTATTAAAGTAACAACTCAAAAAAGTTCGATTTGCTCTAGTTTCCGGGCAGTAAAATTTAGTTTCCGGACACTTTGGTTTTAGTTTTCGGACACTAGAAATTTGTATGAAATTTGTATACACACTATATTTTTGTAAAGTATTTCTGAAACATAAAGAGGGACTTTGAAAACAACAAATACGTCGTAATCATATTCACATCACTCTGGATGAACATCTCACTGATTGAACAGCCAAACTTACGGCGTACGCAAGAGTTGGTAGAGTTTTTTCAACAATTAGCTATATGAGAGTCCAGGAACTTCAGCAGGTCCTTGTCTGGCCATCAAAAACGGGCTCGCACTTCGCAATGGATGTTGAAGCTACAATAGATGTGAAGGGTTGGCGTAAGGCTCGGTTGGTACCATACACATTTACACCGATTGCTCCAGATCTACTTTATACTGTGCTTATCCGAAGTTAAACAAATCCTACAAGGAAGTAAATTACAACAACTAAAAGTGTGTCGAAGTGCAACAGGCGCTAGGAAAAATTTACAAGGAGGGAACGTACATCTATGCTTGGTCATGGGTCATATGGGCATAGATGGAACCGACAGGGATGATATATTTATCTTGAAGGGAAAGTCTCTCGGAAAGTAGAACTCCCCATCAGATTAAGAGTATTGAAAAGCAGTAAAGAGCTGTAAACGATCTACCAAGTAAAAACGGCTTAGAAGTAACATGGGATGGCAAAGTCTGCGAGGCCGTGTGCAAGTCGTATGGGTTAATAACCTAGCTCTTGTCCGGGAAGACTGCAATATTATGTTTTTATAGGTTGTACAAGTAATGCGATCCTGTCGCTCGCCATATAAAGGCTCCGACTATTAGGAGTTCCACAGCTATCCTAAACTGCCGCTTGCCTGATGCTTGTTTGGTTTGACCTTATAGCCTCGTTGGGCTGAGGTAAAAGTCGGCATTCATTCTTCAAATAGTAATATCGATAAAAACAACAAAGTTTGTAGAAAATGCTAACTGTCCGGCTATTGAAACTTATTTTCTCATTATTCGGACAGCAATATTTGTACTTGAAAAAACCTTTTAATTTAAATAAAAATATCGAATATTGCATAGAAGTATGGAAAATTTACGATGTTGGGCACTGAAGACCCACTGTTTGTTGTTCGTTTCTAAGAAGGCTCAGCTTGCTTTAAGTAACACAATCAACAAAGAAATTTAAAATCTTCAAATTGTTAAAAAAAAAAAAATTAATTATTAAAATAGTTTTAGATCTATAAAATTTTTGGTTAAACTTTATTTTTTAACATATTTAAATTAAATATTTTTTTGTAAATAAAATGAAAGAGAGTCTTCTTCATTTGGAGAAAAATTCCCTTCACAGCCAACATTTCATCAAACGTGTGACTTGAGATTTGTGTTTTTAGAACCGTTAATTGAAAGAAGTTTTTTGATATTTACCTGTGGCTTTACCCTTTTGTTTGATATCCATATTGTATGCAAATTTCAAGGTTTTGGGGGAAACACATTTTGACCGATAACTCATGTATCGATAAATATATCGAAGTATAGCCAAAACCCAATTACACCTGTGGCCTTTCTCCTACGTTTGATACCCATATTTTACCTATGATCTATATACCAAATATAATTATAATTAGTATAGATCGAGTATACTCAGAGTTATATATACTACAAAAATATCGAAAATTAACGGTTCCTAGAAGCCCGATACACCCACTTAGGGGGCTCGGTACCCCCACTTTTTTAAACGACAAAGCCTTACAACTAATCCAAAAAAATATTTTTTTATATTATTAGTCTTTTTTAAATATGAACAATGACGCAAAAATTAATATTGAGGAGGCGTGGCATCGCTAAACCGTAAAATTTGAAATAAGAAATTAATTACAAATGGGAACCGTTTTCGTAGCTTAGAAAACCTCATTAAAACGTATATTTTTATACTAAGTAAAATACCTTCGTTAGATACGCATATAGTTTAATTTAATATAATTTTAAATAGTTTCAATTAGGTGGCAACCCTGTGAAAACAGGCCAAATGTTAGCATTAAGGTAAAAAACTTAGAAAGTAGCACATCATTTGAGTACCGAATTTCCTTTCATTTGACAGAGCTGTTTTCGAGTTGAATTAAATAAAAAAAAAACTTATAAATCGTCGGCGAAACTGCAAAACCGCGTAACTTAGTTCTTTGTAAAAAATTTCTGAGGTTCCCAGCGTTCATTTATTCAAAAGAAAACTACGTGTTCTGCCTCTGAGCCAGTTATTCACCTGAACATTTATTTTTAAGCTTATTAGTTTTTGGGACAAGTACTCTATACATAAATCACTTTTGTAGATATGTATGTATTTGGTCATATCTCAGTTCAGATCTTAAACTATAAGTCTCTGCATACCAAAAGCATTTCGGCACTTCATTTAACTCTAAATACTTGTAATCCATTTTAAGATTTTATTCGCTTTCACAAAGAAATTATGAATATGAAACGATATAAAAATATCTGGCTTAAGTGGAAAACATTATCATAAGTTATTAAAAAAATATGGGAATTACTATATACGTACGTAGAATGTAAGTATGTATGCAATGCGAAACACTGCAAAATGAAGTAGCTACCCTGCAGAGAAACACCGAAGTAGTGACAAAAAATATTAGTTTATACTTAGGATTTTCTAACTCCTCTCAAACTAGTCCGAAAATGACAAAATTTGTAGCCACAAAAATTCACACTTTTAAAGCATAGACGCTTAAATTTAAAAAATTTGTTGTTTTGGGATTTTAAAATTTCGATTTTCTAACTCCTCTCAAACTAGGCCCAAAATGACACTAATTTGTAGTCACAAAGATTCTCATTTTTAAAGAATAGGCGCTTAAATAAAAAAACAATTTGTGGTTTTGGTATTTTTAAACTTCGATTTTCTAACTCCTCTCCAACTAGACCCAAAAAAGCAAATCTGTTGTAACAAAAATAAAATTTTTTTTAAAATAGGAACCTTATAAAATTAAGCTTATGAAATTTTAAAAACAAGTTCTACTGGAATTTTTACAAGTAAGATTTTTCAACTCCTCTCAAACTAGTCCCAAAATGACAAAATTTGTAACATGACAAGGATTCTAAAAATTAAAGAATAATTTTTTCATCCGATTTGAACTACTTTGAGACTGATTTTCAGTCAGAAATCTGACAATTCAGCCTCTCCATGCTAAAAGTACTAGTTGCTTATATGGAGGAAATATAGTTGTATACCTAATTGGTCTAGGTGCTCATACCAGTTTTGAAATAATTTTAAACCAGTTGGTTGTACTGCAGGGTACATTTGACTAAACTTTATGCTCCTTTGAGTGCAACAAAAATTCAACTTTTTATTATCTACCTCCAAAAAAAAAAGATGAGAACTTAAGTAAGTGCCTTTGGTTGTTGGCATAAAAGGAATTTAGCACGCAGGCATGTGTGGAGAGCATATGCGTGGAGAAATATATATTTACAGATACGTATGTATGTATATAATATAATTTCTGTTAATGCAAAACCTATAAAGAATGCATTAATAATATTATAAAAACTTGTTTTAATGTAAAAAAATAATACTTCACGCAGAAGTGCTCATATAAAATGCGATTGCTTTGAAGCTCAACGCATTTGGATGAGATAATGGAAATCAAATGGGTTTGCAAGTTAAAGTTATTCAAAAAAGTACTATGTACATATTTAACAAACATTGTCAAGGGAGGATAAGACATCCTCCATCTATTTTTTCTTAACTCAGTGAGTTCCTCTTTGCGCTGCTGCCAATAGAAACACCTTCTGCTTATCATTAAATACCCCTCGATACATAAAAATTCCTAAAATACACGTTTGCTTTCGCATATACCGGAGTGGTCCTTGTCAGTCCTGATGGAACTGTTGGTACTGCTCTAGCTTAGTCGTAGTCACTATCAAGAATTTTAATTCAATTTAAAAACAGCTTATTTAACTTAACAATTTTCCATTTCAAAGATTTTAATATTCACCCAATAAGCAAAATAAAATTTGAGCAAATTTTTAAAAAGCTTAATGAAATACACATTAAGCTTACAAAAGACTTATTTTTCGCTTACAAAACTTTTGTAAGTAAGCGTCATGTATAAAATAATTTTTTTTTTTTTCAAATGTTATACAAAATCAAGATTTCACTTTTTTTCTTATTTTCTTGTTTGGTAAAGTTTATTTTTTCAACATCGGAAACTTATGTAGTTAAAATAATAAACTTTGGCACATCAAAAAGAGGTGAAGGAAAAGTAGAATTACAAAAAAAAAAATAAAGAAATATTTCGGAAAAAAATTTATTAATTTTTAATTTTACAAAAATTTTAAAATCGAAACAATTGAAATTTGCCATTAAATTTTGGACTCAAATTTTTGTGTATTATACCTCTGGTATATCTAAAGATATTCTGAAATTTTCGGAAGGGGAACTTTTTTTGAATTTTAGCCAAAGATTTTTTTTTTAATTTTTAAACTTTATTTAAATTTGATTACTGATTTTTGTTCGTGCTTGTGGAATGTGAAAACAATTCAATTATTGTTTAAAAAAAATATAAAAAAAATTCATTGCTCAAAATTGAGTAATTTTGTGTTTTTAGCAATTGAACTCGACTAGAAATAATTGAACTTGTTATAAACAACAACAACAAGAAAGTTATAGGAAAAATTATATAACAGTTTTTTGGGTAAAATTAAAAAATTTATATTTAAAAAACAAACAAAAAAAAAGTGAAATTTTAAATTTGCAAAACTTTTGAAAAACAAAGTTTTTTAATTTTAAATTCTTTCAAATCGGACGGGGTCGGTTCCAACTATTTGACGAATTGACATGGGAAGACCGCAATGAAAATTTTTTGTTCGGTTTGGAATTATAAGAATGAGAAAGAAGGGAATTATAAAGACAATAACAAAAGCAGCAGGGCTTGATGCAGGTTTTGTAAACATTTGCATTTTACTTGCAAAATTAAATGATTTACGATAATACGCTCTTGAAGTGTATAAAAATTTTACTGTAAACCTTCAAATAAAAAGTACTTCAAAAAAGTTTGTACAGCAAACGCTTATATAAAGTTCATTATAGCAAGCTTACTTTAAGTTATTTTTAAAAAAAATTTACAGAAATGCTTGCTGGGTACCTACAAGTTACGCAATAATTATACAAGTCTCACACAAACAAAACGTAGCCATTACTATGCTTACCAGCCATCATGCCTAACCTCTCAACCATTTGCTTTATACCCCAATCTCCCTCTCACTAACACTCAACATTTCAATGAAACACACCACAATGCCATTGGGGAGCTTGGGAAGAGCTAATCGATAAAACTTGACTAATTGGCAGGGCCAAAAGTGAAAATTTCTTAATTAACATGTTTCCTAGACAACAACAATAATAAAAACAACATGGAGTGCGAAGCTGACGAGACGCAAGGCAGCAAAAACAACACGAAAAAACTTGAAAACTTGAGACGAAAGCGTTGAGTATGTGCGTTTGTGTGAGTGTCCGTGAAAAATCGGAAGTACTCGCATAGACTTGGAATTTTGTAAATACAAAAACTACAAAAACAAAAAGTAGTCTGCATATTGATTGAGCGCAAATGCAGACAGACAAAAGCAAAACTTAAAATAGCAACAAAACAATTGACTGGAAATGATTTTGTGCGGAAGTAAGCTGAAGTGAGAGGAAGAAGGTTAATGACTGCTAGAGGAAGCAGGGCGCTAACTTACTAAAACGAACAATAACTGTAAATGGAATAATTATTGGAATTGTATTGTATTTTGTATGGAATAATAGCAAATTTTCGGCTTTTGTGAGAGCGTAACAAAAGTGAGAAGAGCGAGTTCAATTAGTGAATTAATTGTGAGCGTGAAATTCGGTAATGCGTGAATTGCAGAAGCAAGCTGCCGATGGTTGCACATCAGTGTGACCAGGTGTTAGAAAAAAAAGAGGCTAAGTCGCCAAAAAAAAAAGGTTAGAAAAGGCTAAAATTAAGAAAAATAGGAAGCTAAAAATAGTCAGGAATTTTTTTACGAAATTTTAAAATTTTTTATTTTAGTTTAAACTATTTTAAAAATAAAAATGAATGTGTGTCTAAGGGTCTGTGTGCCCTTTAGAGGCGTCCAAAGTACTCAACCGATTTTTATGAAATTTTGACAGTATATTCGTGGGATCACTGGTTAAAGCATAGGCATAGCATATAGTTTTAGAAAAGTGGGCGGTGCCAGGCCCACAGGCTATATACAATTTCAATTCGGCACAGGGTAAACCCGGGTGAAATGGCTAGCCGGGTGATATAGCATACCATCAAGAAATCTGAAAAAAAAAAAATGATTCAGTCTTGTGAAATAACGCGAAGGGTCAACGTCCTCTTGTTGGTGCGCGCGAAAAATTTTGGTTAAAAAATTGAAAGAAAAAAAAGGACAGTATAAGTGACTTTCTTAATTGATATATCATTTATTCAAAGCTGAATTATCCGGTAAGTTTTTAACCTACATATATTTCATGTGCATAAAAAAGGTAAGCAAAACATAAAAGAAAAACCGCGTGTGCAAATTGTGAAGAATTCCAGGAAGTTTAGGTTTTGCCAGTGTTGATAGTTAATTTTACCGAAGCGGGCGAAATGGTGCAATTTTTTCCGGGTGATATGGCATGCATTTTTCATATACCCGGTTTACTTACCTTTCATACATTTCGAAAGAAAATATACGTATATACTCTAATTAGTTTTTTATATTTTATGCCAGTGGAAATGCCCAATATTTACAAACGAAAAGCTAACTCTGCCAGGTCTTCGTGGTCCGATAAAAAGTTAAGAGATGCGATTGATGCAATAAAAAAAAAATTGTCTATCAATGTGGCTGCAAAAGAATATAAAGTCCCTTCTTCAACCATAAGGCGGTACCTGAAATCTGGAACTTGTACCAAAAAAACATTGGGTGGACCTATTTGTTTGGGAGACGAAATCGAGCGGAAAATGGTTTCACACATTAAAAAAATGCAAGGCCATGGATTCGCTCCAACACGGAAGATGGTTCGCGAAATGGCATATGACATTGCTGAAAAACTTGGTGTTCAGCACCGCTTTTTGCAGCGAAACAAAGATCTTTCGATTCGAAAATCTGAAGGTGTTTCGCAAGCTCGAGCGACCAGCATGAACCGTGAAGAAGTAAACAAATACTTTGCTCTTATTGAAACTATTATGACTGAAAATGAACTTATGGGCAAACCACTTAAAATTTTTAACGTCGATGAGACCGGTTGCCAGTTAAATAATAGACCAGAACTAGTTGCCGCCCAAAGAGATTGGAAAAATATCGCAGCTATCGCCTCGGGAGAGAAGGGTGAGACAATAACAGTTATAGCTTGTTGCAAAGTTGAGGGTACCTTTTTTGCCACCAACATGTTTGTTTAAAGGAAAGCGAATGAAACCAGAATGGATCGATAGAATGCCACGTGGTTCAAAAATATTCATGGGTGAAAAGTCAGCTTACGTTAACAAAGATATCTTCTTTCTTTGGCTTAAAGACCATTTCCTTCCAAGAAAACCAGAGGACAAAGTACTTCTTATACTTGATGGGCATTCCTCCCATTGTACAAATGTCGGAATGGTGGATTTCGCAGCGGAAAATGATATAATTATTTTTTGCTTGCCCCCTCATACGACCAAATTCCTTCAGCCTTTGGATAGATCGTTTTTCAAAGCATTCAAGTCATACTATTACGCTGCGTGTAATTTATTTATTCGCAATAATCCACATCGCAAAATTGGACGATATGAATTCGGAAATTTACTCTCAGAGGCTTGGGGGAATTCTGCAGTGTCGAAAAATGGAATATCGGGGTTCGAGGCGACGGGTATTTGGTCTTTTAATCCAACTATAATCCCAGAATATGCTTTTATAGAAATGAGATGGAAATTCCGCGGGATCTGACACCACTACCGGTAAGTATTTGGATGTTTAATATGTCAATAGCTACGTTATTATTTTACATCCTATCCTTGCAGGACGTAATTGACCCTTTATTAGACGCCCCGGAGGCTTCTGATGTACCCCTGGTAAAGCTCTAGACCAAGTCTGCCCAGTTCCATCGGTATCTAAGCCTTAAAAAAAAGTGAAAGAGCACAAAAGGCACGGGTGCTTACAACGCCAGAAAACAGATCACAGCAATTACTCAAATCTCTGAAACGTGAGCAAAAAACCAATTATAAACAAACTAAGCCCATGCCTAAGCCGAAGAACAAAAAGAAAGTCCTGGATTTGTCCAGCTCATCAGAGGAAGAGCAAAACGTGCCTTTTGATGATGAGTCTGATGGATTAGAAGATTTTGAAGATAATTTATGCGCTGGTTGTGGGGAGGATTACAATGTTACCTCTAAAAAAGATGACTGGGTGCAGTGTGTGATCTGCAAAAATGATTGCACGATAGATGCACCTTCTACATCAATACCTGCAACAAATGTGGAAATGATATTTAAAAAAAAAGTCACCCCATAGGGTGCTCCATTTCACCTGGGTCTCCGGGTGAAATGGCGAAATCGTAATACATTTTTGTGACGCATTTTATGCAATGGATTTTTTAAACTTTTTATTGTTTTGAAACAAAATACATAAGTTAATTTAATAAATTGAATTCCAATCTAATCTTTGTAACAAAATTTTGTTTTATTTGAAAGATATTGCAAAAAGAAAAAAATCGCGCCATATCACCCGGGTTTACCCTAACTCTGAACTTATTTGGATATATGTTTCCCTTAGTCAAGATTTACATAATTTTGGAAAAGTGGGCGGTGTACGCCCACATTTTTTGTGTTTTGTTTGTTCTTCATTAATGTCCAAAGTTTATTTTCGATCTATTTGAAACGAGATTTTATTTAGTTTTCGGCAAAAATTCCAGGCAATTTAAAGTAGTAATTCGGCATAGCTAGGAATTTATTTGGTTCAAGTGAATGATATTTTATATGTACTAGAGTTCGCCCAGTGGTTGAAATTCAACCAATAAACTTTATTTTATTTTATTTTTTTGCTGTAGGTATGTTTTATCCGCCTTTTTTTCTTCCTTTCTATGTCGTTCCTTTCCTCCAACATATTTTTATTTTCCTTGATTTCTTTTTTTACTCTTATTTTATTTTTTCCTTTCCTCAAACTTCTTTTCCTTTCCCTTCCCTTCCTTTTATTTTCTTTCTTTCCCCTTCGTTTTCTTACCTTTCCTTTAATTCCCTTTCCCTTCCCTTCCTTTCATTTCCTTACCATTCCTTTCTTTCCTTTAATTTTCCTTTCTTTCCTATCCTTTCCATTCCCTTCCCTTTCCTTCCTTTCCTTTTCCTTTTCTTTCCTTTCTTTCCTTTAATTTTCCTTCCTTTCAATTCTTTTCCTTTCCTCTATTTTCCTTTAATTTTCTTCTGTGTTTAATACTCTTTATGAGTAATCATTTATTTTATTTTTGTAAACCCTGTTTGTAGGTATCAGCAGTGAATTTTGCATATTTGCTCATATTTTACATTGCTTGTTTAATGTATCCAACAAAGCAACTTTTCGTACTCTCAGGAGAGCAGCTGACACTGGGCATCGTAGCCAGTAATCAATACAATAATAACAACTAAAGCAAAAATGCATGACACAACAGAGTATCTATAGTGCGAATACTTATTTTTCATTGGTCCACTACCAACTCTTCGCACTCACAGTGAGAGCCGACCACACGAATAACACAAAAACATGCATGGCAAGTCTACTCACACTACTACGGCTCTTAATTTTTTCCTACAAAGCAACTCCTCGGCCATGCTCACGATTCAGCATAGTACACAAAAAGCAAGTACACACACACACAGCGTGTCTATAGTGTGAATAAGTAAATGTGTAGTGGTGTGACTTTTATGTTAAATTTTTTATATTAAAATGATTTTTAAAATTTTTTTATTTACGGATAAAAGTACACCTCAAAATTTCCTATCTATACATATATAACTTGTATACCTTAGAATTATAGTTTAGCAGAAAACGGTTCTACATTGCATTCATCTTGTCTATTTATATATAAGATATGATATTTTATATGTTCTATATACCAAAAAGCCTTGGAAACAGAAAGCAGTACCAGGAGCAAATAAAAGTTGATTCGATATATTTCATATCGATACATATCAGTACCCGCAGGGGAAATCGGAGAAGAAGGGGAGTAGGAATAGAAATTTGAGATATAGAGGTGGTATTAGAGGAAAATTAAGAGGGTAAAGAAAAGTAATGGTATATGGGGTTGGGGGAAAAGCAAAGGTTGAAAGAAAAAGGAGGAGATAAGGATAAATGTAGAAGAAACGAAGTGGGGAGGGAAAAGAGTACAATTTGTTGAATGTAAGCAAGTAAAATTTTAAGCAGGACAACGTCTGCCGGGTCTGCTAGTTTGTATATAAAGCTGTAGACATAACTTAAAGGAACTGTTCTTGTTTCAACACATATCAGGCACATTTTCAAAGAAACACATATTATAGAAAAATCATTACAAACTTATTAATTTTATAATATCTTCTTCGTCTGATGAATCAGAAGAGCTTGACTCAGCGTACAAAGTTTGGGTATATATCATAGAGATGAGATCACGGTAATTTCATAATTAGTGCAACATTTGTTAATCATTTTTATGCTTAATCTGTTCCTTAATTTAGTTTTTAAAAATTTTAATGGCACTAAAAATTATGAGGCTAAAGGACAAAAAAAAGAGGCTAAATATAGCCTCGAAAAGGCTAACCTGGTCACACTATTGCACGTACAAAAATAGCAAATCATTCATGTATTTTGGGGTCTTTATTGGAGTAACAGCAGTGTAAATAACAATTTTTAGAATTTTGTCGGTCTGTCTATATGTTTGTACGCGCATCACTCAGTATCTGCTGCATAGACTTGAATAGAATTTTTACGGAAGTATTGCTAGATGTCTAACTTAGAGTTTAGGACCCTGCTATAGCTGCACATTAATGACATCGAAGCAAATTGTATACAAAATGTAGCAGAAGTGAAAAATCGGGGTTTTAAAATTTTTGTCTGTATGTTTGTACGCGCATCACTCAATATCTGCTACGCTGAATGGATTGAAATTTTCACCAAAGTATTGCTAGATGGTTAACTTAGAGTTGAGGATCCTATTCACAGCGGGGAAGTATTTTGTTCAAATTAAATTTATTGCAATGGCGAACATTATTCCCTTATTCATTTTCAAACATTTTTATTAAATAAAATAAGTGTGAAAATCATTAAAAGTATATCCGTTTCCACACTAGAAGTAAATATTGTTTATAAAATCACACAATAGGTATTTAAATTGTTTTCCACTCAAAAGGCGGAAATGAGGTTTAACTGTATTTGGCATTTAGTCGGCGTTGAAACACTTTGATCTCGAGTATTTGAGTATTAATGCACGTATGTTATGTATGAATTAAATTATAAGCATGTAAAATACATTTTCCGATTAAAATACATTTAACCATTACAACAAGTACTTTTTGCAAGCATTTGCAGGTGTGAAGTATCGATAAATAACGGAAATGCATTAAACGAAGAACAAAGAAAAAGAAATATTGTGGCGTAATAATGTACAAACACATATGTATGTACATCGGTGGATGTTGCAAAATGTAAACCAGCTAAGCACCTAGATATATGTATAACAAAATCTATAGTAGATATATAAAAAGATTATTACATGTCGTTCTCTGTGCATTTTAGATATTAAAGAAAATTTGAGGGGACCTTTAATAAAGTAACATAAACCAAACCAACCGTTTTCAGAATTTTTGTCTGTCTGTATGTATGTTTGTACACGCATCACTCTAAAACTGCTGCACAGAAAAGGATACAACTTTCAAGAATGCATTGATAGATGTCTAAACTAAAGTTTAGTATCCGTTTTAGCACAGAAAAATATACACTACATACAATAAACAACATTTTTATTTCCCCACCCTGTAACGATAACAGTGAAGAAAAGATGGGAGACAGAAATGGATAAGGAGTTGCGATGCGGATACGGAGAGGCGGATAGAGATGGAGATGCCGATTTAGATGGAAATTGGGATCGAGATGAGCTGAAGTTGTAACGGAAGAACGACCAAAATGCAGGTTGAGATAGTGACGGGTATAAAGATGGAGATGGATATATTCATTCAAATATGGAGATTGAGTAGGTATGGATTAGAAAGGAGAGGAAGATGACGATGGGATGTGGGGAGTGGAAGAATGAGAGGAAGAGAAACTTAAAACAATTAACTTTCAAGAGCTGGGTGGAACACCACACAATTTAAAAAAAAGGTTTGAAGAACTGCCCATGTCAGATTTTTTTCTAATAAAAAAGCATAAAATTGGATTTTTTTATAAATTTTTTAATTAAAATTAGAAAAACATCTTTAAATCTGACATTTTATTAACATTTACTAATAAGTAAAAAAAATTTAATAAATTAATTTAGTTTGATACGTACATATAAATAAATAACAATTTCAAATTAAAAAAATAAATAAATTTAATAATATTATTTACTACAAAAAACAAAAAAATATTTACTAATAAATTTATAAATTAATTAGTTTATTTATTTTGATATGGGCATATAAATAAATTGAATCTCAACTTTTTCAGCAAAAGTTTTAAAATTTAATAATAGTATTAAAAGTTTTATTTTTTAATAATACGTTTTAATTAAAACTAAAATAATACCTACAAATTTGAAATTTAATATAATTTTTAAGTCATAAATTATACCCTAATTAAATTAATCAATATAAAAACCACTACTATAATTAAAAAAAAATATAGTAAATAATTTCGAAATTAAATATTTGTTTTTTAACCTATAACTTAAAATTTTATAGTAATATTATTTACTAACAACAACAAAAAAATATTTACTAATAAGTAATAAAATTTAATAAATTAATTTAGTTTTATATGTACAATTAAAAAAAAAATTATTTAAAATATTGTTTACTAACAAAAAGAAAAATATATTTACTAATAAAATTTATAAATTAGTTAGTTTATTTATTTTGATATGCATATATTAATAAATTCAATATAAATTTTTTCAACCAAATTTTAAAATGGAATAATAGTATTAAACCTTTTATTATAATACCTTCAAATTTGAAATTTCTCACAATCTCTAAGTCATAAATTATACCCTTATTAAATTAATTAATATAAAAATTATTACTATAATTTAAAATTAAAAAGCAAAACAGTGAATAATTTTCAAATTAAATACGTATATATCATAAGATTAATTTGTTAATATTAAAATTAACTTGAAACTAACCATTAATTTCGAGATTTATTAATTACTAGAGGGACCGAAAGACTTTGTCCTGCCCAGATATTTACCTGAATGGATCTAGAAGTATTGGCTTTTCCTATCTCTATTATTATCTCTATCACTATCCCTATCCCCATTCCTATCCCTATCCCTATTCCTATAGATGTAACATGTAACTATTTCACACACACACAATTCCACTTCATGATCGATCGATCCATTATTAAGCTTTTGTAACAAAAAAAAATTAAAATAAAAAATAATAAAAATTCGCACCATACAAAATGTATGGGAAAATAAATTTTTTTTTTTCAGGAATTTTTCGGAAATTTTATTGGGTATTCTCCTATTCTGGTCAGAGAACAATCTAAATTAGTGTCAATCATCCAAATCGGTGCAGGCGTTCTTGAGTTATGAGCGTTGGAACTAACATAACTTTCTTTTATATATATAGATTATTTATAAAATTAATTTATTAATTTATTAATTTATTAAAATTAACTTGAAACTAATCATTAATTTCGAGATTTATTAATTATTATTTATAAAATTTGTTTAATTATTATTTGTAAAATTGATTTAATTATTATTTTAAAGATTTATTTCTAAATTACAACTTAGATTTTTAGAATAATAATATTTACTTCTAAGTATTAAATAATTTATTTTTAAAAGAAGAAAAATTATTATTCTGGTCTTTGAGCTCATTTAATTAATTAATTTATTTTTATATACTTGTACAATGTACATATATATTAATTAGTTTTAGTCTGAAATGTCGTATAATTAACAATTAAAATTAAATAATATTTTTTAATTAAAATTAAAATTAAACCTTCATATTTAATCAACAAATGTTATGGAATTTTTACTATAATAGTAAAATAAAATATAATAAGTATAAAAAGAAAAACATTTACATATGAATAATAAAATTTATAAATTTATTAGTTTATTTATTTTTATGTGCACATACTTATATATTTTTACATTTTTTAATAAGATTTTTGATACTAAAAATGTTTGTTGTCATCTCAGCAATCACAACTGAAATCAAAAAGGTCCAGAAAATTTGGCTTAAAGTGTTTTTAAAAAACGCAGACATTGCCAAATCAGTGCCTTACATTTGATTGCCAAAAGCTTGGTATTTCTTTTATATTATTTTATTATATATATTTATTAATTTTTTTTAAACGTGCTTTATTCAGTATGTCTCATCAGCTTTTATCACTCGATTAATGCTTATCGTCAACCATAATTTTCGCTTGTCTTAGAAAAAAGATAAATCACGAAATTGTTTGTTATCGAACTCTATTCTACTTACTCGCATACCTCTACCTCAACTTTACAAATGAACAATGCTTACTTTTGTTTGTGTATTTGTATATTTACTCTCAGCACATTGCCATATTCGAAAGTGCGTCAATCTTAATAATTATTAATAATTATTCACTCAGCTGTCAGCGTTGGCTCTTTTCATTCTGACACCTTTCGCCTTCGTCATCATTGTACCTTTTTTAGATTTATTTTACCTGCATACAGGGATACATACATACATACATACATGTATGCTAGGTATAAGTAAGTACATGTGTACCTAAGAAGCAGCCACTTTTACTAAACAATAAACGCAACAACAATTCGAGTTGACGGAGAAGGACTCAATGTATATAACACGTCCAACAGAGGCGCACGCAGGCAATAGAATACCCAACAAGTATCCATTTAGCAATGAAAAGAAACTACAAATTCACTCCTACTTATTTACTTTTATAAATTTCGGTTACTTAAGAATAGTTACATACATATCGTAGGCGACATTGCAAAACCGCGTAACCCACAAATGCAAAAGCGTGTAAGTGATATCTCAGTTTGGCTGTTTTGCAACTAAAAATTGCTTAGCTTTACAACGAATGGTGACTTTAAGGCAGAACTATTAAATAATGATTACTAATTGTAATGCTTACCGGTTTGATTGCTCTTGAGAATCCATTAAATGATTGATTACCATTACTTTAAATTTTTAATGATTATTTTCCAACTAATTAAAAAAATATTAAAAAAAAAAATTATGATTTAATACGATTATTAAAAAAATCGAAAATAATCAAAAAAAGTGGTTTGTTTGGTTAATTTTGATTGTTTTCGATTTCTTTTGATTATTTTGGATTTTTTTCAATATTGTTGTAGAAGTACATAACAATACTGGAAATAATCAAAAATAATCACAAATAAGAAAAAAAATTTTTTATTAAAAAAAAATTTTTATTTAAATTATCAAAAGTAATCAAAACTGATCTTTTGATTATTTTTGATTCATGATAAATAAATAAAATAATAATACTGAAAAAAATCAAAAAAAAAAAAACAAAATTGAATAAAAAGTAATCAACAATAATCAAAACTACTTTTTTCTTAATAATTTTTGATTATTTTGAATATTTTTTTTGATTTTTTCTAAACGTAGTAAATTAATAATTGCCTTTTCTTGAATAACAATCAAAATAATCATTATAAATAAAAAAGCCGTCTAATGAATTGATTACTAATTACTAATCAAATTTAACAGGTCTGCTTTATGGCAAAATGTCCCATCAAGATCGATTCTTTTAATTATTTCCGTAATCATTATGTAGTTTTCTCGAGAATAAATGAATAGATCTTGTTATCAGGGGCCTATAAAAGTTTCTGACACAAATGTAGTTTACGCTGTTTTGCAGTATCACCGACGATATGTAGTGCACACAAACAGCATTTAAGATGGCGTTGCTGGCAATTTCACTAGGGGCTACCATAACTGCTGCAAGGCTATATGTTAAGCTCACACTTGTTGTGGAGTATGAAGTCGAATTTAACCCTTAATAGGCACAGTGACATTTTTTTTCTCCAAAATTAAATTTTTGAGCTTCATAAATGGAATGATTTTGAGTTAATTTTGTACCCACTCTTCTTACTAAGCTTAGGCTAAAATGACGGGACGATACTTTTATTAGCCTAATCCTTGAGCCATGAGTAGGCACATTTTTACTTAAACAATCTCTACCCCCCTACTCTACAATACCCCTTACCCTGAACAATAAATTTGGCTATTGTTCGCCTTAATCTCTTCGTAAGAGCAAAATTGTTTTTGCCGGTCTGCAGAAAGTACCCAGAATTTTTCTATTTAGTGCCGGATAGTGGCACTGCTCCTCTGTGCTCCTAAAGATCTTGCAACTGCTACATCCATAGTAAGAATTAGTATCCATGTTGACGACGTTATTATTGGAGATCCATGTAAGTCAGATGATTAAAGGTCATAGGAAAACCCAAATGATGAATATGGGATGAATCATTACAGGAAAGAGTATAGACGGTCGTCCCACTCCTGACCAACTCATTTGGACTACAGAGATTTTAAACTTATTCGATGAAAAAATGTCTTATACCAGTTTTTCGCCAACCTTAAAAGCATCCATAAAGATACAAATAGAGATGTCTGGGCCCAACTTTTTGGGCCTCTATCTTCTTAAGTCGTAACAGTTGGTTGATGGACACAACACAAAGTAGCAGTAGTAGAGAGAGGACACTTATACTGATTGCCCTATCACCTATACTTGATGAAAGGAATATGGCAACCCCTGCTTAGAATATGCCCGAGGTAGGCATACCGGTCGTAAGAGGCGACTAATATGCACAAAGGTAATGACGTGCAACTCGATGGTTGATCTACGGATATGATGCCTCTCACCTCTCATTACCCATCTCTCTTTCCTTACGGAAGGAGGGGTGACATGACCTAGAAGGTTCCACTGGTCATAAATCGCTACCACGACAGTCGGGCAGTACCGCAAGGGAGTACCGGAGCGTACCGGATTCATATCCGGCCAAGGACTGTCAGTTCGACAGCACTCCCCAAAACCTTCGGGGAGTGTTTTTGTCGTTACAACAACACCAACAAGAACAAAGGAATATGGCAATATCCCGGGTCAATAATAAAAAGGTCTCGAAAAATTATGGAGTACTCAGAGAGCTCTTCCAACATGCATAAACGTTAATGCGATATTTAGTTAAATTAGAGCATGCCCGCGATTGGATTTTAAACGTCTTACGCGCAATCCATAGGAAAAACTACAGCTCTTTAATTACCAGCCTCCGTATTATCTCTACATATAATAAAATTGGGAAAAGTCGATGTCTTTACATGGCAGATATTTAAGAAAAATCGATAGCAATGACCATTATTAGGCCAATAGAAGAAAAATCCACTGTTTTTAGAATTTTTGTCTGTCTGTCTGTATGTTTGGGCGCGCATCACTCAAAAACTACTTAATGGAATTGAATGGAGCTTTTACCGTCGTATTACTTGACGTTTAACTTAAAAATTAAGATATCATTTGTTCCGATAGCTTGACCGGTTTCGAAGATATAGACCGATTTGTGGACCAAGGTGACCCCAAATGTGTTAGTACAATATGGGTATTAAATTAAAGGTGACAATGAGTGCTGCAATAAGCGTTGTGATTAAGTTCCATTTCTTAACTGGTATGAGATAGATTGATGAAAATCGGACTCGGTCTATTATTAGTACTGAGACGCAACAAAGCGGGCCGGGTTTACTAGTCACATATAAGTTCCTATCAAGTGTATTATGCGAACAACGTCAACAAGCAGATCAGTGGGGTTTAAGATCTGGCTAAGTCAGGATAATAAAGCATAACTTAATAAAGAGTTTAGCGCCGTAAAGCTCGTTCAACAGATAAAAAATCAGAGGTTATGTTGACTAGAGCTTGTCATTTGTATGAAAGTGATTGCGTTACAAATCCCACCGAGGGCAGCATA
The DNA here is from genome assembly GCA_949987695.1 of Merzomyia westermanni. Taxonomy (NCBI): domain Eukaryota; kingdom Metazoa; phylum Arthropoda; class Insecta; order Diptera; family Tephritidae; genus Merzomyia; species Merzomyia westermanni. Next base: position 147,833,178 of record OX465290.1, read on the forward strand.
GTCGGGCGATAACCGCAATTGAGTTGGCAAGGGGAAAGTGGAAAGGATTTGAGCTCGCTGTGTATTTTTAACTGATGGAGTTTATCGCAAAGCAAGAGATTACTGGCGAGTTCATTTGAACTCAACGAAAATCTGCTATTAAATAAAAAGTAGAAAATATGATTTGGCTGAAAAAAAAAATACATGTTACTTTGAAATGAGGTCACTAGAGCATGCAGGGTAAACGCGCAGTTGCGGCAAAAATACGATGCTAATAAAGACGGCTTCACGCCTTAATTTATGCACATTTTTCATTAGCAAAACTGAAAATCAACGCTCCAATCTTAGATTAAAACAAATTTTCTCATGAAGAATATTGTATGGGATTTTTAAAAATATTTTTAATTACCACAGAAATAATAGCAGCATACGATGCTAATTGCTAACAAGTGCAATGAACTGACAAATGCTGCAAAAAAATTAAAAAGAGAGAACAGGTTGCTATAAAAAAGTACACCAAAACGAACTCAAAGTCAAAGCGTCAGGCAAAATTGATGGTGTGAATTTTGATGCAAAGTGACAACTGGCTGCACACAAATAGCAACTAAGCCACATAAGCTGACATAAACTTAACATATGTGTATATACAAACACACAAACTGGCAGTCAAATACAACACAATGAAGTCAAACCACATTTGCAAAAGACGCGTTTAACAGCCGAAGTGCCAAATCACTTTGAGTGCTCGAGCTAATATGCAAAAGCGCAAGTAGATGGAATACAACAAAAATAAAAAAATAAAAATTGTTAAGAAAAAAAAAAGTATTTTGTAGCTGCATTTATGAAAATGATCCCCAGGGAATGCGCTTTATGCACACAAACAGACAATAGGCTTTGAACTTACGTCTTGGGGGGGCGAAAAAGGAGCAAATTTCATGTGCATTTCGCGCCTCCGAGGCAAAGTTTATTTTCGCGTTGACTTTGGTTTGAGATTGAAAAAAAAAATTTGTAATAAAAAAAATCAGTCAATTAATGTTTATGATTACTCAGTAGAATTGCTTTTATGTAGGTATTTTATCAGTGATATTGAAAGCTTTTAGCTTAATTAGTCATTTGGGTTAATTAGTCTAGCGTTGCGATGTTGTGAATTGCCACTTTTTCTATGCAAATTTTATTGAAAGCAAGAAAAAAAGTGAGAAGTGGGGAGTTGTGGTGTCTCCAAACGCAGCAACCAGTGAAAAATTGTTGTTCAATGAAATATAAATTTGATGGATTCATAGTCTTTAATTGGCGCTTAAACAAGTAGGCTATTTTAGCCGTTGCATAACAAAGCACGTTTGGCTTTCTTGCCTAGCGTTAACTGACGCTAATTCGAAACAGGAAGGTAGGTAGTCTGAGCTTGTCAGCAGGCTTTTTCCCTTCCTATGTTGCCAAAGTTGGGTCACGAAAGAAACAACTTCTAAGTCGAATACAATTTTGTAGATTTGCATAAAATGACCTAAGCAGCGAAACTGTTGAGCTTTCGTTGGCATTCAGCGCACTATTCGCTCGCCTACTCCAAGGATGTTAAAACTACTTTCACCACCGTCCAATGCATATATCAGTATTGATAAAATTATATACTTATAGAGTGTAATCTTTGTTTGTCGAGACAGGATTTCACTTCTCAATGCCCCTACTCAGTCCAAGCGGCATTTGTTGGCAAGGTTGATTGTGCGTTGTATTTCCCAGGGCTTACAATTTCCGGTGACTGAGCTTTAATTCGAGCGACCTTTGGAGGGTAAGTAAATCATGGTAGATTTCGTGGACAGTTGTAAATCACCATAGTTGGACAAAAACTGTATGTACTGAGATTTTTGTTGTAGTTGAGGAAATAAAAACAAATTATTTTTGAAACTTTGCTGTGGACATCATAAAACATAACTTTGTTTTGAAACTTAACGATTCAGACACTTTTTCTTTAGAGAAAGTCATCAATTTCATAAAATTTTTTAAATAACTGGTCTGACGAGACCGTTTCAATGGGGATGGCGTTCATGCAAGGATAGATGACGAGCACCTAAGTGTGGGTGATGCCACAAACTAAGAATTATTAATTTCAAACAAATTTATACCTGAAAAGATTTGTGTGGAAGCCGTTAAAAGCAATTTACGATTCAAAATCAGTTATTGAATTTTCAGCGATTTTAATTTTTATAAAATTTTCATTCGATTCCACCAATTTTTGGTTTTGAGTTCCTTGGTGTTTTGATTTTCCTCAGACCATATCTGTTCTTTTACGATGTACGAGTATATTGGAATCATTCGCGTGATTTTATTGATCCTCTTTTTCGGAATTTTGAGTTCATTCGATTCATTTGGATATACAGCTGTGTTTAATATAATAGTAGTCAAATTAAAATAAGAAGAAGCTGTGATTTTAATAATTTTCATTTTATATATAGTGTATTCCATAACAGAAACCACATAAAACGAAATTTCAAAGTTTACACAAAGCTCGGGAAAGTTAATTAAACTTCAAAAAATGGTCATCAAATCCTCAAATTTTTAGCAGCACTTCTAGAAAATTTTTGTGTACGCAGTTTTGTAGACCAATCAATTTTAGTTAAAACTCGCTCAAAAATTTCCTTAAATTTTCAGAATTTTTTTTCGTCAGAGATGTTGAGTGATTTCTGTTATACAACGCATGAAGAAAATTTAATTATGTATGGAAAAAAATTCTAAAACTGCAGGGGAAATTTTGAAGTACTTCTACCTTGCACATTATTGTACTAAATTAAAAAAAAAATACATTTTTTGAAACTGCGAGTGTAGACCCCGGCCGGTTCTATCGCACCGGAATGACCCGGGTTTTTTCACCCGGCCAAGGGCTGTTATTTCAGTGTAACCCTGTCCAATCTGGGGCAGGGCGAAGCACTGTTAACAACAACAACAACAACAACCCCCTTAATTAACTTTCCTGAACTTTATGTAAGCTTTGAAATTTCTTTTTAAAAAACTTTTGTGTAACGATTTCGATTTTTTAAATTCGAAAATATAATCTTCGTCGAATTTGAAGGCAGTCACGAAACGCTATGTGTCTTATGTTCCTATGAGCCTTCGCCGAGGAAGTTTTTCGAAGTCTCTTTGAGATGCAGTGTCGATATTTTGATATGAAACAAAGAACATCTCGATGTTTTCAAATGGAGCACTATACGAGTATTTTATAAAAAAGAGTCTTCAAATCGTGTGATTATCCATTCAGTCTATTTCAAAATATTTTTCTATAACGCCGTGTCTCAGAATTTATTTGAAGAAATCCTTATACAAGAATGAATTACAAAAACCGTCTATTTCAGCGAAAATTTGATACATTGTCAGCTGAGATATGGCGCGTTCTTGAAAAAAAAAAGGATTAATAAGGATTTTAAAAATATATATATATATTTTATATTGGCGGCCGCCGTGGTGTGAAGGTAGTGTTGCCGGCCTACCACACCGAAGGTCCATGGTTCGAGCCCTGGTACAGGTAACATCAAAAGTGATTTGAAAAAAGTTTTTCAAAACGGGGTCGCCCCTCGGCAGTGGTTTGGCAAACTCTGCGAGTGTATTTCTGCCATGACAGGCTTCTCAGCAAAAATTCGTCTCCTTTGTAGATGCCGTTCGGAGTCGGCAAAAAACTGTAGGTCCCACCAATTTGTAGGGAAAAATTCAAATCGGCACACCACAAATTGGAAGAGAAGCTTGGCGCAAAAATCTCTTAGGAGGTTTATGATGATATACCTGATATATACGCCATAGAGAGAGAGATATATATTTTGAAATGCTATGATCCTCCACTCAGCTGCCTAAATATAGTACGATATAATAGCACGCATGGTCACCGTAAGCATGCTCCATAATGTATGAGCATTTCTTCAGGAAAAAATAATTTTTAATTTCTTTAATAAAGGTTTTAGTTTAACGCTATTCAAATACATTTTTCAGTTTTTACTTTTATTTTTTAAAGTATCTGTTGAATAGATATTTACTTTGTGCTTCCGCAGTTAAATTTATGAGCAATAATAGCCTTTTTAACGTCATAATTAACAATTCAGCAATTAAGTGCTAATCAGATGACTTTTTTGCAAATTAAAAAATACCACAAACAAAAATTTAGGCATGTATTTATGCTACATATACGAGTATATCCTTTTTTACTTAGATACAAGGTGGCGCAAAAGTAAGCTTCCGATGTTCAGCATATCGGTTATGGCACGTGCAGTGTGTGCTGTTGCACCGTCTTGTTGGAACCACATGTTTTCCAATCCCAATTCATCAAGTTGCGGCAAAAAGAACTCGTTGATCATTGCTCTGAAGCGCTCACCATTCACAGTAACCGTTTGGCGCCGACCGATTATTGGTCAAATAAATAGTCAGCAATATTCCGCGTTCTGGAGCAGTGTAGCGTAACATTGTTTATTAACGTGTATTTCGCATGTGTTTACTACACAAATGTCAAAACAGAACTGACTTTAGGGGCCAATCGCAAAATTTATAGCATTTTCTGATAGGAGGATTACTTTTGCGCCACCTTGTATATATGTAATATTGTGTTCAATATAATAGTAGTGAATTAAACTAGATATCGCTCGAAGAAATAAAAAGAAGCTGTGATTTTAATAATTTAGTCGGTCGGTGAAAAACGGTTACTGTGAATGGTGAGCGCTTCAGAGCAATGATCAACGAGTTCTTTTTGCCGCAACTTGATGAATTGGGATTGGAAAACATGTGGTTCCAACAAGACGGTGCAACAGCACACACTGCACGTGCCACAACCGATATGCTGAACATCGGAAGCTTACTTTTGCGCCACCTTGTACAATTTAATTTTTTTTCTAGCATTCATCATTCAAACACGAGGAAATCTCCACCCACCACAAATCGCGCTATATTTTTTTAAGGCACTGTGGGGGTTGAGCGCTTTTCACTGCTCTTAACGCGGTTGGTTATGTTGCGTTTATTATTTTTTTAAGCTTTTCTTATTCTTTATTCTACTTACCGCTTCATTGCTACTGAATTAAAAACAGTTATCATTTGATTATTAAAATAAATGTGCATGCCCTCCGAGTGGCTCAATAAAAATGCCATATTCCCATTGTAAATCGGCGGCGTATTGCGCACCAGCGAAGTATTCTTCATTCTTTACATAGCTTTGTTGTTTTGTGTTACATTTGTGTATATGTATGTATGTGTACAGTCGCTAAGTCGCAGTAGAAGTAAAAAGCTTAGCACCGAAGTTGAATAAAAAGATTTCTTTCTTTCTTCTTTTACTCGGCGCGGCATAAAAGTGCTTTATTTATGAAATTATAAAAAGCTGATTCACGAAATTTTTAATTGAAAATCTCTGCTTTCTTTTGAAATGAGAAAATCCTTTAATTTAATTTAAATGTAATGCAAGAAAAAAATTATCTGTTTATGTATGCATATACTCACATGAAAACAAGTAATAGGGGTGTTCTAAGTTGTCATTAAAAGGGGAGAAATGTACTATACACTCTACAACAACACAAAAATTATATAAATGTATGAAATAAGATAACACAAAATATATAAAGTAAAGAGAAAAAAAAATAAAAAAATTAACCAAAACAGAGAAATTGAAAAAACTTAAAAAAAAATAAACAAACAAACTAAGCACATTAAAAAAAAACTAAAATAAAAATATATGTTAAAGTGAAAAAATTTAAATATATATAAAATAACAACCAAAAAGTATTTTACAAACAAAAACAAAAAAATATTTAGCAAAAATAATTTTTTTAAAAACTAAATATAAAGGTAAAGAATGTAAAATAAAAATCGAAAACAAAAACAAACAAAACATAAAAGTCCCAAAAAAAATACCAAAAAAAAGGTTAGAAAAGGCTTTTGAAATAAACTAAAATAAAAAACCTTTCAACTGAAAAGTATTTTAGAAACAAAAACAAAAAAAAAATTTTCATAAAAATAGTTTTTTTTTAAATTAAATTTGAAGCATAGTTCAAGTAAAATAAAAATCAAAAATAAAAATTAACAAGAAATAAAAGTCCAAACAAATATAACATAGAAAAAAACCAAAAAAAACCGGAAAAATTTTGACAAAAATTAACTAAAAAAAATTATAAGTAAAAAAAATATAAATAAAATAATAACTAAAAAGTATATTTAAAACAAAAACAAAAAAAAATATTTAATAAAAATAATTTTTATAATTCAAATTTGATAAAATAAATTAAAATAAAAATAGAAAAAAAACCAACAAAACAAATTCATAAAAAAGAGTATACATAAGGTATACCTGAAAAGAAAACATTAAAAAATAACTTATTTAAATTAAAAAAAATATATATAAAACGAAAATAAAATTCAAGTGCAAACAAAAATAATGTAAAATAAAACATCAAAAAATTTAGAATTGTAATTTATCAAAAACGTAAGAAAAATAGCAGAAAACCCCACAAAAACTAATAAACACTTTTCAAAGGTCCAAAACAAAAAAATCAATAAATTAAAAATAAAATTAAAAAAAGATACAGTTGCAAATAATAAGAAACAAAAATAAAAAAATTTAAAACAAATACAATTACAAAAAAAAAATTTAAAAAGTAATGAAATAAAATAAAATAATGGTTAGCAGAGCGTGCCAAAATTTCTCGGATGAAGTAGTCTAGCAGCTTCCGAAATGGATCTATAAGAAAAGCTATGGCGGTGTCTCTAAAATTTCCTTTTAAATTAAATTTAAAAAAAATTTAACTAATAATTATTTTCAAAAAACTATTATTCCTGGTCTTGAGCTCGTTTATTATCATGGATACTTTAAAATAAAATTAAAATAAATAAAAAAATAAGTAAAATAAAATAAAATAAATTTAAAAAAAATAATAATAATAAATGCGTACAAACAGACAGACGGACATGGCTAAATCGACTCAGCTCATCGCCCTGATCATTTCGGTATACTTATTGGTGGGTCTATCTCTTCTTCTTCTCATACTTACAAACATCGGACCAAAGTTATAATACCATTTCATGTTAATGAAAGGTATAATAAAACAAAACAAACTAAAATAAGGCAAAACAAAATATAATAAAATAAAATAAAATAAAATAAAATAAAATAAAATAAAATAAAATAAAGTAATACAAAATAAAATAAAATAAAATAAAATAAGCTAAAATAAAATAAAATAAAATAGAATAATATAAAATAAAATAAAACAAAGTTAAACAAAATAAAACCAAATTAAATAAAGTAAAATAAAATAAAATAAAATAAAATAAAATAAAATAAAATAAAATAAAATAAAAAAAAATAAAATAAAATAAAATAAAAGAAAATAAAATAAAATAAAAACAAATATAAAACCGATAAATTATATTGAAAAAAACGCGTCAAAAAGTCTACAAAAAAAGCACATAAAAAATTAACCAATTTTTAAAATTTAAATTGAAAATTCATACAAAAATAACATAAAAGTCCAAGCAAAATCAAAACAAAAATATAAAATGACAAAAAAAATTTATTTTATTTTATAACAAACATAATTTGTTAATTAGAAGAAAATCCAAATCGATATGGCAATTAAAAACAGCAAAAAATTATTTGAATTAGACAAAGTATAAATAAATACAAATTAGTACATCCCTAATGCAGCTTTACGCTGACGAGTGTTTCCAAGCATTTCCACATTACTTTCATTTCCCTTTTTGACCACGCATATGTTTGTATATTGATATCCTTTTCCGTCTCGCGGCTAAAAAACGTCCTTCTATTTTCCTCCATACAGCATAATTCACAATTTCACTTTTTCGCATACTTTTCTTATTATACAAATTTCATTCGCTTGCAATTGCGCGTAATTACGAATATTAATTTATTTCGCTTTCATATGGAACTTTTTATATTTTTTGATGCTTTCAATTGAATATGTGCCTTTTGGATGTGTCGCATGCATTTTTTCATTCGCCTCTACTTTGCCGACTTGCTTTTGTTCAATTCACATTGAAAATGTTGCTCATTTAGGCATAAATTGCATTGCTGCTTTGCCCCTCCCTCATCTATCCTGTCATATGTACAACGTCAAGTGGCAATATCCTTGTACGAGTTAGTTGTTTGTGTTTTTGTAGCTGCAAGGTTGTTTGTTGATTATTAGTTTTTTGCATGTTAATTTGACATTTTGCGTTTATGAAAAGACGGATATTTTCCAATTAACGAGAGGGTGTTGGTTGATGAGCAAAAAAAAAAGCAAAGCAACTTTATACCAAAAACTGTATTGAAAGGACAAGGGGGAGAAAGGCAATTCTAAAAAAAAAAATTTCTATACATATACAGAGATATATTTAGGTACAAGGTTGTTTGTTGATTATTAGTTTTTTGCATGTTAATTTGACATTTTGCGTTTATGAAAAGACGGATATTTTCCAATTAACGAGAGGGTGTTGGTTGATGAGCAAAAAAAAAAGCAAAGCAACTTTATACCAAAAACTGTATTGAAAGGACAAGGGGGAGAAAGGCAATTCTAAAAAAAAAAATTTCTATACATATACAGAGATATATTTGCACACACGCACATAAAATATGAATTTTTAATAAACATTATAAGTAGTAATGAATAGGTAGGTATTTCTTATATTGAAAATAGTATTTATTTTAATTATTTCCTTATGTATATATGTACATTCATACATCCCCCACATTCAACGAGTTTCCTATAACAAGTGATTATAGCATTTCAAACTTGTTTCTTTATCCTTTCTTCATATAATTATCACAACAGATGTCGCCCGCATTGCTAGCGATGTTTCATGCAGGCATCCACATGCACACCACAGTTAGTGGTGAGTTTTCTTCTAGTCAGTTTTTGCCTCTCGCCATGTCTACAGCGTTGCCATAAGCGAAGATTCGTCACAAAAGTGAAGAATTTTAAAATTTCCAAAAATATCACTTAAAAATTTATTTTCAAATTAAGATTTTCATATATGTATGCATTGTAAAATATGGTCATCTTGCCAACAGTGAATTAGACCGGACCAAAAAAATATTGATATTAGATATTTAGCATGTCGAATTCTTTAAAAGTTTAAGACTTTAATATACATTTCAAGAAGTCTTTCATTGCTAGTTTATATTTTTTTGCACTAATTTAACTGCAAAGCCATGGAAAAAGAAAAATTTGGCAACATATACATAGTTTTGTACCAAATTACAGTGGTTCACAGTCCAAATGAGTCACCATAAAAATTTCAATTTTCAGCAAGAATTACTTCTTTTTGATAATTTTAAATAACTGCTTATGAAACTGTGCTTAAAAATACAGTAGAAATACTGAAAATAAAAGCTGAGGAGTTTGTGAAAAATTCAGAATAATTCAGATGGGTCTTAAAAAGTAAATTTTAAATTAATTTTTTCTGATTTCTCGCTTTTAGTTCGGGAACTCAGTAAAAATACAAAGGTTCTTAAAGTGAATTAAATGCTGAATTCGAATCTGTCATCAAAATTTAATTATGGGTCAAAGATCGAAAAAGAGCTCAGTGCCTTGTTTTAATTTTTTAAGGATGGGACTGAACCACGACCCATTTGGCCAATTCTGATGGCGGGTTTGGATTCTGTGAGTTACCAGTTCCGTAAAATTTTGTTCGAGGAAGAAGAAGCTGAAATGCACAATCTTCAAAATCCACAATCCACAAAAGCTTCATCGCATCGTGACACTACAGGGCATAATAGGCGTGTTCCAATCAGGAGTGATCCAGATCCAGATAGAAATTTTGCATGTGAATGCAACAACAACGTTGTGATCTTGATATTTATCTTGATCAATTTCGGATCCGTTTGCTTGGTAGCAAACACATACATATATAAACACATATATATACACAAACAACTCTCATACAACTGATCCGTATCGTCCCCGTGAGATCTTGATCGTGATACTGATCGGGATAGCTGATTGGAACACAACTAATAGCTTAGTTGTTAGAGTATTCTAACAGCGGCTTTGACGCAGGCACTTGGGTTCGTAGTCCAATGTCCGAGAAGGGGTCTGATGAAAAGTTGCTGACTTTGAAAAATGTCACCATAACATAGCTGTGCAAATCGTTGTAATTTTGCTCTAATATAAATTTAATTTAAAAAAAAAACATTTTTTTTGGTCCAGTGAAGTGTAAAAATCATCAAATCAATAATCGATGTTTTTTGTTTAGAAATAAATCGATTTGTAAAAAATCCGGGGTTCAAGAAAGCAAACAATTTTGTTCATAAATCCAATTTTTTATATGGAAAATACGTGTTCCATTAGGAAAAATATATTTTGAAGAAATAAATAAAAATTCATATAAGTCAAAAGTTAAAAAAAGTAAAATGGACGGTTTTCAGATTTTATTGATTCAGATTCGAGTTATAGGTACATACAAATTTACATGCTCTTAAATATTTTTTTAAGGTAAAAATAATACAAAACAATATGAGTGAAAAATATAAAAATTTATATTTTAAAGGAGTTGTCACTTATTTAAAAACTGAAATTAAATTAGACTAATAAAATGAATCAAATATAGGACTATTTCTGCGCCCCTTTTTGAAGATTTAATACTGTTTGACAAAAAATCTGTAGAACAAATATTTAAAGCAACTTAACGTTCTACTGAAATTTGCAAATAAATTTACTTTCCATAAATAGGATTTTTGACATCTTACAAAATATACTACGGAGAAAAAGTGTCGCTAGCTTGAGCGCTATCGCCTCACAAAAAGTTATAAAAAAAATTCAATGGGGAATTTTGTGACAAACAAACGGTAGAAGAACATTTTTCGATAGCCGTTTCAATCACCGAAATAATTGCGAAAGGATTTATATGAAACTATGTATTTTCAGCTGTAGTGTGTACATTAGGGTGGGTCGATTTGTATGGACGAAAGTTAACCGATATCGCGCCATCGATTTTTCGATAGATTTTGGGCTCAGGACCAAAACAAGTTCCAAAACCCGAAAATAAAATTTTATTTCAAAAAACCGTTATCGCCAACGTTTTTAGCGGACATTTTTGGTTAAATCAAATGAAAATTTTTTTTTAGAGGTCATGAAAAAAACCTTAAAAATCAAAGTCGAAAAATGTCAAAAAAATGAAATTTCTCAGGCTCGAAAATTATTTTTTTGGGTATGCGTAGTGGAACTTTTTTTTCCTGAGCCCAAAACCTATTGAAAAATCGATGGCGCGATATCGGTTAATAAATCGACCCAGTCTAGTGTACATACATTTACCCATTTTTCATTCATCGCACAAAAATCGATTTAATATGTGCAATTCGTAAAATCAATTTATTAAAAATCGATGTTTGCTATTAATAAAATCGATCCAAAAAATCGACTCAAAAAATCGATAATTTATACAGTGAAAATCGATTATCTATTCACAACCCTCAGCCGCTTTTAGCTCGCCTAGTAATATCGTAATATCATATCATCCTCAAGTTAACTTTTCAATGAAAAAAATTATTCTCTGGCAAATCTCAATCCCTCAGTTCCATAAAGTTCAGGCTATGCGGCGTTTTACGGGAGAATCTTTCAAGAATAAGACATCATAGACACCATTTGCCAGCTCAGAGAGAAGCAGCGTCAAATGTCAGACATTACACCTCTAAAATTACACGATTACCCGTGCTAATGGTTTAACCACAAAAGTACCAACCATTTATTAACCTTTTGACCTTTCAAACACGCAAATTAATCTCGCTTAAAACTTTGAGGCGAGAGAGAATGCATTCGCTGCAGCAAACTCTCCCAACAACTTGGCGCAATTTTACTAATTGTCTGAGAAGTGTTACAACAGTATCAATGTGCAATACTCGTTGAAGTGCAAAAATGCGTATAAAACGTTTACTAAAACTGCTAAATTAACATTTTTGACATTAAAGAAGTTTTGATTTACTGTTGCTTTTGAAATTTATACCTTACACTCGCTGAAACTGCTGCGAAATTCTTTAGAAAAATAATCACTACTCACAAATTGATATGAATTTGTTAGAGCAATTTGAGATATAGTACATTTTTCAAAACCTACATACGCAGTTTTGCTCTCTTAACAACGATGTGGACAACCACGCAAATTAGTAGAAAATCATTTGTTACGCGAAACTTTTAAACGCGCATTTGCTCGCAATTTACTTAATCGTCGATTATTTAAATATCAAAGTGGTTTTGAAATTTTAATGAGATGAAAAGTGATACACTCTTGAGAGGGTAAAATGAGTAAATAGGACTTAGGTGAGAAAATAGCCGCGTCAAAGTGTAATATAGGAAAATTAGTAAAATGGAATAGACGCTGCTAAGCAGCAAATAAGAGGAATAAAAATAATAAAGAGCTTATGGAAATGGAAAATTTATAACAAGCAATTGAAAACTGGAGAAAAAAATAAAAAGTTTGCGCTGTGTATAGTTTAGGAGGGGTATAAAGTATTTCTTAAAAACTACGTTTTTGAAAAGCTCTAATGAAAAACTTTTATCAAAAATCGTTGGTCTTCAGAAATTTCCCACCCGAAAAAATATTAAGGGGATTCATACAACGCTATAAAAGCCTTGTAAAACTTATAAACCATATAAAGCTCGTAAACTTGTATAAAAAATGACACATACTTGATAAAATTATGCCTTTACAAGCTTTATAAGGCACTTATAAGGTAAAATGGATCCTCTTATTATATCTCTGCTTTTCGTATTGATGTTGTAGTGAGTAACCATTGAAGGTTTAAAAGCAGTTCTTTGCCATAATAAATGCTGGACGACTGAGGGAGCGATTTCTTTGATCTCGTGAGCTTTCGGTTTCCCTTCACCTTTCTTACAGTGTACGACAAAACTAAAGCACGAAATGAAGGTAGTTCTTGTTTTTCCTATGTGTAGTAAAAACCGCAAAATCGTGGTAAATGTAAGCCACAATAACCACGCCGATATATTTCGAATCATTTCAATCAACGGTGCCCCTTCTTTTATTTAGTCGCTAAGCGAGGTTGGATGATCTGTAGAAGCCTAAATGATTTGCTGGAAATAATTATTTGATGGTACTTCGCGAAAGAATTTTACTCAAATTTAATCAAAGGAAATCAGGAAATACTATTTCAAAATGTTTTCACAGTTTTTATGGCCCTATTTAGCGTACTACAAATGTTTTTTCATTCAACTGGTTCCCTAAGCACTGCCGATAGAGGTTCTTATGCACGTTTCTTCTTGTTTCCATAAGAAGTTTTATGAAAAAAGTTGTAATTTAAAACCATTTAAAAACGTGCTCTTAAGACCGATTACTTCGCTTCGGAGCTTTGAAACCCCTTTGATTTCAGATGGAGAGCAGTAATGGTACTCAAAATTCCAACTAAATTGTAGAAGTACAATACGACGAGGAATCTTATTTTCTGTCAATTAAAAGTTTTCTGTAATATTAGGACGCTTTGAAGTTTATTTCCAGACCTAAAGAACAACGCTTACTTATTTAACTATACTTTTTGATCGATGAAACACGGTTGAGGCAGTGAAGGCGTTGGTAGACGCTTCTCCGGTCATGGAGTGGGTCCAATTCATATGATTGAGTTGGTATTGGATCATTTCATGTAGAAAGATATTCATACAATCTTCGTCTTATTTCTTTAGGGGGATGGAATGCCTAAACGTATAGCGATTCGTGTCAAAAAATTGGTTAGAAGTAATAATGATGACGTATTGTCGTGGGCGGTGCTATTTAAAACCGAACAGAGAATCTATAGAAAATGATGGATCTTAAAAATCGGGAGGAAAATTGCAGCAACAAAGACTCTTTATTCGCACAAGTTGAGCAGGCGTGGAAAATTATTTCTTAAGATGTTTCACTTAAATAATACACTCAATACCAACACGATATGAGCATGCCATAAAGAGCAACGAATATTCCACGAAATAACAAAAAAAACCAGGTTTGTCCTATGAATATTTGATTCTGCTACAGTTTTGTCGCTCCAATTTTTGAGTTCATCGCATACTTTGTACAAAATTTTTTGGATGAGCTATAATACCTAAAATGTATTCTTTCTTAAAAAAAAATACTAAACATTATAAAAAATGTACTAAGAATTGTTGTGTGTAAAATGTTTTAAATGGAATTTCCGTGCTTTAGTCTGTCGCACACTGCATTTTCCAAGGGATGTTAGGGAGTTAATAACTCACTCGAAGCAACGCATGAGGTTAGAAGTGAAGCTGAGAGACGTCATATCCGTAGATCAGCAATCCTGTTTCTTATCTTATTCCTATTCCTGTACTTCTCCCTATTTTCCTACTTCTCCTTCTCGGTTTTTTTCTTCCACTTCCTTCCGTAGTACCTTTCCTCTTCTTTTCTTCATCAAACTCCCATTTACTCACCCTCTATTCTCCTCTTCCACTCCTTAACATTTTTCCGCATCCCCAATTACTTCTTCTCATTCGCTGACACTTTGACAACCCAATAATACAATTCACAAAATTAATAATTTTCCCAAATTGTTATTGTTTCCATAATCTCTTTGTTGTTGTTCAAGAATTATGCCAACAGCATTGCATTTCTCTTTGTCTTTCAAAGAATCTTCTGTAGTTATCAGCGTCTGTGCTAAGTATTTTTTTCTTTTAAAGCTGTCGGTAGTTGTTTTTGTTCTAATAAATTTTGGTTGTTGTTTTCTACGATGTTTTCACTCATCGCTGCTCATTTATGATTGGGATTACAACAGTAAATCTAGTATAAAATATAAATAGACAGGAAATATAAGGAAATAATGACAGTCACAGTCAGCAACAATAAAAACAAATAAATATAAAAACAACATTATTAAAAATCTACACTTTCAGCAAAAATCCATGTCAGAGTGGCTTGTTATATTCACACCCTCGCTATTAATCGTTCAGTTGTACTCTTGCAATTTGTTGTTGTAGTTGTCGATGCGCAAACTTCTCCTCACTGTTCAATATAGTTTCTACTTGTTTTTTTTTGTTGGAGTTCTCATCATACTCATCAAATTCCATAGTTGTTGCTGTTCATTTGTGGTGGAAAAATTTGTCATAATCTTTTGACGTGTGCGTTGCGTGTTCGTTTTCGTTTGCACAGCAGGCGAGCGCTTAAGGCAAGAATTGATTATGAAATGTCGCATGAAGTCCTTAGGCTTAGATTGTGTTTGATGCATGCTTCTGCACATACCTAACTACTTATTTTAATAGTAGGATAGTATAATACAAGGTGGCGCAAAAGTAATCCTCCTATCAGAAAATGCTATAAATTTTGCGATTGGCCCCTAAAGTCAGTTCTGTTTTGACATTTGTGTAGTAAACACATGCGAAATACACGTTAATAAACAATGTTACGCTACATTGCTCCAGAACGCGGAATATTGCTGACTATTTATTTGACCAATAATCGGTCGGGGCCAAACGGTTACTGTGAATGGTGAGCGCTACAGAGCAATGATCAACGAGTTCTTTTTGCCGCAACTTGATGAATTGGGATTGGAAAACATGTGGTTCCAACAAGACGGTGCAACAGCACACACTGCACGTGCCACAACCAATATGCTGAACATCGGAAGCTTACTTTTGCGCCACCTTGTATAAGGAACCTGCTAAAAATGAAAAAGTACAGAAGTTGAGGTAATTGAGATACAAATGAATATTCAAAGCTGACCCTCGTCTCTAAGAACTTGCCGACCAAAAGGATCTGTATACGAGAGTGGAAATGAGCGGCAACGTTTTAATAAAATAAAATAAAACAAAATAAAATAAAATAAAATAAAATTCGAAAAAAATAAAATATATAAATAATATAAAATAAAATAATATAAAATAAACTAAAATAAAATAAAGTAAAATAAAACAAAAAAAAATATAAAATAAAATAGAACAAAATAAAATAAAAAAAAAAGAAATAAAATGGAATAAAACAAAATGAAATATATAAATAATATAAAATAAAATAATATAAAATGAATTAAAATAAAATAAAATGAAGTAAACTAAAATAAAATAAAATAAAATAAAATAAAATAAAGTAAAATAAAAACAACATAAAATAAAATAAAATAAAATAAAATGAAACAAAATAAAATAAAGTAAAATAAAATAAAATAGAATAAAACAAAATGAAATATATAAATAATATAAAATAAAATAATATAAAATAAAATAAAATAAATGAAAATAAAATAAAATGAAGGAAACTTAAATAAAACAAAATAAAATAAAATCAAATAAAATAAAACAAACTAAAATAAAATAAGGTAAAATAAAATAAAATAGAATAAAACAAAATGAAATGTATAAATAATATAAAATAAAATAATATAAAATAAAATAAATGAAAATAAAATAAAATGAAGGAAACTTAAAACAAAACAAAAAAAAGAAAAATAAAATTAAAAAAATAAAATAAAATAAAATAGAATAAAACGAAATAAAATAGAATAAAACAAACTAAAATAAAATAAAGTAAAATAAAGTAAAGTAAAATATTTAAAAAACTAAATAAAATAATAAAATGAAATTAAAATAAAATAAAATAAATTAAAATAAATTAAAACAAAACAAAACAGAATAAAATAAATTAAAGTAAAATAAAACAAAATTAAATAAAATTAAATAAGATAAAAAACTATATAAATAAATAAAATAAAGCAAAAAAAAAGGAATAGAACAAAATGAAGAAAAGGAAACATAAAATGAAATAAAAACAAAAGAAATAAATAAAAAATTTAGGTTCCAGCCTTGTTTTCCGGGACTTGGCTTATACTTAAACTCTATCCAGGAAATCCAGGTAGCTCAGTTATGGGAGCACAGTATTTTTCACCTACTCTCACTCCGCATTCCATCCAATTCCTTACTCATCTTAAAACACAAAAACTAACTCGAAATTGCAAAACAAATGCTCACAAATTGTCTTTCTTCCAATTATTAGAAAAAAATATAACTGCATCTAACATAAAAATCTATTCACCGGTGAACTCAATTGGATTTTCTACATGAATGAAAATTGCTTTTGACAAGCTAGCGAACCAGTGGAAGCGATGAGTAGGCAGCCAAGCGGATGACAAGAAGAAGCTACTATGGAGCTACATGCCTGTTAGGTGAAGACTTTAGCACGGAGCAGAAACAAGGAGGAGCTAGGAGAAGAAGAAAAAATATTAAAAGGAAAAGGAAAGTTTTATGCTGAAAATTTATTTATTTGTTGAAGGCTCAAGAAAAATGTAACTGGACTTTAGTTGTAACACACACAGATACACCTACACAAATATCATATTTTTTATACGCCATTTTATTATTTACTTACACTCTTTACTTTATTTAAGTATTATTTTACACTTACAGCTCACTTTGATTCGATTTTACGCATCCATACGAACGAACGAAAGCAAATTGAATAAATTCAATTTATTTAATAGATATGCACATTAGAGATGTCAATACTGGGCTTCCGTGATCCTGGTATTTTTATGTTAAAAATAAATATTTCGAGATTAATCTACTACAAGCCCGGAGATGCTGACAGAAGTCCATTGCAAGCTAAACCGCTGTACCCAGGCTGAAAGTAGGTTAGGTTTATGGGCTGTCTTTTTGACAAACAGCAATAGCCTCCTCTGGTCCATTTCGACAGGTGATTAGTTTTCCTCGATTTTTGTACGTTTTTTACAGTTTTGGAACAAAAAAAATTTCCCTTTGGAACTGTCATTTATTTATTTTAAAATCAAAATGGTATGAAAAGAATTTTTTTTATATTTTCTTGATAATGCTAATAGATTTGGTGCATAGCGCAATGGTTGGTAAAAATTTCAAAGGAGTTTTTCTGACAAACAAACTGTCGTTCTGATATCCTAATGATTAACAGAACGTGCCAAAAGTTCTCGGGTAAAGGAGTATAGCAGGTTCTGAAATGGAGCTATGAGGAAAGCTTTGACGGTTGTCTCTAAATGTTCCTTTTCTGTTCAAATAAAAACATGAGCAAATTTCAATTTATACTTCCTTAAATCAAATTCCTAAATTCGCCATTCCTATCATAACATATATATCATTCTCACACCTCTCCCTCCATCCTCTTTTATTGGCGTTAACTTTTACTTATTTATTTGAGTTTATTTAATCATTTGTTGAGTTGTTAGGCGAGTTGAGAAAAAAAAAAAAAACGAAAAAACATTAGAAACATTTATTATAATAATATAATATGTAGTTTAAGTGTAAGTATGTGCGTGTAGCTTCTGTCTGTGCATTCATAGTAATCATAAAGATAATTCAAGTGGAAAACCAGTCCTTTTGTTTGGTGTCAATTTGGTGAAAAGTGCGCTACGCTGAGGGATGAGCTAAAACGGTCTTTACTGCAAAAAAAATTGCCTTAAAGAACATGAAAAGTAGTTGTCACGTTAGAGAACAATTGTAAAGAGATAATGAAGTGAATGATTATTATAAATTTACCTAAAAGGATATTCGCAGCGACGTTTGGGTACTTGCAGGTAATTGGAATAGGTAAATGGGGCAAATTAGAAGTTCTTGTTTTTTGGTTTCAGAAATCGTTAGTAAAATACATTTTTCTTGCTTTAATGTATTTTGCTAGACTGACGTGGAATGAGTGCGTTACTATGATGAATTCGAAAGATGGATCTTGAGCAGGGCCGCTTTTGTTAAAACAATTTTTTGGGTGTGGAAATTGTCAATTATAAAAATTGTATATGGTATACAAAATAATAATTCCCACACATAAAACAAACATCAAAAATTTTAAAATTAATATAATTTTTAAAGTTTTTTTAAATCTAAAAAATTTCAAATTAAAAAAAAAAAACTAAAATGATTGTAATTTCATATACTATAAAAATAAATAATTTTCATTGATCCATAGAAGCACCGCAGCACGCAACCGGATGATGTTTGTTTTTCGAAGCTTTTGGGTATTCATGGACATGGACATATATATAACTTATATCCGGAATCGATTTTTTAATCGATTATTTTTTTTGGGCGATTTTTTTAAAACAATTTTAGGTTTTTGTATTTCTGTTTATGAGTCAAACAAAACTTTACACTTTTCGCTATTATTTTTGATTATTGTGGACAATTCCAATTTTCACTTGTACTATTAAAATATTTATTCATAATATAATTTTACTAATACATACAACGAAAAGGCATTATATGTATTGGAAATCGATGTATGAGCAAAATAAATTATTTTCTTTCAAAATTGATTTTTCACAAATCGATTATTCTCATTCAAATAAATTTTCATAAATCGATAATTTTTATAAAAACCGATTTTTCATAAATCGATTATTTTCATTAAAAAGATTTTTTTACAGACCGAAGATTTTCTTTAAAAAATCATTTTTCACCAACTGTTATTCTCATTGGTAACACATTTTTCACAAATCGATTATTTTCATTAAAATTAATTTTTTACAAATCGATCATTTTTTTGGAAAATTAATTTTTCACAAATCGATTATTTTCATTAAAAATGGATTTTTTATAAATCGATTATTTTCATTATTAAAGAATTTTCAAGAAATGGATTCATTGGTAATGAAATAGATTTTTTTCTTTAAAAATTGATTTTCAAGAAATCAATTATTATCCTTAAAAATAGATTTTTCATAAATCGATTAGTTTGTAATAGTTTTTTTTCAAATATCGTTTTTCATAAATCGATTATTTTTATTAAAAATAATTTTTTACAAATCGACTATTTTCTTTAAAAATAAATTTTGCACAGATCAATAATCGTTGAAAAATAAATTTTCACAAATTGATAATTTTTCGAAAAACCGATTTTTCATAAATCGATTATTTTTTAATCGTTTTTTCACAAATCGTTTATTTTTTCAAAAATTGTTTTTCACAACGATTATTTTCATTGAAAATAAATTTTTCTCAAATCTAACTAACTATAAACAAGAATAATCGAATATTGCGTAAACGATTTTTCCAACTCGAAGTCACATCCCTAGCTTGCATAGGCAAGTGAACTTTTTTCATAAAAATAGAAGACTGCTGATTTTAGTTCATCACCTCTCTCTACTAAAAATCTCACGCAATTTTTTTTTAAACAAATTTAATGTAATTTGATATCTAACTCAAAAATCAACGCTAATACTTTCAAATAACAAAGCAAACACTTTTATATGACACAATTAAATATAAGAACAGACAAATGCTGTCAAAACAATTGCGCAATTGAAATTGATATCCTTTCATTAAAGAGTGTGAGGATGATTAAATTGCGCTGGCTTAATTGCTAGGCTATGTGAACCCCCAAGTTATATTTATGAGTACGAAAGCATGTGTTCGGGGGGCTTTAGTCAAAGACTGAATACTGTCCATATAATAGCAAAGGTTTCGATTACAAAATAGGCAGCAACGGATGCGTTTAGTATTTCATTACATTTGCTTTTTTTTTTCAATAAAATGTTTGCTCTAATGACAAATTCATTTCAAAACACTTCAAAGAATTAAGCTTCAGAGGCATTTCCTTGTTTTGACATCAAATGTCACTTTTGATATGTTGAATTACGCAGATTTTAACGCTTTTATGCTCTGCTCATTACATTTCCTTTTTACTTGTTTTGTGTTTATCCTTTGGTATTGTCAAGTGTTGGGCGCTTTTTAATTTTTTTGTTGGTCCTTTGCAACGCCATTTTTAATTCGGCAATGTTGCCCCAATTGAATGCTTCCAGAAAAAGGTTTTGCCAAATACATTTGCTTATTGTTAAGTATAAAATTTGTACGTCCATGTGAGGGGTATACTTTGAAATCATACTCCTCCCTCAAAATGTACTCTAAATGACATTTAATTGTTTTGACAGTTCGCATTAGAAGTTTTACTTTGTCTCCTTTTTGTAATCAGAAGTTCAGCGCAGATTTGGTACTCAATCGTGAGTACTCGTAGCATATACTTTTGTTGTATTACGCATCTATATAATACATAAGCCACGGTTGAGGGTTCACGCAAAGGTAAAAAAAACCCCGAAGTAACGTTAAAATGGATTCCATATACAAAGCTAGAGGAATAGCAATACATCGGCGAAAACCTTAGTCAATTCCATGCAGAAGCAACTGAGTGATTTACGTACAAACATATAGACAGACAAACAGGCAGATATTTTAAGAATTGAAGATTTGGCTTGTTGTCCCTAATAAAGACTACACATTTGCATTTAATCAATTTTTTTTAAATTTCTCATAGAAACTTGGAATGCCGGTGCTATGGACTCATCTCCCATTTATTTTTGAAATATGTGAAATCGTATGTTGGCCACGCCCACGTCATATATATCTTATATATTGGCAAATTACAAGAAAGTGATTATTCAGTACCTATTACACCTACAATGACAAAATTTGATGTACGAGTATATGTTGAAATTCAGACCTCGAACTAATTTCTTTGAAAATTTTCGAAAACAGGCGTGGCACTGCCCAATCTTGATTAAGTAAATTTTACAAATACTATTAGTCATAAAACCGTTTAAGATGTCATAACAAAATATATATAGTATTTTATAAAAATTTTTTTTTTTTTAAAAATAAGTGAAATAAATTAATGAAAAAATAATGATATTTTACTTCTTAAGCGTCATTGTAAGAAGAAATGCGATCAAAAAGAAAAAAAATTTAATGTTTTTTTCAAAAGTTATGCAAATTCAAAATTTAGCATTTTATCTGTTTTGTAAACTTTATTTTTTCAATATTTCGGAAAGTATTGTAGTTAAATATGAAAAGTTGGGCACTTTCAAAGCGGGTATAAAAAATATATTTAAAAGCAATTTTGAAAGTTTCTAATTTTAGAAAATTATATATTTTTCAAAATCGAAAAAATTAAAATTCTCCATTAAATTTTGGATCAAAACTTTTTTCAATTACACCTCTGCTATATCTTAAGATATCTCACAGTTTTCAAAAGGGTGTGTTTAGTTTTTTTCAATAATATAAATTTTTTAATTTTTGACAAACATTTTTTTTTAATTTTAAAATTTCTAATTTTAGAAAGCTATCGATTTTTCAAAATCGAAAAATTTGAAGTTCGCTATTAAACTTTGAATTACAATTTTGTGTATTATACCTCTGATATATCTAAAGATATACTACAATTTGCAGAAGGGTGTGTTTTGTTTTTTTTTTTTTCAAAAATATAAATTTTTTAGTTTTTTCTAAAATTTGTTTTTTTTTTTACTTTTTGTTATTTTTTAATCTAGCTCAATCAGTTAAACACAAAATTACTCGATTTTCATAACTGAAATTTTTTTATGCTAGTGCTATGTAAAGACAAAAATTTGCTTCAACTGTTTTTGTACATTTTAATTTAATTTAATTCTTTCGATTTTGAAAAATCTAAAATTTTCTAAAATTCGAAATTAAACATTTTTCTTCAAAATATTTTTTTTTTCAAAATATTTTTTTTTTTATGGATTTTTTTATACCAACAATTTTGTTGATTTACGGCCTGTACATTTTCAAGTATTCATGAAACGAGCTCAAGGCCAAGAATAATAATTTTTCACTTTTTGAATTTTTATGAAAATTATTATTGTTTTTACTTATAAATACCTCTTTGAAAGTGCCAAAGTTTATTTTTATTACTACAGAAGTTTTCGAAATATTGGAAAAATTAAATTATTCGTCTCCGTTTCACCATAGAACGTCGTAGCTTAGTTTGGAGTTTGAGTTCTAAAGCAGATCTAGCTAGACCTTTTGTAATTTTAACCTTGTTAAATTTAATTTTAAGTTCCATAAAAAATCTTCGATTTGTTGTTATACAAGGTGGCGCAAAAGTAAGCTTCCGATGTTCAGCATATCGGTTGTGGCACGTGCAGTGTGTGCCGTTGCACCGTCTTGTTGGAACCACATGTTTTCCAATCCCAATTCATCAAGTTGCGGCAAAAAGAACTCGTTGATCATTGCTCTGTAGCGCTCACCATTCACAGTAACCGTTTGGCCCCGACCGATTATTGGTCAAATAAATAGTCAGCAATATTCCGCGTTCTGGAGCAGTGTAGCGTAACATTGTTTATTAACGTGTATTTCGCATGTGTTTACTACACAAATGTCAAAACAGAACTGACTTTAGTGGCCAATCGCAAAATTTATAGCATTTTCTGATAGGAGGATTACTTTTGCGCCACCCTGTGTATGGCTAAGCCACGACATATTGGTTTTTGAACTATTGAACCCTTGCTTAAAAACCGAATATCCCTCTTTCTGTTACGTTCGTCAATGGTTCATCATCAATTTTATTACTTTTATATTTGTCACATTTGGTATGTGGCATATCATTGATAATGCTAATTATACACTTGAAAATAATATAGCCAGATTTTCACTTACACACTTTGTGATTTAACTAAGTAACAGTAGGAGTGATAGTAACCCATTTCAGAAAAGCATCAACGAGTTGCAATGCGAATACAAACTTTAGGGTGGCACTAATTTGTCTGGCTGGTACTTTTTAAGGAACGTTAAATTAGCTAGAGAAAGAAAAGGAATAAATACCCTATTTGATGTCAATGAGCGGTAACTGCTTCTATATTCAAAGTAGTGCTGCCAAAGTGTAGTAATACAGTGCGTTTCATAATTATAGCACACTTGGAATTTACATGTTTTAAATATCTACATATATAATATCATTTTAATCTGATATAAATCTGTATACTAAAATTTGTTTGCGTTTAATATAAATTGAACAATTTTCAAAAATTTTTGAAATATTTTAAATCAGAAAACCGAAGAATTCAGTTTTGTGGCCAACAAATTTTTTTTTAAATTTTATTTTTTTATTTTTTTAATCTTTTCTTAATTTAAAAAATTTTCATAAAAATCGTTTGTATCCGTGAAATTAGGAGCAAGAATTTGAAAATGATTTCTGTGTATACAGTTTTGCAGTCTATTATCTTCTTGACTCGTAAAGTGCAAGTCTTAAGCCGCTGAACATTTTTTATTGTTTTAAAAAAATTTTTTCTACATGGTGTTTGGTATTTTCTTCCATACAAATTGAATAACTATGACAAGCTCATCACCGCCCTAATGCACTTCGATATTCATTGATATGATGTACGTGCATATATCATATTTATTAAATGTGCTTCCAATTTTCATAAATTTGGGCAATCAAAATTGATTCAATGAAGACAAAAAGTTGAGAAATCAGAAATAAGTTGGCTGGATTTTACACGAGCAACGACATAACTTTTTTACCTCGATATTGGGGATGCCACTTTTTTTTGGATTTTTTATAATCAAAAGATTTTCGGGATGTGATTTTACAAAGCCAACATTAGTGCCGGAGTTTGAGTATTCCCCAACAGTTTTGGTTCAAAGTGAAGACATTGTTTGAGAAACTTAGGTTTTAAAAAATATAATAAACTAGTAAATCTGGCCAAGTTCTGATGCATCACAGAACTTATAATATACTTAGTTGGATTTTAACTATTACATCTTCGAAATCAGTTGAGATATGGAACATAATCACATGACTTATTGCAACACAAAGCACAATAAATCATAAGCACCTTTCATTTGAAACCCATTTTGTACTAACACAATTTGGGTTACCCTGATCCACATATTGCTGGAGTTATTGAAATAAGGATTACGTTTAAATTGAAGTTAGATGACTATTAATACAACGGTGGAAGTTTAATCCAATTCCAATAAATAATTTTTGAGTGATACGCGTCCAAACATACCGACAGACAGACACAAATTCTAAAAACTGTTGCCTTGGATTCTATTGGCTTAGTAATGATCCCTCTATGAATTTTTCTTTGTATATAATTGTATAAATTAACATGCGAAAATTTCGGGACTATAAAAAAGAAACCACGGGATTTTTGGAGCCAGCCTAAAAATAATGAGATTTCGGGATTGATATCGCTACTCGACATGCTTGCTATCAATATATTTCGGATATTCACACTATATAGATAAGGTAGGTAGGTAAATCATTAAATGTACCTAAAACTCTCAGGTACATATTGACTGAGTGGAAGATTGTAGTGAACATAGGCCTCACCTGGTAAGCGACGTGGTAAGGTAAAAATGAGATTTCAGCATACCAGATGAGTAAAGCGTCAACTCTTCATTTTTTGTTGATCAGCTGAGACATTAAAAAGATCAAACAATACTATAATTTTAAATGTGTGAACTTTTAGCTATGAATTCATATGAAGCGTCTCCATTTCCTATCAAAATTCAGACCTTACCTGGTAAGTTGAGCAGTAAGGTATACATGGAAACATAGCAGGTACGCTAAGCGTTAAGGTCTAAGTCAAATATTCCACTTTTTGGATCAGGCCTGATTTAGTAAGGGCAGTGATAAGCTATACTTGATCTTAAAGCATACCAAGTAAGTGCAGCTTTAACCCTGAAGTAATTTTGTCAAGCATCTGATCAGCTCTGTATTATAAAAGGCTTAACAATATCGAAATTTTAAATGCCTAAATAGTAAAATATATTAACACATGATGGCTTTCTTACTAAACGAGATCGGAGGTCAGTTCTTACTTAGTAGGGGAAGTATTAAGGTATACATGAAATAAGGTCTAGAATAAAAAATGATTTTAAGAGAGTAATAAATATACAGTTGTGTTCAATATAATAGTAGTATAAAATTGTATATCGTTTGAAGAAATAAGAAGAAGTTGTGATTTTAATAAGTTTAATTTAGAATATATAGCGAATTCCATAACTGAAACAACATAAAAAGAAATTTAAAAATTTACACAAAGTTCAGGAAAGCTAATTAAGCTTTTAAAAATTTACATAAAAATTTCAATATTTGTAGGTAGAATTTTTAGAAAATTTTGGAGTACGCAGTTTTATAGCTCATATAATTCTAGCATAATAATGTGCATGTTAGAAGTACCTAAAATTTTCCCTGAATTTTTTGGTTTTTTTTTTGTCAAGTATGTTGGGTATTTTTTTCAGACAAAATAAATTTTTCTTCATGCCTTGTATGAAAGAAATCACTCAATACCCTTGACGAAAAAAATTCTGAAAATTCAGGAAAATGTTTGAGCGTGTTCTAACTTGCACAGTGTTATACCAAAATTGATTGGCCAAAAAAGACTGTGTACTCAAAAATTTTCTAGAAACTCTGCCAAAAAAGATTTGAAGATTTTGATGGCCATTTTTTAAATTTAATTAACTTTACTGCGCTTTGTGTAAACTTTGAAATTTCTTTTTATGTGGTTTCTGTTATGGAATTTGCTGTATTTTAAATAAAAATTTTGAAAATCACAGCTTCTTCTTATTTTGTTGAATGATATTCATTTTAATTTAACTACTATTATATTGAACACAGCTGTAGGTATTGCTTGGTAAGCTGATTGGTAAGCTAGGTCTGAAAGTAAGCTTCCAATATATTTTTGTGATATGTAACTATGCTAAATAATTTTAGTTAAATTCATGCCTGATATAATATCTGCTTGTCCACCTATAAAAGGAGTAGAACTCCATTTCTCATTACAATATTTCCCATATTACTTTTAACCTCACAATACATTTTTCTCCAAATAAAACTAAATTTCTACAAACATCTGGTGAAGCAATTCCTCCATTCATTTGCCCACAAAAGCTCATTAATCTATTGCTTCATTGCCATTGACATTTAATTTGTCATTTAATTCACTTCATTTTGTGATCAACAATTTATTTCCCCCTCAATTTTTCAACAGCAAATAATAACAATAACTTGCACCCAATTTCGTCTCATCCTACTATTTACTTCATCTCGTTAACTTTGTTCCAGCAAATTGCTTCAATTTCCTATGTCACTTCATTGTCCACATTACTTATCGCACGCTTCCGCTCATTTCCGTTTTGTATTCTAAACGCTGTTGCGTCGTTGCCAGCTTGATTGACCAACCATGTGCCCAAACGTTCAACCAACCAATCAAGTAAACGTCAAAGTTGTTGCTTATCACATCATCATCGTCATCATCAGTATTTATGACTTTATTTATTTACTTGTTTGTATGTCGATACTTATTTATTTACATATTTATACATTAAATAATAACATTATTAGAGGCCTTCGGCTAGGTGACGGCAGTAGCTTTTTAATATGAAATTCTCTTTCCCCATTATCCACATTACGTAAATGATTATATCTCATGAAAGCTCTACTGTCCAGCTCAATTGTGTTTGATTGATTGGAAAACAAATTTCATGCTTTTTGTAACGCCCCAGGCTTTTGATATGTTATTTTTGTTTTTCATGTGCGACATCTGTTTGCGGATTACGTGCAATTATTTCGAGTTAATGAGGTATTTATAATCCATAATAATGTTATAAATAAATACAATTTAAAGTACGCAATTTTCTAATTCACTGTGTGGTTTGCTACTTTAACTAGTGTCCCTCACATTGAGTTGATTATCAGTTTCGTATTCTCTTCGGATCATATCTTTCCAAGGCAGATGAATTTTTACAGTGTAACTTGTTTACAGACGCCACTATGAAGAGCCAGATCATCCTGACAAGCATCATAATATATTAACATTTTATGGTTCACTCACCAAAGCACCGTAATAGAGATGACGATTAAATGAGAAACTGCACAGTTTGAATAACACTGTATTAGCTTAGTAGGACAAATGCATGTCAAACTGCGCATATATACAACAAAAAGAGCATTAACCAAACTCGTTAATTTTCTCCTCTTATACCAAACCGTCTCGGAACCTATAACAGACTTAGTTAATCAATATATCTTCAAAACCAGTTGAGATATGAACATTTTTCACATCGCTTATTGCACCACTCATTATCGCCTTTCGTTTGATACCCATCTGGTACTAATATGTTTTGTGTCACCCTGGTCCACATATTGGTCGATAACTCCAATAGCGGCAGAGTTATCCAAATATGTGTTATCTTAAACTTTAGCTTAGACATCTAGCACTGTCATGGTGAAAAATGCATTTAATTCCATTCAGCCGTGTTTGAGTGATACGCACCCAAACATACAGACAGACAGACAAAAATTCTAAGAACTGTGGCTTTGGATTGCATTGTGTCCATAATGATCCCTGCTATACATTTTTCTTGAATATTTGCAATGTCCAGACACCGGTCTGCTAAAATTTCATAATACGTAGAGTTAGTGTTCCGATTCAGGTTTTGATTTGATTCTGAAAATGAATTTTTTTGTTTCGCTCCGGTTTCTGGTTAAGTTTGATGCAGCATTCCGGTTTTGGTTTTATTCTTCAAAGAAATTTTTTTCGGTTTCGGGTTCAATATTGAAGTTTTTTCCGTTCTTTAAAATTATCTGTCATTTCGGTTTCATTCTTCAAAAACTAATCTTTTTCGGTTTTATTCTTCAAATTAATTTTTTTTTGGGTCCAACATTGAAAAGTGTTCCGGTTCCTTGCGTTCTTAACACTTCATTGTGATTTTGGTTTCGTTCCTCAAAAATTATTGTCTCTCGGTTTCGTGCCTTTTCTGGTTTACGTTGACACGGTGTTCCGGTTTTGGTTTAATTCTCAAAATTTTTTTTGCCGTTTCGGGTTCAATTTTGAACCGTTCTTCAAAACTATTTGTGATTTTTGGTTCATTCTTCAAACAAATTTTTTTTCGGTTTCGGGTTCAATATTGAAGTTTTTTCCGTTCCTCAAAATTATCTGTCATTTCGGTTTCATTCCTCAAAACTAATCTTTTTCGGTTTTATTCTTCAAATAAATTGTACCGTTTCGGGTTCAACATTGAAGTTTTTTCCGTTCCTCAAAATTATCTCTCATTTCGGTTTCATTCCTCAAAAACTAATCTTTTTCGGTTATATTCTTCAAATAACTTTTTTTGGGTCCAACATTGGAAAGTGTTCAGGCTCCTTTCATTCTTAACACTTCATTGTGATTTTGCTTTTGTTCCTCAAAACTTATTTTATCTCGGTTTCGTTCCCTTTTTGGTTTAGGTTGACACGGTGTTCCGGTTTTGGTTTAATTTTTAAAAATTTTTTTGCCGTTTCGGGTTCAATATTGAACCGTTCTTCAAAACTATTTGTGATTTTGATTTCATTCTTCAAACAAATTTTTTTCTGTTTCGGGTACACCATTAAAAAGTGTTCCGATTCCTTTCGTTCTCTAAACTTAATTGTGATCTTGGTTTTGTTCCTCGAAAATTATTTTTTTTCGGTTTCGTTTCGTTTCTGTTTTAGTTCGATACATTGTTCCGGTTTTGGTTTCATTCTCCAAATATGGGTTTTTTCGGCTTCGGGTTCAATATTAAAAAGTTCCAGTTTCTTTCGTTCTTCAAAATTGATTGTGAGGTTCGTTTTGTTCCTCAAAAATTATCATTTCTCGGTTTCTGTTTAAGGGTTTGGTTTCGTTTTCCAAATAAATTTTCATTTTAGTTTCGTTTCAATATTTGTTTCGCTTTCAGTTCCGTGGTTAATTTTGTAAGTGTTCCGGTTTTGGTTTGGTTCTTCAAAATAAACTTTGTTTTCAGTCGCTCGGGTTTAGTTTTTCAAAGTGTTCCTGTTCTGGTTTTGGCTCAGTTCTTTAAAATTAATTTTGGTTCGATTTCATTCCGGTTTCGGGTTCATTTTACAATAAAAATAAATACAGTATATCCTCTCTATGCATAGTCCAACTTTGTGTGTTTTTCCTTTAAATATTGAAACATGAAAACTTTGTCATCGGAGGGGGTTTTTAAATCTTCAGACATTATTATTAAGGACAAATACGCTCCACCGAACTTAGATACGTTATGTGCTCACCACGTCTTTTGGCTATTGCGCAATATTATTGAACGATTGATGATTGCGCCTTTTTCTCATTTTCTGTCAGATAAAGGAGCCTTAAAGCGATAATCTTTCGATCGTGTTAAGCAAAACTTTTAGACGAGCTTAATCACAACTGTATGCAGAAGTTGATATCAGAAATAATATTCAACTGTCAAAATATATTGAAAACCCCCCAGATTTGACGCTCTGAAATATTATCTACAATCCCACCCGCTGTGCCTGAAGTTCAACATCCAATTAAATGACAGCGTCACAATAGTGCTAAAAGTAACTGTAACACAAATTGTCACACACATGCCAACAGCTGCATGCCACACGTGCCCAATTAAACTAATGATAAGCAAAAATGGCAGTAGCACAATAAAAATGACTAAAGAGACAGTTATTCACAGCCAAGCACACGTACACAGGTGGACCTGAGTGAGTAGGTGAACCGCGTGATTTAGAGATTAACAAGTTTAAAAAATACAAAAAAAAAATATCAAAAAATTTAGCAACAAAAACAAATTGCAAGTAGTTCAGTTATGAAAGTGTAATTCACTTTTTTTTTGTTGCATACCAACAGGCGCATATGCCTCTTGCAGTAGGCTACGTGTGAAATAGCTTGTTAGCGCTGGCTGTAGCACAATTTTTGCAACAATTTTTGTTTTTGTAAGAGTTTATATGCGAAAAAGAGGCACTTTTGTGGATGTTAAAATGTTTGTGATGTGTACTACATGCAGGTGCTACATAAGCGTGTACGGCACAGCAGTGGGAAAAAGTGTAGACCTAACTACAAATTTTATTTTGCAATGTAAAACGTCAAATTACGTAGATACTAACAATCAACACTAAAAATTGAGGAAAAAAATTATGCATACATTAGGGATGCCAAACACGAATTTTTTTTGGTGTCGCAAAACCTGTAATTTTCGGGATTGGTAATATTTTAGTAAAAACTAAATGTGTGTGATTTATTTATGAAAATATTTTAATTTTTTTTGTTGTGAAATATATAAATATTTTTTTTTTTTGATTTTGTAGCAACTAACAAGAAACTGTAGGTCTATCGCACACACTATCGAGAGTTTTTCCATTTATTTATTCAATTTATTTAAATCTGATAATTTCTAGAACAAAACATTAACTATTCAGTCAATATTAGATTCGTCAGCCTGCTAAATTTACATTCTTTGTACAAACATGTAAGAACAAATTTTTTTACAAAAATAAAAAACATATTTTTCACAAAATAATAAAATAGTAAATTATAAATATTGCATGAAAACATCTCTGAGCAATTCGAAAAATTTGCTACCAAAATTCGAAACTTTTGAGAGAAAAAAAAATGTATGTTTGATTTTGCTTTATTTTTAATGAAATGACTTACGTTTTAAATAAAAAATTTAAAAAATCCATTTATTTGTTATGTATTTTACGGCTAGATAGTTTCGCAAACAATTTCTTCACTTTTTTTAATCCAAAGTCCAAGAGAATACCGCATTCCAGAATTTCGAAACTACTTTCGGAATCTCGGGATTTCAAAGTAATATCACGAAAATTTCGGATTTGCAAAAATCCGAAAAATTTGCATACCTAGCATAAGCATATGATCAGAGTCGCCAGTAAAACTATAAATTAGTCAGAAGAAATAATATTTTCAACTAGATTTTTCTGCACTGAAATGTAACTAGTTCGAAAATGAACAGTTTTGTGCCAACTACAAATTCTCAACCATGGAGAAACCTCTTTATATCTGTACATATAATAAAATTGTACCAGATGTTGCAGATATTCAAGAAAAATGTATAAAAACGATCATTTTTGAGACAATAGAATCCAAAGCAACAGTTTTTTTTTAGAATTTTTGTCTGTCTGTTTGTATGTGTGAACGCAAATCACTCAAAAACTGCTGAATAGAATTGAGTACAACTTCCACCGTTGCACTACTAAACATCTAGTTAAAGTTTAAGATATCACCTATTTTGATAACTCTAACGGTTTCAGAGTTATCGACCAATATGTGGGATATAGGTACCCACAATTTTTTAGTACGATATGGGTATTAAACGAAAGGAGCTAAAGAGTGCTGTAATAAGCGATGTGATTAAGTTTCATATCTCAACTAGTTTCGGCGATATACAGGGTGGCTGATGAATTTTGCTACATTAAGAAACTCAAATAATTTTTTTTTCAGTGTATGGAATTCATTTTCCTTTTATTCATGTTAAAGCTCAGTAAATTTTATTAAATATAGCTTAATTAGTTTTAAAAGTAATGGAATTTAAATGCCCCCCCTGCTCGTCGATGCATGTGCGGCATCTTACCAAAAAGTTGTTCATTACTGCTTGGAGAGTTGAGACAGGAATAGCCGCAATTGTTTCTCGAATGGATTGCCTTAGTTCATTCAAATTTGTTGGTTTTGCTTTGAAGACTTCCTGTTTGCAATAACCCCACAAGAAAAAGTCAGGTGCAGTAAGGTCAGGCAACCTGGGTGGCCAACGGAATGTGGAGTTTCTGGATATCAGCTTGTTGGGAAATTTTCGTCGCAATTCTGTCATAACAGGTTGGGCTATATGAGGAGCTGCACCATCTTGCTGAAACCACACAGAGTTGAAAGAAATTCTCATTCGGCGTAATTCTGGATAGAAAAACTCTCTCAACATGCTCAAGTAACGGTCTCCAGTAACCGTAACGGTGTGACCGTTTTCTTCGAAGAAGTAGGGCACGACAATGCAGCGTGATGAAACTGCACACCACACTGTGACACGAAGTGGATGCAATTCCGTCTCATGGAGTATCTGTGGGTTGGAAGCACTCCATATTCGACAATTTTGTTTGTTTATGTTGCCGTTTAAATCGAAATGGGCCTCGTCAGACATGAAAAGACAGTTCAACATGTTTCCATCCTCTTCCACCATTTGAAGCATCTTCTGGCAAAATTCCAAGCGAATCGGCAAGTCTGCAGCGTTCAGTTTGTTGGCCATTTGAATTTTATATGGGAATAAGTCCAAATCTTTGTGCATAATTGACTGTAATGACTGTCTGCTTACACCCATTTGAGCAGATAAGCTTCTTGTCGAAACACGTGGATTGTTTTGTATGGCAGCAGCTACAGCAGCGATTGTTTCCTCCGTTCGAACTGAAGGGTTTCGATGGTAAGGTCTTCTGTTGACTGTCCCATGCTCGGCAAAATTGTTTACAAGTCTTATTATGGTCCATCTGCTCGGAGGATTGCCGCCAAACGTGCGCCTATACTCTCTTTGAACCGAAACTACGGACTCCAGTGCGTGATAGCGGCGGACAATCCAAATTCTTGTTTCAGTGTCCCAGTTATCCATTTTTGTTAAATGTAAAAGTCAATCTGCAAAATAAAAAAAAAATTTACCAGATTCATTAAATAGAAAAAAAGTTATTTAATTTTTTTTTGGTAGCGGCTTTCATTAGCCACCCTGTACTGATTGAAATTGAATTCAGTCTACTGTAAGTATTGAAATGCTTATAATTGGACCAGTACAAAGCTTTTTTGAACTAGTTGAAACTAGTTTATTTTATAACGAAACTTAAGTTAGGACAACTACAAACTTAAAAGACTAGTGGCTTATGATGGAAAAAAGGCCGCTGGCTTACTATTTGAGCTTGAGATTCATACTAGTTAGCAGCTAGTTTACAAGTAGTTGTTTTGCTTGCCGGGTAGCCATATATGTACATAGGTAAGTTTGTGGGTAAATTTACCTGACACTGATATGTATGCATGCAGCATATGTATATCCATACATACATCCATACATATGTGTGCATGAAAGTGCACGCCGCTAAGTGGCATCATTTCGAAATAAAGTTGATTCAATCAGAGTTCATCATTTCATCATCATCATCAACAGGCCAAAGTGTACTTTTTAACTCAGCACATACTTTCAATTTGCTGGAAAAAAGCAAGTGAAAAGTTGCAAAAATTTCGTATATAGATATGTATGTATTGTATGTAGATTTGTTAGTAGCTTTCATCAAAAGTTAATATCTTTTTCCACTTATATCCGGTTGATACGGAAATTGAAAAGTCAATCTTGTTATGATGCAAAATGGCAGAAACAGCAATAACAATCTCAGGTAGGTAAATGTATTGGTTATACATACAAATATAAATATATATGTATGTACCAGACTGCGCCAAAAAGGATAATTTTTTTGAAAACTTTATATTTATTTTCAGAATTTTTGTTATTGGATTGGACCAGTTGATATAATAATTAATAAATTGTTATTATTATTTTAATCGAAAAATTTAAAATGCAACAAACATACTCGTATACAGACTTTATTAATAGCTATTTTCGAAATAGTACTGTCTTTTCTTATGGATCCATTTAGGAAGCTGATAGTTATCTTCATCAGAAAAACGCTCTGTTAACCATCAGGCTATCAGAACGATGGTTTATTTGTCAAATTATTAAAAAAAGCAATAATATTTTACATAGAAAATATTGTTCTTGTCCTTGAGCTCATTTAAAGTCATGAACTGTAAAAAATACTGTAAAAGTTTTACGCCTTAATATTAATTTTAAGTGGTATATCATTGCTAGTTTGGATGTATTAGCATAGATCTCATTTTTAAAACTGCCAAAACGTTATATTACAAAAATTCAGCTGAATATAGTTTTTTTTTTGGAGAAAATTAATTCTCCACAAAAAGATTCTGACAGAAAATTTTACGGTTGAGCTTTATAAATTTATTAAAAACTTAAAAAAAGTAAACACTAACCCGCATATTTATAAAAAATAAAATTGGCTTATAAAGCTTTTAAAATGAATTCTGAAAGCGAATTGTATGGCCAAAACTTTTCAAAAATATTTTTTTTTCGGCCCAGTCTAATGTGCATTTTTTCTATGATTTAAAAAAAACAGATGAATACAAATTTATCAGAAATAATTAAGCGCATTGCTGAAAATAATGAAAAACTAAACTAAATATTCCAAATTATTCAAACCAATGGTGGTGGTTAAGCCGCAAATAATTTTGATGATGATATATCTTATGACTTTAAACTAGTTGTTTTAAGAGCTTTAGCCAGAATATTTTTCCGAGGGAGTTATTCCTCTTCTTTCAATTTTATTTTAACGTATTTTTATAAGAAATGTGATATATTTCATTAAATAAATACAAAACCAAAGGAAACTTAATTTTATAATTCAAATACGTATGTACATCCGATTGTAAAAACTTTAATTTAAAATATATTCCAAAATAATGTTAAGTCGTCTAACCCCCTTGGAACCATTGGCATTGGATGAAATTCGGTATGTAGATAGTGCACCATATTTCAAGATTTTATGCCTAGGTGTTGCCACATCGAATTTTTTAGTTAAGTCATATATATATGTATGACAACATGGGTTGAATGTTATTTCACGTCGTGTCTCTACAAAAATATTTAACGATAAAGTTACTACCCAGGGTTGCCACCTATTCCAATGGACAATTTATTTATTTGTTCCATATCCGCCATTATCGTGAAGACGACTTGAGACATTTCAATATAAACATTTATGTATATATTTGCTCTATGACTTAAGTATTGCCCCCTTAAAGTAAAATGAAATAGTATAAGGGAATATGGGTATCGAATGAAAGGTAGTTTAGTTCGTATTTCAACAAAAATGTTTCTAAGTGAGCTTCAAAAATAGCAAACCCTAATCACTTTATAAATATTTTATAAATATTTTTTTCATATCATCATTGACCAGAACTAATACGAGTACACGAAAGCCACTTAATACACACATGTCTTTACTGATGAGTATTTAGAACAAGCTAAACTTCGGGTGTGCTCAGATACTGTTTTGAATAAATTATATTGCAGATACGGTAGATGCCGTCCTGGCTTAGAATTCCACGATTTTAGCCTCTACCTTGCCCTTATTCAGCTTTCCGCTAACGCTGTCTTCATCTCTCTCTGCTTCGCCATCCCTTTCCACTCCCATACCCCTTACTGGTCTTACAGCCTTTAAAATTTCCCCCTCTCCCTGGTTTGGGCTCTTCCCTTTGCCTACTCCTGTTTCTATTCCCATTCCTATCCCTTTACCATTCCTTTTTTACTCCGTTTCGTACTCCTCTTCCTGTTCCTAATCCTAGTCCTTATTCATTTTGCCTCTCCTTTTTATTTATTTTTTTTTTCTTTTTATGCTTTTTTTTTCTTTTTAATATTTTTTTCTTTTACTTTCTTTTTTTCTTTTCCTTATTCTTTTTCTTTGTTTCTCTTTTCTTTTCCTTTTTTCTATTTTTATTTTAGCTTTTTATTTTTTTTCTTTCTTTTTTTTTTATTTCCTTTTTCTTCTTCTTTTTTATGTTATTTTTCTTGTTTCTTTCCTTTGCACACAGTCTTATTTTTTATTAACGCTGAGCCAGATGATCTTAGTCATCCAGCTAGTGGGCTTCTATAGCCATCTGGTATTCACTTGTCCAATGAAGGCCAGCTAGAGCTTGTGAATACAGGTAGCCAAGGTGGGGTGTACTTGTAGAGTCTATTAACCGATATCTAGTAGATTCGTGGCTCTTCTGCCCTGAATTCTAGAATCTATAATATTTACAGATACAGTTAGTTTTCCTACTCATGACTGCCATCTTTAACAATATGGTTCTTCGGAAGTTTGATGACATCCAGGCCGCATTATTCAAGAAAGTTCCGAACAACTTCTAAATTCCAAAAACCTGATTTCTCATAAAAAAAAAACCGCTTTCTCAAACAAGCCCACACCATCCTTTACAGCCCCTCATCTGTCAAAGCTTAAGTCTGTGACCAAGAAACTCCTCAGACATGTCTCGTTTTAGCGACTAAATATATACTAAAGCTCCCTACTTGAATCTTGAAAGTTCAGTGAGCACAAACAAATTCTCATAACACACTGAGCACGTTTGAAGTTGCTACACTTAAGTGACTTTTAACAAAACGAAAATGTGACTTTTCAACTTAAACTCAAATGAATATGAAAAGAAAAAATTAAAAAAAAAAAATTAAAAATTCAAATGCGCGTGATTTAAATGTAAAGAAAAGAGCATCATACTGTGCGGCTAAAAATAACTTGAATAGACTAAAAGAAAAATTATGTAAATTACGGTTAACGGTGTTTTGATGAAGTACGAATAAACGCTTTGATGTTGCCACTGTCCACTGAGTTGGCATTTACAATGTGATTGCAAATGTTAGAAAAAAATATAGGAAAACAAATTCGAGAAAAAAGAAAATTACGAGGAAAGTTTGATAAGGCCTGCTAATCTACTACAGTAATTGTAATTTCAGCGGTTTGATTAGAGTAATCATAATCTTTTAAAATTATAATTACAATTGGCGCCATCGCAAAAGAGTTGAGTTTAATATTATTGCAATTGTAATTGCATTACTCAAACTAACGACTACACCATTTATAATAAAAAAACTTTACATCTACAGTAATCGCAGTCTTCAGTAATGTAATCGTAATTACAGTAAACGTAATATTGAGTAGTTTTAACTTGCTTTACATTACGGTTAAAGTAATTCTGACTTTGTTAAAGTACTTGTTTGGCAATTCCTGTAGTCAGTTTTACCTTTTTTTCAATTACAATTATAGTAATTTTAACTTTTTTATAATATCATTGCAGTAATTTAAACTTTTCAGTTTACCATTGCAGTAATTCTAATTTTTCTAAAGTACTTTTCTTGAATTACTGTCAGCTTTGAACTCTTTTGAATTACGATTATGGTAATTCTAACTTTTCCACATTACCATTGGAGTATGTTCAACATTTTTCAATTGTGATTACAGTAATCATAATTTTTTGAAAGTACTTTTTTGCTTTACTGTAATCAATTTTTACTCTTTTAAATTGCGATTACAGTAATTCTGACTATTACAGTAATTTGAAAACTTTTTTTAGTTACCATTACAGTAATTCTAATTTTTTAAAATAGTTTTTTTGCATTAATGTTATCAAGTTTTACTTTTTTGAATTACGATTATATAAATTAAATTTTTTAAAATGACGATTACAGTAGTTCCAATTTCGTTGAAGTACTTTTTTGCATTACTGTAATCAGTTTTAAGTTTTTTAGATTGCTGTAATTTCACCCATTATAAATTACAATTACAGTGAAAGTAATCGATCGAGCTAATAGTTATTCAAACGTTTTTGAATTACAACTACAGTAAGGGCAAATTCAAAAAGAAATTACTGTGACTAGCAGCGATTACAGTTATCGTAATTTATAATTAAGATTACTGTTACCGCTTTCGTTATTATTGTAGCCACAAAATCACGTCTCGAATATTTCGAATGTTTTTTCGCAAATTCATTCGATTACACATGTAATCCTAATCCGGGCGGCTCTGTTACTTTACGATTGAGGACTTATCCAACTACTCTTGTCTTTCGAATTTATTTTAATTCAAAATTTACAAAAATGAGCAACGTGATTTTTGAGGCTTTAACGTAACGCATGAACTGTTGCCATTTTGCTTTGAAGACACAAAGCTCTAACAAATCTAAAACAAAGTCGAAGCAAACAAATAGTCGTATTTTGCAAGAGAAAAAGCGGCTGCCGAATGTGAAGAGGTGTTAAATCATAAGTCATATGAAATATATGAAAAATATATGACTTTCTGTTACTAAGAACGAAGTGATTTTTTTAAATGGTGCAGGATGGTTAGACGCTTGGATGCGTGCATCACGCGGCTTGAATAAAAAGACCAAAAATAACATTCAACAAAAAGGGGAAAATCAAAAAAAAATGGTCGACAATGAGTGGGAGTTTATATTTTTAATTTGCATATCAAAGCGGCTGCAATAACACATACTCACACTACACTGAGCTGCCTGTTTAACAAAGGTAAGTATGAATTTAAAAATTTGAAAGCAAAAAGTTAAAAAACAATGAAAATGTAGTGGGAGTACTAAAAACTTTTGAAAAAAACTCGTTAAAAATAAAAGTTACCGTCAAAAAGCAAAAAATTACTTGAAAATGTTAATTGAATGAAGTGTGAAAGTTCGGAAGCGGATGAAACCAAACATTATATACCTTGTTGTGAGATTTTAATACATTTTATTTGATAAATGATCATTTCAGTAGCTTTCAGAAGGGAATATTTCGACGTTGGAGTAGAAGATCTAATATCGAAAATAGTTGTAAACAATGCCTTAACTCAGGATTAAAAATCTTCTCAAATGAAACAAAGAAATAATTGTCGCATTCATCTGAAATATATTTACTAAAAAGTGGCAGCACCACGCCCACTTAATTTTTTTTGTGCTCTAAGCATTACTATATTCCTACTGACATTTATTATTAGGTAAATATTGCCAATAACGCGAAGATATTGGCAGCTTTACTATGCCGTTACGCGCTTTCGACCACGCTAATTTAGTGTGATCTAATATAAAGGTAAGTCGCATTTCAAATATTGTTAAGATTTGAAAGGCTTAAATTTATGGCTTTTAAGGGCAGAAAAATTTCCACTTTTAAATATGGGTTTTGCCACGCCTATTTTTCAAAAATTTAAAAAATTCCAATTTAAGAAACATATTGAATTTCGTCACGAATTATCTATATAATGTTGCATGAATTATATAATGTTTTCCATTTGAGAAATTTTTGATACAGAAAAACTTTTGGAAAAAATTCAAAAATTCATATTTTTTACCATCAAATATTTTTGAAAAAAACAAAACACAGCCTTCTAAAAATTTCAGGATATCTTTAGATTATCAGAGGTACAATCAGACCTGTTAAATTTGTTTAGTAATCAGTAATCAATTAATTAGACAGTTTTTTTAATTGGCAATGCTTATTTTAATTGTTTTTCAAGAAAAGGCAATTATTAATTGATTAAGGTTAAAAAAAATAATAAATAAAAATAACCAAAAAAGTTGTTTTGATTACTTGTGATTATTTTGGTATTTTTTTTTGATTATTTTTGATTTATTTTTAATCATGATGTTTTCTGATTTTTTTTTAATTGATCGGAAAATAATAATTTAAAATTGAAAGTAATTGGTAATCAATCCTTAAATGGATTCACAAGAAAGTAATTAATCAAACCGGTATAGCTATAGGATTAGCTATATAAGGTTTCCCATTTCATGAAATTTTTCATATAGAAAAATTAAAAAAAAAATTTTTTATTCATATGCTTTACTATGATATATTTTTTAAAAAACAAAAAACACCCTTCTGAAAATTTCAGTATATTATAGTATATCTTTAGATTATCAGAGGTATAATACAAAAAAATTTGGGTCCAAAATATAATGGCGAATTTAAATTTTTTCGATTTTGAAAAAACGAAAATATTCAAAAATTGGAAATAAAATTTTATTTTTTTTCCTAAATATATTTTATATACCTCTTAGTATCGCCTTTGAAAGTAACAAAATTTTTAAAATATGGTAATTAACGAAATATTGAAAAAAGTAAGAAAAGTGAAATTTTAAAATTGCAAAACTTTTGAAAAAAAGTTTTTTAATCTTTTGTTTCTGTAGCAGAACTTCCTTTGATGATAAAAGGAAACTCTTCACCAAATTGTATTCAAATCGGAAGCGGTCGAACCCATACACGAAATTTCTTTGAGATATATTCACTTTTGCTAAGCTCATGTATTTTTAAGGGCGATAATTGCAATATATAGCTGTCTATATCTACTATTTCAGTACCTTCCTGACGTTACAACCAACTGTTTTAATACCTTGCTTGCTAAGCACAACTGGGTATAAAATATAATCCTCTTACTTGTTTGAGTTTTTATTGTTGGTTTAAAATTGTTCATTCTTATTGGACCAACTTTTTCATTCCACTCATGTCCGTTCAGCATTTTTCATTCATTGCAATTTTTTTTCTCTTCCTTTCCTACCACACGTTTTTTCTTGTTTCTTTTATGTTGCTTGCCGTTGGCCATATTT
Source organism: Merzomyia westermanni (assembly GCA_949987695.1). NCBI lineage: Eukaryota > Metazoa > Arthropoda > Insecta > Diptera > Tephritidae > Merzomyia > Merzomyia westermanni. Next base: position 147,873,817 of record OX465290.1, read on the forward strand.
GTTGCGCCATGCTGTGCATATTAATTTAATAAGCGACTTGCTAAATGAATGGCTTCCGTTGTGCGGAAGGGTTGTTGCGTAAGTGCAGCGCACTGCAGTGTGGGCCGGTCCACCATTGTTGCATTGACGAAATCTGAATCTGGCAGCTGCTCAAGCGTATGCATATTGCATGATAATTGAATGGATTAAGAAAAACGGTGATAATTTGAAACAGTTATATTTGTTCACTTTTAGTTGTTGTTGTTGTTTTTTTTTCTACTTTTTTATAGAAAAATTATTGCATACGTGTGGCGGAATAATCATTTGTAATAAATTTCTTTTAGCCAACTCTTTCACAATTTGAACTCATGTACCTATTTGGGGTTTATTTGATTGTTTGAATAGGGGCAGAAACTCTCTCTGCTGGTTTTGGGGATTGGGATCGAAATGATAATAATTTGCCAGTTATCAATCCGGCACGCTAAGGTACTAGCACCTTTTTTAGGTCGTCAGAGCCCCACCTGCTGCCCTGTCGTCGTGCAATCTTCTTCTTCCATATTCACTGCTGATCCCGCGCAAAGGTTCCTAAATCTATCTGTGATAGAGGGATTTACTTCTCAATTGCCTACTAAGCCCAAAATTGACAAGAGTTATTTTTTGTTCCTACAATATCTTCATTTGTGGTAGATAGTGAGTGAGAAATGAGCGCGCACAGCTCAGCTACATTGCTCCATCGAAGATTGCGCTCAGAGAGCAGCTCTGATAGGCCGAATGGATAATTCATCAGCCGATTTGTTGCATTTCCACAAGACGATCCGTGTCGATATTGGGAGCTCGCATAGTCAGCACAACACGTAAGCTGTTTACCTCGATAATGATGGGATCGTTATGTTTCGCCTTTTTTTTTGGCAAGGACAGAGGTAGCTTGTTAGCTCTTTTATACTTGAACTTGGTACTGCAGATGACTTTATTTTCCATGAGCAATTGACTAGGCTCTTCTGTTTGGAAGATGATTAAAATACATATTAAAGAACCCCAATTTTGGTGACTCTAATATAAGTGACAAGAACCGATAGATCGCTGGTCTTACCCAGTTAATCCTACAATTTTTGCCTTGATAGTCATCAAAAACTTGGGTCCCATTGTTCGAGGATTTGTTACACTACTTCGCTCTGTGAGGAACTCAGAAACCTACTCTTCATGTGAATATGTGAGTCCCAGTGGTCTAACCAGCAAAACAGGATGTCTCACTTAGTTCACTACTTACAGCATACTCGGTAGCTTGCCGTAGGATACTTGAGCGCAAGTCTATGGAAGTTTTTCTTTGTGCGGCTTCCCACCACAGCCGAGTATACCTACCGAAATGACATACATATATAGGTCAACATCCCTCAAATGTTTGTTTGTTTAACCGTCTAAACGATTTTGAACTTCCAACTAAGCACGCCACCCGATTCTATCTTTCAGCTGACACCAATTAGAAACGTCAAGGGATCGCAGTTCGCTCTCTACTTGGTCTTTCCAATGGAGTGAGGGTCTCTCTCTTCCCCGCTTCCATAGGTGGGTTCCGACTTCCGGGCCGAAGCATCTCCTTCCATTGGCATTACATGACCAAGCCAACCTAGCCGCTGGGTTTTAATTCGTTGGACTGTGGCGATATCTTAGAACTCATACAACTCACCATTAAATTTTCTTCGGTAAACACCGTCGCCAATGCGTAGAGCCCCATAAATTCTACTAAGAACCTTTTTCTCGAATACTCTAGCATACCACTTTTGAGTGCGCAGTTCAAAGTTGACGCGCGGACTAAGCCGGGGAAAATAGTATCACCACAACAACAAAAAATTGCTTCATATGAATAGCGAAGACCTCTTTGGATCATTCTAAACCAAACGAGCCTTTAGACAAAGTGACTACCTACAGTGAGCTTTCTTTAACCTGGTATCATTTTGCCTTAAGCTCTTCCGACGATGGCGTATGCCAAAAAGTTCCCTTTGTAGAAGCTGTCAGAATGACGAGGAAGAGTAGTCGATTCATCGCTTTCTTCTGATTTTCTGGAAGCACGATTTTCACACAGTCTAGCAGAGGTGAGGGAAGTGGATCTTTCGCTTCTTCTCAAGTTCATATGGGAGAGTAAATCGAGTAATACCTGGTTGGCCGGATGTGGCTACACCCGGCATGCAATGAGAGCATTCATAATGAACATAAGTGTCCCCGAGTAGAAGCTTCGGATATCCCATGCGCGCTCTCTTAACCTAACCTAACCTAAGCTTCCCATCTCTGACATGAATAAGGAGTAGAAAAAGTGGTTCTTGCGGTGAGGACAAGATGTAGTGCTTGTTGCTGCTGAATAAATAGTCTAGCCTGAGCCTTGGCAGCCACGTCGCTGTTTATAGTTACAAATTTTAAACGCTGAAGGACTTCTTCTTGCCTACAAGTAGCACTTTTAACTTTGTAGACAACGGAGAAGTGTTAAAGATCACGCTTTATAAGTCTGCCATCATACCTGTTCTCATGTATCGTCTTGGAATCAGGTATAATCAGATGGACTGAAGTTCAATGACTTTGCTGGATAGGTCATGGTATGTGAATGCGCTTAAGCGCAGAAGGTGTTTCAATCGATAGTCAATTTAAATAGAATAGAAAGCGGAGGTCTGCTCTGAGTTGGGGAAACGCGTATTTTGGCGCCTATAAAAGCAAGGAGAATGGACCATTGGATCCAAGGATTGCTTTCTCTATAATCCAAGCTTATATGCGTTCATATTTCCATCACTTCCTGCAATCATTAAGGTGCGCATAGGTTGCATTTAACTCACCTTTGTTTTTTAATTTGTATTCATTTGCATCCTTCGTTGCACTGCGCTGCTATTGCACTTCCACCTTCCCGCAAGTCAGATGCATCAAAAACATTTCTTTGAACATTTTATACCATCACTCATGCTTACTTATTTTGTACAAAAATTGCTAAAACAGCGTAAACAATTATGCGAAGCGTGTGCTCCACCAATGCATGTAGCGATCCCCCTCCAACGAACGTTTTTCCACATTTTCAGTTTTACCGTCAACGTCATCAATACCATTCAACCAAGCGTTGTCATCAAATTTAAATGAGTGCAATTTCGCTTTGATTTATGCGTTTATTTTTGAAAAAATATTTTTTTTATTTAGCTTACCACTTTCTGTGACGCTTATGCTCGTTATAATAACAAATCTTTAAGCTGTTTTTATTTTTTTATCTTTCGTTAGGTGTGTGTACTCACCCTTAGCCTTGCTTGTTCAGCTTCAAATGAATCTTAATACCATTTCACATTTATGAGTGTAGCATTTAATACAATTTCATCTCTTTGCGAAATGAGTTTTTAGCGAAATTTGTATTGCAATTATTTTAATGCGTTTTCGTTATAATTTGCGGTTGATTGGCGAATATTACTTTTCTATTTGGGTTTAAATAAGAATTTGGGTAAATTAAAAATTATCGTTTAGACTTCTACATTCATTAGGCTTACATGAATATCATATCTCTACATATAATTTACGACAAAAACAAATTTTAAAGTTATCAATAGGTAAACCATTCTTGAGTTATGAGTAATGTAAGCACCACATTAAAAATTTAAACAAGTGGCAACTCCTTTTCTTAAAAAAGTTTTAAAATCTAAAACAATGCCGAGTAAAAATTCAAAAAATTCAGCAAAATTGGTACGGTAAAAGTAAAATTTCGCATAGGTGGCAACTCTGTTAATAAGTTTCATATATTTTAATATATATTTTCCTATTCCCTTTTATTTGGTACCTCAATTTTTGAAGACCAAAGACAATGTTCAGTAAAAATTTAAAAAAAAATCTGCAGTATATTAAAAATAATTTTTTACATAAGTGGCAACGCTGTTGATGTAGCTCACATATTTTAATATTTATTATTATATTCCCTTTCATTTGATGCCTCAAATTTGAAGACCAAAGACAATGTTTAATAAAAATTTTAAAAGAAAAAAAATCAGTAAAATTGGTATAGTAAAATTAAATTTTTGCACAGGTGGCAACTCTATTAATAAATTTCATATATTTTAATATATATTTTCCTATTTCCTTTTATATGGTACCGCAAATTTGAAGACCAAAGACAATGTTCAGTAAAAAATAAAAAAAAAATCTGCAGTACATTAAAAATAATTTTTTACACAAGTGGCAACGCTATTGATGTAGCTCACATATTTTAATGATTATTATACTATTCCCTTACATTTGATACCCCAAATTTAGAAATCGGAGACTCTATACAGCAAACAGAATTTTTTGAACAGTTGGCAACCCCTTTCATGAATATCATATATTATAATAAATATTTTTATAAATATATAATTCACGTCGATAAAATCTTCCAAAAATTATCGATAGTAGTCAAGCTATTATTGAGTTATGAGTAAGGTAAGTAAAACATTAAAAACTTAAACAGGTGGCAACTCCTTTCCTTAAAAATTATATATTATTTGCTCAAAAATTTAGTTTTCTACAGATGGCAACGCTTAAATAAAAGCCAATGATATTTTTATTTGTGTTATTTGGCACCTCAAAATTTAAAAATGAAGCAAACATGAACTTTTGAACAGTTGGCAACCCTTTTTGATGGTTATCAAATATTTTTAAAACATATTACCCTATTTCCAGGGCAAAAGAATTTTAATTGGCTCTTGAGTTTGGCGCAACTAAAACAGTGAAAAATAAATTTTGAACAGGTGGCAACTCTTTTTATAAAACACTCATCTACGGGCTAGGAAATTAAAAATCCAAAATAACTATAGACCAACAATGATTTTGCGAACAGGTGGCAGCCCTCTTCATAAAATTGCTATGCTTTATTTAGTGGCTGGATAGTCCCTTCCATCTCCCAAAAATTAAAAATCAAATAAACTATGTAGCGCCGTCGCTTACGGTAACAGTGTAGCTAGGTCAATGGGTTTATCCCATCTAAAAAAAAGGCCAGAGTGCCTATTAAGACGTTTTCATTTCAAAAAATGAATCGATTCCGCTTGTAAGGTGCCGCAACTTAAACATATCTAGAAAAAAATCTTGTTGAAACCCGCCTTAACCTAACCTAAATACGGCCTTACTTATGCGAATCTAACTTGGGCCCCAAAGAAGTCTACAATTTTTCGGTATTCGCGTCGAAGGAAAGAATACGTAGCATTTTCTAATAGGAGAGTAGCACATTTAAGCATATTTCGTAGAAGAAAACCACGATTCACATAAAAAATTTCCATTTGTGGTACGAATAATATTTATTTATTCCTATGACATGACTTTGTCTAGTGGACATACGACTAAGCATGGTGAAGTACTGGTACCACAGCAAGAACTAGCGCTCTTTGCCTATAATATTAAAAAGAAAAAGTGAAAAAAGAGTTTTTAAGCTCACAGAGTTATCCCCACAAAGTAATCATCTGCAGCCAAGCGCACCAAATCCATTCAAAGGATCGTAGGAAGCATATTTAAAAACCATCCAGTCCCTTATGTAATCAAAGCTAAAACTCACAAAAAAATCATTCATTTATTTAATAAGAAAAATTTGTACTCACCACAATGCAGTCATACCAGCCTTTTATGCACCTTGCACCTTTATATTCCTCCCCGTCCTGCAACCAACTTAAGCCATAACCAAATAACGAATCAACCAACCAAAGCAACCATTGCACCAAACCACTGTTGTCATCATTTATTGAATTTCCTCCAGTAATTCCTTTTTTTTTCAACGAAATTTGTTGTTTTTGTTATTATAATTTACATATGCATAATATACTTAAGGAATATGCAATTTTTTCGTTTGTTTACCAATGTGAATACGAGTACTTATGCGTTGGCTGGGTGTAGCATTTTTTCTGCTAACGTGTGCAAAATTTCTGTTTCCTGTATCCTGTTGTCGCGAAAGTGTGCGTACACACATGTACAAGGTATTAGGGTGGTCTAAAATCAAAGAAAGCTTATTTTACCAAATTAAATTAAAGAGTTTTTAGGCTGCACTTGATAGGGGCATAAATGAAATGAAATAAAATAAAACGCAATAAAATAAAATAAAATAAAATAAAATTAAATTAAATAAAACAAAATAGAATAAAATAAAATAAAATAAAATAAAATAAAATAAAACAAAATAAAATAAAATAAAATAAAATAAAATAAAATAAAATAAAATAAAATAAAATAAAATAAAATAAAATAAAATAAAATAAAATAAAATAACATAAAATAAAATAAAAAAATAACAAAATTAATATATAAAATTATAAATTAAAATATATAAAATAAAATGAAATAAAACAAAACAAAATAAAATGAAATAAAATAACATAAATTAAAATTAAATAAACTAAAAAAACATATTTTTGTAAGTTTAAAGAGCACAAGACTAGTTAATAATAATTCAACACGAATAAATTAAAAAAAAAAATAAAATAAAAAAAATAAAATAAAATAAAATAAATTAAAAAAAAAAATTTATGTAATGAAATAAAATATAATGAGTTTCAAAAAAAATTTAAATAAAATAATATAAAATTTATTATAATAAAATAAAATAAAAAATAAATTTAAAAAAATAAAACAAAACAAAATAAAATAATATTTAAAAAAAGTAAAATAGAAAAGGTAAAATAATGTAAGATGTATTGAAATAAAATAAAAATAAAAAAATTTTAAATAATAAAAAAAATAAAGAAAACTAAAATAAGACGTAATAAAATAAAATATAAGGAAATAAAATAAAATAAAACAAAGTAAAATAAAATAAAATAAACTAAAATAAAATAAAATAAAATAAAATAAAATAAAATAAAATAAAATAAAATAAAATAAAATAAAATAAAATAAAATAAAACAAAATAAAATAAAATAAAATTAAATAAAATAAAAGAAAATAGAATAAAATTTAATAAAATAAAATAAAACAAAATAAAATAAAATAAAAGAAAAAATAAAATAAAATAAAAGAAAAAAATAAAATAAAATAGAAAAAATTAAATAAAAAAAGAAAAAATATAAAATAAAATAGAAAAAAATTAATTAAAATATAATAAAATAAAGTAAAAGAAAAAATTAAAAATTAAATTAAATAAGGTAAAACAAAATCAAATAAAGTAAAATAAAATAAAATAAAATAAAATAAAGTAAAGAAAAATTAAATTAAATAAAATAGAATAAAATAAAATAAAATAAAGTATTATAAAATCAATTTTAACACCGGGGGGCAAACTTTACTAAAATTATTTGGCTCGCCATCCCTTCTGGACCTACATGTTTTATGCCTTTTTTCTGGAGCACCCTAATATATATACTTGCATACACTTTTGCATATCGTCGTATTATGCATTCATTTCGTTTTTCCTTCGATATCTGACGCTGACTAAAATATCTAATGAAGTGAGTCCCTGCCACATAGTGTGCTTGATGTATGTTTTGTGTTTGTATAATTTTCCCACACCTTGATGCCTCAACCTTTTCACACTTGCACAAGTCTTTTACTCCATTACAAATATCTCGCGGGAATAAACCCATTTTGCAGTTTTCATATTTATCATTTTACAGCGAGTTTTTTAATATTTTTTTCTTTCTTTCCGCTTTGGCTTTGAGCCATTTGAGAGTGTGTGGCATGATTTCCCTTCGGAAATTTTCTTAAAAAATAATGAGGCTTCGTATTCAGTTTGTTGGATATGTGAATGCGGGTGAAGAGTTGTGTAGGGGTGTAAAACAAATTTAGCTGATATTTGGCTGTGTAATGTATGAATAAATTCAGTTCATAAATGGATTTCCATTGCGAAATAAATGCACTTTTAATGAGCTTCCAAGCAGATTTTGCCATCCAATTCAAAAAGGGGACTCCTGTAGCAGTTCTGATATCGGTGTTTTGGCAGACTTACAATTTCCTCCTGTTGGTGTCAGCAAGTTTGGGTGACCATATGGGCGCAGCGTAATCAATAACCGGTCGGCCAATAGCCTTATATCTAGCTAGCAAAGTTTCTTTATCTTTTCCCCAAGTACTGCCGGCCAGCGACTTGAGGATCTTGTTGCGGCTCTGTACCTTTAAGGCTATTGCGGTGGAGTGACTAGCGAAGGTGAGGCTGTTGTCGAACGTCACACCCAGAATTTTTGGGTGGTTGACAGTTGTTGTTGTTGTTGTTGTTAACAGTGCTTCGCCCTGCCCCAGATTGGACAGGGTTACACTGAAATAACAGCCCTTGGCCGGGTGAAAAAACCCGGGTCATTCCGGTGCGATAGAACCGGCTGTTGTAGAGGTACTCCATCTACGTGGACTAACTCTTGTCCCATTTGCGCATTCCACGTCGTAAAAAGTGGCGCCGTCGATTTAGTCGGAGACAGGGTCAGATTTCGCTCGGTGAGGAAGCTGGAAAGGTCTCGGAGGTAACAATTACTCCTTGTACAGAGTTCGTCCATGAAGGGGCCCTTATCCGAAGCCATACTCTTGCAGTCGTCACCGTAGGATACAATGGAGACTCCGTCTGGTGGGAAACCAAGCCTCGAAATGTAGAAATTAAACAAAAGAGGGGATAGGACACCACCCTGAGGCCCCCTTGTTTGATTATTTGTGGTCTAGATTTCATGTTCCCAAATTTGGCTGACGCCTGCCGGCCCTTGAGGTAGTTAGCGGTTCACCCGTTTAGGTCAGCAGGGACCGGTGTCTCTTCCAGATTTCTTAGGAGTGTGGCATGGTTGACCGTGTCGAAAGCTTTGAAAAGGTCAAGTACCACGAGCACCGTCCTATGGTTGATTCAAACCATAGTTTCACCATGTTTCCAACATCTTCATAACAATACCATGACTACTATCTTAGTCCTCCTAATTACTCCCTCGAAGCCTGCTTTATCTTGTGTGCCCAGAAGTCAACCATTGACTTGATGCAGTTCGTGTAGGATGATAGAAAAAGTGCACAACGCTGGAAGAGGCATTCGAAACCCTCGCTGGAATGATTGCCTCAAAGAAAGCAACTATAAGAGAAACTATTTAGGCGTCAGATCAGCGTTCAGCAGATGCAGACGACAACAATTATGAAAAAACCGTCTTCAAATGTTCACGATGGAACCAGAAGCGACAAGTGATGAGAAATATAGAGCGCCACCCTGAGGCAATATGAAAGTGGTCACGGGGTGCACGACGCTTCCAACATTGGGAAAGTTTTTCAGTCTGCTCAAGACGGCGTCATTTATGGTGCATCAGACAGTTCTTCATCCCCACACGTAAAAAAAAAAAATTATGGTTTTCAAGTGAACCTAAATCCTAACCTCACAAATCTAATTCTTTGAACTGTGCGACATGAAATGTGCCAGTCAGAGTTGAGTGAATAACCAGAATTTTGAGGGCAAACTTTTCTTGTTGCTGCCTTGCACAAAAACTTTATTGACTGTGTAATTAAATAACAAATTCTTCATTAATAAAAATTGAATATTAATTAAGCCAATAAATCATTACCCCCCACTCATACAACCCTAAAATCTAAGAACAATTTCAAGCAGCGCCGCATTCTACAGCACTTTGACTGAAGCGCTTTGCTTACAAAAAACTAAGAAATTCAAATTCCACTTAGAGCAGGAAAAATCTTACTAATGAACGGATAATTATGACAAGGCAAAATGTCAAGGATCATAAAGGCGCGCAAACAAAAGCAGCAGGAGGATGCTTCGGCAAGTACACCAGGCACCCACACGAAAACATACATACAAACAACAATAGCATATTGCAACAAAAGCAAAAAAAACAACAACAAGAAATGCCTTGAAGAGCAACTGAAATATGTATACTCGAAGCTGAGCAAAAAATTAGACGCATTAAAGATAATCGAAATTAAGGAATCAACAGCAACACAGCGGGTAACGAATGGCCGCCACTTAACGGTAAATACAAAAGACGACGAGTTGTGTCGAATGGTTGCCAGCTACTGTGCTATATACATTTGCACAAATGAGTGAGTTAGAACGGAGAGCACTTTGAGAGCGCCTGAGATAGAATGAGAAACGAATAATAATGACAACAACAAATGCAAATGCATTTAATGCAGAGGGAGGGGCATGGTTGGTTGATGAGAAAAATGTTTGCAGTGAAAATAAAGGCATGAGAAAATACAACAAAAAAGAAACAGAGAAGAAAAATTACAAAACCAAAAACCAAATACAAAAGCAAATACAGCTGCTGTTGAAGTAAAGCACGACAACAAAGAAACAACAAGAAAAGCAGCTGAGTATCTACTAACGAAGCGAATGAGGGTTGTTTTGCTGCAATTTAAGTGCAGGTAAATGTCGCAATCAGTGTGAAGAGTGTAACGGAATAAAAAAAAAAAGTTGTTGTAGTGAGCGCGAAAGAGTGCGAGTATGATTTGAAAATAAGATTCGTATGTATAGATGTATGTGTGTATGTAAGCTAAACGTGTGTTTATTGCAAAGGCGTGGGTGGGTGGCTAAATGCTGGTAGTGCAATATGTTTGGGTGTGTGTGTTGACTCTCGTCTGTATGACAGTGAGTTTGTTGTTTAGTGGTTGGTTGATTTGTTCTAACTTTCTTGCTTATTGTTGCTGTTTGTTAGTAGCTGTTAGTAGGGAATGATTTGTGTTGTAAAGGTTGATTTTAGTAAGTAGTTGTTTGTGTTTCTTTTTACCTGCTGGAAGCGGATAGCTATTATTTAATAGGACCTTTCATTTTTAATGGGATTAAGTTGCGCTTAATTGTGACATAGTGGGAATGATAAGATGTACACTTGTGCTCATATAATTAAGCCATAGGAACGGCAAAGTAAACAATTTCTTTTTTCGCAATTTTTATTAGAAATCCAAAATTAAAGTCTACAAAAATATTAAAGGAAATGCATTTAAATTCAATTTGTCTACTTATTTCATGAGTTAAAATTAAAATGTTGCAACATAAAAAGATTTAAAATTCGTAGGCACGAAATTTGTGCTCATATAATTACGCCAAAAATGTTTGTTCTCAAAATATACCTTATTTCAACTAATACTTAGTTGGAGAACCATTTTCGAAGATTACTTCCTTTCAGCGGATATTCATGGTAGCAAGTGGGCTACATTGGGCCGAAGTAATTTTTCCCATATTTTCTTTATGATTTCCTATAAACCAGTCTTATTTCGGGGTTTTCTTCCCGCGACTGGCCTTTTGATACTGCCTCATAGATTTTCTATGGGGTTTAAGTCCGGAATTTGCGCGGTACACTTGAGAAATTTAATACTGTTGGTTCTAAGCCAGCTCTTAACAACCCTAGAACACTGTTTGGGGTCGTTATCATACTAGAAAATCAAAGAAAGTGATAGATTTCCAAAGTAATTTTCTTTTGAGTGGTCCGCTATAATATCTCCGTACATTTCGGTAGTCGTTTTCCTTCAGCTGGTACAATCGGATCTACCTCGGATGGGCTGAAGCATCCCCATGCCATCACGGATGAGCCACCACGTTTAACAGATTTTTTTCTGTACATGGGGTTCAGTTCCTGTAACGACGGACGTCTGACATAAGGTCTACCATCATTTCCAAACATACGATTAAATTTAGTAATTTTCCATCTTTTTGGTGATACTTTCGAGCAAAGTCTAGCCTCCAGTTGATGTTTTTTTTAGAAAAATTTGGGTAACGTCGTGCGGTACGTCTATTCAAGGATTTTTGCGCCCATCGCCGGAGGACTATTTTGGACGATATTTTTATATTATAACACTGTTCTATATATGCCCGTATTTCCGTGTATGTCCTTAAAGGATTCAGTAAACCGGAGTGAACTATTAGCCGATCGTCGTTCGGGGTCGTGTTTCTTGGTGATTTTCGGGGTACATCGGCAAAAGTTTTGTGTTTTTGATAAAAATGTATTGCGTTTCACATTCTTTCTCTAGAAAAGCCTAAAACTTCTGTTATTTTACACACTTCTTACACTTTCGGAAACTCTCCCATATATTTCTCTCGTATGCAGTTGAACTTCTGTTTTTGGCCATTTGCTTAATTTTTTTGAAATAGTCTCCTTAGAAACAGTTTATTAGATTAAACTTCAATTTTTTTGGAGTAAGTGACCTCATCTTGTCTGCAGATCACTGTATTTTCTAAAATGGCTTAATTATGTGAGCACGGAAAAACCAATGAAGAGCGAAAAACTTCAAAATTTTCGCAAACGACAAAATTAAACGGGATTTCGTCCAGCTCCGTAGACCTTGCAAAGATAATAAAATATTTTTGCACGTAAGAGATTAAAATTACGAAATAACTTGAATGATTTTCTCTTTGAAATATTATTTTTCAGCACAGTGGCTTAATTGTATGGGCACAAGTGTACTTAGCTTTTTTTGAATCGCTATTTTGGAATTATTATTGGTTTTTATTATGAAATAAACGAAAACTACACTACAATTAATTGTCAAGATACAAGATTTTTAGTAGATTTTTCGTTAAAAACTCTACTGAAAAAAATGTTTTCCGTTATTGATATTGGAGAATATGGGGGTTTTAACTTTGCCTGCAATTTTCACTTACGAAAGCAGCACCGCATCTAGGGCCTTCAACTACCAAGCAGTCGATGCCAATTTAATTTCAAGCCTTTGACAATTTTTAGATCCATTTTCTCATATAATTATCTACCCGATAAACATAAATTATGTTAGCAAAAAATGTTTTTATCAGACAGATAAATGATTAAAGTTACTGAGAAAGAGGATATTTTAAAAATAATAATTTGAAGCGATATAAATACCTCCCAGTAGATTAAGGACGAGCTACTCTATGTATTTTATTTTACTTTACTTCAATTAAAAACTTAGTACGCTCATGCAATCAAACTATGGCTGCATTTAGCGACCTTCTAGAGATATCCCTTACCTGAGTTCCTGGTCATAAAGGAAAAGTTGTAATGAGAAGGCTAATAAGCTAGCTGCTGGCAGAAGTAAATGAGGGAATAACCCGCTTAGAAATAGGTGCACCCTAAGCAGTAGTCAAGATTTTTTCTTGGAAAAAGCAAAACGAAAGTGGAAGAGTACCACTTATTCTGCGATGTCAATGGCCAAATGGCCAGATTATGACTAAAGTGTAACAAGTAGGCTCCTACGCAGGTCCAGAGCAGACACCCACACACAAACTTGTAGATAGGAAAGAATTCAAGTTAGTACACTAAACATATTCTTCTGTAGCTACAGGCGGGACCTGGCTTACAGCAAAGGTGAACTTCCCTGACTCTGCCTGGATGTTGCGGAGAGCCTTCTGTATTGAGGTTTAGCTGTGCAGCAGTACAGTCGCGTGTCTGACACAAAATTCGATTCGATTGAGCGTCGTTTTTACCATCTCCAATTAGCGCTAACTGGCTCTTTATCTGACAGATAGTCGAAGGGTTAAAACCACACTTCACCAAAAAAAATAAAATCCTGACTACGGCACTGGACGCATGCATTATAAATTTGCTTTTTGTACCTCTCCCATTTTTTTCGGACCTACCGCTAATGAGCCATGTACCAGTTGAGTAGGTTTACATACAACAACAATAACAAGAAACCCGATTGGACGAGAGTTCTGTGGTAAGCCGTGGAATCAAATATTGTGTTTCCGAGAGAGACGAGACTTCATCCGTCAATAATTTGTAGCCTAAGCTAGTAGTAGGACGATAAATGCTTCACCGGATTTTTTGAAGAGGCACCTCAAACTACATCGTCGGGGTAATAATTATAATAGTTCTGGGCAAACTACATATATCTCCAAAAAGTTTAAGGAGGAACTGTTGGCTGAATTTTAGGTACGCTTCTTCTTTCAATTTGTTCCAAAAATTGTTGTTAATAGACTTGAGAAGGGGTTCTCATTACCGATCTTATCCTTCCTTGCGGAAGGGGGGTGACATGCCGTAGAAGGTGTCACTGGTCATAAATCGCTCCCACGGCAGTCGGGCAGTACCACAAGGGAGTACCTGATCGTACCGGGTTCAAATCCGGCCAAGGACTGTTAATTCCAAAAAAACACTCTCCAAAACATTCGGGGAGTGTTTTTGTCGTTACCACAACAGCAACAGAAGGGTTTTTGACTGCTACCGACCCCTAAAAAAACACTTTCGGAACCATTGAAAAAAAATTGGTATTTCGTACAATTTCAACTTACAAGCTTTTCAGAATACTCGTACGTCAAGCGCGGGTTTGCAATTTCACCGGGGATATCTAACTACCTACATTCCGTTTCATATATACCTGATGAATAAAAACTGCCATAGTTGCACATTGCAAAGATAATGAGGACAATAATTGCAAGTCTAACAATTATGGTGGTTATTGAGTTGAGTGAGTGTGTGTGCTAAGGAAAAAGTCTCAGAATACGAGGACATAATAGCATGTTTTGCAACCATTCAATCAGTGACTCATATTCATATGGTAGCGGCCATAGTATAGTGGGTTGAGTGCTTGCTTATCACAGTGGAGGTCTTAGACTCAAGTCCTTGGCTAGTTTACATCACAAGACAAAAATTAAGCAGAATTTCTTAAGCTTAAATCCTGTTGTACCGGACATCAAATGTAAAAATTATTTAGAAAAGGATTTCCAAAGGGAGACGCCAGTGGTAGGCAAATATTTTAGTCATGAAATATTTCCCAGTTAAAATTTATCTAATTTTACAGTTGCCGCTCACAAAATGTTGAATCAGCTCGGCCCAAACCTGCTCATTAATTTTATCAGACTAAAAAGTATTATTGTTATATATGTACGAATATAAGCTCACATGAATTTATGCATGTTTTCATAAAATTGCAGCTGTTCTGCTGATACGACTCTGCCAGCGGTGGGCAAAGCGCGGTATACTGAGTCAAATATTTTAGAGCTTTAGTAGCAAAGTTGGAAGCTTCTGAAGAATTCCTTGCGCCAAATAAGTTTTTACAACGGCCAAACAAGAAGATGGAAAATAATTGTAACAATTTGATAGGATTTACAGTTGTGTTAAATATATTTTTAGTGAGATTAAACTGAATATCGTTCGACGAAAAAAGAAGAAGATGTGATTTTATTTATTTTCATTTAAAACATAACGAATTCTATAACCAAAACCACATAACAACAAATGTCAAAATTTACATAAAGTTCAGCAAATGTAATTAAACCTTTAAAAATTTACATCAAAATTTCAATATGTTTGGGCAGAATTTCTAGAAAATTTTTGTGTAAGCAGTTTTATAGCTCATGCAATTCAATGCGCATGAGGTTCTTCTACTCATAATTTCAATTATATTTTAGAATTTTTTTATTAAGGATGTTGGGTATTTTTTTCCATACAAAATTTCAATTTCTTCATGCGTTGTATGGAAGAAATCAGTCAAACACCTTTGACAAAATTTTTTTTTGAAAATTCAGCGAAATTTTTGAGCGAGTTCTAACTTGCACAATGTTATACTAAAATTGATGTACCTCTTACCATCCCGTTTGCCCACCCCTGTACTATGCCTACTTTTTGTTGAATTGTATGAGTGAATTTCCTATCAACATCACCGCCACCACAATCAAGAACGACTATTACCATTGCTTTTTGATCTCTTCCCCCTCCACTGTGCTGATTTATTATTACGACGATGATGATTATTATTATGATTGCTTGAGTGAGAAAAAGTGAAAAAATGGAAATCAGACCGCCATTAAAAATCTAACTTCAACTACAACCCTGCAGCCTGCCTACCATACAACCAACCTACCACCAACAGCAATGCTCAAAAACCATGCTGCTCAAAATTGTTGGGTTCATTTGCGTGTCGCATAATTTTGCTCACTGAATTTTTTGAAATATGCAAAAGTTGAAAAAAAAAAAAAAGTGGGGGAAAAAAAGAAAAAGAAAATAGAAAAAGAAAAAACCTAACGGCTTTCTTCAATTCCGCTCTACAAAAGTTTTGCTTTGAAAGTTTTTTTTTTTATAATTTTGCAGAACTTTTTTTTTTCTGATATTTTTCTCATTTCAGTTTTGCTTCAATAGCAAATCATTATTTGCTACAATGACAACAAAAAAAAAACGAATTTGCAAATTGTTACTTTTCTGTTGAATGTTTTTGTATGGCGCGTGGTGTTTCAAAGGGGTTATTTGCTATTGGCGCAACTTTGTATAAGAAAAGAGGAAAATTATGCATATCCTTTTGTGTTTGATTGTTGCAAGGTGAATAATAAGGCATACAAATTGCTAGCGGGGGAAAAATGTAATAAGGTTAGTGCCTAGAAAACTGAAAAGTTGATTGCAGTTATGTTAATCTTAGAATTCTTATATCTCAGATTTAGTGCTTTATCTTCTTTGGGTCAATTAATTTAAAAAAAAAAAGTATAAAAAATATATTATAAATTGGCAACCCTAGTTCGTAAACTCACTTAGAAATATTTTCCCCGAAATACGAGGTAAAATGCTTTTCGTTTGACACCCATATAGGCATATCTTAATTAATTTAAAAAAAATGCAGATAGGTGGCAAGCCTGTTAAAATATTCTCAGTGGCAACACTTTATTAGCTAGGCTTGAAATGCAGCATATCAACTGCATTCAAAAATTCAATCAAATTGTCCAGATAACTCTCGATATATTTGCGGATTTACACGAGAATAAATATATGAGCATTAGGTGGCAACTCTAGTTCGTAGCCCAGCTTAAAAATATTTTTGTTGACATACTACGTAAAATACCTTTTGTCTTATATCCATATTGGCATATATCAATAATTAAAATTTAAAAAATTTCAGACAGATGGCAAACCTTTCAATATTTTAAGTGGCAACACTTTAGTAGCTAAAGTTGAAATTCAGCACATCAACTGCATTTCAAAATTCAATCAAATTGGCCATATCAGTTTAAATACTACGTAAAATACCTTTTTTTCCTTATATCCATATTAGCATATATCACTTATTTAAATTAAAAATATTTCACACAGGTGGCAAGCCTCTCAAAACATTCTAAGTGGCAACATGTGAAGTGAAGAATAATACTAGTATTCAAAAGTTCATCCAAATGCGTGTAAGGCGTTTTCGAGATACATGAAGATATGCAAAAAAAAAAAATATATATATGTATATATTAACAGAATTAGGTGGCAACCCTGTGTGGTAACATAAGTATCAGTTTAATTAAATTTAAAAAAAAATTTTAGTACCACAATTTTGTGAGAGACCTTAAATTGTAGCAGACAATCTATGCACAAAATTTGTTAACGAGCTAATTGAGGATATACATGCAAAAGAAAAAATATAAAAACACTAGGTGGCAACTCTGGCCTGAAATGCTATCTAGAAAGATTTTTCTTGAAAAACGACATAATTATACAATGTAATATAATAGGTATCTTGTTTGATACAAATATTGCTACATCTCATTTCATTTTAAAATGTATATCAGAAAGCTGGCAACTCTGCAAAACATACTTAGTGGCAATACTTAAGTATCAAAGCTTGAAATGCAACATATAATCTACATTCAAGAGTTCTTTGAGTAGTTTTCGAGATAATAGCTGGAAACAGGTGTCCAACTTGTAAAACCATCTTCAGTGGCAACTTCTAGGTATACAGGTTTAGAATATACTTTCATCCAAAACGATTGACACTTTTCCGGCGTAGTAATGGATATACCAAATAGCTCGCTTCAAGTTGTAAGATTTTTACAATATGGGAATCGAATGACTCGAAGTTGTTTTTAATTTTGATATGCCAAAGTTAAATCATAATATTATTATAAAGTACCTCCTTCTCCTCCACCAGTCTCTCTGTCCATGCTCCAATAAATCAAAGTGATTCAGTGAGTTATTTGTTGATTTTATTGGACCGACTTTCCGTCATGCCTTGTTAAATTTGGTTTTGTTACAAACCGGTTTCGGCGGTTCGCCATCCTCAGTGTTTAGTTTCGTTCAGTCTCTCTCATGCTAACTCTCTCTTCCTCTACTAAGACTCGTACCCTTCCCTTCTCTGCCCTCAACTCTATGTTTCAGAAACCAGTGCGGAGCATTTTAATTCTATAGTTTATAAAAAAGAGAGTCGGATCTTTTCACTAGAGGTATCAAATTCAAGAAAGCAATTATGTTTGAAAAATTTGACACGCACGAAAATATTTTGAGTTCTCATATTTTAACCAGACCTGTTAAATTTGATTAGTAATTAGTAATCAATTAACTCGACGGCTTAATTGGTAATGATCATTTTAATTGTTCTTCAAGAAAAGGCAATTATTAATTGATTACGATTAAAACAATTAAAAATAAAATCAAAAAATAATTAAAAAAAAAATTGTTTTGATCTTTTTTTTATTTTTTTTATTTTTTTAGTATTGTTGATGTGTATATTTAGTACAACAGTACTGAAAAAATCAAAAATAATAATAAAAAAAAAATAATAATAATAGTTTCCAATTAACTAAAAAAGTAATCATAAAAAATCATGATTTTTACGATTATTAAAAAAAATCAAAAATAATAAAATTTTTTTTTTTTTAAATAATCTTAAGTAATCTAAACAAGTTTTTTTTGGTTATTTTTGATTTTTTTTAATAATCGTAATTGAAAAAATGAAAATTTTTGTTTGTTTAAATAATCTTAAGTAATCTAAACAAGTTTTTTTTGATTTTTTTTAATAATCGTAAAAAATCATGTATTTTTTATGATTTTTTTTTTAATTAATTGGAAACTAATCATTTAAAATTGAAAGTAATTGGTAATCAATCATTAAATGGATTCTCTAAAAAGTAATTAATTAAACCGGTAATCATTACGATTAGTAATCATTATTTAACAGTTCTCCTTTTAACACATTTTCTATTTTTTTAACTGTCCTCATTACCTCTTCCTATGTCTCTTTTTTCGCTTTTTTATGTTCAACTCTTTTCAAATGATTTTCGAATCCAAAGGATGATCTGTCAGGAGACCACTTTACCTCAATGAGTTCGAAACATTTACATTTACATTTGTTATATGACGGGAATACCCAAGGTCAGCTCTGAAATAATTTGTTCTTTCCGCGCAGATATTTTATTTTTCTCCGTGTCCTTATTTTTCATTTAAAGTAATATCTGAATAACTCAATACGCTTTGAAACCATTTCAAGCTTGAAAAATAAATTTACCAAAAGTAATTATATATGATGTAAGTAAGTAATGTCCCGTTAGATGCACTATTTTCAAATTAATTAGAATGAAACGTTAGCAAGGGGCTGCCATTATTCACAAAGTATAGAACACATGAAATAAAAAGTGAGTGGAAATCGAAGTGGAATTACGAAATTGATAAATTTATTTGGGGTGGAAGTAGGAAAGTATGTACTTTGGAATATAATTCAATGAAATATCTGCGTTATTTTGTGTTATGCGCGCCAATCAAATCATCTGCCACATAACCAAGTTGTGGATAGAAAATTCGTTTGAATGGAATTGCGTTGGGGCACAGTGTGGCAGATAGAACTAAATATAAGAACGTTATACTGGGTCCGAGAAACTTTTGATCCGCTCTAAAGATTCGTCTTTAGTCTTTTTATCGATATTTTTCAACTCTCACTAAGCGTTTTCGAGAGTGTTCTTTATACCTAGTTTTTACCACGCGGCTCGAAATATTTGCGAACAAACTAGATAGTTGTGCACCAAATATTGTCCCATTTTCTAGGCCCATTGCTCAAATAGCTGCGAAGGAAGCGTGGGAAAGCGGCGTCTGTTGGAGTAATAGGCTGGTGAACTATGTTCTGCCAGAAGATTGGCGTCAAACATGAGTTTGGGCAGCCCGATCACTAGAGCGGAGGTGGCCACCAATGCATGCTTATGCGATAGATGATATGCCATCCAGCTCCATAATCGTTAAGGAGTTCAGTGTGAAGAAGAAGAAGAGCTATGAGTAAGGATTTGAGTTTAAATTTTTTCTACGAATTTACCCCAAACAGTTCACTGTGCAACAGCATCGCCTTACTCAATAGCAAAACCCCATACTCACTTAATCAGTCAGTCAACCAAACCAATCAACTAACTCTGCAATCAGCCCAACCAAGCAATCAGTTATTCAGCAACCCATTTACTTGATCGAGTTTAAGGAATATCAGCAACCATAAACACAAATGAAATAAGAGGATAACAGAAGATGAGACCAATGCAAGTCGTTATCACTGAGGCAAAGATATTCTTAAAAAAAAAAAAACAAATAGAAAACAACAATAAATAAAAAAAAAAAACAAAAAAAAAAAATAAATAAAAAAAGGGGAGCTCTGTGTAGCAGGATTTATACCTTATATGAATAGGAATAACAGATTTCAGTTTCCGCGTCTAACTCACAATAAGTACAAACTGTAAGGAATTTTATGTTCTGCCTTGTTAATTGAAAGACATATAGCTCAAACCCTGTTTATCGGAACAATCGATTATTTGGGTTTATATCTTATATTACTTCAATCTTGCTAATTTTCTCTCCACACATTACATATTTATTAAGTGCAAAAGCTGCAGAGTTTTACTTAACTTACTTTTTAATTTCAGGAGATAACGCCGAAAAAATCGTTTATCGGAACAATCGATTACATGGAGACTAATTGTTATATTGTTCCAATCCTGCTAATTTTCACTATTCATATTACTAATGTGATGAGTGCAAAAGCTGTAAAATTTTACGTTCGTAGCGTTTTAATTTCAGGAGTTATAGCAACAAACCCATTTATCGGAATAATCGATTAAAGGGGGTCTATATTTTATATTCCTCCAATCTTCATGATTTTCACTGCCCTCATTTTTCTTATGTAATAAGTATAAAAACTGTAAAATTCTACGTTCCCAGCGATTTAATTCCAAGAGTTATAGCCAAAAACCGGTTTATCGCAACAATCGATTATAGGGGGCTATATTACTCCAATCTCACCATTTCATGTTCATCAAAGGTATACAAATTCCAAAAGCGGTTTGAGAGCATACACACACATGCTCGAGCAAGTCTATATACCCCAGAGGAGAGCTGAGCTAAAACACTTGAAATGTAAAATATTTTTGAAATTATTGCAAATTAAAAAAAAGTACGATTTTATCTAGGGTGACAGACAATAAAATATGAAAAAAATTATAAAAAAAAAAATCGAATGACCTCGCTTCATTTGAGCGCGTGCATGTGTGTGTGTCTTAGGCACATTCAAGTAGCGCGCGAGCTTGTTTGTTGTTTGCAGGTGCTTGCGCTATCGTCATGCTTCTTGACTGCTTGATGAGTTGACGAGGTTTTCCAGGATATTAAACGTTACGTTAATGAGGACGATTATGTCGATGAATTTCCACTTAACGTTTACGTTGATTATAATGGATTAATGTCGAGTGTGTGGAGGTGGAGTATATCGAAAGGCAACAGAAGCACAAAGCTGCCAGCCAACCAAGTTACTGACTTATTGATGAGTCAAGCTAGCGATTCACCTGGCAACCAACTTTTCATCTTGTAAACAGTGCGACAGGATAACAGTTTGTTGACAAATCATTTCGATTTCTCATTGAAGGACACCTTTATAGTTCAAAAATACCCCAGAGTGCACCGAGCCAATTTCAGCCGTTTCCTTCTGTTACGTTTGTAGTGATTAATGGCGCCGATTGTGGACACCCAGTGACTTCAAGCTCTGCACCACCTGCTTTAATATCTCATTTAGTGACGTTCTTCTATAAAACTTTTTTCTCCAATAATCGTCTCAACTGCTTTTCAAAACGTCTTTGAAATCAATCCACACAACAGGACGGGAGCTTCATCCAGCGAAGACGGGAGTTTCACTACTTGTATAAATGGTTCCTTCGAGCTCGTTGAGACCCAATACTGTTAAAGGTTCAACTAATAGGTGCCTGATTTTCAACATCGAAATTTTCTTGCGTTACTGGTGCAGGATGATGGTCGAAGTCGATATTTGCACCACATTCAAGACGGTGGATCTGAGCTAGGAGAAATCCAGTTTGCCTGATGGATCTTCTTATACTGGAAGTTGGTACTTTATATTTAATTATTTCGAGTACCGGCGGCGTCAAGAAATCTGCCTTGCTTGGACCAAGAAGCCAACGATTCCTTGTTGGCCCATTAAGGCAATTAAGTCCTCAAGCACAGGAACCCCTATAAGGGAAGCGCTAACATTTGCTTTCTAACTTGTTGCAGTCTGCTCTTCGTCTTTCTTCGCTTCCATTAAGTTGCTAGAAGGCTTACAAAGGCGTCATTGGCAGTACTTGTGGCAGCAGTCTCTATTCTCCCCAAAAAATCAGAGTTCGCCCCCTTAAGTGTGTCTTTAAACAAAGTCGACCCCACTAAACTCTTTCCTCGAACAAAGTCTACCGCCCTGAAGTCTGCCCTTATACAGAGTCGACCCCACTAAAGTCTTTCCTTAAACATAGTCTATCCCCCTGAAGTCTGTGCTTGAACAAAGTCGACCCCACAAAAGTCTTTCTTCAAACCGAGTCTATTCCGCTGAAGTCTTCTCTTAATCAAAGTCGACCCCACTGAAGTTTGCCTTTTAAAAGAGTCGACCTAACTGAAGCTTCCTCTCCTTCACATAGATGGTTTACCATAGCTAGCCCATGAGTTAATCACGTTCACACAGAGTGAGCGCGCTGGAGTATTTATCCTTTCCATTTAGTTAAGAGTTATTCTTGAGCTCTGACTGTCGAAAGGAAGAACGCGCATAGCAACTTAGTCCGTCAGTTTGTTAGTCCATCAGCCATCGTCATGCGATAATACAACCTGTGCTGTTTAGCTTCGTTTAGCTCGTTTTAGTGATGAGTTCAGTTGGTTGGTTGGTTGATTTGCGAATGAGCAGGTCGTTAGGGAATCAGGTTGATTATTGTTGATGCTGGCTGCCCCCTCCGGCCAAAATATCCATCTATCGTTTACTGCCTGATGACTACTTCACTTAATGCAAATTTCAAATTGAGTGCTGCCTGAAGCATTTTTCCGCTTTGCTTTGCCTCTTCGAATGTGTGCGTGGGAGCAGCCCTTCCCACTGTAACCGTGGACCAACAATCGTATACGCTAATACGCCATTTTTTAGACTTTCCAAGCTGTCTTACCCATTGCACTCACCCAACTTAGCTCATTCCAGCTTTTTCGCGCGCATCCATTCAAAACGGTTGTTGACGTCGTCATCTCTCATTGTATAGCCTCATTTTAGGCGCCATTACTAGGTACATACTCGTTGCACTACTCGCGTTGTGTTGTTGTACCTGCTTGATTTTTTTTTAGTGCGGTATAATGAATCAGTTGAAGTGTGTACTTGGGTAATGTTGTTAGCGATATGCATGTGTTTGTTTTGTTCGAGGTTTGAAGGACTCTACTACTGGCTGACGAGATTTGTATGCGTAACTTATCATAGTCATCCGAATCGCAAGTGATGCTAAACGAGTAATGCGCTGCTTAACGATGCTTTTTGCATATTAAATATGGAATAGATACTTATTATAATGTGTGAACAAATTAATGGGAATATAGAATGTCCTCCGAGGTTGGAATGAGTTGTGAGGGGACTTAATAGGCGTGTAGGACATGAACTCCTTTAATGGTATATTTTTTTAGCACTATAGCTGGCCCCCCCATAGTAGTATTATAAGCATCTAGGAGTGAGCTCTGTTGAACTGTCTTAATGGTTACGTCTTCAAGCTCCGAGAAAGCGAGACTGTCCGAATCTAAGCAGTAAAGCATCCCAACAAATGCTGCATGGTGCCGCAGTGAGCAGTGACTTACAGCTTGAAGGCTGATCCTACTTCCTTCACGTTGCTTTCATTCATCTTTTGAAGACCAGATAAACGACATGAAACAAGCAGAAGGTTTCGCAGACTCATATAAATCTCTTCGTCGTCTGTTGGGCTAGTTAGTACAGGCAGGTTTTCGTAAGAGATTATGTCGGCTCCACACCCGAAAAGGGACTACGAATATATTTAATATTCCCCCAAAGCTCTTACAGCATGTTTTTCGTTGAAAAAACAACAACAACAAGAACAAAAATGCTTGCTGGCTCCGTTTCCTTCTTGAAACCCCCACATCGGTGTGAAGGGTCTATGGAGACCTTCGAAAATCTTTCCTAACTTAAATTAAAAAGAAATGCCTAATAGAGGCCCTGCTTTTACGTGGCTATTCTTCAACAGTTATAGGGTCCTGAAAAGGTCGAATAAACCCAACAACTCCAATTACGCTCGTTAGAGTGCTGACCGTCTTTGGGTTTCAAAGGATGCATCCGCGATTCAATTAAACAACTCTTGATCAAAAGTTTAAACAACTGTGCTGTGTTGGACGTTGATACTCACTAGGTATATCAATTCCGGGGCTTGGGGATTATAAAATCAGGTCTCAAAAATTCGGAAATAGTTAAAATTCAAATAACTAGCATCCCCAGTGCTCACCATTGCAAGAGTGTCGGATCTAGTGTAATTATCACCTTACGATGCCTCTTCATTTCCCATTAAAATATCTTCGAAGTTGCGTTAAGACACTCATGCCTCACCCACACTTAGCCATCGGCGCCATCGCTGTCTACGTTTATTGATGTTTGTTGTTGGTTTATTCTTCCGTCGCCCTAGTGCGTCGGCACGGCTCCCGTATGTAGCCTAATCCTTACTTTGAACCCTTAGAAGCTCTGCCTTATACTCCTGTGATATTTGGGTAATTTTGGTATATTTTTTCTTATGATGTCCACTCGGACTCAGGTTATACCTTGGAACTTTTAATTTCGGAGAGGCAAACTAGTCACGATTCTTTATCCTAGGCATTGCAATTCGATATCAAACTTTAAAGAATTTGCCTATACGGTTACCTTGAGTCGCTTCGGAACAATCTGAATGAGAAATTTCAGCAACGACGGAAAAATGGACTTTCTAGGTTTTAAAGGGTTCAAGATTGCTGCAGTTTACTGTGGTTATAAGCGTAATGCTTTAAATTTATTGTCTAATATATTTGAATTCCTTTTCCCACCAGAAATAACGCGGTTCATTCCATCCGCTGTTTACTCGATAAAGACCGCAGGAACTTTGCTCCAAAATCTACGGTTCATTATTGTTCAATATTGACCTTTTCGAAAAAATGAACGATTTCCTCTCGATAATGTCCATCGTTTTTTTTTCCTTTAGAATACGGAAGAATGATGCGTAATAGAGTTAATAAAGCGACGGCTGCACTGATGCACAGAGTTGGGTCTTGAGGATCACCTGCGGTTACCATTACTATACTCGTTATTCCAATTTTTTATATGTAACGAATTCCTCTTAATTGTTAATTTAATTTATTTTAACGATTACTGTAATTAAACAGACCTGTTAAATAATGATTACTAGTCGCAATAATTACCGGCTTGATTAATTACTTTTTTGAGATATTTACTGATTGGTTACCAATTACTTAAAATTTTTAATGATTCTTTTCCAGTAAATTAGAAAATAGTCAAAAAAATAACGATGTTTTACGATTATTAAAAAAAATAAATTAAAAATAATCAAAAAAAGTTGTTGTGATTACTTTTGAAATTTTTTAAAATTATTTTTGACCTATCTCAGTATTGTTGTAGAAGCATATAAATATACACATAAACAATACTGAAAAAAATAAAAAATAATCAAAAATAATCTAAAAAAATTAAAAAAAAAAATATAAAAAAAAATTAAAAATTAACAAAAGTAATCAAAACAACTTTTTTTTCTATTATTTTTTATTTTATTTTTTCTAATCGTAATCAATTAATAATTGCCTTTTCTAAAATTAATACTGCTTTTATTTTTGTCGTAATTTAAATTAAAAGTAAAGTTACAACTAGAGTAATCGTAAACTGGTAGCAAACGTAATTATACCTTTCATGAACATGAAATGGTATATTAACTTTGGTCCGATGTTTGTAACGTTTAGAAATATAAGAGATAGACCCACCATTAAGTATACCAAATTGATCAGGACGATGAACTGAGTTGATACAGCCATGTCCGTCCGTCTGTCCGTCCGTCCGTCCGTCTGTTTGAACGCAAACTAGTTCCTCAATTTTTGAGATATATCGATGAAATTTGGCACACGGATGTATTTTTGTATTATATTAGACATTTGTCGGATCCGGTATAATCGGGTCACTATAGCATATATCTCCCATACAACCGATCGTTCAAATAAGAGGATTATGACCATTGCTCCCTCATTTTTAAAGATTAAAACTTGAAACTTGGTGAGATATTTTCCTATGCATAGTAAAAGATTTCGTAATAAAGTCAGCAAGATCGGAGCTATATATAGTATATATCCCATACAACCGATCATTCAGATAAGGGGATTATGTCCATTTCTCCCTTATTTTAAAAGATTAAACTTGAAACTTGGTGAGATATTTGACAAAGTTTTAGAGAACTTTAAACAATGCGTATTTAAGTTTGCACGTATTCATGAAGGGTATAAAGCCTTCGGCACAGCCGAAGACAGCGCCGTCCTTACTTGTTTTTAACCTGTGTTATCTATTACACCCAATGTAATGATTACTGTATTCGTAATTAAACTTTTTTTATACACGTACATACAGGGTGGCTGATGAAAGCCGCTACCAAAAAAAAATTAAATAACTTCTTTTCTATTTAATGAATCTGGTTAATTTTTTTTTTATTTTGCAGATTGACTTTTACATTTAACAAAAATGGATAACTGGGACACTGAAACAAGAATTTGGATTGTCCGCCGCTATCACGCACTGGAGTCCGTAGTTTCGGTTCAAAGAGAGTATAGATGGACCATAATAAGACTTGTAAACAATTTTGCCGAGCATGGGACAGTCAACATAAGACCTTACCATCGAAACCCTTCAGTTCGAACGGAGGAAACAATCGCTGCTGTAGCTGCTGCCATACAAAACAATCCACGTGTTTCGACAAGAAGCTTATCTGCTCAAATGGGTGTAAGCAGACAGTCATTACAGTCAATTATGCACAAAGATTTAGACTTATTCCCATATAAAATTCAAATGGCCAACAAACTGAACGCTGCAGACTTGCCGATTCGCTTGGAATTTTGCCAGAAGATGCTTCAAATGGTGGAAGAGGATGGAAACATGTTGAACTGTCTTTTCATGTCTGACGAGGCCCATTTCGATTTAAACGGCAACATAAACAAACAAAATTGTCGAATATGGAGTGCTTCCAACCCACAGATACTCCATGAGACGGAATTGCATCCACTTCGTGTCACAGTGTGGTGTGCAGTTTCATCACGCTGCATTGTCGGGCCCTACTTCTTCGAAGAAAACGGTCACACCGTTACGGTTACTGGAGACCGTTACTTGAGCATGTTGAGAGAGTTTTTCTATCCAGAATTACGCCGAATGAGAATTTCTTTCAACTCTGTGTGGTCTTGTGGGGTTATTGCAAACAGGAAGTCTTCAAAGCAAAACCAACAAATTTGAATGAACTAAGGCAATCCATTCGAGAAACAATTGCGGCTATTCCTGTCTCAACTCTCCAAGCAGTAATGAACAACTTTTTGGTAAGATTCCGCACATGCATCGACGAGCAGGGGGGCATTTAAATTCCATTATTTTTAAAACTAATTAAGCTATATTTAATAAAATTTAATGAGCTTTAACATGAATAAAAGAAAAATGAATTCCATACACTGAAAAAAAATTATTTGAGTTTCTTAATGTAGCAAAATTCATCAGCCACCCTGTATCTAGCTTTTTATTAAACCTTTAATTTAGTTGGCTCCCGTTATATTTGACCCGATCGTAATTTAAATTTTATTAGAAATCGTAGTCGTTAATTAATTAACAATTACAGTAATCATAATTACAGTAATCCTTTCAATTGTAATCTTTACCGTTTGAAATAATAATTTTAAGTTTTTTATAATTACTATTGCTATTTTTAGAATTTATAAGAGTTAAGATTTCGGGTTGCAGTTGGTAATCTATCACACTCAATATAATAATTACTGTAATCTTAATTTAACCTCACTGTTATGAAAAATTTATGTAATATCGGTTTTTTTTGTTATTGCTCTAATCAATAATTAAGATACCTGTGATTAAAATTACTTCAATCGACATTTCAACATTTTGGTTATTTTATTAAAATTATGATTACTGTTAACGTAATCGCTTTGTACAAGTAATCATTAACGCCCAACTTAGCAAAAATAAAAACATTTCTTTAAAAAGCTTTAGGGGAGGAATAATTTTTCACTTCAATGCATTCAAATTATATAATCAAAATAGACTTTGTAATAAAAATAATTAAATTTTTAATCTTTAATTGTCTCTTAAGAAATTTACCACTCCAGCAAACGCTCATTATCTCGGTGTGGCTGCATTGCCCTCCACTGAAGTGCTAAACAAACGCACAAATGGAAAATTGTGCAATAAGCGTAAATTTTTCATTTGCATAAAAATTGCTTGGACATCAATGGAATAGAAAAGTAAGAAAAGCAAACAAGTAAGGATAAAAATTATTAAAGTCAAAAGAAATGAAAAAGTAAATAGATAAAATGAAGAATTGATAATCTACGAGGCTTTTGTATAGTAGCCAAGAAAATATAAAAGAAAGTAATAAGATTTATGAAAGAAAGAAATAAAAAAAGTAAAAAAAGGTGAAATGAAAATTGAGTTTGAATTTCAATAAAAATTTCTACAAATCAGCAAATAAGAAATTGATTCATTCATAAAAAAGGGCCACTGCGTTGAGCTTTGTAAGCCTGTACTAGGAAAAGTTCATAGTAATTATTTCTTAATGGCAAAAGTAGTTATGAAAGGTGTCTTTAAAAGAAAATAAATATCAAAAGCAATTCAAGCAACTTCTTGGCGAGTATCTAATATGTAGTTGTTGTTGGGGAAATTCAATCTCTGAAACTTCTTTTGAGTTAGTTTTTCTTATTTAGGCTGACGATGTGGTTACTTAAGGAGATTTATGCTTTCTGGTTGTGGTGTAGTTGTTATGACTGCGAGTTGCCCGAACCAATACCCGAGGAGGAAGTGGAACTCACCTATTGAATTGATAAAAAGAAATAGATGATGGTTTGAAATGCCATGCCCTTGCTACCAGACGGAAGAGTCTTTTTAGCTGCAAAGATGTAGAAACGCTGCTGTCTACGCTTCCTCAATATGTCCAGCAAGTCTAAGCGACATAGTTTGAAGGAAGCTGCAAGCCCACACCGGTATTCAAATAATTCTAAATCTCGGCGCACTTAAACAAATTAAATACGTCCTCATAGTCAGCCACACTTAACTCTGCAACACACAACAAATTAAGCTCTGAATAAACTATTCACTTCACAATTACGTCTCGTTGAAATGATTTAATTTAATCTATGAAACTAAACACGCCTCTCAACTAGCGAATAATAACAATAAATTACTTTGTACAAGTACACAAAGTTAGTTGATGCCGCCAACAAATAATTTGAGTAAATTGAATTAATTAAATAGAGTAAAATAGCAGCAGTAAATAACTAAAACTAATGTGAATTAGTGATGTTACGGTAGTGAGTTTAGCGAAACCGGATATCTCAAACTTGCTTTGTACGATTCGCAGTTGGAATCAAAATCTCAAGTGGAAGTAGGTTACACTCACACTTGTGTTCGGGTTTCCTTTGATACAGTATGTGTTGTTTTTTTAAGAATGATATTTTAATTTCTTTGTCGATGAGCTAGATTCAAAACAGTTTTTTTTTTACTTTCTACGCAAAACAAAAAAATGTATACAAAAAATTAAAAAAAGAAAATTGTTGTAAAAATTAAAAAAAAAATCCTCAATAAAAAATTATAAAATATTTATACATATATATTTTAAAAATCGATTATTTTTTTCACTAATCGATTTTTCACAAAGAGACTTATCTGTAAAGAAAAAATCCGCACTTCCCTATTTTATAAAAAAAATATAAAAAAAATTTATGTAAATATTTTAAAATATAAATATATGCATATACATCATAAAAATCTATCATTTTCCTCATAAATCGATTTTTTACAAAGAGAATTATCTGTAAAGGAAGAATCCGCACTTCCCTATTTTATAAAAAAAAAATATAAAAAAAATTTATGTAAATATTTTAAAATATAAATATATATATATATACATTATAAAAATCGATTATTTTCTTCATAAATCGATTTTTTACTAAGAGACTTATCTGTAAAGAAAAAATCCACACTTCCCTATTTTGGAGCAAACAGATTTTTACATTAGAACTATTATTAGAAGGTTCGAGAAAGTTAAAATATTAAGTAAAAAGAAAGTTTTTTTTGAAATGTTTACAAGATAGGGAAATGCGGATTTTTTCTTTACAGATAAGTTACCTTAAAATATTAAGTAAGAAAAATTATTGAAAAAATTTTATAAATATTTTTTTAACTTAATAATTTAAGCTGAGGTACTCGATAAATAAATAATAGTTCTAATTAAAAAATTTTGTTTGCTCCAAAATAGGGAAGTGTACATTTTTTTTAACAATAAATCGCTTTGTGAAAAATCGATCTATGAAGAAAATAATTCTTTTTGTTCATATTTCGATTTTTTATACCAAAAAATGCCTTTTTTAAAGCATAAGTAAAAATATATAATGAATAACACTGGTCTAAAAGGTTTTGGACTGGAGCAACCAAAAATCTTTCCCAGGGTAATTTTGTGTGCTGAATTCGAATCTGTAATTGGTTTTTCTCTATCACGTCAGGTTTTCGAGATACAAAAAAGTTTTTATTCGTTTATTAAATAAAAAATCATTAGTTTATTAAAAAATTTACGAATTTTCAAAAGTGAATGGCATTTTTGGCCCGTTGTTTGTATTTTGTTGAGTCGGTTTGACGTAATAGACCCCAGCAATAGTCTCCCAGCATGCTTTTGTCCCAAACTCTTTGATAACTCCTCTGAATTTAAATTAAATCTTGGTGATCACGCTCCCCTTAAACGTCGCTCACGGCATCCAGGTTTTCGGAAAAAAATCTAAATGCGAATGCAGAAAATGGATTTAGAGTGACATTCGTGCACCTAATGCTTGATAATTTTTTAATAATCCAGCAACAATTTGTCTGTTGTTTCCAAGAAAACCGTCTACGATTTCCAGGCTGCATATTTTTCCTCCAATAAATATTGTGAAAAATTTTCAACACTTAATAGCTTTCTGATCTGAAGGCCTAAAAATATGCCTTCTTTGATTTTAGCATATGAAATTTTAGGAAAAACCTGAAACAAATATTTCAATGCTGCACCATCCTTGTCCAGAGCCTAGAAACTCTGCGTCTTGCTTCGTTAAATGTAAATCCCGAATGAGCTCATTCAGCTCAGCTTGAGTCACTAGAGGGCGTTCATCATCAGCCTCATACAAACTACCACTGTTGGTGAAAGATTTATCGGACTCACTGGTCGTAGCACTGGGAATGACTGGTACTGGATAATTAGCGAACGTTGAACTGGTTTGGAAACCGATGGCACATTCACGTAAATCAATTTTTTTCGATTTTTCATATTAAATCCAGCAACTTTTGTTAAACAGAAGTAACATTCGGTTTGGTGGTAACTTGACTCTCTCCAAAGTACTGGAATAGAAGATTCGAAATAGATCTTTTTGCCATTTGACCACTTGTACAGGGTGAATAGAGATAAAACTGGCATTTTGTGGTCAAATCTGGCAACTCTAATGTCATTTATGTTCAGTTTGGTTTGCCATTTCATCATGAACAGGTTGACAAAAGAACAACGCTTGCAAATCGTGCAAATTTATTTCGAAAATAATGGTTCAGTTCGCGAAGTTTACCGTGAGCTCCGTCCATTTTATGGTCGACATAATCGTCCATCAGAGCAATTAATTCGGTTAACCATGGATCGTTTTCGCACTACGTTTACTCTATGTGATAATACGCATCCGCAGAGACGTCGAACAGTGCGCACCGAAGAAACAATTGCCGCTGTAGAGCAAAGTGTTGAAGAGGACCCGAATGAATCGATTCGCCACCGTGCACAGCAATTGGAGCTTTGTCCATCAACTTTATGGAAGATTTTGCGCAAAGATCTTGGCTTGCGACCTTACAAGATCCAGCTTGTGCAAGAATTAAAGCCGCGAGACCATGCAATGCGTCGTGATTTTGGTGTATGGGCCGAAAATGAGATTGATTTCGATGCTGATTTTCATCGCAAAATTTTGTTCAGTGATGAGGCTCATTTTTGGTTGAATGGCTACGTCAACAAGCAAAATTGCCCCATTTGGAGTGAAGAGATGAGACCCTTGAAACGCCATTACATCCACAAAAACTGACTGTTTGGTGTGCTCTATGGGCTGGTGGAGTCATTGGGTCATACTTCTTCCGCAATAATGCTGGAGAGGCAGCTACCGTTAATGGAGACCGGTATAGAGCCATGATAACCGACTATTTTGTTCCCGAATTGGATGGCATGAATGTGGATGAGTTGTGGTTCCAACAAGACGGCGCTACATGCCACACAGCGCACGTCACAATCGATTTATTGAAGGAAACATTCGATGAGCGCATAATTTCGCGGAATGGACCTGTCAATTGGCCACCAAGGTCGTGTGATTTGACACCATTGGATTATTTTCTTTGGGGATATGTGAAGTCGCTCGTCTACACCAACAAACCAGAAACGTTAGGGGGAATTGGAAGCCAACATTCGTGGCGTTATTGCCGACATACGGCCCCATATGCTCGAAAAAGTGGTTGAAAATTGGACCTGTAGAATTGGCTTTATTCGAGCCAGCCGCGGCGGCCACATGCCCGAAATCATATTTAAACATTAATGGCATAAAATTATCCTTCCAATAAAGCCAAATTGATGGACCTTAAAACGATTTTCTTCTGTTTTATTTCAATTCGAAGTTCTATACCCCTAAAAAAACACCCTTTATAAAAGAGTTCTGCAACTATTGTAAAACATTGTTGGTGTCCACGGCTTGTCCAAGTTTCTGACAGAAAACCCAAAATAATGCAAATAGGCATATTTTAATGAGTCTGATATTGCATGTCCTTTTTTCCAACCAAATATTCACCACACACAAAGCAGAAATAGCTTGAATTAGCTACACACGATCTTACTGTCTATTATTATAAAGATTTATGGCTATCTACGCCCTTCCGAAGGAATTGTAGAAACTGACAAACGATTACTAGGACTAAATAAAATATGTACCGGTCTAAGAGGCAACTCACTAAGCTCCCAGTAGAAAAGTTGGCAAGCGCTTTCTTAAGAAGGCATTACAGAACAGCTTCTTAGCAAGAGCAAGGCTCGTTTCCGCAGCGGACTACGATACCGCTTCCTGTTTCCCTTCTGGCGAAGCGAAGTGGTAAGGTGTCAAGCATTAGAGCCTGCAAATGCAACTAGGCATATATGGAGTGCTTGCAGCGAACTCTTTTTATAAGGCACTCCTTCGGAAGTGAAAAGGCACCACCTTGTAATCTGGCCCATTTCAAAAACGAATAATTAACGAATTCATCGAGCTGGTAAGGCCCTCTAAACTCCGAAGAAGAGCTTTCGTACGTGATTCTTACACCTTCCATTTTCACTGGGCTGCTTTAATGATCCATTGTTGGATAGTTTGAACAAAGCTAACAATTCTACTGTAAAAGCGATAATATAATTCCTTCGCCTTTTTGTCTGGTTTCGGCGTTTGGTATAACAAAGGGCTTCTGAAGTTATCAAAGTGTGTCGGAATTCCAGACTGCCTCTTCTAATTACGTGTTTTATAGGAAAGGCAGTGACTAATTTTCATTGAATAAAACTATTCAAACTGTTACCAAAATCTACCACTTTTTTCTCTAAATCTACCATAGCATATTTCTTCGTAATCCTACCGATCATTAAAAGTTTCAAGTCAGAACACTTCGCATGTTTAAAACAATAGCAAAGTACTATGGTGAGCTACTTTTAACTGTGGTGAAAGCATTTTCTAAAACTGAGATGTTGAAATTATATTCACCTCATAACTGTCAAAAACTTCGAATGTAAGCTATAATTGTAAACATTTTACTCAGAAGGCAAATGAAGTGAACAAGTTTTCTAAAGTGTTAAAAATATTTTCCATTTTGCCAAATGCAAAGGAAACTGCTAACAATTGGTAATTTATAATTAATTTATATTTCTTAAATTTATTGTTTAAATTTAATATTTTTTAACGTTTAATAACGCATTGAATTAAAATAAAATAATAGAATACCATGTGAATGCATACATATATAAACATTCTTAGTTATCAAAATTTTAACTTGCACCATGAGGTAAAATTCTGACGTTCATATTCACCACGATAAATGTCAGAATTGTTTCTTCGCTCTGTCAAAATTTATCTTTTTCATGCAATGGACACAAGACCTTTATTACAGTTTGACACAGGCTACTTTATATGATCGATTGCTGTTATACAAAACACCGATTTCAAACAGTGGAAATCAGAATCGAAAGTCTAAATCGATCGCAATTTTCGATATTCGGTATCGCATTCTATGCACCGTATCATCTCCAATGTGAACACAGGAAAAATAGTGAAAAATTAGACTCGCAAAAGTATGTATCTCCTGTATCTGGCCAGCCCATCATCAATGTGTGGGGTCGCATGTCCACCGGCGCCAAGCATGTCAATAACAGCAACCCCAATCGCGCTGAAGTGAACGCTTTTACAATAAGTGCCATGTTTACTAGCTCTTCAAGATAGCCACAAGAATGTGTTTGGTTACTTGAGGTTAAAAGCGCCGTTTACGCTTCGGATATTTGTACTGCTGCCTTCTCGCTCAAGCATTTGTTTGTTTGCCAACAAGTCAGTTGAAGATGTAAGCATATCTAAAACGGCGTTTGTGTGACGGAAGGCTCGCACATATTGCTTCCTAAGAGAAAAGTTTTTAGCCAAGATTGGGAGGCGTAAACTGTGTGGATATTTAATTTTCTTATTTCAGTTGAAGTGATTTATTTGCAATTGGGTTTATTTTGTGGTTGAAAAGTAAAAAGCTTGAGGGTTTAAGATGAAGGTATATTAGTTGTTGTTGGCTAAGACTTAGTTTAGTTTAGGTTGAAAGGGCTAGACTGCAAAGTAGGAAAAGAGTATTAGAACGACACCTACGCCGTAGGCGGGCTCTACCCCTGAACAAGGAAATTGTGGAGTCAATGATTTGAATTATCCTCTTTATTTCGAATTTCGGGACCTCGGTTCGGTCATTGAGAAACTTTTGATCGCGAGTAACCAAACGTCTTCTGCTTATTTGTGGCCATTGCAATAGCAAGTGCTGAACGCATTCCTCCCCTTTGATACAGCTGCTGCTGCGACATTAATCATAAGAGCTTATTCGCTTATTTTTATAGCTTTCTTGCTCGAAAGTTGTTACAAAAACGGAAAAATTTTCCGAAATTATATGAACGGTCGTACCCCTCCTAGAGAGCGCGCGTGAGTCCGAAACCCGTTCCCCATCGTCGGGCATGGATACCAAATGATTTACGGCAGTACAATGGTCCGTAAGGCGGAAACAGATCTCTAGTCTCAGGTCTAGCACAAATACTTAGCAGCAGTAGCCCAAGTCTCATTGAGGTACTTAGTCCCCCATTTCTTTCGAATGGATTTTTAGTTTTTCTGATCCAACTTGACCTCCAAATAGGCAAAATACATTTCTGATACAGGGGTCTTCCAATGCTTCCACAAATGATATCCATATTAGGGTATGCCGAAGAAGATCCGAGGCCTGAAGGTAGTAATTGTCTAAGCTGTCGTCAAACTTAAACTACAATGGAAATCTGCAAGTGTGAGCTTCGGAAAAGTTAAGCTTGTATACAGCACTAAGAAGCGGTGCCTCTCAGGTGGGCTCCTTAACCCTAGAAAGATAACGCTATTCTATCCAAAAAATCATCCACCACCAATAATGTTGATTTTCCTACAGGCTGGTAAGTTCATGGAACAATTTTTCGTCATCCTTTGCTAGTTTTTGGTTGGAAAAAGAAAGTACACACTTAAGATGGCGGAACGCCAAGGGATATCAGAAAAATGTTCGAATAATCATCAACTTCCTGAGACTTCCGTTAGAAGTTTTTGATGAAAATGAAATTGATGTACCAATAAGCCAACGTTCAAGTAGCGCTAGAACAACAACTTTATTTGCGTAAGCTGGTCTCGGTACTGTCTGAGATCTGTAAAAGACACAGTTCCAGTGAAAAAAATCCTGCGAAGACCCCCACAAAACTCTCAGAGCTAATAATAAGCGGCTGAAAATAGCCTTAAATATACATAACAGGAAGTTCAAGCGGCCCCTGCTTAGACTTAATGCTTCTTTCAGCAAGAAGGTATGAGGCAGAAGAACTTAAAGTAAGAGCCCCAAACTGTGATTAAACTGGATGAAACTGCTGAGTTTGAGACCGCGGAACACCTTGATCGTGAGCCAGAACTTCGTTTATGCAAGATTACTCTTTTCAAGTTTAGTATTTTAACTCCTTCCCCTATCTTTGAGGTAGTTGACCTTCCTCCCTCGCAAAAACAAGGCTTAGACATCTGTCAACAACACAACTTCCGCATTGCCATTTGAATTGCTTGACAGCAGCTGAGTGCATTTGCATTTTTACAATAAAATTCATAATCGAAATCAATTTTTTAAATGCATAAAAAAATTGGAAATGTTATGTTAATGTCAAAAACTTCAGTTGACATTTCACTTGTGACTGTTGTGAATGTTATGCAATCGCAAGTCAATAACAACAAAAAGCAACAACAAATAAAGTCACTTAATATTTTTTTTAAGGAACGCGGGAGCAAAAAATTGCAGTTTCTAAACAAACTTTCGAACGAAATCATGGTACATCTATACCAGTGATGCTCACACACGTATGCTGGCACATGGGTTGAAGGACACATGAGTGGAAAGGTGAGAAAACTCATTACTACATCCAAAAAAAAAAAATAAATAAATTTAATTTTCTACCCAGCTGTGCTGATTTGTATACCTAGTCTTGAGGTTCATACCGTCGAGAGGCTCATACCGTCCACAGGCTTTATGCCTAAGAGTAATGTGTAGAACTAGTATAGTTTTCGAGATTGCGTTGCTGTTGGTAGTAGGTTCTCAGTCGATTTATTTGTGTTCGCTAGAAAACTCATTCGTAGCGTCCATTGTCGTCCATCGGCTGTGAAGATGGGATGCCTCCAGCAACGGTCTCTGAATCTATAATCTGATTCTCTCAAATAGAGAGTGGATAATGTAAAGAAATGGCGAGGCTGATTTTAACTTGATTGGGACTTTGACTGACAGAGCAAGACTGTTTTGAGTTCAAGCATCAATAAGCTGCGAGACTTGCGGACAAAACTTGCAGGGGAAGACGAAGCGTGTGATATTCTTTTGACCGCATTTCCATGTAGAAACAAAGACAGTAGAAGTAGCGCTCGGTGAGCGTCACACGCCGTAAAACTTGTTCCAAACATGTTGCCAGCTGCTGATTACAGGAACATCTCGAGTTACTGCTAACCCAATTTCTAACCTATGAAGCGAGGAACCACAAAGAGAGCCCAAATGGAGAGAACGCATAACGCAGTGCCTGATATATACATCATCATTGTCATTTATTGGCGCTTAGCCGCCTAGGCGATTCTGGAAGTTGTGTACCAAAGCACGCCAGTCATCCCCTTGCATCGATAACTGACGCCAATAAGATACACCAAGGGAGTTCAAGTCATCCTCCAACTGTTTTTATAACTCAGTCGATGCCGCTCCTTCCTCTGCTGCCGAGTTCGGTTGTCGATAGGAAAACCTTCTAGGCTGAAGCGTCTTTTTCCATTAGCATAGCATGAACGAGTCAGCGGAGTCTTTGTGCTTCTATTCGCTGCACTATCGTCAGATTTATTGAGAGAAAATGTTATGGCCCTTGGAGTAAAGAGAGAGAAAAGTTATGTGGAAAATCTATAATCCTTCCCATGATGCCAACGGCGAGTATCGGAGGAAATTTAACCCTGATTATACATTATTCAGTAGTTATAGCCCTCGAATGTTGTTGTTGTTGTGGTAACGACAAAAATACTCCCCGAAGGTTTTGGGGAGTGTTGTCGAATTAACAGTCCTTGGCCGGACTTAAACCCGGTACCCTCCGGTACTCGCTTGCGGTATTGCCCGACTGCCGTGGTAGCGATTCATGACCAGTGAAACCTTCTAGGTCATGTCACCCCTCCTTCCGTAAGGAAGGATAAGGTGGGTAATGAGAGGTGAGAGGCATCATATCCGTAGATCAACCATCGAGTTGCACGTCATTACCTTTGTGCATATAAGTCGCCTCTTACGACCGGTATGCCTACCTGGGGCATATTCTAAACCCCTAACCCGCAGGGGTAATAGCCCTCGAATCGTGGCATTGATAAGATAGTAGTGCTACCTCGATTGTATGGTGAATATTACAGATCTGAGTGAGAGAATGAGGAATGGAAACCCGGGCTTTTGGAGAATATAAAGCTCTGTTTTGATCAGAAAACTGGTCTTTCCAGCTGAGCTTAGAGAAAAGCAGGCAATTTCGGTCAAGAATTAGCTCGCTAACTAAATAGTCTCATAGTAAAAACTTTATCGGATGGTGCGCGGATCGGTTACAAGGACTTTCCGTTCGAAATCGATTTAGCTAAAGATTTCTGCAACTTTTCTTGGCGGTTTTAAATCCAAACATATTGTTGGACGATTGCAGAAATATATACTAACAATGGAGAAAATGTTGATATGAAACTAAATCTTTCCAACGCGGATTAGAAAGTAGAAAAGTTAGACTTTCTGATCGAACAAAGCCCATCAGTTGGACATCAAGAAGTGAAGAAAGATAAACTAGTGGTTTCACACGACTGCGCTTAACTGGAAGCGACTTAACACGGGTTGGGAACTGGGTGACAACAAAAACCACAACAATAACAACAAGCATTTTTCTTCTTTGTAAAAAACCGTCTGACTGGCAGACTATTGTAGTTAACAGAGAACTTTTTCGAATCGTGTGTGATCGTGTGCATGAGAACTCTTATAATCTGCGCCCACGGGCTAAACAAAGAGCTACACTGTTCAAACCTCTCAAACACATTGCATAACTAAAAGTGCAAATCTAAGTAAGTTTTGACATTTAACGCGCACAACAATGCAATTCGATTATGTGACGTATGCTCGCTCCGTTGCTGTGACATTTTTATTGAAGTTTGTTTGCGCTCACACTCCACGCTCTAAATTGTGTTTGCTGTCAGTGGAGAATTGAAATTTGTGAATTAAAAATTGCACATCAACTAAACTCTACACGCAATGCATATTTTTCAATTTTGTGCAATCGACTAAATGGAAATGGAAATAAGAAATACAAAATTTGAAATAAAATAGAAAATAACAAAACTTTTTCAAGTAACTCTTAAGTATGCGCTTATAAGTTTAGCGACGAAAAGTTTAGTGAAATTTTCTAATTTGGGGATAAAAGTCAAGTAGTTGCGGAATATTTTGAAGGGGACAAAATAGTGAGAACTATGTGAGATAGTGTTCAAAGGATGTAGGGACGTATTTTAAGAAGACGCAGAGTTTGTGATTTTGAACTTTTTGTTTTGCTATCAGCAAAGAAAGAATCAGAAAGGCAGATAATTCAAAGGGTGTGTGTGGGACCTATTAGGAGATCCAAACTAGCCAGTGAAACTCCAAAGCACTTCATCTATTTTAGAACCAGCTCAACAAGAAAATCTGTGACATCCCTTGCACTAAGTAGGCGACTGAGAAGTGAAACCCTCTCTACACGGCTAAAAAGTTGAGCTCAAATTTTAAGCCGTTTGTGGGTTTAAGCAATTTTAGCAGGTAACATCAAAAGTGGTTTGAAAAAGGTTCTTCAAAACGGGGGCCGAGGGTATTTCTGCCATGGAATGCTTCTTAGCAAAAATTCATCTGCTTTGCTTTGCAGATGACGTTCGGAGTCGGAAAAAACAAGAGCTTCCGCCAATTTGTATAAAAAATTGGAAACAGCACGAAACAAATTGGTAAAAAAGCTCTCGCCGAATATTTAAAAAATTTTTTTTTTATTATACTTGAATTGTAATAAAAGTAATGAAGGGACTGAAATAACTATAAAACATATTTTAAAATAATTATAATAATTTATTAAATGTATAAGTGTAGGAAATTGTCGGGATTCTAAGCAGCAACCTTCAGAGCAAAAGTCTAGTACATATTCATTAGGCTACTGGCCCGTTTTCACCGTCGTTGCCTAAATTGGAGTTTTATCAATCAGTTTTCAACAAACCCTTACCGTACGTTGCATTAAAAGTTAATTAAAAATTGTTTTCCAAACCTCAGTTGCAATTGTTTAAAAAGGGATCACTTTCGTTGATTTGACAATTTTTTCCAAACGGTTAACAATGATCATAGTAAACGTAAACAATGGTTGATCTACGCATATGATGCCTCTCACCTCTCATTACCCACCTTATCCTTCATTACGGAAGGAGGGGTGACATGACCTAGAAGGTTTCACTGGTCATGAATCGCTACCACGACAGTCGGGCAGTACCGCAAGGGAGTACCGGGGCGTACCGGGTTGAAATCCGGCCAAGGACTGTTAATTCGACAATACTCCCCAAAACCTTCGGGGAGTGTTTTTGTCGTTACCACAACAACAACAAAACGCTTGGAGTATTCGAGAAAAAAACTCCTCGAAATAATTTCGTGAGCCAATGGCGTGTTCCGAAGGAAATTTAATGTTGAGCTTTCCGGCGGTTTCAATTTCTAGAATGCGAATGGACAAAGACCTATCGATGATTGAAATTCCGCTGGGCAGAGGAAGCGACACACCACCATTACTTGAAAATAATCAGTGGGGGATGACTAGGCCTAGCTTGGGGCTTCCATTGAGTGCTAGGTATGTGTCGCTAAAAAATGATGACTGTCTTGATTTGGAACACAACGATCAAACCCGCCTATGCAGCCAAGCGTCCAGAGACGTGAAGGGTATATTTAAGTCTGACTTAAGAATTCCTGCACCGCTTCAAGGCGCACATGTCGGAGTATCCTTACCAGTCTGTGGCCTCATCACTTTCGCTCACTACGAAACGGCTAATCAGTGGCTACCCAGTCGTTACTTAGATGCAAGCGTCAATAAGTAGTAACAAGCGCTCTAGCGTTTCTCTGACTATCAAACATTTTTCCTACTTAGGTGGTATTTTGTCCACGTGTTCCACCTCAAACAACAACAACAACAACGCGCACTCCTCAAAAGACGTTGACCTTTCAAGATAGATAACAGCAAGCTAAAGTAATAAGTAATTGTGTTGTTTTATAAGTCTTGCCGATGTGACAGCTCTCTGTAGGACATAAATAAGGTAAGCTCGTGTACTAGTACCTCCAGTTATAAAGACGAGGTTAGGTTAGGTTGAACTGGCCGGTCAAGACGCCACATAGGCTGAAAATTTCCATAGTGTTACCAGAAGTTTCTTAGACCAGAACAAAAAAAAACCCTGTCAAAAACCTGGATCCACGTTAAAAAATAACTCCGTCCTCTTGGCAAGAACTAGAAGCTTTCTAGGTCCCATTTTACTTGCTGCATCGATATCTAATAGTTGTGAAGCCCCTAGTAGTCGGAGTCTTAATTTAGCGAGCGCAGGACAGGAGCGCAAAACATGCTCAACCGTCTCCTCCTGTAGACCGAAATTTCTGCATCTGTTGTCACCGACGAGACCTAATTTATACGCATGCGATGTCAAAACCACGAGTCTTGTAAGTAGGTCCATCATGAGCCTACATTCCTCCGTTTTGAAAGACGATGGTCGATTTGTTATGACCTCAAACCTTGCAGGTCATCACAACATCTTTATTAGACTAACAAAAGTCTCAACAAAAGTTTACATAATTTTGTCTGCATGTTTGTACACGCATCACTAAATAACTACTGCTTCGAATTTAATGATTTTTGCACCGATGTATTGCTGAAGATTTATATTGAAATATAGATTACGTTTTGTTGCTGCTTTCAATATAACTAATGTTGTAATTTGGTTGCGTGGCGAATCCTCACACAACCGCGTTCATCAGCATTTTATGAAATTATTCAACATATTCGAGTCTTTTTCGTGTCTTCTACCTGATTAAAACAATCATAAATGCTCTCACTTTCTGATCATAAAAGACTCTTTTGTCGGTAGAAAATGGTACCCTGCCCGCGACTCTTCTTGACGAGCCTTTTATTACCCAATTTTCCGATCACTTTTGACTCTTTTTCGAGTCGTATCTACAAACATTTGCGAGTCGTTTTCTAATCATTTTTCAATTTATATGTATGCACCTAGATTCAGTAGTCATTCCTTTATGCACAGTTAATATTTATTCCTTCCCAAAAAAAAAAAAAAACAAAACAAACTTGAAGAAGGTTACAAATTTGTCATTCGCTTGTCATTCTAAAAATAATCATGTTATCCTATCAAACAATTATCATTAACGCACAATTATTTCAACACCTACAAGACACAAAAGTTAGCACTTCATTATGGAAAAAATTCCACAAAAAAAAGTAGAAACAAAAAAGATGAAAATATCATAACACAAAACCTTCCAGGAAATTCTTTATTTCAAACGCGCTCCTTTTCATTTCTATTCTTTAATTTTTATTTGCTACACACAGCTGCCAAATACTACATGCCCATAGATCCACGCATATTATTTACATTCCATACTTCATATTTTCGTTTTGCAAAAATGTCAACACAACAATGGCGCTTATGTCACATACATTTGACATATCAAACTTATCGAAACGCTGATGTGATGAGCTGGTGACAATGCCTGGACTACCGACATCATTTCAGAGAGAGCTGAGGTGCATACAATGCGTATGAGCAATTTCTAAATATGTATGTGTGTGCTGGAGCTACTGCTGAGCAGCGTTGCCCCTCATGAATTGTTGTTGTTATTGTTAAGATATGTATTTAGTTTATTTGAAGAGGTAATGAAGCACATATTTGCTAAGTTGCTTTTGTTGTTATTTTTAGTATTGGTGGTGATAATGCTCATTCATGGCAGTATATTTTAATTTGGGCATTTTGATACCCAGCTGCACAAGTACTCAAAGTGTTATAACTATATTCAGGTAATGTTGGTTTGCTAAAGCTTCAAGGTATCTAGATACTTAATTATAAGTATGGGTTTAAAATTATTTTCCGCTTGGTCGTAAAATAATGAAATAAAATAAAATGAAATGAAATAAAATATAATAAACTAAAATAATAAAACAAAATTATATAAAATATAACAATTTTTATAAATAAAAAATAAAATAAAATAAAATAAAATAAAGTCAAATAAAAAAAACTTAAAATAAAATAAATAAAAATAAAATTAAATTAAATTATATTAAATAAAATAAAACAAAATAAAATAAAATAAAATAAAATAAAATAAAGTAAAAAAAAATAAAATAAATAAAAATAAAAATATTGAAATAATATAAAATAAATTGCACAAAATAAGATTTAAGAAATAAAATAATATTAAACAAAATAAAACAAAGCAAAATAAAATGAAATAATATAAAATAAAATAAAATAAAATAAAATTAAAAAAATAAAATAAAATAAAATAAAATAAAATAAAATAAAACAAAATAAAATAAAATAAAATAAAATAAAATAAAATAAGATAAAATAAAATAAAATAAAGTAAAATAAAATAAAATAAATTAAAATAAAATAAATTAAAATAAAAAAAATTTAAATAATATAAAATAAATTGCACAAAATAAGATTTAAGAAATAAAATAATATTAAACAAAATAAAACAAAGCAAAATAAATTTAAGTAATATAAAATAAAATAAAATAAAATAAAAAAAAAATAAAATAAATTTAAAAAAAAAAATAAAAAAAAAATAAAATAAAATAAAATAAAATAAAATAAAATAAAATAAAATAAAGTAAAATAAAATAAAATAAAATAAATTAAAATAAAAGAATTGAAATAATATAAAATAAATTGCACAAAATCAAATTT
This sequence comes from Merzomyia westermanni, assembly GCA_949987695.1. Taxonomy (NCBI): domain Eukaryota; kingdom Metazoa; phylum Arthropoda; class Insecta; order Diptera; family Tephritidae; genus Merzomyia; species Merzomyia westermanni. The sequence goes on from OX465290.1 coordinate 147,917,680, forward strand.
AAAAAATAAAATAATATGAAACACAAGAAAATAAAATAAAATAATATAACATCAAATAAAATAAAATAAAATAAAATAAAATAAAATAATATAAAATAAAATAAAATAAAATAAAATAAAATAAAATAAAATAAAATAAAATAAAATAAAATAAAATAAAATAAAATAAAATAGAATAAAACAAAACAAAATAAAATAAAATAAAATTAAATTAAGTTAAATAAAAAAAAAATTAAAAAAATTATATATTATATAAAAATTATATAAAACAGAAAATAAAATAAAACAAAATAAAATAAAGTCAAATAAAATAAAATAAAATAAAATAAAATAAAATAAAATAAAATAAAATAAAATAAAGGAAAATAAAATAAAATGAAATAAAACAAAGTAATGATAACAATATATTTCTTAGATAAGCTTTTCGAATTCTGAATAAGTAATTGGTCAAATGGCATAGTACCAAAGGGAAAAAATCAATAATTAAAGAAAATGGAAAGTCAATGTAAAGGGACAGAATAGTCCAAACAAACATTTGTAAGCAGGAACGATTTCTCGTTGTATGCCCAGGCTGTCGTTATTTCGTGTTAACGGTGGTTTTATAATATACGAGGTTCCTCGTACTTTCAAATTTTTGTCTGTCAACAAAGCCTTCAGAACTAATACTTCATGTTGTCCTAGTTCAACTCGAGACTTTTTTCGGTCGAAAAGTTTGTTTATTAGGGTAGAAGATGTGCCATAATGGTCCGTCGAGATACTTTTTTGTATAAATTTAGCTCGCCACTCCACAGAACCCTTTTTTAATAGAGTCCTCAGTATATTTTAAAGGCTCTTAGTTCGATGTACTTTTACGCTGGCCTTGCCAAAGCTTTACAGTTAAACTTGAAATGATTGAATCATTACGAACAAATGATCCCTTTTGAGCTCAAAATAGCCCGACTGGGCGATGGGGGCAAATACTTTGCCCGTCGAAACGTGTCACTTCAGGGAAAGAGGGTAGTTAGAGCCATGCCATGTGACCCAGTAGCGTGCTCTTCGATTACGGCAACAACACCAACAAGAAAAAGTATGCTGTTCGTCTCTGCACTGAATTCATCATATCACAGTCTACTTCCCCCTAAATAAATACCACAACTGGGTATACAACGTTCGATTGTCCCTCTCTTAGACTTCCTTACTGGAATTTTAATTGTTTTGCGTTTCTGTCACTCATTGTTTAGTGATCTAATCACCACAAATTATGCAAGCAATTTATTTGACACAATATTTCGGGCCCTCTTATCTTACAGCGATCAAATTGTCAAGCTGTAGCGCATCCTTTCGACATTTTAACGCATTCATGTAATTGTTGAGCAAATAAAGATGGCTGATATAAAAACATGCGCTTCTCTTTTTTTGTTCTCAGCTAAGTTACGTTTGTAAAGTATTTCGATGAGAATTTCGTCACATGCAACAACTAGTTTGTGAATATGGACAGCTGGATTCTGGTATCACAGAAGAAAAAAAATGTACCACCACCCATTATTATATATAGATATATAAAATATGATTTATTTTAGCAGGAAATATGCATAGATATTTTTTTTTGTCTCGAGAAGATTTATTAGTAAACATTTTCTAATATTATAAACGTTTCTGAAAAAATAAAAAATTTCGAAACATTTTAGAATATTTTCCAGTGCGCAGGTTTTACAATTAGCTCAGTGAGAATTGGAAAGGATCTTTTCGAGCCATTCTAGATCACGGTTTCAGACAAAGCTACTCCCTTTCGTGCCTTTGCTTCAACTCGATATTGGAGAAAATAGTTCAGGAAGAGAGGGCATGTTGAAAAGGTGAAGTGGAGGTGTTTCATTGGTTTGCTCAGTATCCTGACCTCAACCCCGTAAAAACCTATGGTCTAAAATTAAAAGTGTTGGTGTCTGCAAAAAAATTTCAAGAGAGAAGGTTTTAAAAGAGGAATCGAGGAGGAATCGATTACCAAATCAACAAAATGTTAATATTCTTAGGGCCGTTTTCTCAAGTAAGATTAAAAATTGAAAAATTTTCCTTACCAAAAATATTTTTATTGGGCAGATAAATTTAAAGGTTTACTTGAGAAAACAGCCCTTAAGGGTTCCTAAAGTCTTAAACCATTTTAAGTTAAAGTTGAAAAATGATATAGTACACGGATGATTACTCCTATTAGCATGTGAAATAATTTTCCAAACCTGAGCGTCATAAATTTGTACGACGTTCGATTGAAGCAGACCTGTTAAATAATGATTACTAATCGTAATGATTACCGGCTTGATTAGTTATTTTATTAAGAATTCATTTAATGATTGATTATCAATTACTTGGAATTTTTAATGATTACTTACAATTAATTAAAGAAATAATCAAAAAAATCATGATTTTTTACGATTCTTAAAAAAATCAAAAATAATCAAAAAAATAAAATTTAAAATAATCGAAAAAAGTTGTTTTGATTGTATTTAATTTTTATTGATTATTTGTGAATTTTTTATTATTGTTGTAGAAGCACATACACATTCACATCAACGATACTAAGAAAATCAAAAAGAAAATCCAAAAAAATTTAAAAAAAAATCCAAAAAAAATTAAAAAAAAATCTAAAGTAATCAAAACAACTTTTTCGATAATTTTTAATTTTGCCTTTTTTAGTGATTATTTTTGATATTTTTCGATTATCTTGTTTTTTTTTTTATTTTTTCTAATCGTAATCAATTAATAATTGCCTTTTCTTGAAAAACAATTAAAATAATCATTACCAATTAAAAAAGCAGTCTAATTAATTGATTTATAATTACTAATGAAATTTAACAGGTCTGCATTGAAGTATGTGGGATGTATGTACATTAGACTGAACCAGCAATTTTTTTTTTTTTTTGAGTTTTAAAAAATTTATTCACACCAACATTTGTTTTAACAATAAAAATCTGTTCAAGATTGTTTTTACGAAAATGATAATAATTATTATTATTATTAACGGAAAAGAACTGCAAAATGCCTTCTATACCGGAAAGGTAACACCTTCGGTTCAAGATTATTGTTGTTTTTATTTTTTTATAATAATTATTTTCTAATTTACTATTAAATGTTTTTATAAGTATAGAGAAGGATTTAAAAATGTTTTTTTTTTCTTTTTAAAGTTTTTTTTTGTAACTATCCTGCTCTATTCTAATTAAAATAGGTATTGCAAAAAAAAAAATCAAAATTTTGATAAACATTATATTGTTTGTAAACAAAATAAAAAAAATTTGATTTATGTTGCGTTCTTAACAAAAAATTTTTTCACTCAATGAATTTAATTTATATCGTATATCACAAAAAATCATTATTTTATCAACATTATTCCTAAAACACACTAATCTCATAAAACATTCAAGATTATTCTTGCTCTGTACATGGTTACTTTGAAAAAAACGAAGGTTCACTGTTAAAAAAAAAACACAACCATAAAAAATGTTTAAGAATCTGGCAACTCCATGCATGTGTGAATTGTGAATTCTGATGGCGATAGATAGATTCAGCTTTGAATTCTATTTAAGGACATGTACTTAGTTATGTTAGAGCGATTGCTTTGGATCGGTTCACCTGACGAAATTGTTTTTTTTGCAAATTTTGTGTGGAGAATTAAATTTCCTACACAACTATATTCAAATACATTTTTTTACCTGAATGGTTTGGTAGTTTTAAATCAAAAATTAGATCAGCCTTAAAAAATATATACCAGCAATGATAGACTTAATATCTAGGTCTGAAACCTTTACAGTATTTTTTTTCGCCATTTTCAAAAATAACATCAATAAAATTAAAAAAAATTTTATTTTTACCCAGTCTAATGTATAGGCTAGGCCACATGAAACTACTACCTTGCTACTGTGGTCGTGTATAAAGTACAAACACAAACAGATTCGTTATTATTTATTGAATTTAATTTATTAAAATGATTTAATTTTAATTTTATTTAGTTAAAATGTTTTTGGGTGAGTTAATAACTTGAATTCAATCAAATTAAACTTCATTCAAAGCTTACATTATTACTGTTCCAATCTTTTCTGTGTAAATATTTTGCATCTCACCACAACCCTCACTCCAAAATTCCAACACTACTCACACATACTTAAATACCTCCACACAAAATTCTAATAAGAAATTCCTTTAAATGTTTCACTGAAAGCTGATTTGTTTACGTTTTAAAAGCTAAGCTTTTGCACCATTGTTTGTTGTTGTATGTGAACTTTTTTGTCTTATGCGCCATGTGTGGTGGTGGTTTCTGTTTAGCGCGGACAAGAATCATTTCTAAAGGATTATGCACGCACACATGCAAAAGGTAAATTGTGTGTATGTTTGTGAGGAAATTATTTGTGTATAGGACGAATCTGAGTTTAAGCAAGCAAGTTAGTTCAGCGGATAATAAGGTAAGAGTTGTTTTAGGTGATTGTTGAAAGTGATCTGCGAAGCGTCATTTAAGTGTGAGTGCTTTCAAGAACTTGTATATCAATATATTGCTCCGACAGATCCAAATTATAATACTTGCTGGGATAATAAAGACGATAAAAGCAACAGCTGAGCCCCGCCTAACCATTTGAATAGCAACTTGGTTAGCTTGTCTTTTTGTTGTTTGTTCTCTTGCTGGATATAGATGCAGTAATGGCACCTTCTGTTGGTGTCCCAAATGTTGCCAGAACGCTTTGAGCGAGCGCGTCGAACCAAAGGGTAGTCTCAACTGGCTTGTCTGTCCTTCAAGAGATTTTTAGAGCTAATAGTCCACCGTGGTGTGGCGGTAGTGTTGCTGGCCTACCACACCGAAGATACAAGGTTCGAGGGACAGGTAACATCAAAAGTGGTTTTCAGAACGGGGCCGCCCCTGGTCAGTGGTTTGGCAAACTCTCCGAGTGTATTTCTGCCATGGAAAGCTTCTCAGCAAAAATTCATCTGCTTTGCAGACGCAAAAAACTGTAGGTCCCGCCAATTTGTAGGAAAAATTAGAAGCAGCACACCACAAATTGGTAGAGAAGCTCGTCCTTAATCTCCCCAGGAGGTATATTTAGCGCCAATTATTTATTTTATTTTAGTGCAACAAGAGGTGAAGGAAAGCAGAAGTTTAACTGTGAGACGGAACAAGCTATGCATACCTAGAACATCCAGCGAGTTGTTTGACCCTACTCTTTGCGTCATCAGACTATGCTACTATTTTGTTAGATATTATTGCGTAGGTGCTTTACTAAACTTATCCATCTACGCCAGACGAGTCTTACAACATAAACTTGACGAGGTATGCCTGTCATAAAAGGCTACTAAAATCCACGAGCCGAAAGTTCAAAGCGCCAAAAAATCACTCTCAGCGGCAAAGATCAGAAGCTGCTAATACCTATTGGCGTCTACTGAAGCCCGAAGAGCTTTACGGTTACAACAACAATACGGGGAAGACCATTTAATGTCATCCTAATTGCTTGCTTGTCTAAGCCTAGCTGATAACCCAGAAGAGTTGGAAAATGTTTGGAACAGCTGTTTAAAAATTAATTAAATCGCCTTAGAATAGTTTCGCAATAATCACATCCTATATAAGACCCATGTTAAAGGAAGCGACACGCCACATCAGTTTGTCGATTTCAAAAGCAGCTTTTGACTGACTTCCCAGCAAAGCTAAAATGGCTAGGCCAAATGACAAAAACATCTGTGAAGATTTGGGTCATGCGGTGGTTTAGAACAAGACGAAGTAAATACTTACTAGCATAGAAAAAGTAAGAGGCTCTCGCGTACCATGGCAGCCACGTCCCTATTGACACCTTAAAATTTAAAACACTAAAGTGCCTAAGCTGAGATGACTATGCAAAAACAAGATCTAGGGAAACCCTGATCAACAGCATGGTTCTCATATCAACAGTCTGCCCAATCTCTTTCTCTCTGTACATTTTAACATAAGAGGGAGCAAAGGGGTTGAAGGTGTTCTGAACCCCCTCGAATGAAAGAAAAGGTGTGGATGAAAAGAAAGGTGTGGCTAGAGAATTTATTTTACCGAAGAGTATTAATAAATAATAAATACGCTCAGAGCCAAAAACAATAATTTTTATGAAAATTGTTATTGTTTATATTTTTTAATAATTTTTTATTAATTATTAAAAGTCTGCCCAATCTCTTCCTCTCTGCCTGTTGAACTCTGAACATTCTTACACAAGAGGGATCAGTACCGTACTTAGAGAGGGTTTGGAGGAGTTCTGACCCCCCTCGAATGCCTTTGTAATTTGAAGCCGATGAAAAGAAGGTATGGCTACAGAATTTACTTGAGAGAAAGTATTTATGATTATATTTACTTAAAGCCAAGTATAACGATTTTTATGAAAATTTTTATTGTCCTTTATTTTTTTATTTATTAATTATTAAAAGTTTTTAATTTAATAGAAACGGCAAATTTAGAGGCAATCGTCCTAGTTTTACTTATAGACCAAGACGCTGCTAGACTTCTGCTTCAGCGAAATTTGGCACGCTCTGCTAACCATTAGGCTACCAGAACGTTGGGCTTTCTGTCAGCTAAACTGCTGTTTCTATTCTAGACGCCTTAATTTTTTTTAAGAATAACTTTTTTTTAACCATAACTTTTAATAAATTTCTAAAAATCGGTTTTTTCGTAACTTAATTAAATTTTTAAAATTACATTTCTTTTTTGTTGTTGGTCAGTGTTCTTTTTTTTTTTGATTAAGTTACGTTGAAAAAAAATTATGAAAAAATATAAGCAACCCCTCCGAAATAAAGTCCTACACGGCCCTGACAGCTAGATCTCTCACATGTCAAACGTCGCCTTTATTTTTAAATAAGCTCTTCTTCTTTAGCAACTCATGCTCCTTACAAGATGCCATCATGTTTACAGTGCATTCACAATTCTCCATCTTTTGCATATGAAAATTTGAATATTTTAATAATAAACTGATTTGCCTAAAAAGTTTGATGTTCAAAGCTTCATTGAGCGCATTCAACAGAAAAAAAAGAAAAAAAGAAATAAAATTGTCGCATCTAATTGAGTCCTTCAAGGTGCGAGTATTTAGCATTTTACCAATTTTCATTAACATTTGCACAAAGCACTTTAGCAATTTGCAAATTTTACAATTTACACAATTTGTAGCTGTAAATTGCATTAATCATGAAGGCAGACAAAAAAAAAAAATTACAACAACAATTGCAATGTAAATCATTCAAGCGTTAACAAAAGCTAAATTTGTTGTAAAAAAAAGAAAAAGAATTGAAAAAAATTCTGCTTTCAAAAAAGTGTCCCCAAACAAACGACGTGCGCCCGTCTCTAGCGCGCCGCTTCTAAATGACAATTTCACATTGAATTGTATGAATTGTCGCCTTGATGAGTTGCCACTTTGGCGCCCCCACCTCATACAATATCGCGCGTATTTAACACGCCCACTTTCAAGAGCTCAAACGCATTCAAATTCAAATTCGAAAACTCTCGATTCTTTTGCATATTTTACCCACCTTTCGGCGCTGCGATTTCTTTTTTTTTTTTGCCCTCAATTTTTCACTAAATGCATTTATTGTAAGCATTTGTGTTGAATTATGTGCCAGCACTGCAAAAAAATAAAAAATAAAATCCTTTTTATGATAATTTCTCAAGAGTGTAGTCCTTTGATCAGTACTCATTTGTGAGTTAAGTCGAGTAGGAGTCATCATACGAGTTATTCAAGCATAAATCTAACGTCGTTCATATCAGCTTTCAACGCCGACGCTTAGCTGGAATTCAACAACAATTGCGAGCATTAAATAATAATACGAATAATTCGTTAAAAGCGTAACAAGTTGAAGCAGCTCTAACATCAGATTAAGCTAACATGCGTCTTGCTTTTGCTGAGTGAATGATTTCTCGCAATCTCAATTTGCAGCAGTTGACAACCAGTGTTCGGATATTTTAATGCGTGGTAGTATTGCAAAGAAGTAGTGGTGAATTTGCGAAAAAAAGTGGTAGATTTAAGTTAAAATCTAAATATTTTTTAACAAAGAAAATTAACCACTTCTCTCTCTATGGCGCGATATACAACAGGTATCATTAACCTCCTAAGAAATTTTTGCGCCAAGCTTCTCTTCCAATTTGTGGTGTGCCGATTTGAATTTTCCCTACAAATTGGTGGGACCTACAGTTTTTTGCCGACTCCGAACGGCATCTACATAGGAGACGAATTTTTGCTGAGAAGCCTGTCATGGCAGAAATACACTCGGAGAGTTTGCCAAACCACTGCCGAGGGGCGACCCCGTTTTGAAAAACTTTTTTCAAATCACTTTTGATGTTACCTGTACCAGGGCTCGAACCATGGACCTTCGGTGTGGTAGGCCGGCAACACTACCTTCACACCACGGCGGCCACCAAAGAGGTTATTAGCAGAGAAAATCTTGGACTGCGACAAAATTTTGCTTGAGATACTTCACTGCCCACTGTGACGCCACGACAGTTTTATTCGCCCTTTTCAAGCCAGCGAATCCCCTTGGTAATTTTATTATGCCTTTTACAGTAGAATTGTGAACTTTGCTTGAGCTGTCCTTAATTGATTTATTAAATTAATATGTTCCTTAGACCAGGGCATCTGTTATCATGCCCTAACTAGGAGACAGTATTCTCATTTTAAAAGTTACATCTTTCCTTTTTAGGATAAAAATATATGTTTTGAGCACATTTCCGGTCACAATCCGTCCATGTTTCCCTTAAATTTCTATTAAGCTGGATGTGGCTTCCATCTTAAATTGGCTTCTCTATGAACAAGTTCATTTCTTGCCTTTCGTGTTCAACAGATATTGCGTTCCTTTCAAACTTTCTATGTATTTGGGTCCAAGTTAGTATCATTGATGGTCAACATTCCTTTTCGTACGAGATCTCTCTTCTTCTTCTTCTGCTGATAAAACAGATCTGTCAAAAAATCCATCATGATCACACTACTAACTGTCAAATGGCGGAAGTGGTTCATGCATATGGTAAAGAAGAATAGAACTAAGAGCTCAGATGACATCAAAACCAGCGTATTGTTAGCTTAATGGTTAGCAATGCGTGCCAAAATTTCGCTTATGAAGAAGCTTAGCAGCTTCCGAAATGGATCTATAAGAAAAGCAAGACGAATTTCTTAGATATAAAAAAATTTATATAAATAAAATATATATAAACAAAAAAATATAAAATACAAAAAGATATCTGGGAGAATGTCCAGAGATACGCTTCAAGCTTTTCTGAGCTTGACAAAACAAGTATAGCGTAAATATTTCTTTTCTTCGTAAATTATTAATGAATGACTAAGGTTTTCTTAAATGAGGTACATTTTCAGCTGGCGTGGTAGAATTTCTAATTCAATGTGGTAGATATACCTCTGTAGTGGTATAAGTACGAACACTGGTTGACATCTGATCAAAGACAGAGAACGACAATGTCGCCAGCAGAAATATTGTGCTGAGGGGTTTAGCGATTCTTTTTCTATTTGATAAGTAAAATAGTTCCCTCAACAAATTTTACATCTGTTTTTTTTTTTTAAGGATTTAGCTAAGCTCTACAGTTGATACTTTTTCCTGCGGCCTTACTGTTTAAGCACGGTTTCAGTAGTTGCAATGATTCAAATGATATTCGTTTGAAAAAGCAGACAGTGCTGACTTCTTGAATGCGCATCTCGCCAATGTAAGAGTTGGCCTGCGCCTACAAGAAGCTCTTGCCAAGCTACGTCGCTTCCGTTTAAGCTACGGCAATTAAAGTTTATCTTAAGCAAAGTTTATCGTAGAGAATGAGCCTGAATTCAGTCAAACAATGGAAAATACCAATTCCCTCCTTCATGCGGGCTTAGTAATTTAAACAATTTTCATCGAATCATTCGCTTTCAGAGCGAATCACAATACTTATTTCCCTAAATAGAAATCGGTCTCCACTTGGCCCTTTAATCGTGTAATCGTGGCGGTCTTATTCTTCCTCTGCTTACACAGGCTAGAGTCGATAAGAATGCCTTCTGGGCCGGAGCATCTTCGTTCTTTCTGCGTAAAGCTTAAACAGCTCATCCTAGAATCTTCTTTCGAATAACATTTCTCATATTCCCAGAGCCGCCTAATCAGCTGTTGTCTAAGTACAAGCTTCTGCAGCATACACCATACAGTGACTCGTAGGGTGTTATTTGTCGAGAGAGGACTTTACTTCTCAATTGCTTACTCCGCTCTATACGAAATTCCAGTCATTTTTCATGAGTATTTCCTCCCACTTCTCCAATTCATGACTTTCCATAGTCCTAAAAGTTAAAAGTATCCATAGTTAATATCTGTACTTTAAAATCTCATAAACTATCTATCAAAACTGAACTTATGTTACTATATGATCCCTAAATTAAATTGAAACTTTACAAAATATTTTAATTTGCCAATTTCAGGGGCTTAAACCCCCAACTTATACCCCTCTTTCGTTCGCGCCTGCTGTAAGTTACAAAATGTAGAGAATGAGAGCACAATTTGTTATTGTAATACAGAATAAAGCTGATTTCTTGTTAGTTTAGTGTGGGTGCTAACTCAAACTTTGCTTATTCGTTACGCTGCAACACTGCTCGCTTAGAAAAAAAAAACTCTCAAGCGCAAAAAAAAACAAAAGAACTAAAATGACAAAAAAATTTTACCATTTGTACGCTTACCTAGGGAAATCACTGCAATTAAATCTTAATTGTTTTTTGTTTTCTATTTCCTAGCGTCACCAAACAAGGCGCACCTCGCAGTTCTAGTTGCAGTCTGGGGGTTCCGCACTGCGTTTTGCGTATGCTCTGTTACTCAGTGGCATGAAGGTCCTACATACTCGTAGCTGTGGTAAAATTCATTTGCATAATTTCTTAATTTTTTCAAAGCATTTCATATGCTAACAGCTTCTCTACATACATTTGTCCTTATTATTTAAAATTTTTTTTTTTGTGTTTTGTCATGCTTCAGGTGCTAAAAGTAGATTCACTTAACGTTTTTCTCTAGCACCAAAAAAGACCTTAACTCGCTGAGGCGTTATGAGATTTTTCATGCATTAATTTGAAAATTGCAGTTGCGTGCATTTGAAGCGGTAAAGGACAACTAACGCGTATGGAATGAAGAACAGTGGTTTGGTGTGAACAAAATTGTGCTTATTAACGGATTAGTGGAAGGGTGCGCTAGCTAAGAAAATTAGAAATAAGAAAGTCTTGCCTCAAGATTGTTTTCGAAAATTCTTCGTACCAGAAATTTATTTATTCCAGTATCTTTTTCAAAAATATTCTATCTCACCTGAAGACGAAAATTTTCCTGAAATTATGTGAAGACATGGCGTTTTTGAAGAAAATTCGAAAATGGATTTTGTTCCATTAAAAGTTTTCAATAGGGAGTGCTTCAAACGATTGGTGAGGCGGGGTGCTTCCGGGCCGCTAGAAATTTCTAATTTCTTAGTAGTTAATATACAACAGTATTGACTGATTGGCTCGATGAAATTATCCCAAAAATTAAGGAACTCAGAATCGCTTGCCCTGGAATCTCATATATTGGTACACAGAGGGGCCAACTGCCACTACAATTGACAGGATACCAATAACTGAACAAAACTACTTTGTCTAGTTACTATTAAGGTATGTGATGCCATCAACGACTTTTTGATGATGGAGCATATCTAGACATATGAGCAAAAGTCAAGTTGCGAAGCAGTTGGCACTCTTCAGTACTTCTGACTGTTTTAACTCAGCACAGAATGGATGAATTATCTCATGTAATTACTATTAACTCTAGCAAGATCTCCCTAAACAATTTCAACAATTTTTGAAGTTTTATCGTCTGATCGATATTTATCGACTTCCGATATTTTGATCGATATCATTAGATTTTCATTATCTCATGATCCGTTTTTGATTACCTTTAAATAGTATATAATGACATAAATCGGTATAAGCCGACATAAGATAATATTTATTCTATTTACATTATTTAACTAATTTTTATTATCGAATTTTTAATTCTGCGCGGTTTTTTCAATTCATATATACAGATCTTTCATTGTTATTTGAAAATAATTTTTCCGAAAAAGGGCATACAAGTTTCTAAATTATTTGAAATGCATTTGCGGCCTAAAGATTGAAATCTTTTTAAAAAAAAACCTTAAAATTTTTTTTTGTTGTAAATTTTTGCATCAAAATTCCAAACAAAAAATTTCAAATACTGTTTGCAAAGAAACATTTGTAAAAAAAGTTGCACTCACCTTTTTTAGAAAGAAAAGATTTCATTAAAAAGTCTTTAGAAAAAAATTTCCAAAAAACGAACAAACAAAAAATAAAATAGTTTGAAAACCATTTGCGTTCAAAAGATTTACGAATAAAAAAAAATTGTTACATCAAAATTCCAAAAAAAAAATTCATCTAATTAAAATTAAATTTTCACATCAAAATTCCAAAAAAAAATTAAATAATTAAAAATAAAATTTTCACATCAAAATTCCAAACAGAATTCAGTTTTGTAAATCTATTTTGTAAAAAAGCATGTAAAACAAGTTGAAAAGAAATTAATCTTAACTTTTTTAGAAAGGTTAGACTTTATGAAAAAGTTTTATGTTTTTATTAAAAAAATCATTAGAAACCAATTAAAAAAAAAAGCAAATTAAAATTAAAATAATTTTAAAAAAGAAATTTTTCAAAGAGGAATATACAAAAAATAGATGGTCTTGATTAATTTCGACTATTATTCAGGTGGATAGTGTGCATTTATGCAAATCAATATAATTAGGTGTGGTACAGCTTGGATAAATATCGATATCAACAAATTTTTTTTCGATACATTTAGTTTTTAACTCACACAAACCTGGTCCACTGCCATAGATATACACTAATGAATATAAGGATTATAATCGATTAATATATGGAGTTTTGATTACTACCCGATAGGCGAAACGTATAACCCGATGTAATCTCATATACTTTGAAATCGATTAATATAAATATTTAATTCCAGTAGAATTAAAAATTGTGAACTGTTTGAAAAATATTTTCAGATTATAATTACAATTTTGATTTTATCACTTTTGAATAGGTTATAAATCGATATAATAAAATATTGTATATTAACCGATATTATATTTAATATTAATCGATATTAATAACTATATCCGATAACTTTAGTTTACAGATTGTAATCGATTGAACATTTTCTTCTATTTATTACCTTCCTTCGCTCACCAGCGTATCTATATAAATATTTATTATCCGAAATAGAGTGACATGGATTTATATCGATTTATCTTTTATTATTACAAATTGTAATCGATTTGATAAATATTTCCCGACTATTATCAACTTTTGTTTATTATTACTGCTAAATAGGCTGTATTTATATTAATAGATATAGTTATAAAGTTAGATATAGTATAATATCGATTTATATGTTAGATATAGTATAATATCGATTAATATGATAAATATAGTATAATATCGATTAATATTGATATTACTCAATTATTTTCGATAACTTACGTTTTTAATGTACAATTTCCTTGTCGATTTCCTTACGATAGATATGCACATGTATATGGAATGTGATTGGTTTGATACTTTTTTAACATCGCTATCAACTTACGTCTATCACTGATTTTATTATCGATTAGTATCGATATTTTAGTATCAGTTTATAATATCGATTTATATGTCAGATATAGTATAATATCGATTAATATGATAAATATAGTATAATATCGATTAATATTGATATTACTCAATTATTTTCGATAACTTACGTTTTTAATGTACAATTTCCTTGTCGATTTCCTTACGATAGGTATGCACATGTATATGGAATGTGATTGGTTTGATAATTTTTTAACATCGCTATCAACTTACGTCTATCACTGATTTTATTATCGATTAGTATCGATATTTTAGTATCAGTTTTTTTGGATAAATTAAGAAATAATGCTCGCTAAGACTTACATTGGTCGATTATCAGGCTAGTTGATTGGTCTAATAGTGGAATACTAACTATTGAATTAATTGAAAATCGCCTAGGAAATATTCGGTGCCGAATAATCGATAAACTGTCATTATTCGAATACGGACCATTGGATAAATACAATGTTGATAATTAGAAAAAAAAATTATTTAAGAAATAAGCAATTCAGTGTGGAGTATCTCTTCTACTTTTAGGCATAGAAAAGAGAAGAAGTGAAGGGAAAAGTATATTGGTTAAGGAAGACAAACATTAATTCCACCACATCCAATTCTGCCAAACAATTTTAAGATTTTGATGACCATATTTTAAAGTTTAATTAACTTTCCTGAACTTTGTGTAAAATCTAGAATTTCTTTTTATGTCGTTTCTGTTATGGAATTTGCTATATTTTAAATAAAAATTATTAAAATCACAGCCTCTTTTTATTTCGCCGAAGGATATCCAATTTAATTTCACTACTATTATATTGAACGCAACTGTTTATGTTAATACAGATTGTAATCGTTTGCATCGATTTTCTCCGACTACTATCAACTTGCAACTGTCGATATTTATCGATTTTTGAATAACTTCCCACCTTAACTGACACTCAAAACTTCAAGTGTTCTAAGCAGACATGGTTTGTTTGAAAAATTTGTCTGTATAGTGTATTTTATCTCTTAAAGTTAATAAAAATACAACTAGTTAACCAGGTAACTTGGTAAACACACTTATATTTATTTTATATTTTATTTGTTATAATTAATTCAACTCAAGTCCAAAATAAATAAATTTTAAGTATTTTTTAACTGTCAACTTTCTATTGCGTCCCACCGTACTTCCTTCCTCATATCAGCATCAACCTAAAAAGCGAAAAAAAAAGAAACTGCAAGTACTAAATTCCTCATTATGCCGACTTTGTTAGCGCAAGCAAAGGCAGCCATGAAAAAATGCAAGCGAAATATTATAATTGCAAAAAGGACGCGACGCATGCAAAAATCTTCCCTACTCAAAAACGAAATCACTCACCCTACGCGTCGAGCCCAGTTTGTGTGGCATATGAACACGCCCATTTCTGGCGTATAACACACACACATACACATACATATGTAAGTATGTCTCATATCAGGCTTTATAAAGTACCGTATGTAGGCAATGCAAATATTTATGCCAAAAGCAGCTAAAGCAGCTTTTAACTCATAAAACTTGAGCAGCTTGGAAAAGCAGCCGCAGGATATGTGACAAACGAAGGATTTATAAGAATATAGAGATTTGTGTGTGCGTGTGTGTATGTGAGACGAGAAGAGTGCTGAAGTGCAAGTTTTGTCTCAAAAAGGAACAACAGCAACAACAACTTTTGCATAATTGTGATTAAGTCATCTGGGCAGCGGGTATTCTAGGATGAGCTGCGAGAGTGTGGTAGGGCTGGTTGGCAAACGAGTTGAAATAGTACTTAAATTATGAAATGCGCAAAAAAACTCAAGCAAGCGTGTAAACGTATACGCTTAAAAGCACACAAGTAAGCTTAAGTGTTGCATCATTTAAAAAAAAAAAGTTCAGTTATTTATTTAGTGAAAAAAATGTGTCCTGCTGCAGGATATCGCAAGTAGTTTGTTGCAAAATTTTTTAATAAGTTTTACGGTTGAAAAGAAATAGTGGTAGATTTGGCGGAAAAAGTGGTAGATTTCGTTCACAACTTAAATATTTATGGCCTAAAAAACTTTGCCAGTTTCTATGGAAAATATGAATAGAAGAATCAGTCAAATGCTTAACGGCCTATTGCGATACCATATTTAGATTTAGATTTGGAAACTTGGTTTAAGCTATCCAAAAATAGACCATTAAAGCAGTTATGCCGAGCCATCTATTATACCTACTTACCATTATCTTCTTGGCTGCTCAAAATTCCTTCGAGAGAGCCTCGGTAGCCTTTTTTCTAGTCGACCCGCAATAAGGTACTGTTAGTATGTAAATAAATGTTTTGAGAGCATTTATTTTGAGGGCGTATATCTGGAATATCCTGCCAGAGCGAAGGTCCCACGTACAAGTGCCGATGTTAGTGCATATTCTGCTTCTCGGAATAAATTCAGTTGCCGTAAACAAAATGCAAAAAGAAGCTCGGCGTTTATCTTCTCACGCCAAATTATTATTGCTAGCAATCGGTGGTTGAAAATTAACCACAAAACTTTATTTCAGTTTAGTAACTTTCTACTAATTTCATTCGCCTGTTTTTCCTTCCTTTCTCTACTGTTCCTTTCCTTTAGTATATTTTCGTTTCCTTTGATTTGCTCTTCTCGCTGGACTCTCTATTTTTATTATTATTATTTTTGTTGTTTTCTATTTTATTGTTTCCCCTTACCTTTCTTTCCTTTCATTTCCTTTCCTTTTACTTTCCTGTCCGTTCCATTCAGTTCAGTTCCTTTCCTTTCCTTCCCTTTCCTTTAATTTCTTTTCTTTTCTTTTCTTTTCTTTTCTTTTCTTTTCTTTTCTTTTCTTTTCTTTTCTTTTCTTTTCTTTTCTTTTCTTTTCTTTTCTTTTCTTTTCTTTTCTTTTCTTTTCTTTTCTTTTCTTTTCTTTTCTTTTCTTTTCTTTCCTTTCCTTTCTTCTCTTTTCTTTTCTTTTCTTTTCTTTTCTTTTCTTTTCTTTTCTTTCCTTTCCGTTCCTTACCTTTCCTCTCTTTCCTTTCATCTCCTTAGAGGCAGACCTGTTAAATTTGATCAGTAATTAGTAATCAACTAATTAGACGGCTTTTTTAATAGGTAATGATTATTTTAATTGTAAGAAAAGGCAATTATTAATTGATTACGGTTAGAAAATATGAACAAAATGAATAAAATAAAAATCCAAAAAATAAAAAAAAGATAATAAAAAATAATAAAAAAAGTTGTTTTGATTATTTTATATTTTTTTTAATATTTTTGATTTTTTGCAATATTGTTGATAGGAAGATTTATGTGCTTCTATAACAATACTGAAAAAAAATCTAAAATAATCGCAAAGAAATCATGATTTTTTTATTGTTGTTATTAGTTAGAAAATAATCATTAAAAATTTTAAGTAATTGGTCATCAATCATTTAATAGATTCTCAAGAAAATAATTTATCAAACCGGTACTCAATACGATTAGTAATCAAACAAATTTGTTTTGATTACTTCTGATGTCTTTTTTTGATTCTTTTCAATTATTTTAGTATTTTTAGTGGGAATATTTCTGTGCTTCTACAACAATACTGAAAATAATAAAAAAATAGTCAAAAAAAAAAAGTATCAAAAGTAATCAAAACAACTTTTTTTTTATTATTTTTGATTTTAGTTAGTAATCGTACAAAATCATGATTTTTTATTAGTTTTTGAATTAATTCGAAAATAATCATTAAAAGTGTAAAGTATTTGGTAATCAATCCTTAAATGGATTCTCAAGAAAATAATTAATCAAACCGGTAATCATTACGTTTAGTAATCATTATTCAACAGGTCTGCTTAGAGGTAATAAATTTTAAAAATTTTGTTTCAATTCAACATTGCTTGGAAAACAAGGCAGGGCCTAGAAGACATTAGTACCCAATCCCTGTCTTAATGAGCATTAACAAACCGGATAGGACCTACGTATGCTTTCCTTGGCAGGCCCATCATAATCTAGCCAGACCCTAGACAAAGTTGATCACATTTTCTACCCGGGAATGTAATTCCTTATCCGTACCATAACCTTACCGAGCTATTGGATTTTAATTTTTTGCTTACGATACGCCAACGAACCAATGTTTTGAGCTTTGATTTTCTTAGAGCGCTTTTTCATAATATACGATTTTTCTGACTCGTAGTAATATCCCTAGACTCTCGTAATTTCTTCGACACACCCAACTTCTAAAACACCTAAACCCCACTCTTCCTAAAATTAAACAAAAATTCTCAAAAAACCGCCGAATAAATCACAACCCACGATTTTAAATCGAAATCCTTTGATGTGGCGCTAAAGAGAAATGCATTTCAAGCATGCAAATATAAATAGAAAAACTTGAAAAATAAATTCTGAATTAATGAGCGAACCAAATGTGCATTCACGCCTGTCAGTCAAAAAATTGTTCGAGCCAAACGCTTTGATCTACACACAATTTATGGGCTTAGCAAGGATTAAAATCAAAACAAAGCAATTGCCAACTGGCATATTTTCTGAATAAAAATAATAAAAGGAAGTACATGTGTGTATGTAAGTGAATAATAATAAGTATTTGGGAACTTATTTTACTGCTCATCCTTTTTATTTATCTGGTTGCCGAGTAATTTTAATGCTAAAAATTGCACATTTGAAAGAAGTTTTCACTTGACCGCCTTAAAGGTAGCATGTGTATATATGATGTGTATGTATATGTGTAGGACATAGGTATATAAATATCATATTATACCTGCCACACTTTTATTTACTAGTTAACGCCTTTTTTGACACCGGCTTAACTATAAAAACCTTTCATATGATCAGGCCTGGATTACAAAAAATTGCGGTACTGGGGTTAGCAGTTGATGAGGGCGCTAGAATTTATTAATAAGTAAAACCTTTGAAACAAAAAAAGTTTATAACAATTTATTGATAGTTCTATAACAAGTTAAAAAATTCTGCTCACTTTAATCTCCAAAAATTACTTACATCGAGAAAGGGAATTATAAAAATTAAATCATTTGGGAATAATTTTTCGCCAAGGATATAGTTTCCTTAATTTAACGAAATTTTGCTTAAAAACAAACATTTTCCTTTACTTAGTTCTAGCAAAAGTTATCTAAGAAATGAGAAGGTTTAAAAAGAAAACAAAAATTAAAAATTGTTCTTCGGGAAATTTCGAAGCCGCTTTGTATCCATATTATTATTTTTTTACTCAATCGGCATTCTTTGTATTCTCAAAAACTAAAGTACATCAACTAAAATTTTGATCAGGAACGAAGTTATTGCGTTGCGGCGCAGCCTAGAATTTTATCTTTCTGTACTTCAACATACTTGCTGTATCAAATAAATTGTTATGGGTGAGAACAAGTTGGAAAAAATTTCTTAAACTCAATACCTATTTTAAATAAATAACATAAATTAAAAATTAATTTAACTTTTAATAAAACTTTAACTTTTAATAAAATTTAACTTTTAATAAAATTTAACTATGGCATATTTAATTGATTTAGATAAAAATGTTTAGGAAATTGTTTTCTCATGCAAAGGAAGTGTTTTTTTTATAATGAAAAAATTTGAAATTTGAGTGTTTGAAAGGCCCTATTACCTTTTTTTTATCAACGCCCCCTTCCAGAATTTTGGGGTTTAAAAGAATTATTACTCATGTACTCGATATTGTACTTAAGGATTTGCTTTCCTTGCTGTTCTTGTGTCTTTATTATTATTAAAGTTTTGCCAAGTGAGGTAATTAAACCACGAAACTTTATTACTTTTCCTTTTTTTTTTTTTTGCTGTTCCTTTCCTTCTCCTTGTTTTGACTTTTATAAAAACTTTTTTTATTGATGACATTGCAGCTTGAGCAGACCTATCGATTGATACATAATTGTTTATCCCTCAGATGTATAGTTTGGTAGTAAAAGGGGGCAAACTTTTTAATTAACTATTGGGTGGCCACTGCGCCCTGACCTGGTTCACTATATCGGTTAATCCGGCCCTGCATACCATCAATAATTGCTCTGAAAACAATGCAAGGTACTTGGAAGTTTTTTCTTCTTTTAATTAATTTGTAGGTTGTGTTGTTCGTGTGCATTCCGCATATTTTTTGTAACTCAAAGTAAAAGGTCACGCTTACAGGTGCTCTATGACAGACATACATTCACACAATTATGCACCTTTCTCCTAATACACGGCTTTCCAAATCAATTATCTGTGTATACATAGTTACTTACTTCTTTCACGCCTTCGCCGTGAGTTCTCAACTAATTTCAACTGCCACTTGATAATTGAAGTTGCCATACTCAGGTGCTAACAAGCTAAATAAACTGTTGATGGTCACATATGCATTAGGATGGGTTGGAAATTTTCTTGTTAAAAAAAAAAAATGAAAAAAATAAAATAAAAATAAAACTATAGCAAGGATTAGCATAATGCTTACGGAGATGGCTCCTTTTCTCCTGGGAGGCGGATTTTCGTTGAGCAGGTTCCTCCTAGGATGCTGCGGTTTATAGCAGTTGAACAGGAATTGCTTGTTCAACACCTCGCTATGCTCTTTTACACCGAGCATTTTAGCCTCACTCTGAAGGTGATGCTCAGGAGACATAAGGACAGTTCTGAGTGCGGTGCTAAGCAGGGGTGTGTGACAGTCGGAAGCTGAATGCCATCGATGTAGACGTCTAATTCCATGTTCACCTGCGCTTTCCACGTCGTAAATAAGGTGGCCAGGGACTTGGTCGGTGACAGGGTCAGATTTCGTCCAGCGAAAAACCAGTTAACTCGGGAGCAGAGCTCATCTACAGAGGGGCCCGTCGCCAGGATCGTGCAGTCATCGGCGTAGGAGACAATCGAGACACCCTCTGGTGGGGAAGGGAGCCTCGATATGTAGTAATTAAATTAAATTTAATTAATTTACTCTTCTCTTCTGTTTGAGTTGCTGAAAACTGGAAATATAGATTTGTATGTACTGGAAGTGACAGTTTTCAAGGAACATCAATATATCCGATGCAGGGGATATTTTTCGAAGAGCACGCTATTTCCAAATATTTTTAAAAAATGCTCACAACTTATTAAAATTTTTTAGATACAGTGGTTTCCGAAATATTGAAAAAATAATAAAAATAGAAAACAGGAAAAAAGTGAAATTTTGAATTTGCATAACTTTTTAACTTTTTTTTTTGAAAGAAGTTCCTTTTATGATAAAAGAAAACTCTCCACCAAATTTCATTCAAATCGATAGGGCTCGTTTTCAACTATCTGACGATTTGCCATACAAAGACCCATCAATATAACAAATGGACTTAAGCATTTAGTCTTGGTGGGTAGACTAATACTAACTTCAGAAGAAACTTCAATCAAGCGAATGAAGGATGTTGCCGCTCTGACAGCCCTTCGCCGGATATGAAGCAAGAACATTCCAGTACTAGGCCGAATGAATAACTGCAATGCTAAACCTTTAGCCTTTGGACTGCTCTGACAACCTGTTTTAACCTTTTTCAGATATGCATTCAAAACTTTACTTTGAATTCCCAAGATGCTTAAATTTACGACTTAAGAGGTTGTGTCAAAATGCGCGCATATATTTCTTACTTAACAACCGGCATTTAAAGTGTCTCCTTCGCAGCTTTTTCGTATACACTCAAGTGTATCTCACGCGTGTTGCATACTGCATCCTGCTAAGTGCATGCATTCGAAATCGTCGCTCTAATGTAAAAATATGCAATCCTGCTACTAGAAACAGTTGGATTATGATTACTTTTGTTGTTGTTGTTGTTGTAGCTGCTGCTGCCATTTTTGCTTTTGTAGTTTATTGTATGCGAGAATTTTTAATGAAGTACTTTTTCATTATTCTACCGCTATTCATTTCTATTGCTCTAATGTATAATAGGGATGTGACGGAAGTGAGTTGATCGGAACCGGAATCGAACTTTACAAATTTGATATGTCGGAATCGGAACTGAAAATATAAATGAGGTGACTATTTGTGGGAAGACCAATCTGCTACAAAATATTTTTAAAAAATGCCCGCTCTCAAAATGAGTTTCAAAAATTCCTTATAGAACGAAAATTTTGAGATAGTGCGGCTTTTGAATCAAATACTAAGAAAGGGTGTTCTTCAAATAAATACTGAAATAGGGACAATCTTCCACTCAGGCGCCGAAACGGACTAAAAAATCTTTATGCCTTACAAGCGTCCATATATTTCGAATTATTTAGAATATTTTTATTTACATCTTAATAACTGTGACTCTTAGAGAAATTGAAATATAATATAAAATAAAATCAAATAAAATCAAATAAAATAAAATAAAATAAAATAAATAAAATAAAATATAAAATAAAATAAAATAAAATTGAATAAAATAAGATAAAATAAAATAAAACAAAATAAAATAAAATAAAATAAAATAAAATAAAATAAAACAAAATAAAATAAAATAAAATAAAATAAAATAAAACAAACTAAAATTAGATAAAATAAAACAAAACAAAATAAATAGAATAAAATAAAATAAAATAAAATAAAATAAAATAAAATAATATAATATAAAATAAAACATAATAAAATAAAATCAAATAAAATAAAATAAAATAAAATAAAATAAAATACAATAAAATAAAATAAAATAAAATAAAATTAAATAAAATTAAATAAAGTAAAAATAAAATAAAATAAAATAAAATGAAATACAATTAAAATAAAGTTAAATAAAATAAAATTAAAATTAAGTAAAATAAAAAATTATTAAAATAAAATAAAACAAAATATTATAAAATAAAATAAAATAAAATAATATAATATAAAATAAAACATAATAAAATAAAATAAAATAAAATAATATAATATAAAATAAAATAAAATAAAATGAAATAAAATAAAAAAATTAAATAAAATAAAAATAAAATTAAATAAAAAAGTAAATTAAAATAAAATAAAACCAAACAAAATGAATAAAATAAAATAAAATAAAATAAAATAAAGTTAAATAAAATAAAATTAAAATAAAATAAAATAAAATTAAATTAAAATAAAGTTAAATAAAATAAAATTTAAATAAAATAAAATAAAAAATTATTAAAATAAAATAAAACAAAATATTATAAAATAAAATAAAATAATATAATATAAAATAAAACATAATAAAATAAAATAAAATATAATAACATAAAATAAAATAAAACGAAATAAAATAAAATAAAATAAAACAAAATAAAAATAAATAAAATAAAATAAAAGTAAACAAAATAAAATAAAATGAAATAAAATAAAAAAATTAAATAAAATAAAAATAAAATTAAATAAAAAAGTAAATTATAATAAAATAAAACCAAACAAAATGAATAAAATAAAATAAAATAAAATAAAATAAAATAAAATAAAATAAAATAAAATAAAATAAAATAAAATAAAATAAAATAAAACAAAATTAAATGTTGAAGTTGGGTGAATAACAGGTTTGGTTTCTATGTTAAATATAACTAAATATGAAATTATAAAGTAGAATTATTCTTGTGGTTCAATTTCAAAAACTCGAGAATATTCGAAACATTCCCAATATTGTGCTATAATGTTCATATATATATATATACTTATATTTAGATATATTTCCATTATAATTTTCATGTTAGCATTTTTTATGTCATGGCAAAGGATGTGAATATAAATTTTTACAATTTACTCGCTAGACATCTATAAGGTATTTCTTATTTTAATATTCATTCTTCTTCGCCTTTTTTATTTTTTTTTTTTTTTTCACTTTTCTATATGTTTTATTGTAATTTTCTAGCTCTACATATAAGTAAGGGGAAGCTGCTTATGAGCTGCTGATAGACATTCATGCATTGCTCTTAATTTCTACTTTAGTCCGTAGCTGTTTGTTTGTTAGTCTATCTGACTGTCTATTGGTGTTCCCCTAAGGGCATTCACATGTGCTGAAAAATTATATGAGACATCTCATAATGCAAATGTGCACTCTAATTCTTGTAAAAACAGAATATAAAAAAAAAAAATTTTCCTAAAATATGTATTCATTTGTTAGTCGTTTTGGACCAGTTGGTGTGTGCTAAAGTTATATATGGAAGGTCTGGAGCTTCTATCGATCATTTCTATTATCATGAATTGGGTTATGTCGAGAGTGTCAAAGCTATCTCGAAACAAAAATTAGGCTAGGTGTTTTAAATTTCTTTTATTTAAAAAGAAAACAGAGTTATTTTTTCTGTTTCCTGAAAGGAACGTCTAAGCTGTTTCGATAATATATTGTACAACTCATTAGTCGTTCACTCACCACAAATCACTCACTGGACTGAGAGCAGGTACGCTAAAAGTCCCTAGGGATTTCTAGTAACACCGCATAGGGCAATTGCTGATTTTTAGATCGTTGAACTTCACAATTCTCGGCGCAAATGCACTTCTCTTAATTCAATTCATACAAAAGTATATAATATATTATTTGATTCTCTCAAGATGTCTCATTGAGCTACTAATTACTAGCACAATTCATTTATTCATAGTATTCATAAAAATTTTCTATATTTGATTTATTCAAATATGCAATTCTAAAAGATAAGAGAAATAATAAGGCATTCATTTATATAATACAAAATCTTCCATAATAGTATGAGGTATATGAAGCAAATAAAAAATAATAGGACCATTGCATAATTTATGCCACATGCCACATGCCACATGCCACATTATTGCTCCAATCTGGATTGAACTCATACCAGCGTTCATTCACCATACATAGATGTCGAGCTACTAAGTGATGTGAGGTTCCGTTTGTTTATAAGAACCGGGTTTGTTGCTCTAAATTTTATAGCGGGTACTCCATTTTAGATATGGGGTTGTTAGGAATGCCAAATAAATCTTTTATATTGGTTCTTTGAATTTGTGGACGAGTAATTGTAACCAGTGATCATGTCAACTAAGAATTTGTCCAAGATCGAATAATTTAGATTAGATATTTACCGCATCAGTCGATGAAAAAAAATATGTTTCATTATGAGCAGCGCGACCGTTTTGCTGTGTAGTTAAGTATCAAGCAGACAAGCATTATCAACCGGGTTGGACTGTAGTGAGTTTGTTGTTAGAAGGCTCTGTTCAGTGGGAGGGTGAATAATATGAGGTTAACGCCCGGCGCCTCAATAGATTCTACCAAAAATATCCTGAGCGATTATTTTATGAGCTTTGTCCATCTTTCCAGTTGCTATTGTAATTCGCAACCAGCTTATGAAATATTCCAATCCCGCGCTAATACCTCAGAGCCACAAGTG
Source organism: Merzomyia westermanni (assembly GCA_949987695.1). Lineage (NCBI taxonomy): Eukaryota > Metazoa > Arthropoda > Insecta > Diptera > Tephritidae > Merzomyia > Merzomyia westermanni. The sequence continues at coordinate 147,942,531 of OX465290.1, forward strand.
CTCACCCCCAATTAAAACATATAAGGTGTAACAGGTGCCCCGCACCCACCGTTCTTTATAGAACAAATAATTGTAAAATTTTGCGCAAAACGGTCGTCTAGGCCTGAGCCAAACCAAATAAAAATAATAAACTAACTTAGACATGGTCCTTCGAGCGAATTTGAACCATCGACCTATGAATATCACTAGACGACTAAGCCGTCTAGGGGGTTCGAGTACCAGTAAAGTCATACAACATATTCCAATACCAGAAGATTATAAAAACCTAAACAAGCCACATGAAGTCCACATCCATGAAAAGAAAAGTGAAGTCTGAACCGCACAACTCGACAAGAAAAATCAGTTGTTTGAGGCCCCAGTAAAGCTTCTTATACTAGATAATTGCATTGCGATCACCTGAGTCTCAGTTGCAAGTACAAAAATATACAAGGTTCCATATACCCGATCCATAAAATTATCGTTATAAAACTACCAAGTAGAAAAACAATCGTGTGGAAAAAGTATCGATAAATTGTGTCGAATCAAAATTCACACCGCTAACTGCCAGCAAAAGTAATGATACAGTGGCACCACCTCTACCTGGACCAAAAAATTAATAGCACAAATAATATCGTTATCGATTACCTAAAAATACGATCACTTCGAAAGTGGAAAATTATCGATATTCGTACCAACGATAATGAAAAACAGGGATAGTTCGCAACAATGAAAACTATCGAAACTATCCATACGGCCACCGAAAAAAAGTAACCAATTTCATCAATTTTTGACATTGACTCGTTAAAAACTTTTTCAGGGTTTTTGAGACCCGTACTTTAATTATTCTGGAATCGGCTTTTAGCGCTTTTTTTTGAGTTTCGTTCTTAAGGAACTGATTTTCGTTGCATTCGAAAGCCAGTTTAGTTTTTTTTTTTGACTCACATCTAAGAACACCCGGAATAGAATTTTAGTTCCTCTCAACACCTCATCAGCGGTTCCAGTAAAAAATAATTTTGTTAGAAAACCAAATTTGACAAGGGATGACGGAAAACCGTTCCAATATACATCAACTTTCCATCATGTCGGAAAATCAAAAAAGCAAAATAAATCAAAAAGAATTTTTTTACGCACTCTTTTCATCGCATGTTTCGTAAACGCACTTCTTTTCCCATTGAATCGGCATCAAGCTTAGTTCTGCTTGAACCGATCGGGTTTTTGAATCGAGTTTCATTCGTCTGGAACCGATTTTCCGGGTTGTTTGTCGGTTTATTTTTTTGACTTAATTCTCAGAACATGTCAAACAGATGTTCAATTTCTATCTACCGTACCACGCCAGGTTCATCAAAAACGAATTTTTTCTCTCAGAATTCCGGTTTCTTCCAAAAACCTGGTTACCCGAGTCCGCCATCTCAGCTCTCCCTGTCACTAAAAGCATCGCACACTAACTCTTAACTTTTGAATGAAGCTCCAGTATGAACCAATGATTTTGCGTATGGAACAGATACTCTTTTGCATTTTTAATTGCAACACACAGTCAGTGGCATTACAAAAACAAATTCTCGAAAAAAAATACTCAACGCTGATTATATGGAAGTCATATAATGGCGGAAATACTTATAGCTTTGACGTTAGGTTCTCCCTAGTTACTAATGCGGATTGGATTGGGTTGAGTGAAACGTATTTATACCACACAGCTTATAATTACACCCAACCAACTAAGCAAACGAGCCAGCCAACAAACCAACCCAACGTCAACCCAACAACCATTGGCAGCCTGCAATTAAGTTTGTTAAGTGTGAAGGAAATGGAAATTGTGGAGCCGGAAAATGCGGTTTTAACGCAACACAAAGTGAGCCATCAACAATTCGGGGCATATGTGCTTGTGCGTCTACTTGTAAATGCAAGGCGTGAAAATAATTGAAAATTGCGCAATGCATACTTAAAGCAAATAATGAATGGTAGAGTTTGAGCTTTTGATACTTATGTGGGCGTGGAAAGCACAGAAAATACAGGAAACCCACAATTAACTAGACTCAATTTGATTTTTCGCTATGTGTTTTGAGTGTGTAGGTGGGTTGCTGGGTTGCTCCCACAAGCTGAAATATGAATAAGATTCATAATGGGATTTCGATAGTCCGATAACTTTTTCTGTAAACTAAGAGGATTCCTAGTTCTCTAGTCTCCGAAGAGGTTTCACGCGATTAATCAAGAAGCATCGCAGTGAGTTGTTATTAGATTTCCTTGGACTTCAAGTTGAGACCTAAATTTTCTGCTCTCTCAACTCACACGAACCAACGATCTTAGATCCTGCTACATTCATATTAACTCTCAAGTTTGGAAAAACAGGCTTCTAAACAAGACCTTTGGATATCTGTAGCTGTAGCATTTAATAAACCTTGAGTATATTCAAATAGATATAACTTAGTTGTCGCATAGCTTGCCTAAATACAGTCCCAGAAATTGCGCTGGTTTCATAATGTTGAGTCAGAGGGGCAATTTAAGTGATTAATGCGTTCCTAGGAAGAGAGACACCAGCAACACTCCAATGGAAGAAGCCGATAAGTCGAGGTATTTCTAATTGCCGCCATTTGGCAGAGCGAAAAAGCTATTGGCGAGCTACGTTGGACGGTGAAAACCCTTTAGACGGCTAAGCGCCATTTACGTAAGTAACCAAGCGTTCCTTAGAGTTTAACCTTTTAAAAGACCCTGATCTGAGAACCACTCGGCTCTTATACTCATCTTAGACGTCTTCTTAGATGTGGGCATCTATTCTACGTCCAGTGGTACACGGTTTTCGGGAGTTAACTGGAGCTGCCCTGCTACAATGGGTGGACGTTGGTCTTTAATAATTCCCAGTAGTGGTTGACAGTCCAGTAAATACTTTCAGTATGAGTTTTGCCTCCAATCTCTCTGACACCAGTGCGGACCAAGTGAAATTTGAGGTGCCCTCTCGCCTGGTCCGTTAGCTTCAAGTTGTCTTCTGTGATTTAAGAAGCCGCTCAGCGTACAGAGTGACGTTGATCATTAATACACTAGTCAGTGAACCGACATGAGCACACGCAAAGCGCTGAGTATTTTCTTTAATCATGGCACGCCTGTTTGTTGTATTTGTAGTCGCAGAACTACTACTCGAAGATTAAAGGGAGTGTTACGAATATTACGAATATCCTTCACCAAAGTGAATCTGGTAGTATTCTGGTACTAGCCGTCTGTAGCGGGAACAATTTTTTTCATCCCTATTCGCTGAAATGTGGTACTAAAACCAAACGGCTTCCTTGGGTAGGCCATTTTGTGTGAATGAATGAAGATGCTTTGGCCTAATAGGTATTCTTATTGGCAAGCGCCGGTGGTAGCAGAGAAAGAGGGAGACCAAGTGGAGACCGATTTGCGATCCCGCGTTGTCTCCAATTGCCGCCCGTTGACAGAGAGAAGGAACGACTGGTGCGGTATATTGGACGGAGCGGACTCTTCTTACACCAACTGTGTGCCAAATGAAACTCCGAGTTACGCAGGACTTCTGTTAGAAGAGTTGGATGACAATACTAGGTAAGGACTAGGCATGGCGGAATATCGTTAATACAACAACAACACCACCACCATTGCGTAAGCAAATATTTAAAGGTAATTTAAAATGAGCTAGTTTTTATTGGAAGCCTTCAACTGATATCGAGCCATCGTCAATCTTTTGGTTGTGGGATTTTCGAAATATAGAAATTGAGCAGCTGAAAGTTAAGAACATCACACTTGCTTTATTCATCTTGGTTTAGAGACCTCATTGCGAAATAGGACTGACGTTTTTTCGCTACCAAACTAGTTTGCGATCCAAGTTAGAAGGTCAGGTGGTAGGTTTGCGGTTTTGACATGCGCTAAAAAAATTATCACTGGTGCTCCTCAACTTTCCGTTGACAAAACACGACAAACGAACTGGTTGGAGTTGGCTTATTCAGCCTTACGATGACTCGAAACTTGGAGGGGCAATACAGCATAGTTTGTCTTTATGTATTCCGTTCTTAAGTTAACAGTTTCTGCTGGAGGTAGTGGCTCAACCAACAGATCTTAAAGTTAAAGCTGAGGTCTAAATAGACATCCAACATGTAACGAGAGGATGGAGCTGTGCTTCGATATATGGAAGCATATAACATTTGGTCGTATATACAGTCCAGACCCGTAGCCACGAGTTTTTTTTTCGGATTGGCTTATTTGAATTTTGAGGTCTAAGCCATTCAGTCGAGTCCAAGGTCAAAAGAGAGCCTTACGAAGCGTACTTAGCGACAGACAATGTTTCATATATTTTAAGGAATAGGAAAATGTTTGGGAAGAGTTGACTTTGTTACTAATTTGGAGCTTTCCCAGCAGTTGTTGGGCGAAATTCGGCATCCTCATGGCTCCATTACAGTTTCCATTAGGTAGATGCGGTAGCAATACCGTCCTTTAAATCGAAAACATTTCCTCGATCAGGAAAAAAGACAACACCAACGATTTCGCAGGCCTTCCTCTCATCTCTTTGTAAGCGTTATTTTTCTCAGACATTGGTTGCATTTTTTGACTTTTTGAAGTTAATATTTTGCAAATCTTATATCCGTGAGAATATATTGAAAAAAGTCTCAAATAGCATACGAAGATGTTAACAAACAGTTTCTGAGAAGGAGAAGCACTACTAAGGGAGGCAAGTGCGAAAGAAAAACAATTTGATTGTCCTTTTTGGCACTTCCATATGCCAACCAACGCCCATAATCTGTGTAAGCCATTAGCCACCAATTTGAGACATAATAGGATAACGAGATGCGGTGGCGATTGTTTACACAAGGAAGGCACAAAACGCACAATGCCACAACATATTTCCACTAATTACATACAAATTAAACACAAAAAGGATAATAAGTAATGGATGAGTTGCTGTGAGTCGAGAGAGGAAGTTGGTCTTTAAAAACCGCTACAATTAAATTTAAACAAATAAACAAATACTTCAATGGAAGAAGATGAAGAAAATCATAACCAGAAAAATTGAGAGCACACAAATTCGTAGCACAAAAGCAAATAAAGTGTAGAACCTTCGATAATTGTCCTGTCTCTTGGTTGTTAAGCACGCTGTGGCCGCTAGCAGAGGTACAACCAATTGACTATTCATGCTCCTACCTCACTGCTCGTAGTGCCCGCTGAGACAGGTAGTCGACATTTGCAAAGGAATGCAATCTTGATTGTGTGCGCAGTCCATTGACCGCTGTCCGCGCAAATGATCCCTAAAGCCGTTGATGTGGTCTTTTAATTTAGTTTTCGTTGAATTCTTAGCAGATCGTGTGTTTGTATGCCGGCGTATGCATGACAAATGTTGTGTAAATATTTTGACAGTGGTATGCCAAAAATTTCGCATGTTCTCGCAACGGAATGCTGAGTTAAAAATTGAAGTACAGGAAGATGTCTGTATAAAACCATTAAATTTTGTAATGCGAGCTAATACCGAAACGAGGTATATATGTGCCAGCAAACTTAATACTTATATGAGACTAATACAGCTCTGACAAGTTTAAGGCCGAGCTGATAGTGCAATGATAATATTTTAACCAAAAACGTATCCCCAGCTGAGACTGCCTCTAGCCAAAAAGTGAAAAATTAGGATTACAAGGCAAGGGGCAGTAAAAGGAGTTTTATACCTTTCATGAACATGAAATGGCATTATAACTTTGGTCCGATGTATGTAAGTATGAGCAGAAGAAGAGATAGGCCACCGACAAATAAGTATGCCGAAATTATCAGGGCGTTGAGCTGATTTGATTGAGCCATGTCCGTTTATTCGTCCGTCCATCTATCTGTTTGAACGCAAACTAGTCCCTCAGTTTTAGAGATATCTCGATTAAATTTGGTGGCATCCGCCATTTTGTAAAACATTAATCATTTGTCGGAACCAGCATGATCGGACCAATACAACACATAGCTCCCATACAATCGATTGTTCCGATAAACAGGTTTTGGTCTATTACTCTTGCAATTAAAAAGCTAGGAACGTAAAAATTTCAGGTTTGGTAGATATTATATATGTAATGTGTGTAGTGAAAATCACCGATATCGGACCAACATAACATATAGCTCCCATACAATCGATTTCTTCCGATAGTTGGGGTTTGGGCTATGTATCTTTAAATTAACAGTTTTGCAGAGTTTGTACTAATTGTGAGTAAGGATCGGACACTTAAACCCGTGATGCGTATTCATGAAAGATATAAAGTCTTCAGCATAATCGATGACAGCCCTTTCCTTACTTGTTTTGTAATAGTTCAATGTCTGTACAATACAGATATTAATAAAAATTAAGAGGAATTGTCATTGTTAAGCCAATAGAATACAAACCAATTTTTTTTTTAGAAATTTTGTCTGTATGTTTGTATGTTTGAACGCTTATAACTCAAAAACTGCTTTGTGGAATTGAAGGAAAGTTCGCCCTTGGCATTACTGGGTGTCTAACCTAAAATTTTAAATAACCTTTTTTTCGATAACTTGACTGTTAGTCTGTTAGTACAATGAGTAAAATGCGAACTTACTGACTCTATTATAAGTTGTGAGACGCGAAGCTTGGCCGGGCTTTCTAGTAGTTCTAAAATAAATTTAAATCTCCTACATTTGTTTGCACTAAAATCATTTATCACTTCTTCGGCCTTTAGTTCAAACCTGCGGTAAGAACTCATGACGACTAAACCATTCGGTCGTTTTACTTCTTTGTTGAAGCGTTTCAAGGTCGAGAAAGAGCAGACATTTTTATTCAATGCAAATTATTTGGCAAGATTTGGCTTTGACACTAATTTAAAGCTTTCAGTGCAGTTGTTGGGCGATATTCGGCATCCATTTGGCTCCATCACCTTTTTTATAAAATAAATTCTGTAATAATACCTACCTTTTTATCGGAGTCGCCAATTTTATAGCGAACATCACAATTAATTAAAAAAAGTATTAAAAAAATTATGATTTTTTACGATTATTAAAAAAAATTAAAAATAATTAAAAAACTTGTTTTGATTACTTTTGATTATACATATGAAGTGTTTTTGAAAAACATTAAAAAAAAAAAAAAAAATTCTACCACCCTAATGTAACAACCTAATGCCAGTTAATTGAAGACCGTAAAAAATCATAAATCAATCAGTAGAACCAGAAATACAACACAATTTATTTTTAGTCTAAAGCCATACAAGAAAAAGTAAATTTTATTTATTTTCCTCGCTCGCGAAACAGTTAGTGAATTGTTTGTTTTGTAACGGAAATTTTAGTCCATAAAATTTTGTCGGAATTCAAGCTTGCTGTATTTCTGCCGGCTCTCGAGCTTAGATAAAATGTGGCCCATGCGTTGTTCATCGGTGCCCGCCATTGCAGATTCATGAACTGTATGAACAAATCGCTCGGTATTTTCGGAATGACAAGGATATGCTGTGAAAAAGATCAGTGAAAATGCCGATAAAAGAGAAGCAAAGAAAAATTAATGGTTTTCGTTGTGCATACCTGGTAATTCAATTATTTCATTGGAATATTGTAATGCTTCGAGGTGATCTTTCGCGAAGAACTGCAAGCATGGTGGTTCAGCCGGTTGGAATCTATCCCAATCTATTACATTAAAATATTTGTCACTCTCGAAATTTATAAAATTATCCTCTTTCGGACCAAACATTTGACGAACACATCCATTAGCTTCTCTGCGGGCTGCTAAGATCCTCGTGTATCCATCTGAACGTACGAATGGATCTGTATCGGTTATCATCGATATCAAAATATGTTCTGGGTGCAGAAGGTACGAGTTATTTTTTATGACCGGACAGACAATATTTTGAAGGTCTTGTAGCAATTGGCGAATCCATGTGATGTATTTGAAAACGTGACGACATCCGTGAATTGCAAGTGGTTGGTTTTTAACCAGAAACCAGAAAGGAGCATAAACTTTTACAATAAAGTCAGCGAGTGTTTTTAATGTTATTGAGGGTTGCTCGCACGTTATATAATAGCGAAGAATTCGAGACGCTGTTGTCAGCCAACGGGCTGTACTCATAGCACAGGGCTTCTCGCTTGCTAAACTGTCGTCACACTCTCTTGTATGAACAGCCCGGACCATACGATATAAATATAATTGGTCGCCCCGAATATTGACAATTGATTATGATGTCAAGGGCAAAACATAAAACAGAAAAAAGTAGATAAACAATAGTCCAGTTAAGTTATAAAAAAACGGTCTTCATAAAGAAAAATGTATAAAGAAAATAAGGCATCTAATGTATAGCTTTCAACTAAAAACAAAATTTGTTTTATTTCGAGTTCTACTGAATTAATTGAAGTAATTTTTTCGCAAAAGATTGACGATTTTTTACGGTCTTTAATTTGCTGTTATTAGATCGGTACATTAGGGTGGTAGCAACTGAGATATGGTGGGTAGGTACCACAACGGAGCGCCTGAGATCAATGAGCTTTTTTTAGGAAAACCCCACTGCTTGAGACAAAAAAATTGTTGTATCACACTTAAAAATCTGACAATAAATGCCGAAGATATGAAGAAAAATGCAATTGGGCGACATCTAGGGTTGCCAGAAAAAAAAATAAAAATTTTTTTTTAAATGTTTTTCAAAAACACTTCATATGAGGGGAAGTACGGCCGACTTTTTTTTTTTTGCCTATAAGGCGAGACGCTCTAATGTTTATATTTTGGAGTACTCAAAAGAAACGAAAAAGTGTTCATATTTTGGGATGTTTAAATGTAAGTATGTTAATGTTATCGCGAGTTTACTGTATTTCGAAATAGGAGGCAATCAACATATCAAGAATATTCGTATTTATGAAAGCTTATATAAATATATAATTAATATATAAACTATAATTTTAACTAACATTTGATACTTGCACTTGTCATAAAAATAGAAAGATATCAGGGAGGGACACATAACTCTAGGTGCTGCTAGGATTAATGCATGTAAAAGCTTGCTACTTATGGTTCGATTTGACTTAAAATTCGAAATAGATACTTCGCTTAGAATAACAAAAAGATCTAAACAACTTGGCTTTGGGCTTATCTAAAAGAAAGTTCATTAGTGAAATATTGCGTAGTACAGGTAACAAATAAAGGAAACTTGTTTACGGTTCGGTATCCAAAATCGAATTATTTCTCTTTTTATTTTCAAAATGGCGTGTACATTCTGTTTCTTATTCGCTACTTTTACAGTTGCATTCTTACTCGCTACTTTATAAATTTAACTTAAGGTGCAGTTAGTAATCTTTTGTAGTTAATTCTACACTTAAGGCGTGATCAGCCGCAACTTAGTCTACTCTAAAGTAACTTAATATTCGGCGTTGTAATACTACAATGTTAGTTATTATATTCCTTCAATAGTTTCTCCTTCAAATTCTTTCCTACCAAATACCCATTCCACTTGATTCTGTTTCGCGCTCAACATGTGGTATTTCAATTTCAATTTTAAATTCATACCGAACTCGTTTTCAATTTTAATTATCGCAATTCACTTTGTGCGTTATTAAACGTTAAAAAATGCTTGATTAACTTTTGAAGTCCTCCTACAGGGTGTTTTTTTTACAGGTTTGTTTTTCGAATAGAGATAAAACTGGCATTTTGTGGTCAAATCTGGCAACTCTAATGTCATTTATGTTCAGTTTGGTTTGCCATTTCATCATGAACAGGTTGACAAAAGAACAACGCTTGCAAATCGTGCAAATTTATTTCGAAAATAATTGTTCAGTTCGCGAAGTTTACCGTGAGCTCCGTCCATTTTATGGTCGACATAATCGTCCATCAGAGCAATTAATTCGGTTAACCATGGATCGTTTTCGCACTACGTTTACTCTATGTGATAATACACATCCGCAGAGACGTCGAACAGTGCGCACCGAAGAAACAATTGCCGCTGTAGAGCAAAGTGTTGAAGAGGACCCGAATGAATCGATTCGCCACCGTGCACAGCAATTGGAGCTTTGTCCATCAACTTTATGGAAGATTTTGCGCAAAGATCTTGGCTTGCGACCTTACAAGATCCAGCTTGTGCAAGAATTAAAGCCGCGAGACCATGCAATGCGTCGTGATTTTGGTGTATGGGCCGAAAATGAGATTGATTTCGATGCTGATTTTCATCGCAAAATTTTGTTCAGTGATGAGGCTCATTTTTGGTTGAATGGCTACGTCAACAAGCAAAATTGCCGCATTTGGAGTGAAGAGAATCCACATGAGACCCTTGAAACGCCATTACATCCACAAAAACTGACTGTTTGGTGTGCTCTATGGGCTGGTGGAGTCATTGGGCCATACTTCTTCCGCAATAATGCTGGAGAGGCAGCTACCGTTAATGGAGACCGGTATAGAGCCATGATAACCGACTATTTTGTTCCCGAATTGGATGGCATGAATGTGGATGAGTTGTGGTTCCAACAAGACGGCGCTACATGCCACACAGCGCACGTCACAATCGATTTATTGAAGGAAACATTCGATGAGCGCATAATTTCGCGGAATGGACCTGTCAATTGGCCACCAAGGTCGTGTGATTTGACACCATTGGATTATTTTCTTTGGGGATATGTGAAGTCGCTCGTCTACACCAACAAACCAGAAACGTTAGGGGGAATTGGAAGCCAACATTCGTGGCGTTATTGCCGACATACGGCCCCATATGCTCGAAAAAGTGGTTGAAAATTGGACCTGTAGAATTGGCTTTATTCGAGCCAGCCGCGGCGGCCACATGCCCGAAATCATATTTAAACATTAATGGCATAAAATTATCCTTCCAATAAAGCCAAATTGATGGACCTTAAAACGATTTTCTTCTGTTTTATTTCAATTCGAAGTTCTATACCCCTAAAAAAACACCCTTTACATTTGATTTAGCTTTTGATTTTTGAACGCTTTGATGATTTTTGAAGTGGAAATTTCGCACGAAAAAGGCGTGCCGAACGACTACTCAAAAGTCTGATTTATAATGCGCTTTCACAATTGATTCCGCGTTCATTGCATGTTTAAAAACGCAATTCCATGCCACTTTCGTGGGCGTCAGCGTTGGCTTTCAAAGTTTCATTTGACATTTCTATGCAAAATCGCAATTGCACTTGTGTCAGCAGCGTTGCATGGCAGGTACTTTTTGTATACGAAAAGCGGGTATCTTTTTTAATTATGCTTAAGTGGGTGTTGGATTTTATATATTTCTTTTTGTTTGATTTAAGTGGGTGGATGTTATAGCATTCAGCGTTCTTTGGTGCATTCAACTTTTATGCATTTTTGGCTTTTGTGCGTGGAAATAAATATGCGAATATCGGAACTGATTGCAATTAGTCGGAGATGTAGAATGGTTTATTGTGTATTAAAAGGGTTTTAAACTAGCACAAAATGCAGCGTATGAGCATTTTGTTATTAGAAATATCACTGTAGTACAATTTCAATACTCAACGAGATCTGCTGGCGCTTCAAGAAGACTCGTATTGTGAGGCTATAGCTGAAAGCGTCACAGAATCTTACAAAGGCCGAGTCCTATCGATCGAATATTTTGCAGATTCAACTCAATATATTCCTATGATACCACCACATCCTTAAATCAGCTGGGAGTACACGGCTGTGTCTACTATTTTTTTGGGGCGAGATTGAGTAAATTTCTTTTTAAATTATCATTTCTTCGGTGCCCAGTTCAAAACCCTTGGTGAACAATCAAGAGCACTAAGAAATGAAGTTTTTCTTTGCCGGTCGAGTTAACAATTCTTACGGGCTTTACTGAGCAGAAGCTCGGTTCTAAGATAACTGAAAACGGTTTATATAAAGCAGCTGAGTCGATTATTGCAGTGTTGGCGACGGTAAATGCTGAAATTGACTTCATATTTTCATAAATAGAGTTTCTTTGATTGCTTCTCTTACTCTTCGACTAAAATATGACAGAGATCGCTGCCAAAATACTACACAGATAAAGTTCATTTGTCTTTCGCAATAATTTCGTCTGTAAACTCTAATATACGTATATTTGGCATCAAGAAGTCTTCGAACAAAATTCATTAAAAAAGCTTGCAGTCCCTCTCCAAGCAATACTTACGATTGAACATTCTTCGACCAGCAGTCCAATATAATATAGTGCGACTCTTCCATTCAGAGCAAACTCAAGTTAGTCTCCTTAACATTGAAATCGGGAGATTGGTCTATCAGCACAAACAGACCAAATAAGAAGAGCATCTAAAGAGCTACAAATTCTCCACTGCAATTCATCCGGGCCAGCGGCGTTAGCGCGAGAACACGATATAGTGCGACTCTTACACTCTGAGAAAGCCCAATTTAGTCGCCTCAACATTGAATCGAGAGAGACACCATCACAGAGAGAGGAAGTGCCAGGAGTTAAAGCCTTAAAATCTATGGAACCAGACGTTATCGTTAAGCTGATACAGAAAAGTCTCAGATGTGAGAGCATTAGCTATCACATACATAACTCTAATCTCTTCTTCCATCTTTGTCATTCGCAGAATCTTTAAAAGTCGTCAGTCATATTCATCAGTTCGCAGGTAGCGAAGACACTCAGCATCTTTCTGCAACCTTATTACACCCGCAACATGCGGTCATCGGCATGATTTCCACAAACGGGCGATCCGCGGTTAACAAGAATACGGTCCACGTGCACTCGAAGTCTTGAAACACGCGTCTCTCGACTTCTTGAAACAAATTTTTTCAGCGGGGAGGAAAACAAGCTTCCAGCAACACCAAAACGAGTTCAATAATGCCAACGGATCCCACTTTCATTAATTTTTTTCCTTAAATGGAACGGCTTTCTCACTGATCCCTCCAGCTTTTTTCAATCAACGGCCATGTTTTTCACGACTTGGCAAGCGCAGATTTAACTATCATGAGCATGCAACAAAATTTTCACATCACTAGCCCGCAACTCTTAGGGAAAAACCAACGAACAAAGGCTTAACGTTGCGGCTTTGTGACGTCTGAATAGCACCGTGGCCAAAATGTTCACTGTAGAAGAGCCCAAACCGCTACTTACCAAGCAGCTCCTGGAGCATAAAAGCATCTCCGTAAGTGCTACAATAAGATTCGTCAATACATAACAAGGGAGTTGGACGCGGTAACGTTCCGGGTGGCCAGCAACCCAATCCATAAAAAGTGGGCAGGTTCTTTTGTGAACTTCGGGAAACGCCGCTACCGTTCTACCTATAACTCGAGAGACTTGAGTCATTCTGAGTCTACTTCGGTCTGGACATATTTTCATGCTGAATCCAGTAATTTCTAGTATAGATCGCGGATGCAGAGAGTCCTAACAGGATACACACGATCAACTTTTCAGTGAAACAAAGCTTTTCTACTTGGTAAGGAATGTGCCTATTAAACAGGACGAAATACTGTTACAGCCACAACAAAACGCTCTTCTAACGACTGCATACTGGGATCCAAATGTGTTGGAGGCTGTTCGAGGGCTGCTAGTAGAAGATTCACTCCCCAATGTAGCCTTGTCTCATACTGCCTGCTGTTGTTGTTGTAACAGTACTTGCTTTGTCTGTATATGGAACATGGTTATACTGAAATAGTAGCTCTGATCGGGTTAACACCGAGTCATTTTGTTACGTAGACACAGCTGTAATGGAAGTGGATTTTGAGTTACAACTCGATGTCTGATGTGATAACTTCCACCCAGACCTGTTAAATTTTATTAGTAATTAGTAATCAATTAATTATACGGCGTTTTTAATTGGTAATGATTAGTTTAATTATTTTTCAAGAAAAGGCAATTATTAATTGATTACAATTAGAAAAAATAAAATTAAAATACAAAATAATAAAAAATAATCAAAAAAAGTAATCAAAAATAATCAAAAAAAAACTTGTTTTGATTATTTAAGAAAATTTTTTTTTTCAGTATTGTTGATGTGTATATTTATTTGCCTCTACAACAATGCTGAAAAAAATTAAAAATAATAAAAAAAATATCAAAAAAGGTCAAAAATTATCAAAAGTAATCAAAACAATTTTTTTTTTTGATTATTTTTTTTTATATTTTTTTTTTATAATCGTAACAAATCATGACTTTTTTTTTGATTATTTTTTTAATTAATTCTTCAATAAAAATTGAACGTAATTAGTAATCAATCATTAAATGGATTCCCAAGAAAATAATTAATCAAACCGGTAATCATTACGATTAATAATCATTATTTAACAAGTCTGCTTCCACCTCACATTATCAAACTGCAGCTTCATGTTAACTCCGCATGCTCTCACAGAGCGCCTGTTAGCTGCTCTTTGAATGGAGCTTAACGGCTGTCCACTGCAAGATCATCCTTAACAACAACGACCTCGCTACCCTACAGTACTCAAGTCATTGCGTACAAAAGACAGAGCCGCAGGAAACGTGGCACCACTAGTCCACGGCCCTCAAGTTAAAGTTCTTAAGTGAAAAAGTAGCACTCAAAAGCCAAACAGAAGCTTCTACATCTGTTGCAGCTGCTTCTTATACATTGAGTCCGTACTTACGCCAGCTCTTAATGCTACACTCTATTTATTTAACAAAAGCTTTATTTACTTAATGTCTCACAGTTTTTCAAGCGACCATGATTACCATTCAATTGGGACGTTGATGCCGCGCGAGACTATGCGCCGCCCAATAAATCTATAAGCTACTTTGTGCATGCATGTGTGTGTGTGTGTGAGTAAATAATGAATAATTTCCGGCCATGCAAACGACAAGAGCTCAACTGCCATATTTGTGCATTAATTTGTATTGCCGACATCATGATTACCCAACATGCAGCCACCGAGCCACCGAGAAACCATGAAAAAATCACAGTTCACTAACGACAATTGAGTAGCATAAATAAGGTGGCACAAGCTGTCGCTGGCGAGTGTTGAGTTACTGCCACTTAGTTAACGCGCTTCAAGGGCATCCAATATTTAGCTATGGCAGTCAAACAGGGCACGACACAGCCCAACCCAACCCAGTTCAGCACAGCCTATTTGTATGTCGTATTGCTGCCATCAATTGGGTGATTAACAAGCAACACAAAGCTCGTTGGCTTTGATATTTGCGACGCGCTGCTTTATTGTGCAGTCATTACACCTCCTCTTCCACCTCCTCCTACATTCTACATTGCCAGCTAACTGTTCACCACCTACTCTAATTGCAAATGAGTTTTTACCCTCGCCGTGTTTGTATTACACAAATGGGGTATAGCGCATTAAACATCAGGCAAAACAAGCAGGGATGATTTGTTGACGTTTGAAAAATAGCAAAAAATATTTTAATTTAAAATTATGGAACACAAATTACCTAACACTCTATACAAACTAACATCAAAGCAACCCAACAAACAACAAGAAAAAAATGCTAAAAGAGTTGAGTGCATATTTATACTTTGGAGCATTATTTCTACGGCTGAGTGGAAGATCCCCCTAATTTAAAATGCTCACTCAACTCTTTTAGCATTTTTTCTTGTGGTTTGTTGGGTTGCTTTGATGAGATTTCCAGCACTTTTTATCATTTGAGAATAAAACATTTCACAAACTCTACACAAGAATATATTTTGAATTATTTTGGAAGATTTTCCTGGTATCATTTATTTATTTTGGTTAGCAAACAAATGGGCTTGGGCGTTGTGTGCATTTCCGTAAATTTTTTTATCCCTGAGTACGGAAAATAGTTTCAAAATAATTCAAATTAATCTCGAAACGTCAATTTTCAAAAAGTATATATTGTCAGCTTAGATACGAGTTAAGATGGGTTTCCAAGGGATTTTTCGTCAGCTTTGAATTTAAAAATAAAGCGGTTTTGGAGTTATGCCATCTTCAGTGTTTCTTTTGGTTTAAGAGAACGGTAAACTGTTTGAAATAATTCAACTTTTTTTTCCAACGTTAGCAAAAATGTTCATGAATATTATATATTTAGCTTGGGCATTAATTAAGCAGGTGATGTTTGGGTTGACTTTAACAGCGATTCTTCTCATACCTTGTGGTATTTGCTTTAAAGATACAACAGTCTCGACCATGGCATACCCATGCAGATAATAAAAACTCAACAGCTGAGAAACATTTGAGTATAGCATGTTGATTTCATTGCGTTCCAGTGAGGTTTATGATGGGATTGAGTGTTTATCAATTTCTAAATTGGTCTACATTAACTAGTTAAATAACGCTTTCAACGGCTATTTGAGTTGCATTTGATAATGAGTTTCTATCATCTCTTGGCAAGTCCAGTTTTTGAAGGAATCCGTTTCGGCGTTGTGCCATCTTCAGTGTTCTTTTTATATCCCGAGAAAGAAAAACTGTAACAAAATAATTCAAACTTTTACCCTTTTAATAAAAAAAAGTTCAGTTTCAGCTTGTTGAGAAACCATTGAACAGTGCTTAGTGCTTAGTACTTAGAGTACTCTATCAACACTTATTTTAGATGCTCTTTCAAATGATTTTCTATCATTCCTTGCAAAATTTATTTTGGAAGCAAACCAGTTACGCCGTTTTGCCATCTTCAGTGTTCTTTTTAGTTTTAGAGTAAGGGAAATTGTTCCAAAATAAGTAAAATTTTTATACTCACGTAAGCATCATTTTTCAAAAAGAGTCTATTTTTAGCTTGTGTACGAAATGAGAAACATTTGATTAGAGCGTTTCAATTTCCTTGCGTTCCAGTTATGCTTGAGATGAGTTTGATCATTTGAGATGCATCTGAGTGCTCTTGTTTGGAATTTGCAATTAAGGTTAGTTCTCAAAGGTTTCTTAAATGAAGCCTAAACAATAATGTTTATTGGGTATACACTCTTAAATCTGTTTGTATTTTCACTAGGGTGATTTGAGATGTGTTTCTGAATTTAAAATTTTTCGAAAGGTTCAGTTGGATGTTAGAGGTATTCAAAGCATAAATTGGGGTTTCTAATATTCACCTGGGGTTTTGGGAGTTTCTTTCGGATATTGAAAAAAATAATTCCGCAGATTTAAGAAATTGCCTTTAAAACTTGAGGCTTTCTTTTTCTTAGTAGATAGAACTAAGGAAGTTCGCGTCATGGCATCGAACATTTGTTATGGACTTTAAAGAAAAATGTACTCGGAAAAACTTTATTTGGGTAACATAAGCTAAAAAAAAAATTCAAAATTTGTGTCTGTATGTTTGCACACGCATTACTCAAAAAAATCTGCTCAAAATTGAATGCAATTTTCACTCAAGTATAGCTAGATTTCTAACTTCCAGTTCAAAGCCCCTTTTAAAGCAGGAATATATATTGTTTCCGCTGTGTACAATGGTGGCCGTAAAATTAGGTTAATGATTTTTTTATACCCCTTCATAGTAAAATTTTAACAGGTTGTTATCTGTGTATCACAGTTGCTATATAAAAATGTATGTGAAGGTGATTATTAGAGCAACAGATTTTAAATCTACAGTAAAATTAAAAAAAATATATGCCAGATCTGACTTGTTTGATGGTATAACTTTTATTTACGGTACCTGATTTCCAATGATCCACGTTATATTTAACAGACCTCTTAAATAATGAGTACTAATCGTAATGATTACCAGCTGGGTTAATTATTTTCTTGAGAATGATTGATTACCATTACTTACAGTTTTTAATGATTATTTTCGAATTAAGTAAAAAAAATAATCAAAAAAAATCATGATTTCTTACGATTATTAAAGAAATCAAAAATAAGCAAAAAAAAAAAGCTGTTCTGATTACTTTGGATTATTTTAGATTTTTTTTTATTATTTTAAATTTATTTCAGTATTGTTGTAGAAGCACATAAATATATACATCAACAATACTGGAAAAAATCAGAAATAATAAAAAAAATAAATAAGAAATGATCAAAAGTAATCAAAACAATTTTTTAAAAATTTTTTTTGATTATTTAAATTATTTTTGACTGTTTTTTTTTCTAATCCCAATTAATTAATAATTGCCTTTGCTCGAAAAACAATTAAAATAATCACTACCAATTAATTGATTACTAATTACTAATCCAATTTAACAGGTCCGATATCTAACATAATCCTAATTCATCTGTTTGTTTATATTTTTTTGAGCATAAAAAAACTATTTTTTCGTATTCCAAATACTCGAAATCCGGTGAGTAGTCAACAAATCGCACACCCTAATTTCCACCCATCAGCTTTTGCTGACAATAATAGAAACGTTCATATTTCATATGTGCCCTTCGCGTTCTTTCTCTGGTCCGCTGTTTACATAATAACATTTATATTGTGTTGCTGCTTTTTTTTAAGACCGAATTGAATTATCGTCTTTGGCGGCCATATTTGATTTGAGTTTAACAAATAAACTACATTCATACATACTTCCGCCACTCATAAAAAACCTAATCAAATATGGTGGCAGCACGCAATGCACCCCTGCTGCGAATACGACTACTGTGAGCACAGCTTTCCCATGCTCTGACACCAATTATGCACTCACTCACTACTTTGGTTACTGTTACATTTTGTTGAGAACTAGTGTGTTGAAGTGTGAAGTGCAGACGACTTGTTGTTTAATGGAGTGTGCAGTGGTGGTTTTATTAATGCGCAAATAAACTAATTTACTGAAAAGTCTTAGGGGTCGCAAATATTTGCATTTGGTGAATGAGATTTGGTACGACCAAATAAGGTTGAAATGTACTCTTAAATGATTTCATAAGTACTACAGGGTGATCCGATGAGTATTCTTATACTTTTTATTATTCTTGTTGTTGTTGTTGTTGTAACGACAAAAACACTCCCCGAAGGTTTTGGGGGTTGCTGTCGAACTGAAAGTCCTTGGCCGGATATGAATCCGGTACGCTCCGGTACTCCCTTGCGGTACTGCCCGACTGTCGTGGTAGCGATTTGGTATGACTAGAGGAACCTTCTAGGTCATCTCACCCCTCCTTCCGTAGACCGTTTTTTCAGCCTTTAGTTGTATTAAAAAAAATTTCAAACATTTCAAGCATTCAGGGTAACAGCGACCACTTTGCGATATGTTCTTACTCCTGGTCTCATTAAAATTAGTTGGCCTCACTGGAAATTTCTATGAAATTGAAACTTTCGAACCAGTCTCCCAAAAACGCAGTCTTAGAGTTACTCACTTTCAATCTCGTCTGAACCAATTACAAAAGCGATAGTTAAAATACACTTTGAAGTATCGGTTATCGATGATCACTCATGCACAATCATCCCAAAATTATCCATAATCGAGCAGGTTGGGAATAAGTCAAACCTAAGCTACCTTAGAACTGTCCAAACGGGATCAAGTTGAGAACATCAGAACAATTTGCCAAGTAATGGACTGGGCGACAATGGCCATCGTCAATTATATCGCCATATAAAAGGAATTGAGCTAAAACTAGTACTGTTCTCAAATGCAGTAGGCTAGTTCGGATCTAGACAAATTTTCTGCAATAACGCCCGAGCTTTGACGATCCCTTCAAGTAACGACTACGTGAAGTTATAACCCCGCTTCTTACAGCGGCTGCCACCGCCAAATGAGTAAACTCTGGATGTAGGAAGAAGCGCTTGTCGGAACTCAACGTAGCTTAGGATATTCAAGATTTCAAATATTCGAGCTGGAATGAAGGCACATACATGAACGCCCCAGTGAAATTCTGACCGAGTTGACACCAAACTTAGAAAACGGTCTTAAAGCATCATGAAGTGTTAACTTCCCTGCAAAAAAAGCGATTAGCCTAGGACGAATCCGGGATGAGTCTCAAAAGGTCTCTTTGTATAGGTTGAAGTGATCACTTTTGTTTGAGCATGTCCTATGAAGTGAGTAATTGGTCTCTTTTATGTCCAAACGGGTAGGGTCGAGCAGATTCCCTTTGTTCCCCTACGGGTACGGTCAGACAAGTTTACTTTCAACACCTAAAAGTAGGCTACAGAAATAAAAATCGTTCTATCCCAACTATGCCTATAACGAAATAGTTGGGATTAATTGTAGCCCACTGTAGACGAAAGGTAATAATCAGTCCCACGATTTTTTGCAAGGCTCACTCAAGAAATTAGAATTCTTTCACAAATTTATGTGTGCTACGGTTTTACATACCTACATCATTGAACGGATATCACAGACACAAACCATGAATGCATCCAGCCAATGAAACAATTAGCTATAAAATGCACCACAGCGACATCTGTTGTTTACAACTCATTTATAGGCAATTAACTAAAAGGATAATTAGCAGATGAACCACTGGAAAATTTTTAGTTAACTGCTATAATTAAATTTAAGAAAGTCGTTTTTATCACTTTTAAGAGTATTATAAAATATTCACAAAATTCATTAAATTAATTTTTATATACTCGTATTATAAGAAAATATATGCAATGCATACAAATTTTAGAGTATTAGGGTGCCGTGAAAATAAAAAGTTGCCAAATTTCCAAATATGAAAAACTTATTTATACTAGTTGTATATAATTACTTATATACATGCATCCATTCATACATATATATTTAAATACTACACTATAACATTAATTGAAAAATCACAATAAAACTTTTTATCTGAACACTCTTTGGTTCCGTCTTCTTTTGACAGCCAAAAACTTTAATTACTTGCTGTAGAGATAATCACAGTGCACAAGCCGTGTTAATGTAAAAAATGTTAATACTGTAATTAAGCTGTCTCGATGGCAGCACTCAATGCATAATTAAAACTATAATAGACAAGTTAATAATCACTACGTTATACGCTTGAATGCCGTTTGGAGCTTTAAGCGCGCTGTGATGAAGGTGAGTACGAAGGTATGAAGGGCAAACGGACAAACGGACAAAATGTAACAACAAATTCGGAAATGAAATAAAATGCTTAAAAAGTGTAGCAAAAAAAGGAAAACAGGAGCAATTGAAAATAGAAATAACTACGGTATGGGTGGACGTACCAAGAGTGTGCGCACAGTGCTGAGTTGAAAATGGAGCTTTTTGGCCAAGCAAATAATGGTAAAATAAAATAGAATAAAACAAAATGAAATATAATAAAATAAATCATATTAAAATAAAATAAAATAAAATAAGCTAAGCTAAACTAAACTAAAACTGATGAGAAGCTGGGCACTTCGAAACATGTCATCCCATCGCTATGCATAACGTTGTAATTTTTCCTCTAATATCAATTAACAGTAAAACGAAATAAAATAATTTAAAATAAAACAAATTAAATCAAATAAAAATATAAAACAAAATGGAATAAAATAAATAATAATTAACTAAGAATGATTAGTAAAAAATAAAAACAATAATAATTTTCATAAAAATTTCAAAAAGTGAAAAATTATTATTCTTGGCCTTGAGCTCGTTTCATGAATACTTGAAAATAAAATAAAATAAAATAAAATAAAATAAAATAAAATAAAATAAAATAAAATGAAATGAAATGAAATGAAATGAAATGAAATAAAATAAAATAACAAAAATTAATTAAAATAAAAACCAAAATACAGTGAAAATAAAGTTAAAAAATGCAAATAAATAAAAAAAAAGAAATATTAAAAATTAAATTATTGCTATGTAAATTAAAAATACAAGAAAGTAAACCAAAAATAGTTAAAAAAATAAATAAATAACTAAACAAACTTAAATTAAGCTAAAACTAGATTAAAAAATAAAATTATAAATACATAAGAAAATTTAAAAAATCTTTTCTAAGAAAAATGTATGGAATAATGGAAATAAAATCAAGTAAGCGAAAATAGAAAAATAATAAAAAGCAAAAGAACAACTTTTAAATAAAATAAAATCAAATTAAAAAAAAAAACTTACACAGAATAAGCCAGAAAAGTAAACATATATGTATGTAGGTATGTAAAATAAAATAAAACGAAATAAACCATTGAAAATTAAATTTCAAAAATAAAGTTAAGTAAAAGTGTAACAAAAGAACAATATAAAAATCACAAATTTAAAAAAATTTAAAATTTAAAATCAACTAAAACGCAATTTTACAGAAAAACAATGGAATAAAATAAATCAGATAATTAAATGTTTTGTAAATAGTTAACAAAAAAATTACAAATTACGGAAAAAATAAAGTAAACCTAACGTTTCTTGTTAGTAATAAAAAAAATATATGGTACTTCTTTAAAAACTTAAAAAAAGTAAACATACAAAATAAAAAACTAAAAACAGCGATTAAAAAAAAATTTAAAAAATACAATAAAATAAAAAAGTAAAGTAATAAAAACAAAAAAAAATACATTAAATTGAACAGTAGAGCAAGTAAAACTAAAGCCGGTTTTTTCCTTGTTATATAATTTAAAAAAATCCATAGGTGAAAGCAAAAAAAAAAATGTGTGACAAAAAATCTTAATGGTGCCAAGCATAACAGTTAACGAGCAAAGTGTTGATGAAGTCAAAGCGTGTAAATTAAGCTACCAACGAAACCACGCTGTCTGACAGCTCAATAGCGTTTAAACGATAGAAAAATGAAAGAAGCGAAAAGAATGTATTGAGAAACGCAAAAACAACAACAGCAAACAACTTCTTTCAGCAAGTGTGAACCTTAAAAATAGAAAAATAAAATACAAATGCAGAAAACCACACAGTCTAGCTAAACAAGCAGCGATGCGTCAACCATGACGATCAGCTTAAGCGGCGCGCTTGCGAGCATTTTGCGTCTGCGCAGTAAGTACAAATTTGGCATTTGTATGGGTAATTTGATATTTTAGCGTTTTGATTTCATATATTTGTTTTGTTTTCTGTTCACAAATATTTCGCTTGAATTCAATGTAAAGCATTCCAATGGTACGCACTGTAGATTTTTTTTAAATTTTTATTTTTTTTTAAATTTTTTGTGTTTTGCCAAAACAATGGAATTGACGCGTATTAAACACACATACATACCATGCTTATGTATGTACATATATATATTGTTTGAGCTTTTGTTAATAATACTCTACGTTTGCTGGTGATTCATGCCTCGGTAGCCTAAACAATATGAATTTCTTATAATCCCTGTTAAATATTGTTTAACTTGCCATTTGCCATTGGCTCATTGTTAATTAACTTTGATGAGTTTTGGTGGCATTTGGATTTTTATGAGTTCAAATGTTTTTTTTTCTTCGAATTTCAATCGTTTACTGTCAAAATAAAAATATTGAATTTCTTTAATATATTTAGGGAATGCGCAAAGAGAACTCGATATTTTGTTAATGTAAATTTCAGGTCAATTTTCAGATCTATTTTCACAATATAAATATTTTCTAATGACCCCTTAACAATTTTCAATATTCTACCATAAATACGGAGATATGCAGTACGGAAAATGTCTTTTGCATGAGAGCTGCCACGCCCACTTCTCTCTTCCTCTCTCTTTTTCTTGAGGTGTTAGAGCTTGGTCTCCTTTAACTCCTTACCAATTTTCAATATTCTACCGTGAATATTTTGGGATATATACAGTATGAAAATTTTCATTTGTATCGTAAGTACCACGTTCATACATCCAGTGGTCCGGATGGTAAATCTAAACCACCCTCGAATGCAATTGAGTACACACAAAATATTTCGTCAATATCGGTGCAGGCGTTAAGAAGCAGTTAAGTGACAATGAGCCCACAGAAGATTTTTATATATTAAGATAGCTTTAGCTTTTCTTATAGACTAATTTCGGAAGCTGCTAGATTTCTGCATCAGAGAAATTTTAGCATCTGTTGGCCTTATCATTGCTAATGTAAAATAATTTAGAGTTTTGAATTCGAAAAATTTGCATAAAAAATTCAAATTCAAAAATTTTCATTTAAGTAATGATTACAAATCGTCATTATTACCGGTTTGATCGGTTATACATTGATTTCGGCTTTTAATAATTATTGCAAAAAAAAATATTTTCAAAAATCAAAAATAATCAGAAAAATTAAGAAAAATCTAAAATAATCAAAAACAAACAAAAAATTCTTTTTCATTAATTTTGATTGTTTTTGATTCTTTGATTACTTTTAATTTTTTTTTTGGTCTTTTTGCAGACAAACATAAGCGGATGCAGCAAAATAATAAAACAACAATAACGAAAAATAATCAAACAAAAAAAAAAGCAAAATCAATCAACTTTTTTGTGATAATCAAAGTAATCAAAAACATTAAAAAAATTTTAATTACTTTGCTTTGACTACTTTTAATTTTTTTTCATATTCTTCCCTTGGTAATCAATTAGTAATTACGTGTTTTTGAAAACAATTAAAATAATCAAAAGTAGTCAAAATCAATCAACACTTTTGTGAAAATCAAAAATAATCAAAAGTAATCAAAAATAATAAAAAAAATAATGATTACTTTGCTTTGATTATTTTAATTTTTTTCTAATCTGTTTTCAATGATAATCAGTTAGTAATTGTGGATTTTTGAAAACATTTAAAAGAATCATAAGAGCCATCAAGTCAATTGATTACTTAATTCTACTCGGACTCTACAGGTATGGTTCAAACAAATGTAGATTTTTATTGGAAAAATTATCCCTTAAGTTATATTCTGGGAATATTAGCCCAAACCAACTTTCTTAATAAACCAGCAGACCCGACAGGCATTGCAATACCCTTGAATTGCGTACATTTGAAAAATTGTACTCTATTAGCGCTTCCCCTTCACTCCCCCGACATCTTTCTCTTATTTTTCTTTCTCCCTCTTTTACTTTTCAAAGCTCATATACCGACAGAAAACTAATTCTCTTAACTTTCTTTCCATGCTCGATCTATTCGAGCACAAGTTCACTGGTCCAGTAATCCAAATAGGTTCCTCGCAAGTTTTCTTCGTCAGACAAATTTTGGCATGTTCTGTTAACCGTTAGGCTATTAGGACAATGGTCTATAAAGTACGAATTCGACCTCCCTGCGAAGTCGGACAAAAAGTTTTGCTCAATATGAAACTGACTGCCTCAAGATCAAAGGTAGCGCTGTTGAATTAGAAATACAAAACAAAGACACGCGAGCCACTCGACATACAATAACACAGCGAATGATAAAAATATGGTTTAGTAACGGTACTAGGTAACAGTGTAAACAAGAAATAAGCACTGAGCAACCAAAATACAACAACAACAAAGCTTACACAAACTTTTACAATCAATGAGAATACGAAGTTTAATGAAGAAAACGAATGAATCTGCAATAAGTGTGTGAGTGAGTGTGTTTGTATAAATTGGCGTACTCCATTAATCGAATGCGGAGGGCAAAAACAAGCAACAATACGAAATATGCAAGCAAGAGCAACAAAGTAGCAGTGAGTAAAAATAAGTGAGTGAGTAACAACAACAAAAACTTAGAGAAACAACAATAGCTGGGTAGTCTCTACTATGGTCTACATATTGAAAAAGGGTGGGATGTGCTTGCTATTGTTGTTGGCATATGAATGGATGCAAAAATCAAAACCAAAACTTTGATGAAGTCAAAACAAAGATGGTAGGAGGGTCGCACACAACCACAGCTGTCGCACCACTACATGCAAACCGCGCACAATCCAACTGGAATGATTCCAATTGGAAGTGAGTGCTTGGAAATTCAGCACTGGCGCGTTAGTGGGAGTAGTGCAGCATGGCTTTGAGCATGAAGTGAGCAGCTAGCGCATCTCTTCTTGCTTGCGTTAGGTACATAGGCGTGTTATAACGCATGCGCCATATTTGTATAGTAAGAGTTTGCCAGGGGAAATATACGCGGAGCAAGCAGCAAAGCTATATGCACTGATACCATGTAGACTATAGCTTGGCCGCTTTACTTGCCCAGCTCTGCATTGTGTGAGGTTGACGCCCAATATTTGCGCGAGTACTTTTGTACTGCCATGTGGCTAAGAGAGTGCTGCTGCGGCGGTAATTGTTGTTTGTTTTGTTGGCTTAGTTAATGGACTCGACTTTTGTATGCGCTAAAAATTTGTGCGCTCAGCGAGATTTACTGTTTGAAAGTTGAAAAGCCAAATGCAGCAACAAAAAAGTGCCATCAATGAAAATGTTGTTTCGAATTTGAAAAAATCCTATGGGTAAAGTTATAACAACAAAAATTGGCTAAAATAATAATAAAAACAAATGATATTAAACTAATAATATCTATTGATAGCTAAAAATAGTAGTAATATGTAACAATAATAATAACTAAATATGGCTAAAAATAATAACAAAAACGCTTTGAAATACTATAATTATAATGACAAGAGCAACAACAAAAAATATGCCACGAAAAATCACCCATCTTTAGATTAACCAGCTATAGCTTTACTGAAAGCAATGAAAACAACAACAAAAATGCATCTTGCAGGATCATACATTTGAAATAGACAACAACGACTTATAAAATCTAAATAGAAAGCAATATTCAGAAACGTAGCAGGCTCAGGGTCGTAGGCCAATGTAGGAGTAAGGCTGTTTTGAAACGCTGTGCATACGATTTTCTTAAGATTTTTATCATATTTGTTTTTTTAAAAGTTCAGAAATTTGAAAAAAAATTGTATGCATCTTCTCTACTTACAGCGGTTTTCACAAAGAAATTTTAGTGAAAAATAATTTTTGTATATGAAAACCTATAGCAAAAGCAAATATTTTTCACTAAAAATGCTGTAAAAATTAAAAAAAAAAATTTTAAGAGCTAACTTTTTAACCAAATGAATTCAACAACGAAATTTTTAAAATTTTAAAACAAAAAATATTTTAATGTGAAAGAAACTTAGCATTTTTGTTCATTCGCTAACACATAAAAATTATTTTTTTAGCTCAAAAGTGTTTTCAAAACTTTTTTTTTTATTTAAAAGAGAGAAAAACTATTCAATCCAAATGCACGTTTTACTCGGAACATTGTTGGCTCAAATCGTCAACAAATTCTAACATTTCTGTTTTTCAGTATCAAAATGAAATATTTAAAATGCACATTTTACTCAAAGCAATGATTGCTCAAATTGTCAACAAATTCTAATATTTCTGTTTGTCAATATCAAAATGAAGTATTTAAAAAATTTTTGATTTAAAATTTTCTCAATTAAAACTTCTCTTTTTTATTAGGTGCACATGCTACCATTTTTGTGCATTTGCTGAAAAAATTATTTTTTTTTTGCTCAAACAATTTTTCTAGATTTTTTTTTTTGCAAAAAAGTAACACCAAAAAAATATCCAAATGCACATCTTACTCGGAAAAGTGTTTTCCCGAATCTTGGGCAAATTCTAATAGCTCTGCGTAACAAAAAAGAAAAAAAGTCTTCTGTCAAATTAATTTGATAACATATTTAATTCAAAATTTTCTTAGCTAAAATTTGTTTTTATTTGAAGGCCCCATAAGTTAAGAACAAAAAATCTGAAAAGTAAAAAAAAAGTTTTTTTATATTTTTCTTTTTTTTTGTCAACTGATCCATCCCTTTCACAAATTCGTGTCCCCCTCTCTGCCGCTTCTACCAAAACTTACGCTTGCTGCACTTGCGCCGTTTTTTGTACTCCTTTCTGCTCTTTAAAATCTCTGTTTTTAACGTTTTTGATGTTTTATTCAAACTTCATGCGCAAAATCTTAACAACAACAAGTAAAACAAATGGTAAAGTGGATTTTTGGTATGACAACCCATACACTCCATGCAATTGCTTCTACTTCTGAATTCTTACTCACAAACAACCAAACACACTCTTATTTACCGTTACTAACGCCACTGCGCCATCGCCATATCTGCCCCCTGCACTCACAAAGCCTTTTTTGCTGCATTTTGCATTATGGCGCAACGCAAGCTTTGTTGTCGTCGTCGCAGTCAGCGTCGCTGTTGCATGTTGTCGTCGTTTGGACAAAACTCTCGCTACTTCTGCAATCGGGCAACAGTTGTACGTGGAAATTATGGCGAATTTGTTGTGTATTTTATTATGCGAAATTTGCGCTTAGTACTTTTGTCTAACAAAAACAAAAAATTACGAAACATTTTCAAGTTTGCAAGTCATCATAGCGCTTGATTACGCCGCTTTGACAATAAAATTTTGCTCTAAAAAGTAGGCTTCGTACTTAATCGTCGCGTAACAGTGCACGCTATTTAATGCGCGTTGTTGTGCTGCTGCTGATTGCCCTTCTCTCAATGCCGTGTCGCTGGCGGGCTAATGCCACTGAGCGCAATTAACGGTATATACAGCGTGCGTTTGTTGGGTGGCGAGCGGGCGTATATGTGTGTGGGTGTGTGTGTGTGGGCGCGCGTATTTGTGTTCGTCGCATGAGGTGAGCACAGCTAACCGGTTTATTGCTAGTTAATGCGTTTCGTATGTTGCTCAAGTGTGCGCATAGGTGGCGAGTGAGCAAGCTGTTGATGTGTAGTTAAATGAAGCAACAAAGAGCCTACAATCAAATTAATTTGCTAATAGCTTTATTAAAACTCAACAAAAACAAAAAAAAACAGCAACAGTAAACAAATATATAATCAGAGAAAATATACAATAATTTTTAATCATAGCGACTACCAGTTTAATTTCAAGAGAGTAACTTTCATGACCAATTACAATTTTTTTTTTTTTTAAATTATTATTTTCTAATTGATTAACAGCCGGTTTCACGAAAGTAATTTAAATGAAAAATAAGTTTTCTAGTAAAATTTTATATGAAATCTGACTCGAAAAAATATCATTTTTCACTTAAATGGCTATGAAAAATCATAATTTTTCGATTATTGAACAAAATAAAAAAAAAATTTTAATTACATTTATTTTGATTATGTAGTTATATATTTTTTTTCGTTTGTTTTTGGTTTTTTTTTTAATTATTTTTATTACTTTTTTTTTTAATTTTTAGGCAGCTTTACTTGCATGAAGTTGAGATGTATTCATGCTATAAAAGAACGTGAGCACTGATATTGTCCCCTGGCAAAAATTCTTATATCTAAGCGAGCGATGGAATGACATTATTATGTGTTATTGGCTGTTTTTTATGCGTCATTTCCATGCTAGATTCAATTTAAATACGAAAACAACAAAAAATTAAGCAAGCCGAAACAATTATAAGCGCTCACAGTTTTGGTTGCTAACTGACAAGCGACAAGTTCACATTTGATGTTCAAAGTAAATTTAAAATTTTGAAAGAAAATTTAATTTTGTTATTTTATTCACAAGACGCTTAGTGCTTATGAAAAAAAAACTCGGCTGTTATTACGTTTGCTTATAATGTTTCTTACGAAATAATAAAAACACATAGTATATAAAGTAGTGGCACAAATAATAAATAATAATGATAAATAATAAATAAACAAAATTGAAAATGGTTTTATTAGTAAAATATATTGACTTCAAACCTGTTAAATTTGATTAGTAATCAATTAATTAGACTTTTTTTAATTGGTAGTGATTATTTTTATTGGTTTTCAAGAAAAGGCTGATTACGATTCGAAAAAAAATATAATCAAAAAAAAAAATATTTAAATTAATCAAAAAAAAAAAAGTTGTTTTGATTACTTTTGATTATTTTTGATTTTTATTTATTTATTTATTTTTTCAGTATTGTTGATGTGTTATGTGCTTCTACAACAATACTGAAAAACATAAAAATAAAAAATTTAAAGTAATCAAGAATACTTTTTTTTTAATTAATTTTGATTTTTTTTAATAATCGTAAAAAAGTATGACTTTTTTTTGATTATTTTTTCAATTAATTGGAAAATAATTTAAAAAAATTTAAAACAATGGCAATCAGTCAACAAAATGGATTCTCAAGAAAATTATCAATCAAACCGGTAATCAATACGATAAGTAATCATTATTTAACAGGTATGGTGTTTTTTCATGTTTTTTTTACACTTTTCTTTTAAATTAATGCGTACTCAAAAAATTTTTTTAGAAATTCTGCCAAAATTTTTTAATATTTTGATGGCCCTTTCTTAAAGTTTAATTATCTTTCCTGGACTTTGCGTAAACTTTGAAACTTCTTTTTATGTGGTTTCTGTTATGGAATTTGCTATATTTTAAATGAAAACTGTTATAAACACAGCTCTTTTTTTCATTTCGTCTAACGATATCCATTTTAATTTCACTACTATTATATTGAACACAGCTGTATATATTAGACATATTTTTTTTTGTGTGAGCTTTTGATTTAATCACCACGTGTTTGTTATTATTATTTTTCATTCATATTGTTAATTTTGTACGCTTCGTTAATCAGCCACTTTTACAGCATGACTAGCCGATCAATCGTTCATTATCTCGATTCACACTCTCTATGTATTATACACACAAATTACTCTCAATAAATTACTTTGGTTACTTTGCTAATATTTCGAATGTGAAAATGCAACAAAACTTCGCCAGTGTTCATGAAGAATTATACAGGGAGAGTAGCGTAATGGACCTGGCAAACTTTGAAAACTGTTTAGCGTGCTCACCAAAACGCAGTTTAATCGTGTTTTACGAGATCGTGACGTGATTACAATAAGTAATTAAATGATAGTTTCACGCGATATTAATAAGTTTTGGAGTGATAAAATAAAAAAAAAAAAAACAATGATAAGGAATGAAAGATGAAATATGCAAAGTCTCTAGGTAGAAGTAATTAAAATAATATTTTTAATAAACAAATATTGTTTAACATTTTTAAAATGTATATAAAATACAAAATAAATAATAAAATAATAATAATAATAAAAAATCATGTTTGTATAATAATTATATAATAAATATAAATAAAAAATATATCACTAGAACAGGGTAAAAAAAACATTACAAAAGTGTAACATAAATAATAAAAAAAGAAAATACAAAAAAAAAATTTAATTAATCTTAAAAACAAAACCAAAATTAAGTAAAAAAGATTAAGAAATTATAATCAAATAAAATCTAAAATATATGAAGAAGTTAAGACAGACAAATTAGTAGAATAAATTCGAAAAAGCAACAAAATTAAATAAAACAAAAATAAACAATATATTTAAGATAGTTGCGTTCAATGAAGTGATATAAAACTAAGAGAAGAATGTGAAATAAACTTTCAAAAAATTAATTTATAAGACCTCAAGCCGGAAATAAAAAGTAATTAGTATAATAATTATATAATAAATATAAATAAAAAATATTATTAAAAAAGGGTAAAAAGAACAACAAAAGATGTAACATAAATAATAAAAATAAAATAAAAAATTCAATTTAATTTATCTTAAAAAAAAAGTGAAAAAACAAAGTAACAGAAGTGAAAAAAATAATAATCAAATAAAATGTGAAATATATGGAAAAGCTAAGACAAACATATAAATAGAAATAAATATATATATAAAATAATAAAGTAAAATGAAGTGAGGCTTTGTTGTTGAATTTCATTGGAACGTTGTTTTATGTGGTGGGTCCCAAACCCAACGCACAACCCGTTTCACGGGAGGTTGAATTCTATTACACGTTTGTATAGCGAGCCGCTTGATCCAAGACAGACGCCCGCTTGCAGCCGCACCACCTGGTGATCAGACGCTGCTGTTTGAACCCCCCCAGCAAGCCCTTAAACCGATTATGTCGGAGTGGCCTTACCAGGTTGTCGCCTTCTCACGTTTAGCTCACCACCAAACGGGTGTTCGGTGGTTACCCAGAGGATACTTGGGCGCAAAGCCCGGAAGTAGTGAGCTGCTTGAACCGCATGCAAAAGAATCGCTCTGGCCATTCCCAGGTGAATGGCGATCAGAAACTTTCCCCACTTGCGTGGACTTCTGCACACGGCCCCACCCTCCAGCCTGTTAGCCTAGAAATCCGACGAAGAATCACTCTTGCAAACAAATGCTACTTCGGACTGAGTAGGCAATTGAAAAGTAAAGTCCTCTCTCGACGAACGAAAATAACACTCTACAAGTCACTCATCGCACCCGTCCTGCTATATGGTGCAGAAGCGTGGACACTAACAACATCTGATGAGGCGGCTCTGGGAGTATTCGAGAGAAAGGTTCTTCGAAAGATTTGTGGGCCTCTACGCGTTGGCGACGGCGAGTACCGAAGAAGATTTAATGATGAGCTGCATGAACTTTACGCAGACGCCGACATAGTTCAGCGAATTAAAACACAGCGGCTTCGCTGGCTAGGCCACGTAGTGCGAATGAGCGAAGATGCTCCAGCCCAGAAGGTATTCTTATCGGCACCCGCCGGTGGAAGCAGAGTAAGAGGGAGACCACCACTCCGATGGAAGGACCAAGTGGAGACCGATTTGCGATCCCGCGGTGTTTCCAATTGGCGCCAGTTGGCGCAACGAAGAAACGACTGGCGAGCTATGTTGGACGGTCAAAATCGCCCAGGCGGTTAGATGACCATTTAAAGAAGAAGGAAATGAAGTGAGAAAAGAATGCGCAATAAACTTTAAAAAAATTAAGTTTTAAGAAAATAAAAATAAAAAATTTCATTACAAAAATTTTAAAATGCAATTAAAAATAACAATTCTAAATCAAATAATATAAAACTAAAATAAAATTTGAATTATCTAAAAAACAAGTAAAATAGAAAAATAATTATGTTATAAACAGACCTGTTAAATAATGATAACAAATCGTAAAGATTACTGTTATAATTAATTATTCTTTTGAGAATCCATTTAATGATTGATTACCAGTTACTTAAAATTTTTTAAGATAATTTGCCAATTAATGAAAAATATTATCAAAAAAATCATTATTTTTTACGATTATTAAAAAAGATCAAAAAAAAATTGTTAAAGTAATCAACTTTTGATTATTTTTTATTTTTTTCAGTATTGTTGTAGAAGCACATAAATATATACCCACACATCAAAAATACTAAAAAAAAAAATTATTTAAAACAAATAAAAAAAAATCGAAAATAATTAAAAGTTATCAAAAGTTATATTTTTCTGGGTATTTTTTATTTTTTTTTTGATTATTTTTTATTTAAATTTTGCTTTTATTCGTTATCAATTAATAATTTCCTTTTCTTGAAAAACAATTAAAATAATCATTACCAATTTAAAAAAACGGCTAATTAACTGATTACTAATTACTAATCAAATTTAACAGGTCTGGTTATAAATTAAAGAAATTAAGTAAAACACAACCAAATCAAACAAAAAATATTGAAATATTTTAGGGAAAAAATTTTAATTATAAAAAAATAAAAAATTTTTTTTTTCCAATCGTTCCAATATACATACAATAATTAAATAAAACCAAAAATATTAAATAAAACGAGCTTTCAAAATGCCACAACGGTCACCATTTGCCATACAAGAGCTATTTGGCTTGAGCAAAATTAAATTTAACAAAAATAAACAATATATATAAGATAACAAAGTAAAATGAAGTGATATAAAACTAAGAAAAGAATGTGAATTAAAAAAATAAGAAAATAAAACTACAAAATTTAATTGAAAAAATAACAAATTGGAGTTATCTAAAAAAATAACGCATAAAGAAAAATAATTATGTAATAAACTTACGAAATTAAGTCAAAAACGCCCAAATAAAATTAAAAAAATATTGAAGCAATTTATAACAAAAATTTTAATTTTAAAATAATTTTATTTTATTAAGTAAAAGTAATGAAATTAAGTTAAAAATAAGTAAATAAAAAAATATTAAAGTAATCTAGAAAAGAAAATTAAATTTTAAAAATTATTATTTTTTTTTGATTTAAGTAAATACAAACAAAAGACAATAATTAAATTAAACGAGCTTTCAAAATGCCACAGCGGTCACCATTTGCCATACAAGAGCTACTTGGCTTAAGCAATTCCGTCGCTGCTGCAGCAGCCGCCGCCGCCGCCGAAGTCATTGCAAAATCTAACGGAGCCAGCGAGCATGCTGACAACGATACAAACATTACAAAAACCAAAATGCATACGTCGCCTGTAGCGCCAGCATTAAATAACAGTACCACACCGCCAACGAAGCAAACAACAATAACAACAACTACAACACGCACTCCTTCTCCCAAGCAAACAGCCGCTAGTAGAAGCAGTCCACTTTCCACCTCATTGAATGCGGCCACAACTGTGGTCTCAAGTGCAACCGCAGCAACAACGTACGTGGCCACTGCAGCTGCAAATGGTAGTGTTGTAACGGCGTCACCTTTGAGTGTCGCTGCAGCAACAGAACAACAACAACAGCTTCAGCATCAACACCACAATCAGCAACATCATCACCATCATCAGCTAACAATGGCCGCTGCTGCTGCATCACGCATGGCCTATTTTAATGCGCACGCCGCTGTTGCTGCTGCATTTATGCCGCACAATTTAAATGGTGGCGCTAGCGGGGTTGGTGGTGGTGGCGCTTCAGCTACGCAACATCCTGCCAATTTACATGCACTACAACAACATCATCATTTGTCGCTGCAACATCATCAGCATGGACGTCCACATCATTTGCTGCATGCGCAAGGTAAGCGGGAGGTAAAGGGTATGAGCTAATTGGGCATATTATTTCATTAGTCATTTTATGAGTTTTTATGTTTTTTTTTTTGTGTTTGAGATACGTTTCAGTAAATGTCTATTTGCCGACGGCGGAAAGTTAAATTGATTGGCTGGGTTCGCTATCATCACCATTCCCGGCGCATAACCAGTTAATGTTCGCATAGCGGGAAGGACCATACATTTTGGGACGAACTTTTCTTGCCAATCCTCCAAGGGTTATACCAGCTTTTTTCAATACTAGGCATGACTAAGAGCTTTATAGAGCGTGATCTTTGCTCACCGAGAGATCGAACTGACATCTATACTGGGTCGCCGGCCATGTGGGAAAAGATGGGAATGAAAAGCCTGGTTGGAACAGGCCAATAAGGAGGCGGCCTGGACGAACGCAAGGTAGAAGTCCCGATCAGCCTGGAAGAGTTCAGACTAGAGTTTGCAAATGATCAAGCACGGCCTTGTAAAGTCTACAAGATCATGTGCAAAGCATATGCTATGAGGTCAACCAAACTGCTCTTATCCCTGAAATGGGAGGACTACAGGCTCGTGATAAACGTGCTTACAGAACTCGCATGCGTGTAAATTAGGTCTCGTCGGTGACAATAGATGCAGGAAGTTCGTGCTGCAGGAGAAGAGGGTTGAGCATATTTTGTGCGCGTGTCCAGCGCTCGCTAAATTAAGACACCGATTATTAGGAGCTTCACAACTATCAGCTCTAGAAGAAGCAAATAGGATAGGATATGGAAAGCTTTTTGTTTTTGCTAAGAGGACGGAGTTATTCTTTAACGTGGATCCTGGTTCTAGATAGGGTTCTCGCTTCTAGGCTAAAAAACTTCTGGTAGCAATTTGGACATTTTCAGTCTATGTTGCGGCTATCTCAACCTAACCTACCTGGTAGCCACAAATACTGCATCTTGTCCGCGTTGGCAGCAAAACTCGCCTTTTAGACTCCTTCATTAGTTGAGAGAAGACAGCACAGCACGAATGGTGCGCTTGTTAAGGCAGTTAAGGCAAACCAGTTGATATATAGAACCTAATCACAACGCTTATTGCAGCACTAATTACCTTTCGTTTGATACCCATATTGTACTAACACATTTTGAGTCGCCTTCGTCCATATATATGGCGATACCTCCCAAAACAGTCGAGTTATCAAAATAAGTTATACCTCTAACTGTAAGTTGAACGTCAATTAATGCAACGATGAAAGTTGTATTCATTTATATTCAACAGTTTTAGCGTGACGCGCGTTCAAGCATTTAGACAGAAAGACGAAAATTGTAAAAACAGTTGCTTTGCATTATATTTTCTCCGTAATGCTTCCTTCTATCAATTTTACTTGAATAGCTGCAATATAAACATCCATCTCTTATTATTTGTAGAGATTATTGAAGAATTTATTTTGTGCATTATATTAACCAAATGCAAGTAAAGAGTTAATAATTAAAAAACTTTATTTTAATCACTGCTTGTTAGAGAAAATTTTGGCAAAGTTAACAACGGTAGTCTATATTTAATTGTTAACAAAGCGCAAAAAGATACAATACGAATATATACTATATGAAAGTGATGAAAGATAATTGTGAGCAATGATTTGCATAAAACAGTTACACAGGAAATTAGCGCTGAATCAGTGATGAATATGAGCAAATAATATCACAATTACTTAAATTATTGTCAAATAGCTGAGAAAATAAAACCATTGAAAAATCAACAAAAAATTAACGGAAGTCATGAGCCAACATTAATAACAACAAAAATTAAATAAAGTGGAGTAAAAAAAAAAAACAAGGAGAAGCAGCACATAATAAAATTGGTATAAACAAAGAAAACAGCTGACTGAATGCATTGAGATAAATAAAAGCAAAAAGAGGACTGTTAAAGGCGTGCAAGAAACGTGGTGGCGCAAAGGTAAATTTGAAGCCGGCAAACACGTAGTCAACTTCGTTATGGAATGAGATGTCAAAAAGTTGTAGATATTTAAAACACTTGGCATATTAAAGTAGAAATACAAAGACAACAAAATAAACAAGAAGAAATAACAAAAGCAGCAAATTAACGGATATAGAAAAAACATATAACGACCAAAAACAACAAAAAACAACGACAGCATGAAGTAAGTAGGGACCGCTGTAGCTTCTTCCAAGTCCACAAGCGTTGAATGACTCAAATTGAAATCCGATTAATCCATTCGTACGCTAATTACTTGCAACACTAACGGGCCAGAGCTTTTGCTAAGGCTGCTTTTAAACGTCTGTTAAATCAACAATATGTACTCGGCAGTGCTTACAACAACAAACAGCAACAAGATGTGGATTATGATGAGCACTTACGATGTAGGTGCATACATTAGGGTGTGAAAATTTTGTTTCCAAAAAAAAAAAACTATCCAACATGCTTGACAAAAAAAACGTCTAAAAATTCAGCGGAAATTTTGAGATACTTCTAACTAGCACATTATGATGCTAAAATTGAATGAGCTACAAGGTGGCGCAAAAGTAATCCTCCTATCAGAAAATGCTATAAATTTTGCGATTGGCCCCTAAAGTCAGTTCTGTTTTGACATTTGTGTAGTAAACACATGCGAAATACACGTTAATAAACAATGTTACGCTACACTGCTCCAGAACGCGAAATATTGCTGACTATTTATTTGACCAATAATCGGTCGGGGCTAAACGGTTACTGTGAATGGTGAGCGCTACAGAGCAATGATCAACGAGTTCTTTTTGCCGCAACTTGATGAATTGGGATTGGAAAACATGTGGCTCCAACAAGACGGTGCAACAGCACACACTGCACGTGCCACAACCGATATGCTGAACATCGGAAGCTTACTTTTGCGCCACCTTGTATAAAACTGCGTACTCAAAAATTTTCTAAAAATTCTGCCCAAAAATATTAAAATTTTGATGTAAATTTTTAAAAGTTTAATTAACTTTCCTGAACTTCTCGTAAACTTTGAAATTTCTTTTTATGTGGTTTCTGTTATGGAATATGCAATATTTTAAATGAAAATTATTAAAATCGCAGCTTCTTCTTATTTCGTCGAACGATTTTCAATATAATTTCACTGCTATTATATTGAACACAGCTGTATGTATGCATGTGTGCCGGAAAATTGTTTTAATATACATGTTGTTGTTGCTGTGGTAACGACAATACGTTTTGATATACATCACTTTGTTTAGCTAAATATTTCATGAAAATATCGAAGGCTTGCGATCAGCCGTCCCAACATTCAAAATATTTTTGAAAAACGCCTCATTTCAGATTTTTTTTTCAAAAACGCTTTATTTTAGAAATTCGTTGAATAAAGCGTCATCTGAGAATTTCTTTCAAGAATGCCGTTGGGTTCGAAACAGACCTGTTAAATAATGATTACCGGGTTGATTAATTATTTTCTTGAGAACCTATTTAATGATTGATTACCAATTACTTTAAAATTTTAATGATTATTTTCCAATTAATTAAAAAAATAAACAAAAATTATCATGCTTTTTTACGATTATTAAAAAAATTAAAAAAAAAACCAAAAAAAATTTGTTTTGATTATTTTGGATTATTTTTGATTTTTTATGATTTTTTAAGTATTTTTGATTTTTTTCAGTATTGTTATGGAAGCACACAAATACACATCAACAATACTGCAAAAAAATCAAAAATAATTTAAAAAAAATCAAAATAAATCAAAAGTAATCAAAACAATTTTTTTTTTTGGATTTTTTTAAACCACAGCTAAAAATTGTTTTCGTACAAATACCGCGCACCCTAGTATACATGGGGACGTATTAGTGCTAGAGCTTGAGCATTATGTCGGATGGAGCGAATCTCATCGGTTTACTGTGGGCTAAGAGCTCGAAAAAGTGGAAAATAATTTAAACGCAGAGAGAACCAGTTATAGTCCAGTAGATCTAAACTTTATTTAAGTACTTGAACTCTCAAAAGGTCAAGAACATTACAATATCGGTTCTCTGTAACTATTTCTGCCCCCAATATAAAGAAAAATACTGCAATAATCGTGCTGTTTGAACGATTTTCTGTTCCCCAGGTCTTTGCAGTAAACCACAGTTCGCACTTCTACCATCTCTCTCTATAGTCGTGTGGTGTGTTTAATCAGAGAAGAGGCTATTGGGCAGTTTGCAGTTCATAACTTTATAGCTTCGACGCTAGGTCTAAGGTCAGCAGGTCTGGGATGGCTTAGTTTTTAATGAATTACTTTGATTTTATCCGAAAGAATACATCCTAAAGTGACAAGGAGCTTTGGTTTAATACTTCCAATCGAAACTTGAGTGTTTGGGTTGCTTCAATGGCCACCTGATGTATTCTTCGCAATGTTTTAAGGGCAGTTTGATCTTGTGGTTTTTCGTTCAACACATTAAATTACTTGAAACCATTGAAATCATTTGCTGAGTAAGATAAATATTTCCCTACTAAGGATACAAGTAACTAGTGAGACAAATTTGGGTGAAATGGTGTTACAACCACTATATAGAATATTGGTCTGGTTCGGAACCAAGTAAATAGTACCAATAAACGAACTAGTTCTTAACTCTCGAATATTTCCCAAAGCCTAGGACAATGCCATTCTAAATTCGTCAGCTGATGGCATGCGAACAAACCAGTAGTGGTTCCTAGTGGACTAGAAGTACGCACATTTCACCTTAAAGGGTCTTACCTCCTTGCTCGCTTGGAAACGAATATACCACAGCCAATACGATTCCATACTTTTAGCAGCCCAAGCATAGTTTCACTTTTGGTGATGTCTGCTCTAAATACAATTGCTGTTGCGGTCATTGTCCATCCACCTACGCCTTCTCAGCTGGTTGCGCCACTTCATCCGGTCATTAGCATTAGCCAGCTTATCATTCTTTGGTTGCTTTTGATATTCGTACTGCCTCTCATACAGGTCTTAGCTGCTTAAACTCTCAGCTATGCAAAATAAGATACTTCTACCTTGGATGTTTGTACTCTACTGACTTTGTAGTTTTTGAAGTTGTCACATACTTTGGTACACCGCAGAGTAGCACTTGATATCGCGGTGTACTTTATTATCAATTTTTTTTTTTTTTACTTCATATTCTGTACTCCAAGTAGAGGTACCAACCTAGTAGTGTTGTGACAACCTTTGAGAAAATAAACATAATTTTAATTAAGCTCGCAAGTTACTTGTTTGTAATTATTTTTATTGTTTTTTCAGTGGCTCTCGTTTCGGACGCATAATTAAGTCTTAAATAAGCCGTTATGGAGACAATTGTAGTTAATAATTAACAGATGTAGTGAAAATGTTTTAAATTCTCTGAAAGGTATTACAGCGTGCATCTGCCCCACTATAAGAGACCTCGCAGGAACATAAACAGGCGGAATTATTTTGTAGTTTCTTAGGCAGCGAACCATCGATCGAAGCTTTTGAGAAGTGTTGCTGAACTTGTCAGTCCTTTGTCGGATATTAATTCGGGGGCGATTTGATGAGACCAATTCGATCCTTCTAAGTCATCACACCATCTGCTTCCGTAAGGCTCCGCTACCGTACAGAGCTAGCAAAACGATACGTTTAAAAATCGGGTTCTGGTGAGCTTTCACGGCATTGGAAAGACCAGCACATAGATGATGCGAGTAAAGAGTAATCTACTTGCGCACGTTTCGTACATTTTTGAGCACTTTAGGCCTTAGTACAAACCAAATCACAACCTATTGCAGATTATGAACATAACTACTTCAACAAACTCGCGTTATTCGTCCGTTCAAAACCTAGATTAAAACCGTATCACGAAGTATTGTAGAGAGTAGAGAAAAAACCTAATTTAAGAAGCCTGCGCTGCTACTATAGAAACTTCAAGAACGAGTTGCTAGTTGTCAAGTAGATCGTGTTGATAGTACTTTAAGAAGAACGAGTTACCCCAACTTTGAAAAAAACAAGTTACTCGAACTTCTAAAGAATTAGTTACTCATACTTCAAGGATAATGGGGTACTAGTACTCAAACAAACTTAAAGAAAGATTTGCTCGAACTTTAAGAAACGAGTTGCAAGAACTTACGAGTTACTCGAACTTTAATAAAAACGAGTTATTCGAACTTCTAGAAAAACGAGCTACTGGTACTTTAGGATACCTCAGTTACTCGTTCTATAATAAGAACTAGTTACTCATACTTCAAGAATAACGAGGTATTAGTACTTAAAGAAACTTGAAGAAAGATTTGCTCGAACTTTAAGAAACGAGTTGCAAGATCTTTAAGAAAAATTATTTACTCGTACCTTAAGAAGAACGAGTTACTAGTGCTTAAAGCAACTTTGAGAATAACGAGTTACTCGAACTTTAATAAAAACGAGTTATTCGAACTTCTAGAAAAACGAGTTACTGGTACTTTTAGATACCTGAGCTACTCGTTCTATAATAAGAACAAGTTACTCGTACTTCAAGAATAACGAGGTATTAGTACTTAAAGAAACTTGAAGAAAGATTTGATCGGACTTTAAGAATAACAAGTTACTCGAACTTTAAGTAAACCGAATTACTCGAGCTGTAAGAAAAACGGGTTATTCGAACTTTAGGACGAACTAGTTACTCGTACTATAAGAAGAACGAGTTGCTCATACTTAAAAAATAACGGTGTACTAGTACTCTAGACAACTTGAAGAAAGATTTTCTCGAGCTTTAAAAACAACGAGTTGCTCGAACTGTAAGAAAAACGAATTATTCGAGCTTTAAGATGAACGAGTTACTTGTACTTAAAGAAGAACGACTTAAAACGAGTTACTAGTGCTTAAAGAAACTTCAAGAAGAACGAGTTACTCGTACTTTAAGAAGAACGAGTTGCTAGTGCTTAAATTACTTCAAGAAAAGCGATTTATTCGTTCTTTAAGAAGAACGAGTTACACTTACTTTAAAAAGAAGGAGTTACTCGTACTCAAGGAAGCGAAGAAGAACGAATAACGATTGCTGGTACTTTAAGAAGAATAAATTTCATCTTACTGACTCGAATTTACTCGTCATTTAAGAGCCCGAGCGCTTGTACAGGGTGTTTTTTTTAGGGGTATAGAACTTCGAATTGAAATAAAACACAAGAAAATCGATTTAAGTTCCATCAATTTGGCTTTATTGGAAGGATAATTTTATGCCATTAATGTTTAAATATGATTTCGGGCATGTGGCCGCAGCGGCTGGCTCGAATAAAGCCAATTCTACAGGTCCAATTTTCAACCACTTTTTCGAGCATATGGGGCCGTATGTCGGCAATAACGCCACGAATGTTGGCTTCCAATTCCCCTAACGTTTCTGGTTTGTTGGTGTAGACGAGCGACTTCACATATCCCCAAAGAAAATAATCCAATGGTGTCAAATCACACGACCTTGGTGGCCAATTGACAGGTCCATTCCGCGAAATTATGCGCTCATCGAATGTTTCCTTCAATAAATCGATTGTGACGTGCGCTGTGTGGCATGTAGCGCCGTCTTGTTGGAACCACAACTCATCCACATTCATGCCATCCAATTCGGGAACAAAATAGTCGGTTATCATGGCTCTATACCGGTCTCCATTAACGGTAGCTGCCTCTCCAGCATTATTGCGGAAGAAGTATGGCCCAATGACTCCACCAGCCCATAGAGCACACCAAACAGTCAGTTTTTGTGGATGTAATGGCGTTTCAAGGGTGTCATGTGGATTCTCTTCACTCCAAATGCGGCAATTTTGCTTGTTGACGTAGCCATTCAACCAAAAATGAGCCTCATCACTGAACAAAATTTTGCGATGAAAATCAGCATCGAAATCAATCTCATTTTCGGCCCATACACCAAAATCACGACGCATTGCATGGTCTCGCGGCTTTAATTCTTGCACAAGCTGGATCTTGTAAGGTCGCAAGCCAAGATCTTTGCGCAAAATCTTCCATAAAGTTGATGGACAAAGCTCCAATTGCTGTGCACGGTGGCGAATCGATTCATTCGGGTCCTCTTCAACACTTTGCTCTACAGCGGCAATTGTTTCTTCGGTGCGCACTGTTCGACGTCTCTGCGGATGCGCATTATCACATAGAGTAAACGTAGTGCGAAAACGATCCATGGTTAACCGAATTAATTGCTCTGATGGACGATTATGTCGACCATAAAATGGACGGAGCTCACGGTAAACTTCGCGAACTGAACCATTATTTTCGAAATAAATTTGCACGATTTGCAAGCGTTGTTCTTTTGTCAACCTGTTCATGATGAAATGGCAAACCAAACTAAACATAAATGACATTAGAGTTGCCAGATTTGACCACAAAATGCCAGTTTTATCTCTATTCGAAAAACAAACCTGTAAAAAAAACACCCTTTACTTCAAAAAATACACGATACTGTGCAATGGACTAGCTCTTTACTTATGGAAATACCGAACTCTCTTTACTCGCCAAGTTGAAAAATTCTGAGGTAAAACCAGCTGTCTCTTACATTAAAGCACGTATAATTTGTGGAAGAAGCTGAGAGCAATCTTTGAAGAACAGGAAAAAGCTGAGACGTATTTAATGTGAGTGCTGTAGGAACAGAAGCGGCAGAAGAGATACAGAGATGCTGTGAAGAGCAGAGACTATGAAAATGAGTAGTGGCGTTATCAAAGAAATTCCTCTCTCGAAAGTCGGGTGAGTATTCACAACAAAGAGCTTTCCTCAACGCAAACACTGCCCCAACCTGCGGAGTTTGGTTTTATCATCGAAAGCGACAACAACAAAAATACAGTCATATCTAAGGTAAAGGTGTGAAAGCAGTAATTGTTGAGATTTGTGAGTCCTACAAGAAGCACCTAAGTCGATTTGAAGTGTAGAAGAGTTAGCTTAGATTGCACCTAATAAATATTGCTTTTGGGAAAAGAAACGGCAAACTTTGTAAAGAGTTAAAATCTGTTTAAATGGCATTTAAGCTTTTGCAACCCTTCCATGTTTCAGTTTTTTTTTTGTTAATTTTTTTGTTTTTATAAAAATCTTTTTTTTCTTTCATTGAAATAAAACATTTGAATGCTTCAAAACAAAAGGAGTCAAACCCCAAGTCACACAAAGCATTGCAAAAGCCTTGCATTACCCTCATCGAACCGCCACGACAGATTGGCATATAAAGCGACAACGATTTAAAGCTTCTGCATATTGCACTTAAACACACAACACCAACACACTCACACATTAGCACATTGTAACCGCGAAATTAGCGCGCTTGTCTGTCAAATTTAATTTCGCTTTGATATGTCACTGACACGTCTGACTGACTGATGGGCTATGAGTTTGTACTACACAACTCTTTAGCGACTGCACG
Source organism: Merzomyia westermanni (assembly GCA_949987695.1). Taxonomy (NCBI): domain Eukaryota; kingdom Metazoa; phylum Arthropoda; class Insecta; order Diptera; family Tephritidae; genus Merzomyia; species Merzomyia westermanni. The sequence continues at coordinate 147,986,053 of OX465290.1, forward strand.
ACTAAGCTCTGCTTTAAATGGACGACGGCTGTTGTGGCGCTGTTTGTCTGGGCATTATTGGTTGGTGTTGCATGCAACATATTTTTAAGTAGCTCTAAGAATTAAAAAAAAAAATTTTAAAAACAACAAATGTCATACCGCTTCCTTTGTTGCATGCAATGCATTCAAGGTGACGCTTTTTGTTGTTGTTATTGTACACGAGTCACACTATATACTTATTGTAGAGTTATTGTCACAGCGGCGGCTAGGTTCATCGAGTGGCTGTTTATGGCAAAGCTGCATGGGCGTATACGGGAGGTGTAAAGTGAGGCCGCTGTTCTGAAGTAGAAACCTCAGCGTGCGAGGGAGCTTAGAATGTGCCAAAGGTAAGGTATGATTAAAGTATGACGCGACGAAGATCCCCTGTAAGAAGGTTCGAGGGGCTAGAAGGAATTGATCCCACGCCAATCGGACTAGTAACAGCAGATAATAGTACAGAAATTACCGCTTCTATAACCTCCAAATAATTGATCACATCGGTAGCACTCCATTAAAGTTTCAGGAGTTGGTTCGCTCTTACAAGAACCAACAACCTACCCTCGAGTGAGTAAAGAGTACACAGAACCTTGTTTACATAGAATGCTAAGACATAGAAAACGCAGGCTACTGACCCATCATTTGGCTTCGGGGTAGGTTTTTGTAAGTTACAACGAACAACAACAACAACCCAATTATTGTCACGATTTGATGTAGAAAACAGTCTCTGGGTTCTCTTGGTAGTGTGTCCGGAGGGGCTTCCAACACATCCTGTGAGATCCCACTGCTCTTCCTATTTACTTTAGTTAGTTAATGAACCAACTGTAAACATGCCACACGTTCGGCTTGGTCGTTCTTGTATGTTGCCTGGAGCTTTAGATACACGCTGTGAGTTCGATCACCACAGCTATGCAAGGTTTTTAGGTTTCAAATGGCCTTTGGAGCTGGTTTGGTGGTTGGGAAGCTTTAGATACATGCTGGGAGTTCGATGACTGAAGTAGTGAAAGGTGTTGGCGCTCCAAATAGCCGCTAAGGCTGTCTTGGTGATTTTAGTTTGTCACTGGGAGTTTTAGAGACATTCTGCTGGTTCTATGATCAAAACAGTGCAAGTGCTTGATGTTCCAAATAGCCGTGTTATTTGTTAGTCACGGGGAACTTTAGAGACGTCTTGCGAGTACGGCGACCCAAGTATTGCAAGGTTTTGGTCCTTTTTGCTTGTCAGGGGGAAATGGAGGTAAGTCTGATTTATCGTCCAGATAGGTTTAAATAGCAGTTGTCTGAAAGTATATCTCCTTAGCATCCTAGGCAAATTCGTTATTCTCACGTTGAAGTGCGTACTCTGAAATCTGTAGGGCTTTCTAAGTCTGAGAGGGCGAGTTGAACAGGTACATTTCAGGTCATCTCAATCTGCTTATCGGTTTTCCAGAAGGCATGTGTAGAAAATAAGAGATTGATAGTGAGATGTTAAGCTCATCAAATCCCTGGAGCAACCATCGAAGTTCACACCACTACTCTTTCAACGGCAGTCTGCTGATACCTAACGAAACCCCAAATTTTCTATATCAACGTGCGGCTAAAAAGAATCCAATTGGGACAAAAAATCCCCGTAACAAGTTGTAAGACACTGACATTTTTATGGGGTGTTGTGCCCTAACCTTAGTAGCACTTCCATCCACTCCATTATTGATTGTCGCAACTTCCTTAATAGACCCTCCTTATCCCCCTGCGAGTAAGGGTGCTACGAATAGAGAGCACAGGGTCCGAGTACCGAAAACTAGAGGATTTCTACCGGGAAAAGAATAGCCAATAGCAGGATAGTCCTGTTTGGTCCATCACGTCCCTTTCCCAGCACTGTCCTACAACAACAACAACACCCTCCTTGCGTATTTACGCTTTTCAACTAGCTTGTAAGCTGGTATACTTGAAACTGACGTAGCACTGAATAGGACCGAGGTCTATCTTTCCACCAAAAAAAGTAGAACCCACGAGAGACCACTTGTTCTACTGATTCTTCCAAAAAAAATTTCTGAAAAAGCCAGCCAGAGTGATTTGCGAGAAGCTTTCTTAAAAATAGTAGTAGACAGTTCCTTGCCGTGGTCTTATTATCAGACTCAGTCCCCGATAAGCTATAAGGATCCGTAATAGAAACTGGAAAGTATGTGTAGGACGATTGATTCCCTCAACTTTCCAATATCTCATTCACAGCTTCTTAGTCCCGCAAGTTCCCAGATTTCTCGTGACAGCAATACAACACTTTACGGACTAGCGGTGTGGTCCTCAATCTTAAAGTTCTTTATCAACTTTACTCCAAAAATAAGTGTCTCACATTAGACTACCCAGAACGGTTTTCGGCTTAATAGCCTAATTTTAGGCTCGTCGAACCACATAAACCTTCTCTCTACTTTATTGGAGTACATATCCTATTTAAGTAGGTCGTTGTCGTTTGCTTCAATTGTATGAAATATGATACTTCAATCTTTCTCTACCTTCAACTCTTTTATTTTTTAACACATTCCAAGTTGACGAGCTCAACGTGTTATTCGTTAATTGTTTACTACTTGTTTGGCACAAAGGCGAATATTGGGGTAAGTACCGAGTTAATTAAACATTGATTAATGCAAAACAATGCTTGATGAGGGTAAATACTTGTCGGTCCAAAAACAAAATGAAAAGAGAGAAAAAAATCAAGCGGACGGTATGAAGCGCTCAGAAATATTAAATTTGAAGATTTCATAAGGACATGGAGGGCAAAGGACACAGGACACTGTTGTAGGGCGTTGGTGAGGCAAAGGAAAAAATGTGTGAAGCTTTTTGTATGCAGAGCTTAAAGCCTTGTGCTTTTATACACAAAGTAAATATTACTTTTCGCAGCGCCATCTGTAGAGCATTTTTAGAAAGTAGTCGATCGTATGCGCCAACGATCACTGCAAAGGACATTTGAACTTTCTGATCTAAAAGCTTTTACTGTTGTGTGCAGGATATTAATTTCTGATGTCGACGTAGTGGATTGCAGTTGTGTTTATAATTCTTGTTGGTGCTTGAAGATGATAATTTCCTTAAGCTTTTTAATTGCAGGAGCTTATACGCGTGTTTGTGAAGTCCGAAGGACTGATGAGTCAATGAACAGTTTATATGGAGCCGTTGGTATTTTTTAGTAGAAATTCGGGAAAAATACATTATGCTAGCTTAAAGAGGGGTGTAAGGGACCACCAAAATTGAGTCGGGGAAAATTATGTCCTTGGCGTGGATTATATGGCCTAAGTGCGTACCATCATTTTCCAAGTTCTTCTCGAGGAGCCGAGAAAACATAAAGCTGTTCGCAGAGAATTTAGTCGCTTTGGCCTCAGTCCTTTTCTTTCTTTTATATAAAAGTAGGCGCGGTCCTTAGCGGATTTCTTCCATTTTGCTTTGGTACATTCCCTGTAATAAGGATAATCGGAATTTTGCTATGAAATTCTAAACGGTTAATGATTTATGATTAATATTTGTAAAATTTACATAACCAAAAGTGGGCGTTGCCACGCCCATTTTCGAAAATTTTTGTAATTTACCTTCATTCGTACACGGACACTTTGGTTGTGGAATAGTAAGTATTGATGTAAGGTTATCTTTGGCAGAGGTATGACCTACTATATACGTCTTTGCTCGTTCTAGAAATCTTTTATGTATAAAAGTGGGCATGGTCCTTAGCCGATTTGGTCCATTGTGCAAAGGAAGATTCATTCTAAATTGCCGTTAATTTGCGTGCCACATTTTGTTATTATGTTTTAAACGGTATTTGATATATGATCGATAAATCAACTTAATCAAAAGTGGGCGGTGCCACACCCATTTTAAAAAATTTCCCAACAAAAAAAACAAATCTGCTTCTTATAGTTGTATTTTATTTGTGTTTTCCAAAATAAATGACAAATAAATAGTGGGCGTGGCTTTGACCCGATTTCGCGGATTTTAAAAAGTGTTCCTAAATTTTAAAATTAGTTTTATTTAAGAGCTAACCTGTCAAATTTGATTAGTAATTAGTAACCAATTAATTATACTTTTTTTTTAATTTGTAATGATTATTTTAATTTTTTTTTCAAGAAATAGCAATTTTAAATTGATTGCGATTAGAAAAAATAAGGAAAAAGATTTAAAATAATTATAATTTGATTATTTGTGATTTTTTAAAAATTGTTTTTTTTGTTTTTGGTTTTTTTCAGTTTTGTTGATGTGTATATTTATGTGCTTCTACAGCAATACTAAAGAAATCAAAAATAGTCACAAAAAAATTGATTCCTTTGTAAAAGGTGTGAAACACCAAAGTGTGCCGACGATACTAGTAGAAATGGAAAGAAGTATGTTTTTGTTGTTTTCAAACAAATTTCTGTGTGGGTACACAAGGGTGGTCCGAAAAGTGTTTTTTCTGAAAATCGAAAATTTCGTGTCATAATTGATCGATAGTGATTGGCTGAAAATAAGCTCAGAAATCGCACATTAAGTGTTGTGTAGGGCTGCGATGCGTTGTGCCCTTGTGCTGACGTTATAGTTCTAAAAACGTTAAAAATCGCAGTAATGCAAACTCCGACAACCGATAGAGTTATCGAAATAAGGGATATATTTAATGTTAAGTTAGACGTCTAGTAACGCATACGTGAAAGTTGCATTCAATACTATTCAGCAGTTTTTGAGTGATGCGCGTTCAAACATACAGACAGACAGACAAAAATTCTGAAAATTGTTGGTTTGATTCTATTCGCTCAATAATGATCCCTTATATAAATTTTTTCTGAATATCTGCAGTGTACGGTCGGCGACCTATTACAATTTTATTATATGTAGAGATTTGAATTTTCCCCATATTATTTTTTTAAATTATAAACCTTGTGGGCATATTTAAAAAGTTAAAATGTGAGAGCGCTTTAGTTATGAATTTCTTATCATCGTCTTTTGTCCTGTCATATATTTCATATTTTTTAGGAAATAAGGCCCTTGGACATTATTTCCATGGGTGTTACTGCATTGCACCGTCAGCGTAGAAATATTTTTAAATTTCCAAAAAAAAAAAGCGCATTTGCGACCCCACCCTAATGCGTGCGAATCTGTTCTCCCATTTCAAAATTAAGCCATAGAAATTTGAAGTACACACTTGAGTTGATAATAAATAAAAAACTGACTTTTTTATGCTCGGTGTCGGCACTGGTGTCAATCATCTACTTCAAATTTAATCACTAAGCAAATAAGGGTGGATTCTTGTTTCAAAACAAATTAAAACTACACGGACTGCACTGCAAAAGAATATGCCGAGAATTTAAAATTTCACTGCACTTTATTTAGCTACATTCTATTTTATTTGAATTTTTCTTTATATCATACACATTTTTTGAACATTCAAAGAACCAATTTTTCTATGAATATAACTCTTTTTATTTTTTTATTCTTTTTACAGGTTTTCCACAAATCAAAAATTTTGGAATACCAGGCGGCTGCTTGAGTGGTAATGTCTTTTAATTGCACTTTAAAATATACGAGTACTATAGACTTTCTCATGTATTTTAATTTTAGATCTAAGAGGCATGTATACACATTAGGGTGGCCTTCATAAAATCAAATGAAACAGTTTTTGCAAACTCGCACTTTCAGTTGATAAATATATCACATTTAAGTTTTGTTCCCGATTGAAGGGGGTTAAGGTGTGTCACGCGGGAGTCAAAGGCAAGATTTCCTCACAGCTTTACCTAAGCTTGTAGCCCCATGCGACACTTCTAAACCGCCTCTTTATAGACTGACTTTATATGAAGAGTTGAGCTAGGGGAAATCCTTCATTTGATTTTAGGGGACCACCTTAATTTAAATATATGCTGTATAATACGTACATAAAGGGTGTTTTTTTAGGGGTATAGAACTTCGAATTGAAATAAAACACAAGAAAATCGTTTTAAGGTCCATCAATTTGGCTTTATTGGAAGGATAATTTTATGCCATTTATGTTTAAATATAATTTCGGGCATGTGGCCGCCGCGGCTGGCTCGAATAAAGCCAATTCTACAGGTCCAATTTTCAACCACTTTTTCGAGCATATGGGGCCGTATGTCGGCAATAACGCCACGAATGTTGGCTTCCAATTCCCCTAACGTTTCTGGTTTGTTGGTGTAGACGAGCGACTTCACATATCCCCAAAGAAAATAATCCAATGGTGTCAAATCACACGACCTTGGTGGCCAATTGACAGGTCCATTCCGCGAAATTATGCGCTCATCGAATGTTTCCTTCAATAAATCGATTGTGACGTGCGCTGTGTGGCATGTAGCGCCGTCTTGTTGGAACCACAACTCATCCACATTCATGCCATCCAATTCGGGAACAAAATAGTCGGTTATCATGGCTCTATACCGGTCTCCATTAACGGTAGCTGCCTCTCCAGCATTATTGCGGAAGAAGTATGGCCCAATGACTCCACCAGCCCATAGAGCACACCAAACAGTCAGTTTTTGTGGATGTAATGGCGTTTCAAGGGTCTCATGTGGATTCTCTTCACTCCAAATGCGGCAATTTTGCTTCTTGACGTAGCCATTCAACCAAAAATGAGCCTCATCACTGAACAAAATTTTGCGATGAAAATCAGCATCGAAATCAATCTCATTTTCGGCCCATACACCAAAATCACGACGCATTGCATGGTCTCGCGGCTTTAATTCTTGCACAAGCTGGATCTTGTAAGGTCGCAAGCCAAGATCTTTGCGCAAAATCTTCCATAAAGTTGATGGACAAAGCTCCAATTGCTGTGCACGGTGGCGAATCGATTCATTCGGGTCCTCTTCAACACTTTGCTCTACAGCGGCAATTGTTTCTTCGGTGCGCACTGTTCGACGTCTCTGCGGATGCGTATTATCACATAGAGTAAACGTAGTGCGAAAACGATCCATGGTTAACCGAATTAATTGCTCTGATGGACGATTATGTCGACCATAAAATGGACGGAGCTCACGGTAAACTTCGCGAACTGAACCATTATTTTCGAAATAAATTTGCACGATTTGCAAGCGTTGTTCTTTTGTCAACCTGTTCATGATGAAATGGCAAACCAAACTGAACATAAATGACATTAGAGTTGCCAGATTTGACCAGAAAATGCCAGTTTTGTCTCTATTCGAAAAACAAACCTGTAAAAAAAACACTCTGTATATACGACAAGCCTTAACTATCTCCCTTCGCACGCAAAACTTATATGTGTCCGGGTAAATATTTTCTGCTTACGTTCAAGGATCAGCCTAATGTACATATATACATACCAGACCTGTTAAATTTGACTAGTAATTAGTAATCAATTAATTAGACGGCTTTTTTAAATGGTAATGATTATTTTAATTGTTTTTCAAGGAAAAATCCAAAATAGTCAAAAATAAGTTGTTTTGATTACTTTAGATTTGTTTTTAATGATTTTTGATTTTTTTCAGTATTGTTGATGTGAATATTTATGTCCTTCTACAGCAATACTGCAAAAAAATCATCAAAAATAATAAAAAAAAAAATTTTAAATAAAAAAAAAAAAAAAAAATCAAAAATAATCAATTTTTTTTTTGATTATTTTGGATTAGTTTTGATTTTTTTTTTAAATCGTAAAAAAGTATGATTTTTTTTTTATTCTTTTTTTAATTAATTGGAAATGAATCATTAAAAACTGAAACTAATTGGTAATCAATCATAAAATGGCTTCTCAAGAAAGTAATTAATCAAACCGGTAATCATAAGGATTAGTAATCATTATTTAATAGGGTCTGTTGAATTTCTCGCCTAGTATTCGTGCACTAATCAGGGACTAGAATCGTGTCAATTTGTAGGGAAAATTCAAATCGGCACACCACAAATTGGAAGAGAAGCTTGGCGCAAAAAATCTCTTAGGAGGTTTATGATGATATACCTGTTGTATATCGCGCCATAGAGAGAGAGAGAATCGTGTCATCCTTAGATACTTAAGTAGTCACCATCTATAGCACTTCCGGTGGACGGTAGGAGACGGAAGCTGTCTGAGATATATAATCCGCCATTCAATACAGTGACGGTGGCGCCATATGAGAGGTAGGAAATTGTTACATTTGGCCAGAGATCTCTATCGCCACCACAGGACTAATAACCCTAGAAACAGATCACCTACCCATACTCATCTTAATCGATAGGACAGCCGTCTTGTTCATCTCAGATCATTGTACCGACATCAGCTTTAGTAACTAAATCTGATTTGGATGGTTTCGCAGAGTTCACGCAGAGCGCCTTGGCTGCTTTTCACTCTCCGTCTGAAGGGAAACGAGCTTTCCGCAAGATTTAAGCCACGGTTCGGAATATTTTAAGTGAAAGAATACCAGGTATTCGACCGATTTTCCCTACCGAAGGCGTGACTTTCTCCGAACATCCTGAATATCCCCCAATAAACGGAAATATGACGGCTGGGAGATTAGTACAGTCGAGCGGAATGGAGGGAGCACCTAAGGTAATGGCACTTCTCTACTGGTGTTGGCCGAATCTCTGTCAAATACGGCAAAACCAAACGACAAACTCACTATGGCCTTTGGTGATAAGGTTCTGTCGGACCCAAAGAAATTCGCTATGGCTTTCTGCCGACAATAAGTACTGCATCCCTCGTTTGACAGAAGGAAACGGCAAGCCATCACATAGGCGGGAATACCGACGAAACAGCTATGCGCCCATTCTCATAACCACGACGGAGGTTGAAGACGTCCTCCAGAAGCCAAAGAACTTGAAATCCTTCGGTTCTGACGGTTTATCCTTACTCGGCCAGTTTCTACTCCCTCACTCTTTGCTTTCACATACTTCATATCCTAAGCCTGAGAGCTTTTTTCACTTCACTGTCACTTCAATGGCTCTGATATTGTCTATTTAATATGGACGGAATTTCTAGCATATCGGCGATTAGGGAGTCGGCTATTCAACGGCTGCCTTTAACCAATCTATGACCATTGTTGTCATTCCTGAAAAATGGCAGCAAGGAAGGGTGGTGGACCTCGCCTTAAAGTTTCTTCCAGCATACTCTGCGCTCCACTCTAACCTCCTAGTCAACTCAAACAAATTCTTTGTGTTTCTAATTTGCTGCCAGTAAATTGCAAAGTCCCTAAAAAGGCACAAAATTAGTGGAAAATTAACTTTGAGAACATTGTCAGCTGAGCACCACTCACCATCTTCCGACTTGTGTTGCATTCGCTTGATACTGAAACTCTCATTCTTCTTTCAAGTGGAGACAATGTATGGCCTTTAGCTATTTGCTTGTGCACATACGACTCCATCAGCTCTGAAATTGCAGTTCTGTCCACGTTGTGCAACGTCTCTACCGTTGTGTGCTTTAATTTGCGCACTCAATGTAAAATTGTTAATTAGTTTCTTTTAGGTGTGCCGTTAGCTTATCGTTGGACGGCGAGTTTGTTGCAAGCTAAGTCTTTGCGGTGATTCTCATTTTGCCGCAGAACAGAGAAAGCACAAATGTTAGAGTGGACAGTGTCCTCCTTCTCAATCCTTTAACAATAAGAAGTTTTAGACTTTTTTTACCAACGGTTTCTTTCGGTACTGGTCCTCGAGATTACCATGCAAAGCTCCTCATCAAAAATTAAATTGTCTGTATTGTAAGGTTTTGGGGTAGACGTCTACGACCTATTTACGCTTTGGAAGTAGGCCGCTCTAAGTGCTATAGTAGTCCAAAGGGCCGCTCAACCCAAAGAAAATTAGGAAACAAAGCTTAAGTACATCTAAAAAAAGGAGTAGACCGTCCTCCAGGGTCTCTGAGTTAATTGTATACATGTGCATTCGTTTCACGGAGCTTGAATACTAACTACTTAGTGGGTCGGGTTTTGACGCTATACTGTTGGGATGACGGTTCAAATTGTTTTTGATAACTCACCAAATTGTCGAAGCAATGAAATGACTGAAAACCTGGACCGACTGGGCTGCTAAGATAATAATACCCAAGGCGAGGGCTTTGTGATAGCTTTACGGAAGCGACACACCTCTGATATAACTCACCAAATCGTCAAAGCAATGAAATGACTGATAAACTGACCGGACGTGGTGGCTCTACCCTGAGGCTGCAAAGATAATAATCCCCAAAAACAAGGACTTTCCGATGGGTTTGTATTAACGGCACAAAGACGCTTTTAACTCACCCAAGAGTCAAAGCATTCCAGTATCTTTCGAAGGTCACAACACTTAGTTAACTTTCGCCGCATAGCAAAGACTCTTAGACCCTTTTGAAGTCTCGATAAACTTTTTGAAGGCTAGTCTCGGGCTAATGTAGGCGGCTAGGTTTCCACAAAAGTTATGATTTGACTACTTACATTGCTTTGAGGCGAACTAAAATTCGCGAGAGGTGATTTCCGACAAGATTTTGTAGATTTCTCTGTTCTTAACTCATAAGAGACTGTCCTATAAAAGCATGGACAGGAATATTCAGCGGATCTCTAAAGTCCCCATTACCCGTCATCTGCAGTTTGGTAGTGGCCTTACGAGATCGGAGATTCACGAGATGGATAGCAGAAACCTGAACAGAAGATTTTCAGACAAAAAACAGGCGCCCGCGCACTAACTTTGAAACGAGCTACACACCATTATCCCTTGTTTAGCGTAGGAAGTAATGAGCGCCTTAACTTTGAATTCAACAGCTAGTATCTAAGCGACAACAGTCGTAATGGCGGCGTCCCTCGACCAGCAGATCGGACAGCTTGACTATGCGTCTAAGCGTTCTTGACAGTTTGCTCCAATAGACCAATACTCCCTGGAAAGTTATTTGTTTGACCACCATTTCATACTCGTCTTGGTAAGAACCCACAACCGTTTGCGCTTCCGCCAGCAGAAGTATAAGACTCCGCAAGCTTTTTTTTAGCTACTGTAACAAAGTCTCATATTTGCGGAAGCTATATGAACACATTAGCATCTCAATTGGGGAAAACTCCACTGAAGAGCTCAAAGGAGTACACAAGCTTATTGAATCTCATCAGCCTCAGAGCTTCCATTTCTTAAGTGGCAGACCATCACATTTGAATGCCGCAGCTTCAGAACTCTATCCAAGACACCCCACTTGCAATGGAAGTCCACGTTGTACTTGAAACGAAACCGAAGTAGAAATTCAAAAAGTTTCTTGAAGCTCTGGGATGTATATGCCACAAAGACGTGATTTCATCGATAACAAAAAACTTGCTATGATCAGGGATATCAGCTCAGGATGCAGAAGATCAGCGTACGTTCGCTAGAAGCACATCTTATTTCGAACGCTCATGACTATCTTCTATCTTTTTTAACTTTTCCAGATTTTTCTTTCTTTTCTTGTCTCTTCCTCACGTACACTTTTCCAGCTCCTTTGCCTCTCTTCTATGTGTTTATGAACCATACTTGTTCTCTCGAGTTTTTCCTTCCTTCTTATTCTTTCCTTTGTAGATAAGCACTGCTTCTTTTTGCTGCTACTATTCCTATCGTCATCTTCCTCCTTCGTCTAGTTCTCCTCTACGGAACGTTTCCCACTTCCTCATCTTGAAGACCGCTCAAGCCTCAGAGAAGATATCCTTTCGGAAGCCATTTTGCACATTGACTACATCCTTCATTTGTCTTAAAGTGCATTAAAGCCAAGGGTTAGCGCTAACTGACAAGTGGGGTAATTAAATTTGTGAGGATGGCCCACACACACACAAGAAAGAGGAGACGTAAATGAAGTAAGAGACTGCTTTGTATATATTTTTTGCTACTGCACAAAGTGTTGAATAGGCCAGAAAAAACTCAAGACAAAATCCACTTTTCTCACACAATTCGCTTTCTTTGGTCTTTGTAAGTAAGCTCATTGTTGTTGTGTGTGAAATCAGGCACTCAACTGGAAGTGGGACTTAACTACTACCTTCACTATGGACTACTTTCTTTGGACTACACTTCATTGAAGAGATTGGAAGGAAATTTTGGTAGGCTGGGAAACCGATATTGGTTATAGAACTAAGACTTTCTGCTTCCAAGAACGGTTGCTGATAAGAATTTAAGAATATCAAAATCTCTCTTCGGATTTTATCACAGAATTTCGGGTTGTCTTCAACGTTCTCTCATAGGAAAGGTGGTAGTGTACCGTCTTCCAAAGCGAACTTGGAGCAGCTTATTGTGCTAAGAAAATGCTAAAGTCCTAAAGTGCTCTGAGTCCTAGCTCAAATCATAGTGCCGCAATGATAGAAAAAAGGGAGGCCATCGTCACTAAACCTTTTCCTGGATAGCGTAGATAAAAAATGAGCTCAAAAAAAGCAAGTTTCGTCGAATTAAACATGGCTCCTACCTCTACACCGTAGTAAAGTTTTATATGCTCACAGTGCAAAATCTAGACGCAAGACTTTCAAAAAACCAGCACCGTTTCTTTTATCTTAAGCTCGCCACGAGCTCTTCAGATCATCTACCTACTTAAACCGAATATTTTCCTTCTTTATAAAGTCTTACTTCAGCACCTGTGATCCCGGGAAGGCGCCGACATTTTATTTTTCATTTTACATTGTCTATCAACGTCGGTCTCTCCCACAGTCATTAGCTTTCCAACTAAACTCATCCTAACCTCTTTCATATCTAAAGAAACTTCAGTTCTAAATACTCCATCTTATTTGCTCCCCTTTGCCATCAAATCAAGAGATTTCTCAAAACTAAGAAGTTCTGAAGTTCCTATTTAGGATCGAGACCTGTTTTCATGAAAGATTTTTAGAGATTTCAACCAAACTTTCCGGCTTTGAAAGCTCTTTCTCCACAATACGATATTCGGACGTATATTCTTCTTTCTGTAGCCTCATTGTACTTCTTAGAGGTTTCTTATTTCTTATAATTTTAGTAAGTTCGACGCTCCACCAAGTGATCTCTAGTCCTTTCCCCACCTGCTGCTTTCAAAATTCTATTGATCCAAACCAATAAGTTGCATTTGTTTTTGCATTTATTTATGTGCACCTTTTCTTCTTCGTCTCTCGTCACATATCGTTATTTATTTGGCTAGCGTAACTGATAACATTATTAAGTTTGTCAAATATTTTTGTAATGAAATAATTGAATTTTACACATTAGCACTCGTATAGAAATGTTTTACATCCTTCTGGTATAAGTATGTCTGTATGTATGTTATTTGAAGAGCTCGACACGCCCATTAGCATACTTTACACATACATATGTGGCATGTTAGATTTGATATGAGTTTTAATGTTATTGCTTCTTTGCGCCTTTTGTTAGGCAATCAATGTTTTAGTATGATGAGAAAAAGGGTTGAAGAATTAGAGATGGGCTGAAAGAAAAGAGGAGCAGATGTTATCGACTATGACTCTATCTCGATTTGATTGGTACTTCACACTTCGTGTTAGGCAATCGCTGTTACAAGACCAAAGCTGTGGTTTGTTCATTAAAATTGTTAAATCTTTAGAGACGACGTAGATATAAAGCTGATATAAATTATCGATTACTTCTAAGTTTAGGTTTATGAAAGGCGTGAAGAAACATTGTGATAGATGGGCCATATTGCCACATCTTTGTTATAATATTATTGATAAATGTTTCGAAAATTTAAAATTTTATAAACTGGAAGTGGCGAAGGATAAATATTATCGATTATTTCTAGGTTAAATATTTTAAGAAATTTTTTCAATATTTAGGGATGGTTAAAAAGTACAAAAGGGACAACTTTATCGATTATTTATAGTAAAAATATTTTTGAAAAATTCTTAAATATTTAGATATGTTCAGGAAGTAAAGAAGGGCATTTTTTATCGATTTTTTGTAGTTAATATTTTGTTGTATTATTTTGTTAGATACCAAATCTTGGCCGAACAAATTTATGGATTATTTATGGGTAAACTATTTTAGCAAAATGCTTGAATATTTAGAGGTGATCAGAAAGTAAAAAAAGGATAAATATTATCGATTATTTCTGGGTAAAATATTGTTGAAAAACGTCTCAATATTTGAGGTGGTTAAAAAGAACAGAAGGGACAACTTTATAGAGTATTTATGGTTAAAATATTTTTAAAAAGTGTTTCGATATTGAGAGATGGTTAAAAAGTAAATAAGGGAAAGTTTTATCGATTATTCGTGTTCAAAATATTTTTGAAAATGCTTGAATATTTAGAGATGAAAAGAAAGTAAAGGAGGATAAATATTATCGATTATTTCTGTTTAAAATATTTTTAGAAAATGCTTGAATATTTAGAGATGGTTAAAAAGTGCAGAAGGGACAACTTTATAGATTATTTATGGTTAAAATATTTTTAAAAAATGTTTCGAATTGAGAGATGGTTAAAAAGTGCAGAAGGGACAATTTTAGCTATTATTTATGGCTAAAATATTTTCGAAAAATAAATTTAGAGATGATTAGAAGGTGTAAAAGTAAAATATTTATCGATTTTTTTAGCGTTATTATTTCGTTGTATTCTATTCTTGGAACAATGTTATCGATTCTTTCTGGGAAAAATATTTGTGAAGAATGCTGGAATATTTAGAGATGGTTGGAAAGTAAAGAAGAGAAAATTGAATCGATTATTTATGACAAAAATATTTTTGAAAAATATTATATTAAGATAGTCAAAAAAAAAAAGAAAACCAAGGTGAAACATTTAAATAAGATCTGTATATAAATCTGGCTATATTTCAATACAACGAAAAAAATCGATTGTAGTTGAAACAAAACGTTAAGAATTCAACTTCAATTCGATAATTGAAGTCATTTACAATGAATTTTTAATATAGAGCTGTCAAAAAATTTCTAAGGTTTTTTGTTTCAATATTTCCAAAGAAAGGAAAGTTCGGTTCAAGTTGAAAAAAATCGTTAGGAACGGAAGAGGTATGGTGTAAAAAAATAAAAATACTATGACAAAAATGTATACCGAGAATTGATGATATTTACTAGTAATAAATGATGTTTGAACAATCGATACAATTCGGGTTATGATTGCAGGTTTATCTCTAAAATATTAGAGAATTGATAGAAAATCAGAAAAGTATTCAATTGGCATACATAAAAATTTAAATATAAATAATCGATAAAATTTATTGTTTTTAAGAATCGTTGAAAGCTGCCGCAGTTTATCGAAAACCGCATAAAACAATACCTTTTCAAACTCAAAAATCGATAAAAGTTAGTAAAAGCACTTATCAGTGCATTTTAACTGTTTAAAGCGTTAAATATCAATACAAAGGAACTAGAAACGAGTTGAGTAAATAAATCGATTTTAATCGATAGTTCATAGTCATGTGAACAATCGATAAAAATCAATAGTAGCTCACAAAATGGGTGTAAATCTTTTATTACACAAAATATTTTTCGATAGTAATCGATTGTAATATCGAGTATCGATAATTGGTGCAATAAAACAACAATCGATAACACTATTCGAAAATCGAATAAAATTTACTACAAGCCAAGAATTGCATATTATTTTATCATAAGTGAATACGCGTACTTTGTCTCATTTATCGACTTTCAATACATTGTATCATCGCTAAGTAATCGCGCTCCTAAAAAATACACACACATGTGTAAATATGTATGCATATGAGCACGTAAAAATGTCTACACATCTATCGTAACCGAAGGGTTGTTACTAACATATATTCTGGTGTAACGAAAGGGTTAAATTGCCTGTACACACATACTCGTTCCATTTAGAAGTCGACCCTAAGCAACATACTCATATACCATTAGAAGCTTTATAGTAGCAACTTGTTGTTGGTTTAATTTTTTTCACCTTTTTATCGTTATTGTTTTTGGTGTGCGACTGATATATGTGCATGTTAATTGCATTGAAGGCACTCTACTACTTTGCCATTTCAATGTGTGAATGTTTAATGGTGTGTATGACACATACATACATACATACACATGTGCTGAAAATATTTATTACCGTTACAAATTGTTACTAAATGAAAATTTTCATTACATATTTGCTTTGTTTTTTTTTTTTGTTTTTTTAGTTTATTTGTTGTGCGCGCGTGTTGTGCTTTATTTGCATTAAACTTGTTTTAGTTGTTGCAAGTTTTTGACTTTTTCCCGCAAGCATAGAACGCCTAAAAGTAGGCTAAGGGGATTTTTTGTGTAAGGGGAAGCGTTTTAGCTGGTTTTAAAGAATTTAAAGTAGCAGTATTAAATCAAAGTTTGTAAGGAAACTCTCTCGTTTACTTGAGGCTTTTTGTTGATTATTTTGCTGGTAAATTACTCGATCTACGAGCTCGACGATCATCCTTACCTAGTCTTTTTAAATCAAATCGCTCCTCAAATTAGGTTTCTTCAGATCTTGTTGATCACACAAGTTAAGTAAAATTAGCGTCTCAGGTGATCTAGCGACACTCCCAGCCTATTACTTTGTGGCTTGGTTCAATTTGAAAGCTTCCGGGACCGACGTTGCATTGGGTGGGGTTTCTTCTAAGGATATCAGATATCGCTGTGATGTCAAGTCTAGTAAGTTGGTCCGAAAGCCATTGTTTTTTGTAGGTAACTTAAAGTAACCCTCCTTTACATCATAAAAGTGACTGAACCTCATCCCGCGTTATATAAAGCCCGAATATGCCTTTCAGCTCTACAGGATTGCTCGTGATTCCATTTGCTATTATCCTTGTGAAACCAGCATGAAAAGATACAGCTTTTCGAACACCCTAACGCGTAAAACCCCAAGTCAATTCACGCCGACTTAACTCTTTGCTTAGATCGGTATTATAGTTGTTGCTTCAATGTCCAGCAGAGTAGTCTGGTTATCTGAGAAGTTGGTTATAGTGGTCCCGGCTTTTAAAAGCAGTGAGAAGTGTCTTGTCTGGCAGTATTCTGTTTTCGTATCTTGAAAACAGATCGCCCAAGTCGGCAGCCTTCAAGAAATACAGAATTAAAGTCGACTTTAGTAGATGTTTGTACTTGCACACAAGTCTTCGAAGTCCAAGTATCCTTCATCTTTTTCAAGAGATACCATCGTATCA
The DNA here is from genome assembly GCA_949987695.1 of Merzomyia westermanni. Lineage (NCBI taxonomy): Eukaryota > Metazoa > Arthropoda > Insecta > Diptera > Tephritidae > Merzomyia > Merzomyia westermanni. The sequence continues at coordinate 148,003,003 of OX465290.1, forward strand.
TACAGGATGCGCCAAATCTCGTCTTCATAACACAAAAGCGGCCAGGATGCTTGACAAGATGCCTTGACTTTATCTAACTTCTCAAATTTCTTTTGATGTAGGAGTCATATACGTTCCACAGATATTTAACTCTTCTAACCTCAGAGCGCGTGGGATGCTGTAGCTCGAGGAACAATCAGGTTGGCCGAGTCCAGACGAAATTTAAAGTCTCGCGACAGTGAATTTTAAGTGCGATGAGTATTCTGAAGTATTCTGTTCGAGTTTCCAACAGAAGAAAAGAGTTGGTAATAGTCTCAAAACAGTTATAGCGTCTGGTTATCAACTTGTGATAGTTAAATAAATGAGCTCGTCAGCCAAGGTATAGAAAACTCCTCGAGCCATGTATTTTGTGAACTCTAATCCTAAATTTGATTAGGTAATTGACTCTGTGACGTCACCGTGAAGACAAAAGACATTCTCTCTAAATATCCCGCTTTCTAAGCATACCTATTCCAGCAGCTGATGCAACCTAAGAGCAGGTAAAAGATGCTCAATACACAGGCCTAGTCATCGAGTGGAGAAGTGAACTCAAAACCAAAGACGGTAATGATTTCATGTCTAGGATCGTGGCGGAGTCGGCTTAAAGTTTTGTTGAACTTCTTCTGCTCTACGGCCGTGGATTTCAAATCAAAGGCCATCAGCTCTGAGTACCTCACTTTTTCCACTGAAAAGTAATTTCGCTTAGCTTTCAAGCTGAAAGGAATCAGTGAGCTGCATACCATAGAGAAGGGATTCCGTTAAAAATAAAAAAGCGCTAATCTATGGATCCGAAACCGTAAACACAGAAAATAGACTTCGCTGCTCAAGTTCAGAGTAGTGGTAGCAAATGAGCCCGTTGGATATGGGTTTTAAGTTGATCTCGCTACTGTAAAGGCTTACTTAGCTAATAAATGTTAAAGGGAAACATATGTACATTTCTCTGTACAAAGAAATTCTTCTGGGCGTGTTTGTATGTATGTATTATCCTGTCATTGCTGTCAAAATGGCGTACGAACATTTTTCATGCACTTTTGAGCAAATTAGATTTCCTAATTAAATTTTCAGCAAACAACAAAAGCAACAAAAAGTATGAGGAGCAAAGTGCAAGAAATAAGCTATAAAGCAGGGAGCGATTAAATTGTGGTGTTTGAGGTTTTTAGTTAAAAAATAAAATTTTAATATTAATTTTTGATTTCAAAAACAAAAGGATAGTTTAAATTTAAGTTTTGACTTAAAAAGTTAAGTTTAAGTTTTAGTTTTGAATTAAGAAATAAAAGCAAAGTTTTAAATATATCTGACTTAACTAATAAAATTAAAACTATTATTACTGACTTAATCATTAAAAGCAAATTTCAAATACATATTTTGACTTGAAAACTAAAAGACTAGTTTTAATTACCTTTTTTTGACTTAGCAAATAAAGTTTCAGTTTAACGATAAATTTTGACTTAAGAAATTTAATTTTATTTAATTTTGTTTTATATTATTTTAATTTAATGAATTTTACTGTTTTTTTTTAATCTTATTTTACATTTAATTTTATTTAATTTTCTTTTATATTATTTTATTTTATTTGATTTTATTTTATTTTATTTTTTTTATTTTATTTTATTTTATTTTATTTTATTTTATTTTATTTTATTTTAAATTTCTTTTTATTTTATTTTATTTTATTTTATTTTATTTTATTTTATTTTATTTTATTTTTTTTAATTTTTTTTTATTTGATTATATCAAATTTTATTTATTTTATTTTATATTATTTTATTTTATTTTATTAATGATAGTGGTTAAGTTTTAATTTTGACTTAAAAAGTTAAGTTTCAGTTTTAGTTTTGACTTAAAAAATAAAAGCAAAATTTTTATTATTTCGGACTTAACTGGAATTAAAACTATTATTATTGACGTAACCATTAATAGTCAAATTTTTACTATCAATTTTGACTTAAAAAATAACAGTAAAAATTTACCTATCATTTTTGATTTAATTAATAAAATTCATGTTCAACTAGCATTTTTGACTTAACTAATAAAAGTGAAATTTAAATTATTTATCTTAACTTGAAAAACAAAAGTCAAATTTAAATTATTATTTTTTACTTGTCAAATGAACGCCATTAGTTTTACCTTAAAAAATAAAACTCTAGTTTTTGACTTAAAAAATAAATGTAAAATTTTGGTTATTGTTTTTGACTTAACTAATAAAATCAATTTTTGACTTTTAATTTTGACTTAACTAATAAAAGTCAAATTTTTGTTATTCAACCTCAACAATAAAAGTCCAATCTTAACTACTGATTTATTGATTGACCTTAATAGTAAAACTTTATTTGTTATGTTTGACTTAACTAATAAAATTCAATTTTGACCTTTATTTTTGACTTAACTGATAAAAGTCAAACTTTAATTATTTTTTTCGACTAACTTAAATTCCACTTACTGATCACGGGTTAAATAATGTAAGTTAAATATTTGCAATTAAGTTTTAACTTGAAACATAAAATTCTAATTTTAACTCTTGACTTTGACATTACTAATAAAAGTAAAATTTTAATTATTATTTTTCACTTGGCAAATAAAAGTCATTATTTTTAACTTAAATAATAAAACTCTAGTTTTAGTTATTACTTTTGACTTAAAAAATAAATGTCAAATATTAATCTTTGTTTTTGACTTAACTAATAAAATAAAATTTTGACTTTTAGTTTTGACTTAACTGATAAAAGTCAAATTTTAATAATTTTCTTCGACTTAACTAAATTCCAGCTGCTGATCACGGCTTAAATAATATAAGTTAAATATGAGCAATTAATTAATTAAAACATAAAATTCTAATTTTAACTATTGACTTTGACTTAACTTATAATGGTCAAATTTACGCGGTTGTTTTTTATTTAAAAATAAAACTCTAACTTTAACTAATTTTTGCGACTTTGATAGTAAATGGTATAGGTAAATTTTTATTTCATATATTTTGTTTTTGACTTAAAAATAAAAGTCAAATTTTGACTACTGATTTTGACGGAAATAATATAAGTCAAATATTAGCAGTTCCTTTTGTCAAAAAGTAAAATTCTATTTTTGACTATTTATTTTGACTTTGATGGTAAATGGTATCAGTAAACTTTTAATTATTATTTTTGACTTAAAAGTAAAAGTCAAATTTTGCCTACTGATTTTCGACGTGAAATATTAGCAATTATTTTAGGTTAAAAAGTAAAACTCTATTTTTGACCATTTATTTTGACTTTGATAGTAATTAATTATAACTCTCGATTATTAACTACTGAGTCAAGTTAAAATAATAAGTCATTATTTTTGACTTAAAAAATAAAACTTAAATTTTATATTTATTTTTGACTTGAAAAATAAAAGTAAAACTTTGATTCATATTTTTGGCTTAACTGTTAAACTCAATTTCAAATGTTATTTTTGAATTAAATAATAAAAGTCATTATATCCGGCTAAAATAATGCAATTCTAATTTCCGTTGAAATGTTTTCGTAATAAAAGGTTTCGATAAAAGTCTTCACCGTAACCGTTACGGTCCCTGCTAAAAAGTAAAGAATGTACAATACGCTCGTATTAGGATGAAAGCAAAGAAAAATTTAAAAGAGGTGAAAATTTCGTACACTGAGGCACTTTGCGTCAAGACTAGCTTTCAGTAGTACCTTTTTGCTTGTGTAGCTGTGTGTGTGTGGCTTTAATATTTTTGCACTAGAGTGCATTTATGGCCGTCATTCATTTCAATTATGTGTTCGTGTGTTTGTATGTAGTATATACGAACGTATAATGTTACCCGAGTGTATGTGTTTATTTGACTACCTCATTGCCACTGAGTGGCAACGTTAACTTGCATTTGCCATTTTGACAGTTTCGACATTGATGCAGTGGAATACATACACACACACTCCCAGAGACGCGTAGGGAAAGCGTTGTTTTACGACAGTGTTGCTGCTTTTGAAGTTTTATCACGAAGTTTACTCGCATGCTTTTTTTTGGTAGAGGTATGCAAATGCAATTCTCAACTGGTTTATAAAAAATTAATATTTTTACATGGCGTTGTCATTAGAGAACATGTTTTATTACGATTTTGAGAGTAAACATTTTAGCTAAAGTCAACTGAATTAAAATGTGTATCTATTAAAGACCACATATCAGGTAAAGGAATTAACGAAACACAGCTAAGACTTTAAGCTTTCAAAATGGTTAGTAAGTTACAAGTGCCGGACCTTCTTCTCTCTACACTCGTCGGAAGGTGTCGCCAACTGAAACTTGCTGATGGCATTTGCAATGAGCCAAAACTGACGCGTAGATAATCTCCAGAAAAAATTGCATACAAACTATGCTTAACTACCTTTTGCACAAGTTTTTAATTTTAATCGAAATTTTAGTTTTTACTGCTTTGAAATAAGTGGCAACACTGTTAGCACCAGCTACAATATTCTTACCTAAACAAACTCTTTTCTCTGCATATTTTTCGTGAGCTGCGTTTATTTGCTTTGCCTTTTTGACTGCTGCCTGCTTGGATGGTTGGCTGAGTGGCCGTTAATATATGCTCGCCTCAACTAATCTCTATGCGTTATTATGTACTTACAATCGCACATACATATGTACATACTCTATATAAATGAGTTTCAGTGGTTTAGATGCCACCGCAAGCCCACCCGCATGTGTGCTTAGAAGAGCGTATTTGGGGTTTTAGTGCCGCTTGGCTTGCAAAAATTTCCAACACATCCATTTATGTGGACTCATACATTCACGCTTGCTTGAGCAGCTTAAAGTAATTAACTAGGAAAATTTTAATTGCTAATATGTGCTAATGTAAAATGTGTGCCGTTGTGTGGGTGTGGCTGCGTATGTGTGGATGAAAGCGCCTGCAAGTATGCTTCTTTATTTCCATTCATCAGCTTGTTAGTCTGCCTGCGGTTTCTCTCTGCTTTGAGCTGTGTGACCTCAGCGTTATAATTCTTAACTCACTTATACATGCATACATATAATTTTATGTATGCATTTATGTACATTTGTACCATCCATCGCGCTCTTATTAGGATGCCAGTAACACAAACAGAAATTCAAAAAAAAAAAAAAATTCAAAATTCAAAACAAAAATGATTCGTGGAAAAGTTTCATGTAAAAATTACACACGTAAGTTGTAGTTAGCATATTTTTTTGTATTTATGCAAATATGTATGTATCTATGTTTATATGTATGTGTATTTCCATTCAAACATTCGTATCACAAATATACAAAATAATTCCTATAATGTAAATTAACTCGTTTTTTAAAATTGTTAATGAGAGGAATAGTTATTTTGAATTAAGAACATATACAAAATATACACATATATACAACATATACATATAATAAATATGTATACACATCAACGTCATATTTATAAATATATTCAAAAATATTCACTTTTATGTTATTATGTTTTTCACATTTTTTATGACAGCATCATGCAAAGCTGTGTTGGTTTGAAAATTTTAATTAGAGGAAATAAGTAATAACATAATACATATTGGTTGTTGTGTATGTATGAATGCGGTTGCAAATATGCCATGCAAATATTTTCAAAGTAAAAGTGAATTTTATTTTCTTCGCCAATTTACCAAATTACTCAAGAGTAATGAACTCATTTAAGAGAAGGTAGTAAACGTTGTACAGATAAAAAAATCCAAATTTTATTTATTTTATATTATTTGATTTTTTTTATTTTTATTTTTTCATTTTATTTTATTTTTTATTTTTTTTACTTTATTTAAAAAAAAAATTTTTTATTTTATTTTATATTTACTTTAATTAAATTTTATTTTATTTTATTTTATATTGTTTGATTTTATTTTGTTTTTCTCAATTTTATTTTATTTCATTTTTTTTACATTATTTTCTTTTTTCTTATTTTATTTTATGTCATTTTATTTTAATTTAATTTATTTTGTTTTATTATATTTTACTTTATTTTATTTTGTTTTATTTTATTGTTTTATATTATATTGCTTTTTTAGTTTTTTTAGTTTATATAACTTTACTCTGTTTTATTTTATTTTATTTTTCATTATTTTATTTTATCTTACTTCCCTTCATTTTATTTCATTTTATTTTACTTTTTGCTATACTCTGTATTCGAGAGAAAGGTTCTTCGAAAGATTTGTGGACCTCTACGCGTTGGCGACGGCGAGTACCGAAGAAGATTTAATGTTGAGCTGTATGAACTTTACGCAGTCGCCGACATAGTTCAGCGAATTAAAACACAGCGGCTTCGCTGGCTAGGCCACGTAGTGCGAATGAGCGAAGATGCTCCAGCCCAGAAGGTATTCTTATCGGCACCCGCCGGTGGAAGCAGAGGAGGAGGGAGACCACCACTCCGATGGAAGGACCAAGTGGAGACCGATTTGCGATTCCGCGGTGTTTCCAATTGGCACCAGTTGGCGCAACGAAGAAACGACTGGCGAGCTATGTTGGACGGTAAAAAACGGCCGGGCGGTTAGATGACCATTTAAAGAAGAAGATACTGTTTAATTTATTTTAATTTAATTTCATTTTATATTATTTTATTTTATTTGTTTTTTTTTTCATTTTTTATTTTATTTTACTTAAGTTTATTTTCTTTAATTTTTTAATTTAATTTAATTTTATTTTATTTTACTTTGTTTTGTTTTATTTACTTTAATTTTATTTAAAGTAAACAATATTTTCGAACTGTCAAACTTTAGTGGAAATTTTCGTGCAAAAAACCCAACCCCGACAGCTCTTAAAAATTACCAGAAAACTCACAATTTATCGCCACAAAGCAAATAAGAAAAGTGTTGCGATTTACCAACTAAAACAAATGTTCATCACGCTGTCAATGCAGTCGCCAAGAAGTCATTTAAAAGATTTATACGTGCAGTGACAATTAATACCCACTTTACAAGCTGCAAGTGATCAAAGATGCCAAAAGTGTGTACACAACAACAAGAGTTAAAAAGAAAAAAAAAGAGCCGTTACATTAGTACAGCCATGCTTTGAAGTTTTGTTATGACACTTGGCCTGAATACAACGCTGCTAAGCAAATTATTTGCGACTTTTGCAATAACAGCAAAAAATTCGAAAAAATATGATTACATGCTTGTGAGTGTGTATGTTTACCTATGCACTAGTGATGTGCGATTCCGAGTATTTGAGTAGATGGGTTTGGGGGGTTGTGCTTTAAATGGGTTTCGGTACTTGGACCTCGTAGGTGATAGCAAAATAAAATAAAATAAAAAAAAATAAAATAAAATAAAATAAAATAAAATAAAATAAAATAAAATAAAATAAAACAAAATAAAATAATATAAAATAAAATAAAATAAAATAAAATAAAATAAAATAAAATAAAATAAAATAAAATAAAATAAAGTAAAATAAGATAAGATAAGATAAGATAAGATAAGATAATGATAAAGAATGTAATAAAATTAAGTAAAATATAATAAAATAAAATAAAAAATCTAACATGAAATAAAAAAAAATAAGATAAAATAAAATAATATAAAATGAAATTAAATTAAAATAAAATAAAATTAAATTAAATTAAATAAAAAACGAAATAAAATAAAATAAAATAAAAAATAAAATAAAATAAAATAAAAAACGAAACATGAAATAAAATAAAATAAGATAAAATAAAATAAAATGAAATAAAATAAAATTACATAAAATAAAATAAAACAAAATAAAATAAAATAAAATAAAATAAAATAAAGTAAAATAAGATAAGATAAGATAAGATAAGATAAGATAAGATAAGATAAGATAAGATAAGATAAGATAAGATAAGATAAGATAAGATAAGATAAGATAAGATAAGATAAGATAAGATAAGATAAGATAAGATAAGATAAGATAAGACAAGATAAGATAAGATAAGATAAGATAAGATAAGATAAGATAAGATAAGACAAGATAAGATAAGATAAGATAAGATAAGATAAGATAAGATAAGATAAGATAAGATAAGATAAGATAAGATAAGATAAGATAAGATAAGATAAGATAAGATAAGATAAGATAAGATAAGATAAGATAAGATAAGATAAGATAAGATAAGATAAGATAAGATAAGATAAGATAAGATAAGATAAGATAAGATAAGATAAGATAAGATAAGATAAGAAAAGATAAGATAAATAAAACAAAAAAACATAATAAAATTTAAAAAAATAAAATAAAATTTAATTAAATAAAACTAAGTTAAAGGAAATAAAATAAAATAAGATAAAATAAAATAAAATTAAATAATATCAAATTAAAAATAAAAGTTAAATAAAGTAAAATAATAAAAATAAAAAGTAAATTAAATTAAAATAAAACGATATAATATAATATGAAATTAAATGAAATTGAATTAAACAAAATAAAATAAAATAAAGTACCCGAATCTCTGGTACCGGTTATGCGGTTCGCTACATCGCTGCTATGCACTGTAATTTCGGTAGATGCCATTTAGCACTGCGCTAAAGAGTGATGAAGCGCCACTTAAGTCCTTGTTGTTGTTGCTTGCCTTGGTTGCGTGCGCAGACAGCAGGCGAATGCAAATCACAAAACGGTACTTTGCCATAGCGAACGCATCCTCAATGTGAAGCCATCAAGATTATTTGATTTTGTTTTATTTGTAATTGGATATGTGAAAAAAGTTAAGAAAATATTTTCTCTTCCATAGAAAATGTAGCACAGTTCAAGATGCCGCGGTGCATGTGTTGCAACTGTTGCAAGTGTTGTCTTCTGCGTATTGAATTACGTTCCCATGTCAGGAGAGTGCTTATAGAGTATGCTTGGTTTTGTTGTAATTACTTTGTTGTTGTAGTTTATTTATACTTTTTTATTTTCTTAGGTTCATGTGATTTGACCCCTACCGAGGGCCTTACTGACTTAGTAATTAATTTTTATAACTTTTATAGGTTTTTAATTCGTTAATATGTCTCATTGTCATTTGAAATTACTGTTGGATAACGATCGCCCTGTAGCCCTTTTGTTTTACAAGAACCTCCCTTAATTTTCGGACTGGTCGGTATCGACTCTTGATGGCATGGAAATATCTTACTTAGCCAGTGAGACCCGAGATTACTCATGAAGCAGTCGGCTTCTGCGCTCAATGAACCAGCGGTTTAGTAAATATCCCATAGAGATCAGTTAAAGGGTAGCTGATTTTTAAAGCTGAAAGAGATCAGCCCATCTTCGCATATATTTCAGTTATCTTGCTACTTCGACATTTTTTGTCGTTGCTTGGGTTCGACCTTCAAGTTAGTCAAGCACTTTCTAGAAGCATTGGACACAAGAAGCGCACATCTTCATCCAACCCAAGTTAAAAAACTTCTTTTCCCTCTCATCTTTGTACAACGCTTATCTATTTGCCTCCAGACAACTTCTTATTTCATTTACTTTATTTCAGGTCCACTCTCCAGTAAAGATTTCACCATTGATGGTCTTAATGGTTTTGGTAGCAAGAAGAAAAAAAAGAAACGTCGTCACAGTCGCACAATTTTCACATCTTATCAATTGGAAAAACTCGAAGAGGCCTTCAAGGAAGCACACTATCCCGATGTCTATGCGCGCGAAATGTTATCGCTGAAAACCGAGTTACCTGAGGATCGAATACAGGTAAGGGGAAGAGGGAAATATAAAAATGCTTTTAAATATTGAAGCGAAATTGTAATGTTCTCTAAACTGGCTAGGGTGCAGCGAGACATGTAGTAAGATTCCTTGGAAATTATTGCTATCCCTGGTGCGAATAAAGATCTATGGACTACTTTTAATTAAACTATATTTCGTTTGACCAGAAAAGCGACGGTATTGCTTGCCCTGGAATAGTACTTTAAGGGCGTATTAAGTCCCTTTCATGTATTTCCAATAACTGCAGTCCAAACTCGAGGAATATCAATTTTTATTTAGCTTCCTGCTGGGCTCGAGACTTGAAACCCCAAACATGTTTCAGCACCCGGTTTATAATGCGGTATGAAGTATCGAGAAAAACAGATTTCGTAAAAAGTTGGAATAAGGAAATAATTCTGCTAGGAGCTGCACGGATCAAGATACTTAGAAGAATTGTGCAAGCTATGTTTATCCTATGATCGGTTTTAAAGTTACTTCTCATTGAGTTGGAGGCTTACAACTTGGAACCAGACTTGTTAAATTTGTTTGGTAATTAGTAATATTATAATTAGACGGCTTTTTTAATTGGTAATGATTATTTTAATTGTGTTTCAAGAAAAAGCAATTATTAATTAGTTACGTTTAGAAAAATCAAAATTATTCAAAAAAAAAAAAATCAGAAAAAATCAAAAAATCGGAAAAAAAAATTATCCAAAAAGGTTGTTTTGATTACTTTTGCTTATTTTTTTAATTTAATTTTTTTTTTATTTTTTTTCAGTATTGTTGATGTGTATATTTATGTGCTCCTACAACAATACTAAAAAAAAAATGTTAAATAAGGATTACTAATAATAGTTATTATCGGTTTGATTAATTATTTTCTTAAGAATCCATTTAATGATTGATTACCATTACTTTTAATTTTCAATGACTATTTTCCATTTTATTAAAAAAATAATCAAAAAAATCATAGTTTTTTACGATTATTAATAAAAATAATCAAAAAAAAATAATCAGAATAAATAAAAAAATATCAGGGAAAAAACTCAGAAAAAATCAAAAATAATCCAAAAAAGTTGTTTTCATTACTTTTGCTTATTTTTTGATTTTTTTTGTCAGTATTGTTGATGTGTATTGCTGATGTGTATGTGCTCCTACAACAATACTGAAAAAATCAAAAATAATCTCAAAAAAATAACCTCAAAAAAAAATAAAAAATAAGCAAAGGTAATGAAAACAATTTTCTTTTGATTATTTTTGATTCTTTTTTAATAATCTTATTAAATAATAATTTTTTTTTGGATTCATTTTTTTAACTAATTGGAAAATAATTATTAAAAATTGAAAGTAATGGTAATCAATCACTTATTTGATTCTCATGAAAATAATTAATCAAAACGATAATCATTATCATTAGTAATCATTATTTAACTGGTCTGCTTTGAACATAGTTCAGAATATAATGAGAATTCAATTAAGTGGCCGACGAATCGGTATATTTAAAAAACTCACCATTCATATGATTTAGCTTTTGCTGAGATTGGCTAGATGGCGCTAGTTCCATGTATTTAGTAATTTTGTATTTTTGGTTCGATTTAGCGCCTTTTTTTTTATACCTTTCATGAACATGAAATGGTATATTAACTTTGGTCCGATGTTTGTAACGTTTAGAAATATAAGAGATAGACCCACCATTAAGTATACCAAATTGATCAGGACGATGAACTGAGTTGATACGGCCATGTCCGTCTGTCCGTCCGTCTGTCCGTCTTTCCGACTGTCCGTCCGTCCGTCTGTTTGAACGCAAACTAGTCCTTCAATTTTTGAGATATCTCGATGAAATTTGGCACACGGATGTATTTTTGTATTATATTAGACATTTGTCGGATCCGGTATAATCGGGTCACTATAGCATATATCTCCCATACAAGCGATCGTTCAAATAAGAGGATTCAGACCATTTCTCCATCATTTTTAAAGATTAAAACTTGAAACTTGGTGAGATATTTTCTTATGGATAGCAAAAGATTTCGTAAAAAAATCACCAAGATCGGAGTTATATATAGTATATATCCCATACAACCGATCGTTCAGATAAGAGGATTATGGTCATTTATCCTTCATTTTGGAAGATGAAAACTTGAAACTTGGTGAGATATTTGCTTACAAATAATAAAAAATTTGGTAAAAAAATCGCTATGATCGGACCTATATATAGTATATATCGCATACAACCGATCGCTCAGATAAGAGGATTATGGCCATTTCGCACTCAGTTTAAAAGATTAAAACTTGAAACTTGGTGAGATATTTTCTTATGGATAGTAAAAGATTTCGTAAAAAAATCACCAAGATCGGAGCTATATATAGTATATATCCCATACAACCGATCGTTCAGATAAGAGGATTATTGGCATTTATCCCTCATTTTGAAATATTAAAACTTAAAACTTGGTGAGATATTTGCTTATAGATGGTAAAAGATTTGGTAAAAAAATCGCTAAGATCGGACCTATATATAGTATATATCGCATACAACCGATCGCTCAGATAAGAGGATTATGGCCATTTCGCACTCATTTTAAAAGATTAAAACTTGAAACTTGGTGAGATATTTTCTTATGGATAGCGAAAGATTTCGTAAAAAAATCACCAAGATCGGAGTTATATATAGTATATATCGCATACAACCGATCGCTCAGATAAGAGGATTATGGCCATTTCGCACTCATTTTAAAAGATTAAAACTTGAAACTTGGTGGGATATTTTCTTATGGATAGTAAAAGATTTCGTAAAAAAATCACCAAGATCGGAGCTATATATAGTATATATCCCATACAACCGATCGTTCAGATAAGAGGATTATGGCCATTTCTCCCTCATTTTAAAAGATTAAAACTTGAAGCTTGGTGGGATATTTGCTTACAGATAATAAAAAATTTGGTAAAAAAATCGCTAAGATCGGAGCTATATACAGTATATATCCCATACAACCGATCGTTTAGATAAGAGGATTATGGCCATTTATCCCTCATTTTGGAAGATTAAAACTTGAAACTTGGTGAGATATTTTCTTACAGATAATAAAAAATTTGGTAAAAAAATCGCTAAGATCGGAGCTATATATAGTATATATCCCATACAACCGATCGTTCAGATAAGAGGACTATGGCCATTTCTCCCTCAACAACAATGCGCATTTAAGTTTGCACGTATTCATGAAAGGTATAAAGCCTTCGGCACAGCCGAAGACAGCGCCGTCCTTACTTGTTTTATTTTGGATTTACTTTGGTTAAAGAACGCAATTGCTGAAACAAAACTCAATACGCTTTGAGCTGAAATGATGCTTTTTTTTCAAGAAATTCTGAGAATGGGGTTTTTGAAAAATATTTTGAAATAGTTTGATATTCCACTCAGCCGACGATTTAAAAACACACTCGCATATATTTAAGTCTTCACTTCTGTCGGCAATTATCAGCAGTACCAGTGTTCTAAACAAAGAGCCTAATACCATCAAAATAAGCTCTGTTTGAGGTAAAAAGGCAGCTGATATTTGCTCAATTTATATAAAGGCAGTCTTTTACAAGTTTTGTATCATCTTATTGTTTTTATTTTCACATTTTGCTTATAGAATATTTTCAAAAGTTAGTAATTCAATACTAAACATAAAAAGAATAAGAATTATACTCCAAAGCATAGACTAATTTACGCTGAGAACAATGGACGGTTGTTTGATCAAAGTTGAGCCAAATTTTAGTTAGCTTATTTGTAGACATGTATTTACTCAAAAATGCAAAATTTACAGCTGTGTTCAATATAATAGTAGTGAAATTAAAACGGTGTGATTTTAATAATTTTTATTTAAAATATAGTGAATTCCATAACAGAAACCAAATAAAAAAAATTTCAAAGTTTACACAAAGTTCAGGAAAGTTAATTAAACTTTTAAGAATTTACATCAAAATTTCAATATTTTTGGGCAGAATTTCTTGAAAACTTTTGAGTACGCAGTTTTGTAGACCAATCAATTTTAGTGTAAAATTATGCAAGTTAGAAAACGCTCAAAAATTTCCCTGAATTTTCAGAATTTTTTTTGTCAAGGTTGTTGCGTGATTTCTTCCATACAACGCTTGAAGAAAAATTAATTTTGTATGGAGAAATATACCCAACATCCTTACAAAAACATCTAAAAATTCAGGGGAAAGTTTTTAAAAATGCTGTCCAAAAATATTAAAATTTTGAAAAGTACCATGACTATAAACTAGCTCAAGGCCAATAATAATAATTTTTTTCTTTTTATTTATAAAAATTTTTATTGTTTTTTATATTTTAATAATTATTTTTAGTTAATTAATTTTTAAAAGTTTAACTAATTTTCCTGAACTTTGTGTAAACTTTGAAATTAATTCTAATGTGGTTTCTGTTATAAAATTTGTTATATGTTAAACGAAAATTATTAAAAACACAGCTTCTTCTTATTTCGTCGACCGATATCGAATTTAATTTCACTACTGTTATACAGGGTGGCTGATGAATTTTGCTACATTAAGAAACTCAAAAAATTTTTTTTTCAGTGTATGGAATTCATTTTTCTTTTATTCATGTTAAAGCTCATTAAATTTTATTAAATATAGCTTAATTAGTTTTAAAAATATTGGAATTTAAATGCCCCCCCTGCTCGTCGATGCATGTGCGGCATCTTACCAAAAAGTTGTTCATTACTGCTTGGAGAGTTGAGACAGGAATAGCCGCAATTGTTTCTCGAATGGATTGCCTTAGTTCATTCAAATTTGTTGGTTTTGCTTTGAAGACTTCCTGTTTGCAATAACCCCACAAGACCACACAGAGTTGAAAGAAATTCTCATTCGGCGTAATTCTGGATAGAAAAACTCTCTCAACATGCTCAAGTAACGGTCTCCAGTAACCGTAACGGTGTGACCGTTTTCTTCGAAGAAGTAGGGCCCGACAATGCAGCGTGATGAAACTGCACACCACACTGTGACACGAAGTGGATGCAATTCCGTCTCATGGAGTATCTGTGGGTTGGAAGCACTCCATATTCGACAATTTTGTTTGTTTATGTTGCCGTTTAAATCGAAATGGGCCTCGTCAGACATGAAAAGACAGTTCAACATGTTTCCATCCTCTTCCACCATTTGAAGCATCTTCTGGCAAAATTCCAAGCGAATCGGCAAGTCTGCAGCGTTCAGTTTGTTGGCCATTTGAATTTTATATGGGAATAAGTCCAAATCTTTGTGCATAATTGACTGTAATGACTGTCTGCTTACACCCATTTGAGCAGATAAGCTTCTTGTCGAAACACGTGGATTGTTTTGTATCGCAGCAGCTACAGCAGCGATTGTTTCCTCCGTTCGAACTGAAGGGTTTCGATGGTAAGGTCTTCTGTTGACTGTCCCATGCTCGGCAAAATTGTTTACAAGTCTTATTATGGTCCATCTGCTCGGAGGATTGCCGCCAAACGTGCGCCTATACTCTCTTTGAACCGAAACTACGGACTCCAGTGCGTGATAGCGGCGGACAATCCAAATTCTTGTTTCAGTGTCTCAGTTATCCATTTTTGTTAAATGTAAAAGTCAATCTGCAAAATAAAAAAAAATTAACCAGATTCATTAAATAGAAAAAAAGTTATTTAATTTTTTTTGGTAGCGGCTTTCATCAGCCACCCTGTATTGAACGCAACTGTATGTGCAAACATATATGCATACATAAGTGTTAGAATCGCATGCAGATATTTAATGTAGAACTTTCATTGTACTTTTGCCTCACTAGAGTCTCCTGTAAACTTATCTACATAGTATGTGGATATACATGCCTTCGTAAATATATACATACATATATATATTTATGATTTCATCAACCTTTTTTACTCACTTCCTTCAAAGTTGAAAAGCATTGTTTTAAATTTCTAATATTTTTTATATTTTTTGTATTCACCTCGTCCTTTTCGGTGCTGTCAACTAGCGTTTCTGCTGATTTTGAAGTTTTGATTGTTTGGATTTCTCTGCGCTGATCTTTCACACCTTTTCCACAGCACATCCTGTTGCCATTGCAGAAATCCATGTTTTCATAAAGTCTCGGCTTTATATAACAGAAAAAAAAACCCTCATTTTTATTTATATTAATTTCTTTGCATTATTTTCTTTCGTTTATGCCTTTAGTGCATTTCAATTGAGACACCCCAATTTAGTTGATTATTTGCACTTGTTGTGATATTACGTTCCTGTAAGCGGACTGCCCGTATTGGCTAAATAAGAATGTGTGGCCTTGTGCAATTTTTTTCGTATATAAAAAAGTGATTTTGTAAAATATTTGCAGTGACAGCACAGTGTTGTGCAATCGGTGATTTTTGAGTGCCGCTTAGCAGAGAGAAAGATCGGTTTCTCTCTTTGAAAACTACCAAAGCCGTATTGAGCATCCGGCCCTGCTTTGTTAAGTTAAAGTTTAGTATAGAGTGAAGTTGATTCGAGATAATGTTCCGGTTTCCGTCTAGCAAAGAGGTTTCGTTGACTTTTCAAAACTTTTAGTTTGGCTCTTTTTTAAATTTCGGGTAGAGATTTCGTTTTTCAAAATTACTTTGATTTCGCCCTGTTTCATTTTAGTGTTGCAAAGATGTTTGGGTTCAGGTTCGTTCTTCAAAATTATTTCGGTTTTGTAAAAAAGTTTGGTTTGATCCCCCCTTTCAAATTATTCCGCTTTTGGTTTTCATTTTGGTGTTTTGCAAAGAGGGTCGGTTTCGGTTTCGCTCTTCAAAATTATTTCGGTTTGGATCTGAATTCGGATTTGCAAAGAGGTTGGGTTTTGGTTCCCCAAAAAAAATTTTCTAAATTATTTGGGTTTTGATCAGATTTCGGTTTTGTAGAGAGGTTCGATCTCGGTTTCTTCCTTCACAATTATTCGGTTCGGCTGTGTTTTCGATTTCGGTTGTAAAATTTTTTGGGTTGCTCTGTTTTTAATTTTGTGTTAGAGTTCGTTCTTGAGAGAGGTTCGATTTCGGTTTGCTTCTTTCAAATTATTTCGGCTTCGTCCCGTATTCGATTTCGGTTTTCCAAGACGTTCGGTTTAAATTTGATTTTCTGAAATTATTTCGGTGCCGATATGATTTTAGTTTTACAAAGAGCTTCAGTTCCGGCTTCCTACTTCAAAAATATTTCGAGTTCGATCTGATTTCGGTTTTGTACAGAGATTCGGTTTCGGTTTCCCCCTTCAAACTTATTTGCGTTTCGCTCTGTTTTTATTTTCGGTTTCTTTTTTTCAAAAATATTTCAGTTTTGCTCTAGTTTCGGTTTTGTAGAGAGGTTGGGTTTCGTTTTACTCCTTCAAAATTATTTGGGTTTTGATAAGATTTCGGGTTTATAGAGAGGTTCGATTTCAGTTTCCTCCTTCACAATTTTTTCGGTTTCGCTGTGTTTTCGATTTCGGTTTTCCAATTTTTCGGGTTCGCGCTGTTTTCAAATTTGGATTCGGGTTCGTTCTTCAAAAAGTTCGGTTTCGGTTTTATTTCTCAAAAATATTTCGGCTTTGCTCTATTTTAGAGCCGAGACTTATAGATCTTAAGACCTCGTACAGGATTAAAAGGAATGGTTAATGGTTTAACGCGAGTAGGATGCTACTATTGCCTCTACTGAGGAGATTCTTTAATGTTGAGTTTTCCGAAGCTCAGCATAGCCTCAAACGCAGTACTGAGCCTGGACTCTCATACTTCAAAATCTTATCGGACGGCTGGAAAGAAGAACTTAAGTGAGGTGCTGGGGTGTTCGTTAAAGTTCGGGGGACTTAAAACGCACTAGAAACCAGAAGTAGAGCTCTTACTTTCATGGGCTAAAGCAGCGGCATAATCTGGATGCAAATGTAATCTAGTTCCAAGCTAGCTCCGCCTCAGTATGCTCGTAATTTTTATCTTTTTTTTTTGCTGACTTTGAGTAGCTGAAATAATTTTATCCTCGTTTAGGGGTGTGAATGGTAATTATGTAGGCAAAGTGAAGGATGTGGCATGCGCACACAAAAGCTACACGCAGACCGCCTCAGGCAATCAAACATGCATTCGAGTTCATGTGCATCGATATGCGAGAAATTCCGCCCATTTTTAATAGGCAATTTCACAGCCATTGAAGTGACTTCAGCAAAAAAAAAAAAAAAATAGCATGCTTGTTGAGGTTATGTAAAACCAAAGTGTGAGAGCGTAGAAGGAGTGTGAGTAAGAGGCGAAGAATATGTAATAACGAGAAGAAACGGAGCCCATTTACAATTGAGTACCAAAGCCACACATCCATCCATGTGCGGATCCACTTGTGAGTCCCTAATGGATTTTCATATTGTTCTATAACAACAATAAAATTGAGCCCGTTATTCCATTAAGGAAACACTTTTGCCGCTTCCGAGTCGACAAATGCATTTCCAATGTTTCCTCAAACGCAAAATTATTCGTCGACGAGGAAAGGAATCATAAATTTTGGTCGTAAGCCCAACTGTTGTAAAAATTCCAAACAAACTGAATATAAGTACAAATTAGCTTCAAACCTACTATAACCGAATGATGATACGACTCCAAACTGGCGGCCTGATAACCGTGAAATAAAGTCCTATCTGGACAGTGTCGAAGGAACACGAGATTGCTGTTGAAAACAAGTTCTCCAGAAGATTTATTGCACTTCCCGTGATGCCAACGCCGAGTACCATGGCGGGTTAGACGGTTTGAATAAGCCAGAGGTAGGCATGCCTGTCATAAGAGGCGACACAAAGGTAATGACGTGGTTGTTGGTTTATCTAAGGATGTGATGCCTTTCATTAACCATATTCTCCTTCCTCATGGGGGTGAGATGACCTAGAAGTCATACCAAATCACTCCTGCGACAGTCGGGCATGTACCGCAAGGGTGTACCGAAAAGTATAGGGTTCGTATCTGGCAAAGGACTGTCACTTTCGACAAAAAGCCCCCCTAAACCTGCGTGGAGTATTTTTGTCCTTAGAAATAATAATGACAACAACAACAATGCCAACGGCGAGCATCGAAGAGAATTAAACTATGACTTCCGCGAAGTTAAAGAAGATATGGTTGGGTGAAGAAGCGTAGCCCCAGAAGGTTTTCCTATCGCAAACCGCATTCAGCAGCAGAGGAAGGCAAAGGCCTAAACTGATATGGGGAAAACAGGTGGAGGATGCATTGATCTTAAATTTGGTTAAGCTCCAATAAATGATGATGATGAGAGTGAGCCATAAGCCTTGGTAGTGATGCCGATGTGCTCTAGCAAGCCAAGTAACGACGTGGGCTATGGTCTAGCGGGTGCCACAGGCGATGACTCAAAAACCTGACGAGAGACATAAACAGACGTATATTCCAACGATTTTCCGTCATGCTTTTTCAAATTTGGTTTTGTAACAAACCGGTTTCAGCGTTCCGCCATCCTCAGTGTTTAGTTTAGACTTTCTGGTAACGCAATGAGCCTTTTGGGAATTGGTGTAAGTGTGTCCCTAACCTCTATTATTTAGAGGGGGAGAGAGTATGAAAGCAGGTGAATGGCAGACAAGAGCTAGTTTAACACTTAGAGTCTCGTCCATTCGCATCAAGAACGTCAAAAACCTAGACGAATCGAAGAAATTACTATTGAACAACGACTTACAGTAAAGTCTCGATAATGCTATACTATCTTTCCCCCAAGTGAGCAAGTCGCAACCATACAAAACAGTGAAGGACTAGCCGCCATAATAAAGAATGAGCTGAATTGGGTTTCAGCGCGAGTTTGGTTTAACGTTTGACTGCCACTCGAAAATTCCTTAAGGGTGGCAATTTTGCAATTTATGGTTGTTAAGCGCGTTGTGATGTCCTGTCAGCCTACAAGAACATACACGCACACATGCTTACACACACCAACATATTTACTGTATTTGTCCTTCGAACTTAGTTTCGGCTGGTGGTGTCGTACACAGCAAAGTGTCAGCCATTAAAATGCTTAATTATAAATTCGCAAACGCATACAATTTTAATGTTTTACTGCTCTCGTCGCTTCGTCCCGTTCACTTAATGCCTTTCTGCGACATTCTTAAGCCACTTTTTTGTTGAATTTTTTTCTGCTGCTTAAGGCCTAATAAATGCAACCATTTTGAGTGCAGCAGGATTACTTGATTATGGTCGCAGAATGTATTGCATGCTCCACACGTTGTGGGTAACCGCTACGTCATCGTAATTAAATAATGAGGACATTGTTTGCAGAAACAATTTCAAATTATGAGCCGACGAATAAGTAGGCAACCAAGGCATAAAGTCAGCCCTTTAGTTCACATGCTGTTTGGGATATGGCGTAATAAATGTGTAGACAGTCGGAACCTAGCCGAAAACCGAGCAGACGTACAAATGTTGAAGAAGACCACTTAAAAGACATGCGCCTTTTTTTCAAAACAGTTTCGTCTGAAGTTGGTCTCCCTGTAGACTTGCAATAAACCAGCTTCATGAGATTGTAAAGGAACTCTCTAAACTGTGTGAGACAAGCAGGATTTCTGACAACGTGACTGCCTTTTGCTCAATTTCCTCAACTTAGTGATCGATCAGATAGTCTGAAGAGCTTATTGGCGTTCCGTGATAAGCTCATAACTTGGATATCTGTATATCCACACTATCTCGAAAACGGGCCCTGCAAAAAATTGTGGGACTGATCTCTAAAGAGAGTAAGCCGGTATAAATATCTGACGTCTACAGTGGGCTAAAATTGATCCCAACTATTCCGTTATAGGCATAGTTGGGATACGTCGATTTGAAATTCTGTAGCCTACTTTTAGGTGTTGAAAGTAAACTTGTCCGACCGTGCCCGTAGTCTCTTCATAGGAAATGCTCCTTTGCGACTCATCCCGGACTCAACCTAGACTAAGTGTTTTTTTTGCAGGGCCTTAACCGATGACGCTATGTAGGTAGTGTATTACATTTTCCGAATTTCTACAACGGTGTTGCCATTCAGTATGCTTTAATGGTGTTGCCAGATATATTTTTCTTCTTTTTTTGTAATGGATTAAGATATGCCAATATGTGTATCAAAGGCAAGATATTTTAAGTCGTGTCTCAAGCAAACATTTCTAGTTAATGTTACCACCTAGGGTTGCCACCTAATCCCAATATGTTTTTTTTGCATATAAGTTATTATCTGGAAAATTACTTCACTCATTTGTATGAACTTTTGTAGCTAGCTACTTAATATCTTAGAATTCAATCTGTCCCCCTCAAACGTTGCCATTAGAAGATTCTTACAAAGTTGCCACCTATATGATATATTTAAGAATTGCTTGAGATATGGGTATGAAACGAAAGTTAATTTAGGTCGTATTTCAAAAGAATATTTCTATGTAGGGTTGCCATCTAATCCTATTCTTCTACACCACTCGACTTTTGATAGCGCTTACGCATTCTCAAAGGCTTTGAGCTTTTTAGAAAATGCTTCTCATTTGAGCAATTGGTTTACAGGGATCAAAAACTTTCCTAATATGCTGCTGAATTACTTCCTGGTAGGTAAGAAATTCTACTGTTTTTACTGTTTTGATGCAGAAGTTATCAACGTTATGGAGAATGAGATCGTGCGTAATACGATCTCTATGAAATCGGCACTCAGACAGCTTTATGCTAGTTTGGAATGCCGCACCTCTGGAAAATGGGAGTTATACTAAAATAACTGTCCTTAGGCAGTCCGAGTAACTCTAGCACGTAAAATCTGCTGTCGTAGGAAAGTTGAGTTCCAACACTTAACGCGACTTTTTCGCCATAAATATCTTCCAATCAAAATGGGTACCATGAGCTTAACAGAATTCGGACGAAATAAACATTTTTGAATTGAATTTAAATTAAAAACTTAGATAATTGTATAGATATTTTCTCGTTTCACCACGCATATCCGCCCAACAACAACTTACAATTTGCCATATTTACGTGTTAAAATTTTAAAATCGAGCAAAAATTAAAACACAACAAAAACAAAAACAAGAACAAAAATACATTTTCACAACACTGCACAAAGCCGCTGTATGGGGAAATTCTAGGAAACAAGAACGAAAGCTCATAGATTGCCTGATCTTTGGAAGGGCGGTTCGAGTGGAGTAAACCAAAATGGAAAACCAACCAACACAAGCGAACATAATTAACCAGACACACCACAAACAGCCACAAGAGCACTTGCTGTAAATACACATACGCAGTTATGTAGCAAGCAAAAAAAGTGTGACTAGTCTCTAAAGAGAGGCATCTCAGATACCAACTTAAGGGGTACAATTGAGATTTTATAAGTGCCATACTAAAACCTTACGATTACAATTGAAAATTATTTTGTTTTGAAAACTTTTGGGTTTAAAATACACATTTTTTCTCAACCCTAAAAGCTCTTATCCAAATGGTATTAGCAACTTTTTTACTAAGGAATAATCATCTCGATAAGAGATTTTGTGGGAATTTTCCGAGGTTGCCGTATAATTTATTTTGCTCTGGAGATATAAGCTTATACGCAAAAGAATACATTTAGGTGGCAATCATATTTAGAAATACTTTTCTTCAAATATAACATTAAATGCCATTCGTTTTACACGCATATTGGCATATATCATTACACTTTTAGTAAATTTCATATAGGTGGCAACCCTATAAAACATCCTGCGAGGAAACACTTGCGTGCTAAAGCTTGAAATGTAGCATACTACTTATGTACAAAAGTTATTCAAAATGGGTTAAGCTATTTTCGAGATAGTGGCTAGTATACAAGAAAATAATAATTATATTAGGTGGCAACGCTGTCAAGAAATATTTTTGTGGAAACACGTTGGCAAATAATTTTCGTTTGATATGCATGTTGTCATATATAATTTAATTTAAAAAAATTTTGAATATATGGCCAGCTCGTAAAAACAGCTTCAGTGGCAACACTTCGGAATAAAGTCTTAGAATGTAGTACACTACCGATGTATACAATTTTATACAAAACGGTCGAATCGTTGAGTTATAACGTTCTGAATTTAAAATGGGACTCTGAATTTGAATTATAATTTTCTGAATTTGAATTGATATTTTCTGAACTTGAACTTTAATTTTCTTAATTTAAATTGTAAGTATCTGAATATCAATTGTCAGTTTCTGAATTTAAGTTGATATTTTCTGAATATGAATTGTCACTTTCGGAATTTGAATTGATATTTTCTGAATATAAATTGTCACTTTCTGAATTTGAATTGATATTTCTTAAATATGAATTGTAATTTTCTGAATTCGAATTGATATTTTCTGAATATAAGTTGTAACTTCGAAATCTGAAATAGAAATTCTGAGTTTGAATTGTCACTTTCGGAATTTTAATTGACATCTTCCGAACTTCAACTGTAGTTTTCTGAATTTCAATTGTAAGTGTCTGAATATGAATTGTAGATTTCTGAATTTTAGTTGATATTTTCTGAATATGTATTTTCACTTTCTGAATTCAAATTGATATTTTCTGAACATGAATTGTCACTTTCTGAATTTGAATTGTTATTTTCTGAATATGAATTTTAATTCTGAAAATGAAAAAGATATTCTGACTATAAGGATATAATAAGGGAGCATGCACTTAGTCATCTCAGTGGACATGCTCGAATTGGAACAATTCCTTCCTCATAAATCACTAAAAAGTGTTATAAGATACTTGATTACCCTCGACTAAACTCACAAACACCCCATACATACCAAACAAATTTTCTACAGTGTATATTCACAGCGCACCACATATGCAGCTTCTACATAGCACATGTGAAGCTCCACTACAAATTCGTCGCTTATAAGCTTCGTATGGAGTCGTTGATTGTGCTGATGTTGGCATGGAAAATTAACAATTTTTCAATTAAAATCAATACGAGCTAAGCTATGTAAACCAAAGTGGTGGCTTAGGAACTAAAGTCTGTATGTAAGTTTTTATGTGCAGGACGTGTAATACTAAGTGCAGAACTCATTGGAGGCTAGTTGTTAGTTGAATGTGGAATATTTCTGTTGTGTGTTTGTGTTAGTTTGTAAGTGGCATTAGAGCAAACCTCTGTGGATGTAGGAATGTTTGCTTTGGGACATTTGCATAGTGTGAGCGTATGTGTGGAATTGAAGAGTAGGTTAGGTTAGTGGTTGGGTTAGATTGAAGTGGTTGTATTTTAGTGCGAGACATCCTAGGTTGTGATATCACTAACCTGTGAGGATTTAAAATTAGTGGAAAAGAGGTTTCGATCGGCTTTCGCTACTTCCAGGCAGAGTCAATGAAGTGAAAGAGAAAAGGCTGAAGTGAGCGCATTCAAGCTTGACTTTTTATTTAAATTTAATCAGAAAATGCCTTGCGATCTGCTAACAGCCTCAAGAGTCGCTGACCCCAGATTGCCCTAGTACTCTTTCGAACAATTTTTTAAGTTTCTGTTTCAACGTTGACCTCACCCAGTGAATTCCACTAGACGAAGACTGCATAAATTTGAAAAGGTAAAACCTAATTCATCCCAAGTTTGGGTAAAAGACCTGAGCGCTTACAGATTGGCTCTTTCGTTTGGCTTTCAGGACATTTCTTTTATCAATCAATAGACTTTACTTCTTATTTAATGAAGTCTGATGGGGAATAATATAAGTAACCGGTATTTCCTTATTTCATATCACATTTTATGCCTTGGGGACTTTTTTCTGTAGAAGTTCTTTACATTCGGTCCACTACGGTATTTGCGGTCAGTACTCCAAATCTTTTGCGCCTAAATTTATGCACTATAATATTTGAAAGAGAGTGGCAATCTTAAGAGTGGGATATTTCGGTTCTTCACTTTGGGGGAACGATTTTATAAGATTCATATTTTCAATAGAAGGTAAAAAAATATTTCGATCCGCTTTTTTAATTCTTAAATCGTCACGGAAAAAAATTACAAAAAGTGCATACTTTTAGGCGCGCGATTTTGCAGACAAATCTGATCTGAATCTAGTAATATTCCATAGACTTTCAAGAGTTTCCTGTAAGAGAAAGAAGAACTCGTGAGGAGCTTCAAACAACGTTAGTAGCCCCCTAAACCTTCGCGAAGTCTTTAGCCATGGCAAACAACAACAACAAGCACCATTGAAGTCGCCAGCAACTGTTCAGGGCCCAACATAGTCGTTGTATAAATAAATTTACGCTCTACACTCAGTGTCGGGGGAAACGTTACCTAAACTTAGTTTATGGCTTCCTAGTTTTAAATGGAAAAGTAGCTGCTCAAATGCAAATTTTGTTCTGACACACAAACACACACTAAGGTAGAGACATCCCAGCTGGGCTGGGCAGACGCTCTGTGGCGGGATGAAAGCTGAATACATAAATATACGCAACACAGTCATGCTAAACCCAATGAGTAGCTATGAACATAAGAAATGGCAGGAAATTGGGGAAATGCGAGGAAATAAGAGGATATGCGCCTAAATGTATGCAATATAAACGATAGAGCGGCAATTTACAGCTACAACTTGTATTTGAGTGTGCCTATATAAGTTTATTTGCCTATGAGTAGCGTGAAATTTTGCAAAATTGTCAAATTGGCCCAACTGGTGCTAACCATAAGGGGAAAGAAGAGAAAATAGATTGAGGAAAAGTTAGAAAATTGAAACAATAAAGTTTTGGCCGCAGCAAAATGCGCAGAAAACGAATGTTGGGAGTTGTTTATTTTCCTCTCTTTTTTTTTTTTTGTTGCTAATTCATGCTTTGTAATTGTGTTGTTGTTGTTGTTATTGTTGTTATACTCAAGTGTTAGTCATGCTACTAATTGGGCATGGTATTGCAATGCTTTTGCTCGAGCCTAAATATAAGCTAACTACTTCTACTCACTTGCTCTTGAACGCCTCTTCTTCAACAGCTCGTCTCGGCCAAAGCTCCGTTGGGATAGACTTTTTGATTGTAAGTGTAAACTTGCTTATGTGTGTGTATGTATATATGCTCTTAAATACATAAGTATGTGACAGTAGTCGCTAGTTTTGTAGTTTTACTTCTCAACTCGGCATCCTTCTGCGGCTAAACACTTAAAGTGTGAGTGTTGGTGTTGTTAAGGGTTTAATTGGGGATTTTCGAATTGACAATGTGCATTCGAAAAAGCTAGTTTTTGTCTTCATTTTTGCATTTCTAATGCTAAAGTGAGAAGATGAAGAAACCTTTGCGGAATTAGTAGTATTAGGAAGGCAGAAGGAAAGAGTATGGGGAATGAAGAACATAAAAATGGCGATAGAGTCTTTAAGACATAGGCAAAAAGTGGTCTCACTGATGACGTGCAAAGACAAAAGCTAAATGATGTGTAAGCGGAAGACCAGTCTCTCACGAGCTCATGAGAGATGCTAGATCTTCTTTTATTAATCAAATTACGGTAACATATTTGGACGTTACTTTTGTAGGCGCGTTGGACACACAGAACAATTGTAGTCATCTTATAGGTTTCAAACTTAATTGGTCAACTTCGAGATCAAGGAGAACACAACAAGGTTCTATGCCTATAGAAATACACAAAACTTGCGACGATATTAATATACAACGAAGGATTGCTATAGTAGTGTTGTTTAGAAAGCAGCGTACGACAAATGCCAGTTTTGAACTCTTCATATTGGTTCTACTGTGCCCATTTGTTTGAGCACGCCCCATTAAACTAGTTATTGCAACCTTTAAGGACTAAACGGCTTCTGTCCGACAGGTCCTCTTTGTTCCCCCACAGGTGCGGCAAGTTACTTCTCGACATTATCTCCCTATGGGCATGTAACCCAAGCTTAAATAGACCTTTCCCAAATATGCCATGAGGGACTAGTTAGGATGGATTATAGCCCACTGCCGATAAAATGGGACCAGTCAGATCTTTGCTTCGTATCTAATGATGATTAGCTCATTGCCATTTCAAACATGATTTATCTCTTTTCAACCTAAACTTTGTTAATTTCACTGTCGCGGTCAAAGCCAGAACTGTGGCAGTCACTGTAGCGGACCGTAACCATAAACGCATTCAAGACTGAGCCCATAACCATCGCCAAGATCATCTTCATCATAAATAAAATGTTTCCGTGTTTCTTCTTCTTTTTCTCTTTCATATTTTCTTACTCTCACTTTTTTATCCCTCTCTTTTCCCTTTCCGGCCATTGTTACTCGCAGCGTCACTATCATGGCCTCAGGTACTGTAAGTGTCACTGTCGCTGTCACGAAACGGTTAATTACAATGTCACGGTCATGGTAGGTCACTGTCACTGCCGCGCAATGGTTGATTTCACTGTCACGTTCACGGTCGCTGACTGTCGCTGTCATGGAACTGTTAATTTCACTGTCACGTATGGTATGGTATGGTACTCTCATCATCATATCAGAATTAACTTATTTCTCTTTTCTTTTGTCCTTTTTTTTACTTTAATTTTTTACAAGTCGCTTTCATGCCCCTCTTCCTTTTCCCTTTCTCTTTCCGTAATCCCAATTCTCCAAATTTTTGGCATTGATTTAGTTTATGTGCGTTCGCCCAGTGTCTCTCTTGGATCTTAGCACTTCAAATTTTGTTGGACATTTTTTAATCAATCGATTTCCCTCGATCACTTACCATCCAACCACTCGGTCTAGGGTGTAACTTAAACATCTGCCTAACGAGCGGCTAAATAATAGGTTAGCTGGAATGCCTGAGCTTTCCGCTTGGTAACGCACAATTTCCTGCTTTCCACGAAGTAATTAACACTTCATGTGCGTAAACACTATCGAAGTGATCAATTTTCGCCCTTTAAAAAAAACTGAAACATAGTGAAAAAGGTGGGTGGAGAAGTTCAACAAATGAAAGCAAGTGGTTTCTACCCACAAATTATGCCATCAAACTTGTTGCATATCATCTGTAGAAACAATTAAAAAAAAAAAAAATCCCTCTCAGCTCAAGTTACCAACAACAATTATCTAATGCAACAAGTGCAACAACGATGGCGGTATTGGGTTCGTGGAATCTCTAAAAATAAATATCTACTTAAACTGCAATTACTTATTCCTGAGTTTTTTCTTTCTATGAACTTTCCCAAAAATCATGCTAAAATAGTAGTAGGCACTAAATAGACCGTCGAATTACCCGGAAAATCATAATTGAAAAATTATGAGTGTTCATCAAACACAAGAAAAATAAAAAAAATTTGGTGTTGAAAAGAATAGAGATGTGAGTGTGGATATCGGGATCAGGGGAGCATATTCCTCTTTTTTTTCCTTAGCCCTCTCCTTCTCCCTCCACCGCTTTCACTTTCTCTCACGCTAACTCTACTTCTCACTCTCACTTTACTTCTACTTAAACCTCTTCCTTCACCTCTACCTCTGCGTCCGTATCTACTTCAGCCGCCACCTCTATCTCTACAAATATCCCTACCACTCCCACTCTCTATCCTCATCATTCAACCTCTACCACCTGCTCTCTCTATCCTTATCGTTCTAGCGCTACCACTCACTATTCCTCTAGCTCCACTTAATTGAATTTTTATTTATAAGACTGACTTAAAAGTCAAGTGTATTCTACTTAGCAACAGCTATAGGGATCCACTGCAAAAGTTATTGATAGACGAGACCTGCGGGTACGAGACAGAAGAGTTGTATGTTTGGTTCGGGATCTAATACTAGTTCCTCGCCCATCTCTATTGAAGAGATTGGAAGAGTTTATGATTTGTGAAGATCCACGAATCTTCACACATACAAATTTAGACATCCATATATGTAGAGCGCTACAGTAAGTGTCAAAACGGTGCGCACAAATTTAAAAAAAAAAAATTTCAAAAACTTTCATGTGTCGAGCGGCTGAAGATAGACCTCCGCAACAAACGTTCCTTGAAAGTCGAAAACTACACCATAAACTACACTACAAAGTGCTGATTTACAAAAATCCTCGTGTGAAGATCTAGGTGAAGCAGTCCAAGGAAATCACAAAAGAGTTTTAGAAATACAGACCCCGAAACCAGAGAAAGAGAGCCAATGTAAGTACTTCCCATAATAGGAGGTCTCAAGCACTTAAAGCAGAGCAGTATTTATAACCGACAAAGAACTATTACACTGGCATCACTTCGTAACCGTACTTTACTTCACTACTTTACGATATCCGTCTTCCACTAAAAGATTTTTTAGTCTGAAATTGGATTTTATCAGTATTCAAAGCTCAGGTTGACTTTGAACAGAGAAAGGTTTACCCCGCGCGTTCTTTTTTTTATGGAAGTTGACTTCTGAATGGAATGTTGCCATATCTCAACAAACGGTTGTGGAACGGCCCTATCAAAGAATTTCTCTCCAAGCGTCTTATCTCAGCTGAAAATTCCTTGAATTTATATTGAGATGAGGCTTTCTTAAAACAAATTCTGGGTTAGAACATTTCGCATTCGAATTCTGAGTAGGCTGTTTTTAAAGGAAACTTGTTTTTTGTGTTTGCGTATTTTTTAACCGGCTTTCGGTTGTGTTTTCCACTAAGCTGTCGTAATGTTATTGTAAATTTTCTCGTCTTCCTTCTTACCAAATTTCTTTCATTGTTACGAACTGTATGCCTTCAAATTTTGAATTCTTTATCTGGCGAAATTCAAAAATTACTTTGGAAAACCTTTTAAAAACATCGAACAAAAGCTTTCGCACAATTAAGCTCATTCCATAACATGTCAAACAGATCCATGGTACGAGAGCTTTACAACTTTACTTTTCTCACGCCTCTTCGGGAATTTTTGACTTTAACGGACCAACAGCCTCTATTCAATAAACTATTTTCCAACCTCTTTAGGAGTTAGTCCTCTACAAAAAATATTTATATTATTATTAGTCTGGCATCACCAAAGCACTAAAAAGTCATATTAAGTATGCGAAAAAAATTGTTCGAGTTCCATTCTTTCCATACCAAGCTTTTCAATACTAAACGATAACTTTTCAAACTCACTGTATCCAACAGCATACTCATTACACTCCGCATTGCATAGTACTAGTGTTATTGTTGCTTTTTATTATGTTCACTCACTTCAAAAATGCAATTGTTGTTGTTGTTGTTGTTGTAGCTGTCATCCAGCAGACAAGTACGCGTCGTAAGTATTTAAATGCCCACCTCAGCTACTAATTACTACCAGGAAAAGCCCTTGAAATTGACGTTTCCATTTTGTAGTCGTGCTTTATGTGTGGCGCTGTTGCTGCTTGTTATTGTCATCGTCATCGTTATTATACATGTAGTTACCCTACACAATGCAACACCTCGTACTTATAACAACAACAACAATTTACAAGGTACCAACAAAATATGTCGATGGGTTGTTTATTTCATTGGCTGCTTGTGGGGAAACAGTGGCATAACGAATTTGATTTTCGTACGGAGATCAGTTAAGCACGTGGCTATTCTAATCAGTTTCTACCCAACGCGAATATAGGAATATAAAGTTCCGAACCGGGCTGTCACAAAAATAGTGTCAGAGCCATTTCGGATATCCTGGGGATTCCTTGGATCCCAGTATATTTCACTTCCAACCAATAGAAGGTTCCCCGTGGCCTTCATTATATGAAAGTTATCGGAGTGGTTGAGAAAATTAGTTTTTCAAAAATCTTACCGACAGTCATTTTAGTTCAAAAAAGTACACAAATTTGCACCTTTTCCAAAAATTTTAACGAGATGTTGTTAGCTAGATGAAATAGAAGGGTTTGTCTAAGAATTTTTAAAAATTTTTTGTGCAGCAACCTATGAAAAATGGTTTTGGCTCTTAACTCTTAAATTTCGAAATCTATAGCATAAAATGCGCAAGTTTAAAAAGTGTATTCCGCTTTACGGTCAAACTGTACATCTGAGGTAGAAACAATTAAATATGTATCGCTAGGTCTGCTGAAGGAACAGTGTCATCAATCAAAAAATTATTTAAAAAAATTAATTATAATGCAGAAAAACTTGTTTAAAAATGACCCCACTACAAATGCCAAACATGTAGCTGTTGTTGTATGAGTAGGCATATTATGCTTTTGTTGTTGTTATTCTATTGATCGCTTGCTACGGTGCTCATTGTCAGATAAAACAAAAGAAAAGAAAATTAAACAAACAAAAAAGTTTAATTAAATAAAATAGTATAAAATAAAATAAAATAAAAAAAATGTATGTAAAATAAAAAAAAAATTTTATAAAATTAAAAAAAAAAATGTTTATTAAAAAAAAAGTTTATTGAAATAAAATAAAATTAAATTCAAAAAATTAGATGAAATAAAATAAAATGGGATAAAATAAACCAAAATAAAATAAAATAAAATAAGATAAAATAAAATAAAATGAAATAATATAAAATAAAATTAAATAAAAGAAAATATATCAAAGAAAAGGAGCAGGACAGAAAGGACGGGAAAGAAGGTGAATGCAGGAACAGCAAATAATTAAAGTAAAATAAAGTTTTGTGGTTGAATTTAAACTGGATGATTTCAAGTTTTTTTAATTTGTTGAACAGTGTTAACAAAGCACTTTTCGACAAACCTGCAACCTATCAAAAAGAGGGCTATGACCCGTAACTCCTAGTTTTTAGCCGCTAAGTTATTTTGAACCCTCCGACTCCAGTGCGACACGACCCCTCCATTGAACATTATTACTGAGGACTCCACTTATCCCGATATCATGCGCTCATCTCTAATTAGTGTAAAGAGCAACAATGTTGAGAACTTGAAAACTGTTGAAAGCAACATGACGCAGCAACAATTGTATCAACTTCAATTGACTAAAGCTAAGACATAACACACAAAGAACAAGCTTAGTAAGAACGGGAACAAAAGGGGTATGGCAACAAAACAAAATTAATAGAGTACAGTATTCATATGAGAAAGCATTCTTCGGAAGAGCTGGAGACTACTATGTTACTATACTTGCAGCTCTCGAACAAGAGTAAGTTACTCTCCGAATGCTTATCATTCTTCTCTAGGCAGTTGAGCTCTCGAACCAGAGTGAATTACTCTCAGAGTTCTTATCATTCTTTCTTAGGCAGTTGAGCTCTTGAAGCAGAGTAAATTACTCTCCGAGTTCTTATC